>JAVTVJ010000030.1:0-1200000 GCA_034509425.1 Eopsaltria australis
TATATATATGTACAGTAGACCTGCAAGATGTGACCCTATGGGTTAGGGTTAGGGTTAGGGTTAGGGTTAGGGTTAGGGTTAGGGTTAGGTTAGGATCAGGGTCGGGTTTGGGAAGGCACAAGGAGTTTTGGGAGACCCTGAAAGAGCAACAGTGAGACTGAAAGCGAGCTGGACGAGCCATCAGAGCCCACTGGGTTCTGGCTCAGCAGTGTGCGTCCAAATGGATAGCAACATCCAAACAGATGTCAATATAGAAAATGCAGGGTATTTCACCCCTGCTTTAGTGAATCTCTTGACTGATCTTAGAAGGCAAAATTTGTTGAGTATTTCTTAAATAAATATACGAGGTTCTGTAAGGTCAGAATAATCTGTGGGTTCAGTTCAAATTTGATGGAAAGCTACTGGGAATGATCATCTAATGAGCTCAGCTATAAATATTATTATTAACATACTGATTATATTTTTTTTTCTGCTGCTTTTTCGTTGGAGATAGACAGAGATGATGCCAACTACTCTCAGCAACTGGCAGAAACATAGAGCTGGCTGAAAACCAGCTTCTTGCAGCTCAGATTTGTTAGATAGATGGCATTCAGGAGAAGTATTTCAGACACAGACTACTGCAACAAACTATTCTTGAAATGTTTTTATATTAGACTTAAATTTCTGTGGGATTCACAGATCTGTTTGGGGTCAGCTTTCCAGGGAAAAATGTAACAATGTTGATCATACGTGTTTTCCCTTGTGGAGGGCTATACTCACAGTAAATGTACTCCCTTTTCTGTGATCTGTAATCACAAAAGTCCCCAGATGTCTACAGGAGAGGAAAAAGTGCTAAGGCCAAGTACCCCAATGGCATTACTCTTCTCAGTGAATACCAGGGTGCAAGCTGAGTGAAGGCAAGTGAGAGCCAGGAGACCCAAATGATAATAAAGGAGTGGGGACCAAAATGAGAAGCATTATTCTAATGATCAACATACCAGTACAGATACTAGAAACAAACAAAAGAGACAAGGAAGGAAATATTTGTAGGTGTTAAAAGAAGAATTTTTTAAAGTAAATCTGAGAGGACAGGTAACGTTGTAAAATATGTTCTTTCTGCAAGATAAAGTCAGGAGCATTAGAAGTGTAAAAAGGCATGAATTTAAGTAAGAGAGTTATTTATTATAAAAACTAACAATGCATGCAGTTGAAGTTCACTGGTATTTCTTTACAGCAACCCCACCAAATGGTATAAGAATTACACAGGATACTATGAACTTTTTGGTGTAATTTCCTTCTGTTTCTCAGAAACAATAAAATAATATACAGGAGTCCTTTTGCTTTCCTCAGCGCAGTGACATTTCACAAAAGGTAAAGTAATGCTGCACCTACTGACTTCCCTTGTCTATTTACAAGAGGAAATGTCATCAAGCATTCAAAATGTCACTACCTACTGGGGTGACGTCATGGAAATATCCTTTCTCCTTCAGATGCTGGTGTTTGGAGCAATAAAACATAATCTGCTTAAGGAGATGAGGGTTTGGTAGGCAAATGGGACTGAGCTTAATACCTACAAAATGAATTGTGGAGCAAATACATTTGCCAAGACTGAAGACATTTTCCAAGGAGCTCAGACAAATGTTCACTACCGTTGTCTGCCTCTTAAGCCAATTACTGCTGCAATGCAGACAAAGAAGTGCTGTGTCTGCTACTTAGCCATCTTGTTACAGTCCTTTAAAAGTGTCATGTACACAGAGAAGCATATTTGTAATCTTTATACTAAGTACACTTCACCTTAATTGCATCACCTCATGAAATTATATAAACAAGACCTTTGTATTTGCGCTAGAGATTTTCCAGAGCTTTAGAAATAAGGGTTGCTTATACATTTCACAGGATACAGTTAGTGGGTTTAGGACACACACTTTTGGTGTATTTATTATTTATGTGGAATAGACATAATTCTGAAATTTCCTTCTATCATTAAAGTTCTGCCAGATTCATATCCTGCTGCTTACTTCTTGCTTGTACTCAGACTTTTTTCTGATTCCAAATAAAACATAAACCTTAAAACCAAACAGTTTTCAGAAAGAAATTGTTTGATATGTGTCATCTATTTAATTTCTTTATTATCAAATATGTCAATAAATATATATGACAACAAAAAAGTCTAAACAAAGACTAACATTAGGTCCATTTTCCATTCTAGTCTGTTTTATCCAAGAAAGACATACACTGGTTCTTGTAGCCTAAGGATGTGAAAGCATAGGCATAAATCTCAAAGTGAATCCTAAATTGAATCTACACTATGATGTTATAAAAATCCACTTAAGTTTTTTGTTCTGTTTTGTGCTCTGTTTGTTAGGCTGTTTTGCTATTTTTTAACAATTCTTCAATTCTTAATTAAATTGCAACTAAAACTTAAATAAATCTATATAGCACAATGTTGGTTTTACTAATCACTCATAACCTGCTATTGCTGATCTCAGCACCATTATTATGGCAGTCAGCCTCAGAGGCCTTTTGAGTACTGAGGAGTTGCTGTTGAAAATCTTATTATAGGCACCAGTTTGAGATTTCTATCTTCTAAAACTAAATATGCACTGAGTTTCTTAGTCCTACCACCAAGCTAGCAGTTTGGGGTATATTTATGAAAATTCTCTGGTGAAAACATTGGTTTCCATTAGTTTGCAAAAGAAAAAAGTGACAATGAAGGAAAAATCATTTTTACTCACATTTAACCTGAACATCTGAACACTTCCCAAGGTCATTCAGTAAGCCAGCAGCAGGACTGACTGCAAACTTTCCTCCATCTTCTATGCTTTCACTATCAGAGACAGTTTCTTAGCTTTCTCACATTTTTATAGAACTTTCCAGCTTGGCAAGCTTCACTGGAGCTCCGATGAGTTGAGAGCCAGTGCACAGTTTATCTGAATCTCCTAAATTTCTGAAGATTTCCTATCACAAGATTACACATCTATTTTTAGTAGATGTAAAACTTCTAATGTGAGCACAAACCCCAAGTCAAACTAAGTTTATAAAATTGTCAGATAAAGCTAAGATTCTCAGCCTTCCAAATGACTCCATTAGCGTAAATGAGTAGGATGCATTTTGTGGAGATACAGTTACACACAATTTAAAATTCATCTGAATATTCCAAAGTTAAATGAAAGAGCTATTTTCTGGAGATTAACTAAGGAACCATACTGTTACTTGGTTCAGCTAAATCTTTACCAATTTTTTTAACATTTTTGCCTCTCATGCTATTTATAGGGATCACTTATTAATGTCTCAGTTCAAATTATATGTGAGGATGCAAGTGCCCTCATCCTAAAAATTCTTTCCACTTTATCAGCTGAAATAGAATTCTATATGTGGTATTAAAATAGTAAGGTTGCATCTACATAGTGCAGACATCAGAAGTTCACTCATAGACACTGGAAAAGGAAAAAAATAACAAGACATCAAAATAAAGACAAACCCCAATACTCTCCAAATGTTGTTATAACAGGGTTTAAGATTCATTAGACCATTAAAATACTCTTTTTAATTACTTCCATGCAACTGAAATACCTTCTATTACAGCAAATGAAGCCTGTATGTCTTACCTTCTTGCAAAAATGAATGGAAAAATACAAAAAATATTTACATTAAAGTCAACTTCTGGACTACAAATAAATAGCCAGGAGATGTTGTACAGGTGAATCACTGTAGTGCTAGCTTACAGGTTAATTTCTCATTAAAGAAGAATTTAAGGAAACTGGACAAAATATCTTTTCCAGTTTCCAAGTATTTATTTCTTCATTTAGAAAGTCTATGTTTATTAGTCTTGAACTAAACTGATCAGGAAAAAAGTGAACTAAAAGAAAAAGAAAACTAAGAATTAACCTCTCCCAGACTTCTAGCTACAAATATTCAAATCCAAAGCAAAGACATGTCCTCTGGAAGTTTTGAAATCATTCAATGTAAAACAAAATCCTGTTAGCATTACTAATTGAGGAAATCATGGCAGATATGTCTGTATTATGGTTCCCAGGAAAAAATTGCTCTGGTTGTCACAATTTGGATGAACCTCAGTCTCTCTTAGGAAAGATCCAAGCACACATCCCTCTGTCACACCATTTCCATACAGAGAGATGCTCAAAAACTTCCCACCTCCTCCAGCATAAGCAGTTAGCAGGCCATTTAGACGTGGTGTAGCAGCAGGTCATCTGTCCTGAAATACAGCCCTAATCCGAAAGAATTGAGAATACATCATTAAAAATTCATTATATTAAACAAATACTTATTTTTCAGCTGCCTTATTTTCTCCTGGATAATTGCTTTTACATTTGCTTGTAATTTGACCTTATTGAATGAACATGTGACAAAAGAGATATTTAGCTTTCCATTGCAACTATTGAAAGAGACAAGCCCAATGGAAGCAACCAAGCCGTGACCGATCCTCAGTCACTCTCTGGTAGGACACAGCAGCCCATGGGCTGAGAGAAGAATGATATTCTGGAAGTTCTGCCTTATGAATTGTACTTGTTTAGAATACACAGCTGGGCACAGAGATGGTTCAAATCCCCTGAACTGACACTCTCTTTGGGTGGACAGGTCTCCCTTGTGCAATTTGTTATATGCAGTATTTGGCAGTGTTTCATGGTTTCCTAGGCAGAGTGTTCTGGTTTGGGTTCTTTCCTGAAAGACAAACTCCAAAGAGGATGTTCAATTTTTCAGACACCTGAACATTGTCTTTATAGAGCTCTTTCTGACATCCTGTTTTTGGCTTTGCTTGCTCCCCTGTTGCTACTTTATCATGCCCACTAGGCAGTACGCAAAGCACCTGAAGGATGGCTGCAAAGGTACAAAACAAACAAATATCCCTCACATCCGGGCACATCCTGCCTGCCAGAGCACAGCACGGCTCAGGGAAAGCTTTAAAAACACTGAAAGAGTAACTGCATTTTATTTCCACACTCTTGTTTTCCCTTCTGAGGACTGTGGGAGAACAATGCACATATACCCAGGTTCTCCAGCCCTGTGATACAAAATTTTGCAACTGTGAAAAAAACGAAAACTAGTACATTGTCAAGATCATCCAAACAGAGGAACCTATGAAATAAATTAACTCTCCAGGCACAGATAAAAAAATTGCTGATCTTCAGCACCTCCCATTTAATAATGTTAAAGCTCATTACAAATAGTAATAAGTCATGCCTCATGATGGATAGCAATATTAATAGTATCTTTTCGGCCAGCAGTCTGATTTTCATAACGTGCCTGTTCATTCATTCATATATTTTATGAGTATAATTACAACAACTGTGTGTTTCTGTTAGCCTGTTATGTGCATAAGTAGCTATTTGCATCTGCAAATATCTCATTTACGTGTATGGTCACTGTTATGTCTATGTGCATAATTTAGATATGCAATAGCAAACATAGTAATGTTCACATATTTATAACAAAAAATGTCCATGAGCTAAGCCATACATCCTGGAGTGTCAACTCTGTGGCAGAACTGTGAATGCAGCACAAATTGTCAGACTCCCAAGCCTGCAATTTAATCACAGAGCCTCACATAATAGAAGAAGAATGAGAGATGTAAGAAAGCTGAAGGAAACAGCCCAGTAAGGATAATGGTGATCCACCTCAGATTCCCTTTTTGACTTTGTTAAATTGTTAAGGCTAAGGGATGAGCCCTGTTGTTTCATAGAATGGATCACCCTGACTGATGTCTTGTGAAATAATCCTGTGGGAGTAATAAAGCAGCAGAGATTCGGCACCAATCTTCGCAAAGATTGATCAACATGTTTCTTTTTTATTCTGTTCTCTAATTTGTAATCTATTAAATTGGAGGATTTTAAGTTGCTGGACGCTTTCCAAACACTTCCGTTACCCAGCTACTGCGATTTGTAGATTTGTAATCGAGTCTTCTAGGAACAACACAATAAACCACAAATGTGATTATGTGATTCTGAAGGATATTTGTGCTAAAGAAAACAATTGATTTAATTCATTGAGCTACCCAAAGTAACAATTCTTGTTGAGCCATAAGACAGAGTGCATTGCTATAGGGCAAAAGGAAGCAAAGTGAGAAAAACAGCAGGAACTTGTCTGGAAAAACTATATTGTGTTTACTGAAAAGGACTAGCAACCTCTGAACTCGTACTAAATGTAATTCAAAACATCACAACACACACACAGAGAAAAAAATGATGAATAGTGAATAAGTAGAAGAAAACACAAAAATTCTGTTTTCTCTAGGGCATCAGGAGGCACATGAGAGCAGGAGGGCAACAGAATCCACAGTCTTTGGAGAAGGCCTGTGTCGGGAGTTATAAAAATCCCAGATTCAGTTCTCAGTTCAGGGAAAGATTTTTTTTCTGTGTGACTCTGACAAGACACAGCAGAATTGAAACAACATCTTGACATCAAGAGCAGGATTAGATGGCTGGAGCTGAAGTCCAAATTCGTGACAGAATACCTTACTCTTTAATAAATATGCTGCAGTATGTAGGTTTCATAACTGAGTAGCTACCTCTTTATTTTGTTCAACATTCTTAACTATTGTCCTGTTTACCAAGAATGTGGCAAGTTAGTTCAATGTAAAGTGTGTAATCACATACATCACAATTTCACAAAACAAAGCCCCTCAAACATCCTCAAGACGTAGATGTTTAAGTTCCCTAAAAATAGAGCAGCAAATGTGACACCTGTAAACAAACTCCCCCTCAAGACCACCTCTAATCTATTTTTTTCCAGTTTTGTAGGAGATGGGACAAGAAATAATATACTTGGACTAAAAGCAGAGGCTCTCTTCCTTTGAGTGCAATATTCCTGGTGCAAAAGGAGAAGAACAAAAAAGTAACCTAACTGCAGGTAACATTGGGTTATTTAGATAGAAAGGAAAATTCTGGAATTCTGCTTTCTTCCTTTCCAGATTAGTTCTATGTTTTTATATTCGAAAGATAGATTTAAAAAAAAAAAAAAAAAAAAAATTCCAAAGAGCAGGGACCAGAATTTGAAATTTATTTCATCTCTGAAGGTGGATGGAAGTGGCAGTTTACTGGTCCAAGGCCTTTGTTTTTTGCTGCACCATACACGTTACGGAATTTTGCCTATGAAGTGCATTGCTGCCACTGATGGTTATGATTACCCACCAGAACTGGATAATTTTTAATACCTGGAGCAGAGAGCAGGTATTTCAGCACCTGCACATCCAAAGAGTGTTATGTGTCTAATGTCCTTTTATGCCCCAGGGTAATCTTGCCTGTTTTTTCCCGTTGCTGTCACTTGTTGTGAACTGGTGGGATCCAGCAGCCTTATTTTGCTCGAAATAAATTCCAGCTGCCTAATTTCTATTGCAGTTTAAATTTTGATTTCATTATTGCCAACAAGAATGCATTTTGCTCTCTTCCACATTTTATCTATCTATGAAGAATCCTTTCTGAGAGCAGGTAGGGATACTAAAGCTGACTTTTACCCATGGACATACAGCGCATCACCTGTATCGAACAAACCAGACATCCCTTTGCCTGAGTGTATGAGTAAGTAGATGACTCTATTTGAAAATATTCATTAAATGGTTTCATTATTTTTTATATTACTTTAAAGTCATTAACATATTGGGTCAAATTATGATCTCAATTACAGAGGAGTAAATCTGAGGTAATTGCATGAGCCCAGAATATGATAAAAATCTGGTGCAAAATAATTAGAATCTTTTAGTTGCTCTTGGTGGAACGTCACTAGTGGAATAATACAAATTAGTAAAGACCACCAAGATGCATGATGTCAGAAAATTCTCTGAAAATGAAGTCTCCATTTGCATTGTTCACAGGATACACATCAAGTAAAGCAAACAAATGAAGCCCTGAGGTCCTGGTAATCAGTGTTAGAGCTACTTATGATCTTCACCCTTTTGGTGGGAACACGACTAATCCGCTTGATAAACTGAGCACCAATGACCTTCGTTAAAAATTCATTGAAACCTCACTAGGTAAATGCTAACTATCAACCTTAAATGATGTGGGCATATAATTATCCAGATTGGATTCTCTGCATACCCATTACAGGGGCACAGCCTGTCTCCCCCAGCAGCCCCCCACCCATATGCACATTAGCAAGTTCTTATTCTAAACACATTTACAGATGCAAATACATTAAACAAACTTTTCACTGTTGAGAAAAAATCAATATTCTACGAGATAGGAAACATCAGAATTAAAATTATGCACAAACATATTCCTGTCTCTACTAGCACATGAATATGGATTTCAGTTTTGGGTTTCACTTGCATTCTGCTACAGGAACACTCTCCTTCAGCATGGAGGATGAATGGTGCAAACGCAGAGAAGCCCTTTCCTTTTCTTTTTTTCTATTCAGTACTGTTTTTCATATCCTGAACTACTACAGAAATAAGGATTGCAAATTCCTTTTTTCAGTAGCATTTGACTTCTTCAGCAACATTAATGTGTATTATTCTTGCAACAACATTTATTAATGACACAGGGCAGTTCCTGCCCTATAGGAAGTTCTTATATCTGAAAAAAGGTTCTCAAAAGATGGCCAAGGCAAATGTGGAGAGGAAGGAAATACAGAAACAGATAATACAATCCTTTAAAAGTATTTGTATAATGCCTCATTTTCAGAGGAACTGTGCATACATCATACACTCACACAGACCCTTTGGAGACTTCAACAGCTGGAGCATTTACCCATCTTCTTGGAGAGCTTGGGGAAGCAGCCACCAGCTACAGAAGATTTCTTACCTACCCTGGGGCGACCTCAAGGGATTTGCTTGTTCGTTTGCTTGTTTGTAAGCAACCTGAAGTGCAGGCAGGGAGAACCCAGAGGTGGCTCATTTTGGTGACAATCTGCCAGGCAGGAAGCCAAGCTCTGGGATCTGGGCTGGACATGGCATTGGAGAGCTCAGGAGCTTGCTTCAGTTGCATTGGGAATGACACCCACGAACACAGACACCAGCTGTAAACACTGCAGTCACTTTAAAAGCAAGGAGTTACTGGGAAAAAAGATTCAAGTAAAAATTCTAATACTAATTATGTGTGCCCAAAATAAGTGAAATAGGAAAATTTCTTGCAGCATGTGCTATAATTTTATATCCAGAGGTCATAAATCCAGTTCTCCTGGACTCTAGCTGCAGTAGTGAAGGCTCAGCCATCTTCCCACACAGGTATCAGGTCTCTAAGGCAGGGAAAACCCCTTTGTGTCTGTGTCTGCTTCAGCATTTCCCAAGGAATCTATGATAGATGAAAGGATAGCAGCTAATTTACCCAACTTTCCTTGACAATATCCTTGACAATACAGTAGCAATAAAATAATTCAACTTTTTAAGGCAGATGCAGTTAATTGTTAACAGAAAAGGCTGCTGTTTCTTATTAAGGTTAAAAAACCCTCATTTTCGGGTCAACCCTTTCTTTCCCTACCTCCTTAGCTTGTTTCATACCCAAAATAAAAGTAAGCTGATTTAACTCATAAAAATACATTCACAATATTTGTAAAGATCATCTTTTTCAGGCCTCAAAATGATTTAAAACAAATAGTCAAACAACAAGCAGTTCAAGAAGTCAGCCATTTGGATGGTTGGAAAGACATTTTTCTTTTTGCCTTATAATCACCATAAACTTTTTTAAGTTACCTTGAGTACTTGCATAACGTGCAAACTGCATTTTTTGCAAGCTAAAATTTCCTAACTTGCAGGTTTGACTGAGTGATCTCTGCAATTTTTCAGCATGTTGGTTTCCAGCCAAAATGATTAAATGTTGATAGCTTATAAATTACTTAAACAAAGATCTACTATGAAAATAGCCACCAGTAGTGGTCAATACTGGTCTTTATTTCTGTTGGTCCAAACCTCCACAGTGTTTCTTGTTGTATTAGTGGTTAAGTATACTCTTAGTTCAAGTTAGAACAATACATCACCAGAATTTCAGTAAACATGAGCTGCAGGCCATTATTACAGTTAAAAGACTCTGTGACATTTCACTTGCACAGAGGAAACTAGGTTTTTTTATTAGCAGTGCCAATTCATCAGTGTGTTTTTGCACCATGCAGGTATTGCTGATTCTGATAAACTTTTTTCATTTTTTAAAGTAAAAAGAATAATAATAAAAAGAAGTGTGCAGAATGCTCATAGTATTGTATCAGTCAATGACACCGTTTTCTCTTCAGAGGGACACAGGACAGAAAAAAAACCTTACCCTCATTTTGGCTTTACACTGCACCTTTTTTCTTCATTTTTATGTAAATTACTATCCAAAACCAATATGTCATCCTTCTGGAATAATGACATCATGAACCTACAAGAGAAATGCATTTTTGGTTGTGGAAAAAAAAGGCAGCAAAAATTGTAAAGAGCTCTGTGCTTTATGAAAATATCTGTCCTTCAAAACTAATGCACATCAAGCATGTATCAGCATTCTGAGGACAGAAAGTAATAGAGCCCTAAGCAAAGATATTGTTGGACTAGAATTTTGCCAGAAGTAGTGGGTGCCAATGTCATTTTGATGGTTTTCACCATCTTTTCATAATCCAATGGTATCACATATTTCTCACTTGTCACAGTAAAAGCCTAACTCTAATGTAAAGGTTTTTAGCTTTTAAAAAACCATATATTTAGAGAACTTTGTAACAAATGGGTTACTTTTCATTTTGAATCTGAAAAATAATGTGGAGGGAGAGAATGCTGGCATTTTCAGTCAAAAAAAGCTTGCTATAAAAGTCAAATTTAATTTATCAAGAAAATAATCTCTTTACTTCTTTCAGCAAATGCGTTTGCCAATCTACATGAGACCTCTAAACATAGTGGTCTCTCTAATTAAATATAACTTATTTATATTTATTCCTGAAATTTAGAGTATGTTAACTTATGGTTGGAAATGACAAGATCTGTTACTTTTGGGAAATAGCTTGAATTAGAAGGAAGAAACAGACTACAAAATGAGGCTTTATATAGAAGTCTTTCATCTCTAAGGTATCTCAAATTGCTTTCAGAGAAAACATTGCTACATCAATCACACAAACCCAGAGAACCTTTCAGAGATGGCAACATGAAGTCAACAACTGCTCACAACTCAGTTCAAAGTGCAGGAAGGTTTATAGAGGTTGCTACAACCCAGAGATAGTACAGTATAAAAAGTATAATTTCAAACTGCATGGACATGTTAGCTGGAGTGCTCATGTATGTAACTCTAAATTGAAATATCAGCTTAAATTTAAGTCTTTGGGGGATGTTTTCTATATATTTTCTTATGCTTGCTACTGCTTTTAAGAAACCTCCTTGTTTTCAAGCCAGTTCCATCACCTGTGGCCTTCAACAAGGCCAATGTGATCAAGGTTTGTTAATATGATATGTAGGCTGTGTAAGTACAGATTCCTGGGTTTCATGTTAGCATTTCCTATTTTGGTCTTATTTAGACCCTGTAAATATATTGCAAGAAAAAATTTAGGTGAAGTGTCCTTTTTAAGAAGATAAATTAGATGAGAGCGCTATTAGTTTGCACATATCTACTATTTGCATGTTTTAATGTTGGTTATGCTGCTGAATGCACGTTAAACAAAATGCCCTGTGATCCCAAAACCGCTATTTTTATTTTCTTTTAAGAGTTTTACCCACATAGGTGACAGATATATGAACAACTAAATGCATTTTCAAAACATCAAAAGAAATAAACACATTGTTAAGCAGAAAGACCACTTTAAAATCATATGTGATTTGTTGAGGAGTTTATATTACATAAATATGGGGATGATCCCTCATCTCTCAGTAGTAAACCAAGGAGGGAATCAGGACACTTGTTCCACTGATTTCTCATTTGCTTTTGGAGAGAGAGAAAAACCAACACTAGCAGGAAGTAGCTTTCTTGGGGAAAAAGTTGAGCTAGATGAACAATCAGATCTAGGAAGTACTTAGGTAAGTTTTGTGTCTACCCCAGCAAATCTGGGCCCCTAATGCTGGCAGCATTTGGTAGAAATCCTGTTAATTTCTTGTCTCTTTGTGTCTACCAGTGAGCTGACAAAGACCATGGAAGTCAATATAAAACAAGGACTTCAATGCCCAAAGAGATAATATTGACAAGATATTCAAGAATATGTTCCAAAAAACTCAAAAAAATATTAAACTAAGGACGAGGAAATATTTCCTTTTTTTTTTTTTTTTTTTTTTTATACAAGTGCAGGAAAGAACCCTTGTTTAAATCATCATCAGCTTCTGTCCTCTATCCCCAAATGCCAGGAGATATCATTCCTATTGTCAAGGTAGACACTGACCCGACCTCTTTCAAAATTAAATTTCTAACTAGTAAGCACTTTTGGGGAAAAAAAGGGCCAAAGCACGTACTTAGGGCATGAAATTTCTGTTATTTGCCCTGAAAAGGCACAAAAAATTTTGTAAAAAATTGACATTTTTTCAAAATGTGAGAAAACTTCTTTTTATTTTTAATTTTGGCCCAAGTCAATTGACATACTTACGAAAGTTTCATTTTTTATTCCAAGTAGCAAGTAGAGACCAGAGCAGGGCAGCTTATGAACCTGTGCATGTGTGTACATGTGTGCACACGCATTATTAGTGTAACATAGAATGAACTGCAAACAAACAGAGGAGAGTTAACTGGCATGCATCTTTACACTTCAAATGGAAATACACAGCCTAGTAATATCTTGCAGTTCTGTAAAATCAGTTTTGTTCTCTTCCACTAAGAATCATGCAAATTACTCTGATGTCTATGAACTTTCAAAATACATGACGGATAAATTACCTTTTTTTTCTTAACTATTTTCACTTTGCATTGAATTTTTAATTTTGTTATACTTATATATGCATTTTTAAAAAATTTCATTATCTTTATAATATCTGTTTCTCTTTTCTCACTGAAAGGGTTAAACCTGTTGCTCTTACCTAAGACCACAGTGTACAGTGTTTACAAGAGCTACTTTCTATTCTGAAACTGAGGCTGAGAAAATTACTTCTATTCAATGTTTCTGCTTTAAAAAGGATAATGATTTCATCTGGTTAGAGCTGTCTGTACCTACTTAGTTTATTGCAGGGAAGAAATTGCCTGTTCGCTCATGATAAGATAATTTGTCGCCTTGGAAATTAAATTATCCATTCCAGTTTACCTTGAGGAGGAATACTATATAATACCTATTTGTTCCATTACACCCTTTAAATCAGAAATACGCTTTACTCTACAAATATGTTCCATGTAATCAGAGACATTAAGACAAGTTAAAATAGCCCCTGACTGCAACTTAATTAGCCTCCAAAGTTGTCAATTGTGTAAGACTTGAATCCAGTGGAACTAAAAGGATATTGAATAAATAATTTCTTTTAAAGAATAAAACTAAGCCTGCAGTACATTTTTAATATAGCTTTTTATATTTTTTTCCATTCTAATAATCACAGAAAGCCACATAGGATAGACATCTTCACTCTACCAAACCAGAACAACATTTCTAGGTACCATTACAAGACGGAACAAGCAGGATCAAACCTCATTTTTCACCTAATACTTTAAATTATATAAGGGATTAAGGATTATAAGTATGTGGCTAATGTGGGGTTTTTCCTGCTTCTGCCAGACTGTGCTTAAATACATAAATATGGTCTGTTTTGCAGAGATGCTGGTTTGTAAAATTACCATTGCTCAACCAATTTTAAAGTCCAAGCTGAGTGAAGGGGTTTTAATATTAAAAACCTGCTATCACAAACTCACAGTAATTAGGAATGGCCATAGTTTTAGGCCAGAGAGAACAGATCAGAAATGCTGGGTAGGGCATGGTAGGACACAGCTCTCAAGGCACTGTTTGACAATAGGCTCTGAAAACAGCTTCAGAATCCTCTATAAAGCTCATCTATGGAGCCGCATAATCCAAGTGATTCATTAACTTCTAACAGACGGAAATTTAAAAAAAAAAGGCAAGAAAATGAGATTTTTCCGTAGCATATTTTTCCAGCCTTTGAGTAGTGATGAAGAGAAGCTGGTCCTGTGATGGTGATAATGGATTATGAAACAAAGCCCGGCACTGTTGGCTCTGACACAGGCTCTGCGCATGACCTTCAATGGATCGTATAATCCCCCTGCTCCTGATTCTCCTCTCTCCTCTTGTGAAACGAAAGATAATTTTTACCTGCAGTAAGAAAATTGTTCAGGGGTTTAATTACATATTTATTAGATGCTTTAGATGAGAAATAGATGTTACCATCCACTTTATTTGAGGCTAAAATGTATTTATTTTTTATTGTGTTCTAGAGATAGGAGTTTTCCAATAAAACCATTTTTTTTCTCCCCAAAATACTGGTTTGACATAAATGATCCTTTTCATGGTAGCAAGGTGGCTGGAGAAGTTTTAATAAGGGAGATTTTCAGGTTCCTGGGGAGATTTCTGCATCCATCCTAGAACAACTGGGAAATGCAAGCTGGTTTTCCCACTGACATGGATGCTTACTAAGCCCATATTACCTCTAACAAAAAATATATAATGGCCTTTACCAAGACACTAACACTGAAATATCATGTCCTTCCTTCACCTTATTTGTCATCTTGGTATCTCAGTCTCACTCACACATTAACAACTGCTATATCAACTATATTTTTCAATAATATTTTTCCTATTGTCTCATCTTACTAGTACATACAGCATTTTGGAAAAGCTGAAAAGAATGCACAAACTTCGGTGGTGGAAAACAACAGATATATATGGAATGGGGGCTGGAAAGGGCATTTTAAGTAACAAGGAAAGAAAATTCCCCTCTATTTCCAGATCCACTTATTAGTAAATTAATTATATTATTTACTGAGTAGAGAAACATTTACTGAGAGAAAATTCTGCATGTGAATAAAACATGATTAGATATTAGTAATTAAAATGGCAAAGTGTCTCCATTAAGCTTCAAAAGAGCACTTAAGCAAGCAGGATCCAAGCAACAAAATTGCAAGAAATCTGAATTATTCCGACATCAAACGAACTGAATTCATTTACTTCTAGATGGTATAGTGTGTGCTCTCAGTAAACAAAGAGAATAAATTATTTGTTTAAAAATCAGAAATAAAATTAATAAAATCAGCTTTTGACATCGAAATGGTTGGCCTGATATATTTTGTACTTACCAGCTATTGCATACCAGTGAGAAATAATGGTTGATCCAGGAATTACACTGGTTCACTAGTAAAGGTGAATATTAGAGTTACAAAAATAGTCACAAAATATTTTTTTAATGTACATTAGCACAATTGTTTTCAGGAACATTCTCTTAAATAATGTAGACGCTATAGGCAATATTAATGAACCCTTTGTTCAGCTGCATTTTTCATTTTAAATTGGGAAATACTGCTTTCCCTTGCTTTTTCTGCTAAACCTTCAATATTAGTAGCATAGCCACCAAAACCACAATCCATGGACTTGGAATTCTTTTAAAAAAAAGTCAATGAAACAAAGCACAAATACACCCAAAAACTGTAACAAAAAGTAGGACTTAACCTAAGTCTTTTTTTGTAATTTTAATTCCAGGAAAAGATGCACAGACATAATACAGCTGAATTTCAGTCCCAAGTTGTGGCTTTAGCTGTCTGTACTGCTCAGATGCAATGGTTTGAAGTTCATTATTTTTTGTTCTGAAGCCACCCTGCTGTTCTCACCAAAGGAAAAGCAGGTCAGAACCAAGCTATTTAATTAGTTGTGAAGGTAGGTGATGCTTAAGCATGCTGCCAATCATTTTCTTCCATCAGAAATAGATTGACAATAGAATTTCAAAATATGCAGAAAATGATAATTCATAAAAAAAGGGCTGTGAGGAGTTAATTTTTGTAATGGGGAAGGCTAGAAAATAATAGATTATAAATTATTAAACATAAGAATATATTTTTGTTACGTCTGAATAGCACTCAAATCTGTACCATGAATTGAATAGAAATAAAGCAAACCAATAGAGTTCAGTGTTAAAAAAAGGCCACTGATGAGACCTGAAATGGTGGAAGCACACAAAGGAGCTCACTACCATGTGCAATTTTTATTTTCCTGCGTGGTTCAGAGCTTGAGCCAGGGTTTGTCTTTGTGATTCCATCATAACTCCATTTGTGTACGTAGCGTAGGCCACTAAATTTTGCATGATTACTAGCAGAGTAAAAATTGTATTGTTTGCACTAGTTTTAGCTTTCAATAATAACATAAAATAGAAATAACTCTCTGGTTGTTGTGGGCTGTGTTTTTATTTGCAATATCCCTCTTTTGATACATCGCACAAGCGATGTTTTTTTTTTTAATTTACTGCTCTTAGGCTGAAGTATTTCTAATATTAAGAAATTATTTCAGTGTCCGATCTGGAGCAAAGAGGGATAAGAATACAACATCCTTGGGGGAATTCTAGGGGCTCGGATTGTCAATAGGGGCTCTGATAATCAGAAATCAGGTTCCTGAGGTGCAGTGACTTCACAAAATGAAACAATTTGGCTCCCAGAGAAAAAAGAGCTTATGATTTGAAATACACCCATTATCAAACACATATAAAAATTTTAGACCAGTGTCCTCATGTCAAAGTAAGCACCAGTGACTGCTGTGTTTCATCTAACACCCAAAGAAAACCATCCTTGATGATATAGAAGGAAGCTCTTCCATGACTTAAAGTATTTTGCAGCAAACAGAATTGCATTTCAATTAAGACAAAAAATTAGTATCATTGATTCACTAACTGGAATGTTAAACCAGCCTTTTTTCCTGTTATTAATGAAAATCAGTTAGCTAGCAACAGAATTAATGAACTTTTCACCGTTTATCTGCTAGGTTAAGAGTATTCCTAATAGGTGGCTTAGTAACCAGTGCTATTAAAGGAAGTCCTCAGAACCTTTATTTGAAGTACTAATTAGCCCTAAAATAGTGAAGATTGCACTGTAGGAGTAGAGACTGGGGGCAAAATGACCTTGTCTATAAGAACTGAGAAGGGACATATCTGCTTGGATTTAAAACCAAGACCAAAGGCAGCTTTTGTTTAGTTAGTGAGGTGCTTGCTTCCACTGTTATCATAAGACCCCCAAAATAAAGCAGGGACTTTGAGGAAAGAAATTTTGACTTAAAAGCCAGTTCTCTGGGAGAGAACCTTCATGAAGATTTAGGAGTAAATCGGGCATTGCTTCTAATCTTGTAAGGGAATAAAGTAATCAGGAGAGTACTAACAGAACATCTGGGTTATCAGATCCATAATTTTGATATTCTGATTTTTTTTTTGATCCGTTGAAGTACACAGTTTTGATTCCTTTGTGGATTCTTTTTTTGAGTGAAGATATGTAGTTCTACAGATTCCTGCATAAGATTCTGTTCTGAGACAGGAGAAATGAAATAGTTCTGAAAACCACAGGAGTTCCAGTCCTGAGTTGTTAAAACATTATAAAGTCACTCATAATACATGTATAGTTATACAGATACATCTTCAGTAAGACAATGTTCATAGAAAGCTAAAGTATAAATGCTATTGGTTTTTATACACCTGCTCTATGTTAACTTGTGCCTTCAAATCACCTCATCTTCTTGATCACCAAGCAATCCAAAGTTTCAGAAAATTTTTGTGTGACTTGGCATAAAATCTATTGTCTCAATGTAAGAAGTATTTGTTGGGGAGTTTTTGTTGTTATAATTGGTTTCAAATAACTAATATGGGTGGCAAATGTATCACTTCCTTCTCCAGTCAAAGTCTGAAACCTTTGAAGCCACAAAGACACATGTAGTGTAAAACCAGAATAATCACACAAGTTCCTTTCAATCAGGACATTGTGACAAGGATCAAAACATCGTGACATTAGGAGAGAACAATGCAATTGTTCATTGGGAAAGCATGAGATGAAAAACAGTAAACCCAAAATATATTCTAGCATGTTGCTTTCCAATTTTTGTTGATTAACCTTAGAGTTTTCTCATGCATTTGATGCCCATTACAACCATTTTCTTGGGTATGCATTCTTGTTTTACCGTATCTGGTTTTGTTTCAACTAGATTACAAATAAGTGTGTATATATATAAATATAATTTTTTTATAGATATATATATATAGATGGAGAAATAAAATTCTGATATATTGGTTCTGGGAATATAAAATAATAAAATATATTTTTAAGCATTCCAGACAAGTAGTTCAGACAGCAGAACAAGTATTTTCCAACATCCCCTTTTGAAACTAAGCATTGAAAGTGTTCTTAGGAAATGCTAGACACCCTTCCTGACCCCTTGCCTTCCCAAAGGTGGCCTTTGATGCTCCAGGGTAAAATTAAAGAACCCTCACAGTGAGCAGTTAAAAGAGATGCTTTCTATAAAAAATAATATTCCTATCTCCTATCATTGTCTTTTCCCTGAAACATAAGAAGTTATATAATTTCTAGATCCCTGATTATTTTTAAAACTCTTGTAACTCTGACCATTGTTATAATCTATATAAACATCCATTTCCTTTTCTAATCTGACTGAGCTCTTAACTCCAATAATATATTGTGGCAATGACTTTTGTTAGCTTATTGCTGGATGAAAAAATAATTCCTTCTCTTGAATTTAGATTTGTATCTTTCAATTCTGTGAATACTGCCTTCCTCTGATTTTATGTCAGAAGTTAAGTAGGAAGCCTGTAGTAGTTTCTCTATAAATTCATTTTTGCACACAGTCTTTTTTACTCAGTTATTTTTTGTGTCTTATCTTGTTCATCTCTATTCTGAAGTAAACTGCTGCTGTCTTTTCCATCGTACTTCATATGGTAGTTTTTCCACTTCTCTAAGCATTCTTATTGCCAATCTCTGAACCCCTTCTATTTTCCCTATAGTCTTTTTTGGAATAACATAAAGAGAGCTGAAAGCTGTGTTCCAGAGGCAGCCTAGGTTACAAATAGCATTATAATATCATCAATATCAATTTAATAAAAATCCTAACCCTAGATTTCTTTTCTTTGTTAACCATTACTTCTGACTGATGAGGGTTTGCATTTGAGTTTCTGATCTGGCAGTCACAGCTATGGTACATTTGATTCCAGACGTGGTGTAATAACATTCATGGAATATGTTTCCTAATACCTGCTGAACTCACTGAATACAGTGGATATATTTTTTTCCCTCCTTCACACTTTATAGCCTGAGAGCAACTGCACACACTGAACCTGGAACAACTGTGTTTTCCATTCTCTCTTGGAAGTCTGTGATGCCTCAGGCACTTTTCAAGCAATATCCTTTTATTTCAAATAAAGAGAGCCGATTGATCTCCTGGAGTAAAATCAGGTCTCCAGAGAGCATCCAAGCCCCTCTTTTGACAGTGGTATTGACCACCTCCACATGATAACTCACAACTGTCATCATCTTCTTTTTGTACAGCAGCAACTCAGACTGAACACTGCAAATGTCATGGAAATTATGCCTGAAGCACAACCTCTCACCAGGGAGCTGTACATTGTCTTTAGATCTTAGAGGAGATCTTCCACTCATTTCTGTGTTCATGAGTTCAGTCTATTCTTCATAAACCAACCATGTGACATTGCTTTCCAGACTATGGTTGAAAAGTTTCCACTAAGGTCCTTTGCCTTGACACGTGAAGGAGACTTCTGCAGCATCTCGGGGTGCAATTTGTTATTAAGGGCAAACATCTAACCTGTAGGATCAAGTAGGATATTTACCTGACTCTCAGAAGTAAAAATATTCAGGAGTTGTTACCTGTTGATGGCAGACTGCTTTAAAACAGGCTTAATCATTTAATCAAAGGGATTTAGCAAACAAAGCAGGGTCTATTAGAGTTTATTTTACTACAAAAGTTTAATAGTCACCTGAGATCATTAATTTGGAAAAAAAACCCTCCACACCTGTTACCAGTCTGACGCTTATTCCTCTCTGAACTTCTTGCTGTTGTATTGCACATTTCATACAGTTTTCTACATTAAATTGCACATTTCTTCACAGCCATTCTCTTCAGGACCTGGTGCCTGCCTGATGCACATCAGAGTCCTGCACAGTGATAGGGGAGGATGCAGGTGACCAAAGGAGCTTGCTTTGTGGAAGCCAATTATTCATTCTCTGAATTTCTACCATCTTTGATGCATGAAGGTAAAACCAACCCTGTATGTAGGCGGACTTGTTAGAGCTGAAGCAGGAGTAAAAAGGGTCTGTGACCAAGTGGCAATGACTATGATGAGTAATAGATTTGTCACTACGAGGGGAAAAAAAGAAAAAAAGTTATTGTAAAATTGAAATTATTGTACTGTCAGATGGGTGAAAAGTTCTGTATTCCTCCACTGTAAAAGGTGAGAGAAAGAGGGGCAACAACTTTTTTTCTCCAACATTCTTTGGAGTTTGCACTTTTTAATGTGCAGGCATAAAACTGTACATTGAAATCAACTTTGAAGTCCCTCTGGTTTATCTCATATTTGAAGGCTCAAAGGTCCAAGTCCCTCCAAAGCCAGCCTTAGTAATCTCTTCAAGAGAGGAGAGACACATTTGACTTGCACAGTTCCCCAAGCCATCCAAGTGACACAGTGAATGTCTCGAGATTGACACCCTTCTTTGATCCTGTTGAGGGGTGGCACAATCCAGGCAGGGGAGTGGCAGTGAGTTCCCTAATAATTTTTTTTTTTCTCCTATGACAGCCTTTTCTATATGCAGCTCCAAAAGCAATGATTTCTATTCTATTATCCTAAATACAACACAGCTTGAAAGAAAAGAACATAATTGCAGCCTATCAATTTTTTTTAATGGAAATCAGAAATCGAAATTACAATCTACATGTCATCTTTGTATAAGGAAGTTAACATTGCCCAAGCACTTCACACTGGGTTTTGCCAACAGTTGGTGCAATGTTTTTGTGGTACTCCAGTATTTCAAACTAGTTTTGAAAAAACCAAAATTAATTAAATTTCACTTCTGTTTCATCTATGGCCAACAGTAAAACTCTGCTGTGAAGAATATTTGCTTCAAGATACAAAATTATATAGAGCTGTTGGCATGCAGGGATTTTTTTGGATTTGGTAAGATTGTCAATTGTACCAGGATCCAGTTTTATTTCACCACTGACCATGGCAACTCTTTTACTTTATAACTGGAAAAATTTAAATTTGGCAGTACTTCACATCTACAACTGCTTTCTATATATTCTTTTTCTTTCTAGAAACGGAAAACCTTTATTATAAGAATTTCTGTTTTCCATGGTAGATGGTTTTTACATAAAGGTCCTCAAGAAAGCAGAAAATTCTTTATCTCCTTTTCTCAAGTATGCCTGAGCTTCTGAATATTTATGGCCTTGTGGCTTGTCTCTCAGAAGTTTGAGCCACCTGCCATTAATCAGAATGGAAGGAAGTCCAGCCTGTTACAGTGAATTTTAACTCTTTCACAAACAGTTTTGTGATGTTCATCACATATTAGGAAAAAGCATCAAGCTCTCCAAGTCAGTCACACACTCATTAAAGCCACCTTTCAACACAGGACTTCTTTTTTCCCCCTCCTGCCTTTCACTTTTTCTCACTCCTAAGCAGGTGGCTTATTCTCACCCAACTCTTTTCACTGTAAAGCATTTAACAAGAGAGCAACTGCTGCTGAGGTGTTGCTAAATCTGTAAAAGCTTTGGTATGATGCTTAATAGCAGAAGAAATTTAAAAGAGCTGTCATACTCTGAAACAAAAGTTCTGTGTCTTATGAAGAGGAGGCACTCAGGTATTTCTCCATACCATTGCATTTAGTGCACCTGACGTCTTACATCCTTTTTAACAAATTTACAAAAACTTCTGGTGATATAAATTTTCATTTGAATATGCGAAAATACATATTCCAAGTCACAAATAGACCTATGCATCAATTTCACATTCATTCTACTGCATGTTTTATAGAACTACAGGGTTTCTTTCCCACTAAGCTTTTTCTTCACGTTTACCTAGAACATCTGACTGTATTTTGTAGCATTAGAAAATACGAGACTGATTCATCAATGCCTTGCACCATCTGTAGTCATTGTAGTTGTGCAAAATGAATGCAGATCATAGATCTTGCTTTATAGTTTTAAAGGCTCATAAATTAGCTTTTGCAAAATTGCATTCATTTTTAAATACTATTATATTTTTATATATTGATATAAAGAAGGCAACATAGATACAGCAAATCTTTGTAGGTCAGTAAGCACAGAAGCATTTAAAACCAGTGGCAAATGTCCTACTAGTCTCATAACATAACAACAGATACAACTCCCTATGTGAAATTTCATAGCCCTCCCATAAAACAAAACCAAAACCCCACACAAGAAAATTGAAATGAACATACACCTTTGATAAGTATTTCGCAAAAATTCCAACTTTTAAAAATGGTTTTCTCCAGACATAAAACAATACATTCATATTGAATTAAATACCTTGCCTTGTTCTTACATCCTTGGTTTTCAGAATTCTTACCAAAGCCAAGTGCAAGAGTCCACAAGTGAGGACGCAGTCTAAATTATATCCTTTCTGCAGGTTCAGTGGAATCAGATACGTTGGTAGTTCTTCAGATAAACTTAGAAATATTTGTTTTATTGCTGAAGAGGTATTTCTTGTGGGAAGACAGAAGAAGTCAATAATTTATCTGAGGGATAGGCAAGGGACAGGAACAGTTCCCTTTGTGATTAGCAGTCGCTTCCTATCTAGGACAGAAAAATAAGCTGCTGCTGTGGATTGCCAGCTTCAGGCTTGTTATGGTCCACACTGCACTGTCTGATTTAAATAGATTGCTCTAAAATAATGTGACAGCATCATAAAATACAGGAGAGATGACCAAGGTACTAATATGCTGGGGTGTTATCCTTATGGGCTGGAATTTTAAAGCCTGTCTCTTGAAGACACCAGCCGTTTCACAGGGGACATAGCAACACAGGGTGATGGAAGCATTGAACCAGTACTCAAAATTACCTCTTACTCTGCTAGGGACCTGCAAATAGACTGTGTCCTTGGGTTTCCAACTTTTAAAATTATTATAATAAAATTGTCCCACCTGGAGATATGCTCCAAGACCAGTTCAGTAAAATGTGGGCAGCAATAGTGTTACCTGCAATGCAGATAGCCAAGCCATACAATCAACACAATTGAATTCAATTCCTGGCCTTGTTCTTACATAATTTTAACAAAAAAATCCCTGTTCTTTTTTTTTTTTTTTTTTTTTTTGTAATAAGTCAAGTCTTTCTTAAATAGGAAACATTTATTGAAGAACTGCAATGCAGTAAACAAAGGCCAAAAAACCTTTTCTGTTTATGTCTGTAACTTTCATGGCATTAGAGGGAACAATCTCTCTGCAGACAGGGTGCCCAGAGTAGACTCACATAATAAAGAAATATGTTGAAAGTATCAGCTGCAAAAGAGGCATCAGCCTTTCTTTTGTTTCTTCCAGTACCTAAAGGCACTATGAGAGAACTGGAGGGAATTTTACACAGGCATGTAGTGATAGGGTGTGGGAAAGTGGCTTTCAACTGAAAGAGGGCAGGTTTAGATTAAATATTGGGTAGAAATTCTCACTGCAAGAGTGGCAAGGCACTGCAGCAGGTTACTCGGAGAAGCTGTGGATGCCACATCCCTGGAAGTGTTCAAGACCAGGTTGGATGAGGCATCGAGCAACCTGGTCTAATGGAAGGTATCCCTGCCCATGGCAGGGAAGTTGATGGTCTGTAAGTTCTCTTCCAAGACAAATCATTCCACAATAAATGACAATCACATGAAAAGCTTTTTTTATATGTTCCTCTACATTTACAATGAATGAATAGTTCAGGGAATGCAGCCTGGTCAGAAAGCAACCCCCGAGAGAGATGTTGTTGTTGCAGCGCTTGTCACTGCAGGTAAGAGCACTTCATTGTCAATATTGGCTTCTTTCAGTGTAGCTTAACACAATTCTAACCTGTGAAAACAAAATAGCCCTGTTTGTCCTAAAGCATGTGCACTGATGAAACAGCTTGGGGTGACAAATATTCATACAGTCCAAAGCAGTACAAGAGTGTGTCTGCATCTATATATATATGTATATGTTTAGCAATGATAATAGATTTCTTAGATTGGTCATCTATACATTTAGTCAAGGAAATTACACCTAAAATGTTATTGCATTTGTAATGAAGTCAATTATTCATATATAGTGAAACACTCCATTTTAATATAACCTTGACTTGATGGCTTGTAAAAAATACCATAAGAAAAAGATCAGGGGAAAAAAACCTAGTAATCTGCACCTTATTATTGTCTCACAAAGACAACTATGAGGAAGCTTTTTGGAGTTTATTTTGCTTGTCTGAATTAAAGTGCATTTAAATATTAAGAAACCAAATCCTATATTTCTTCAGTCCTGCTTTTCCTGTGATATTTACCACCAACAGCACTTATGCATATATATACCCCAGGAGATGTAAAATCACATATTTGTTTTGTGAGTCAGAGCAGTAAGACACTGGTAAAACTCCATCTGGCAAGCAAGCAAAAGTTCATTTTTGTGTTTCTGTTATCACTAAATGTTATTCAAGATTCTCATTACACTTGTCATCCTAGTGCAAGGTTAATTAGAATTAATAAATGCTGTACTGATCCAAAAGGAAGAAAGGGCAATGAGAGAAAAACATACTAATTATTATCCATCCAAAATAAAGCAATTTGACATAGGACACACTGTGCATATGGACCCATCTTGAGCTGAAGATGGAAAAAATCTGTTAAAAAACTTAATACTTCCTTTAGGTTTTGATTTTAATGGCTCAATGACCAATTCTAAGTAAAATATCTCTCGTAATGGATTCAGTACAGGACACAGGAGCCTTTAATCCATTATTGACCTAGTTTGCAACTTTTAGCAAGTAAATTCATTTTTATGCTCCTTGATTTACTTGTCTGTGGAACCAAAATAAATATTTTTATCTACAATGTAAGGCCTCCTAAAGTCTTTGGAACTCCATTTTAAAGAGATGCTATTTCTATTCCTGCTCAGCAAAGGACCATAAGAAAACTATGTAAAAAAAACCAAAAAAAGAAAACAAACAAAAAACCACAAACAACAAAAACACACACACAAAAAAAAACCCAAAACAAAACCAACAAAAGACCAAACCAACCAAAAAACACAAAATTAAACTTGCTGAGAGCAAGCAGCACTTCCTTGTGTTAACATCCACAAGAATTGCTAGTTTGAGGGGGGTTTTGTTGTTGCTGTTCTTTGGTTGGGGATGTGTTACTCGATTAGTTGGAGGTTTTTAGTACTTGGTATTCTATTAGTAAGGAACATTAACTGCATTAAGCACTAAGCATGTTCCAAATATTCTAGACATTTTACTATAAGGATGCCCAAGAGCACTTGAATACCCAAGAAGTGTTTTACTTGTAAGAAATGGGGAAAAAAAATTGATATTAAAGGAGTTTTCTTCAAAATCATAAAGAAGTGCATTAAAAAGGCAAAATAAGAATGGGCTTCCTCATTTGCTCATCTTCTTACCATAAGGTAGTGTCTTACTATTATACTTTTAGACTTTACCTTTTCTATATTCAACACTTTTTTGCCTCTAGAACTCAAGGAACTTCATTCTTTGCTGTGCTGTCTCACTCTCATGTTAAAATTTTCTGATTTCTACCTGTTGTGTGTAGGATCAAAATTTAAATAAATCAGTTTTTAAAAGGTCAAATACAAAATGAACTCCCATATTTTTTCTACATACATGCACATGTATAATAAGAAATACAGAAGCTTAATATTTCCAGAGATAAAACTGCTTTTTCTAACTGTCCTTCTCCCATTCTCTTTGACATGACATTTTCTACATGACTCTCTTGAAAAGTAAACTGAAAAATGGAGAAGTTTCTTTTCAATTAAACACTCCCTAATCCTGCTCTATTCAAGGAGAAGTAGAAGAGCAAAGAGCCATTATGCTGTTTCTTAAATATCATTGAAGTTTGTGCTAGAGCAGTACAAAACTAAAAAGTCTTACTTGCCCTATCAATACATTCCATTATTACTCTCCTGACTTTTGTTTTCAAAACTAAACTTTTGCAAGAGCCACGGACAACACAGATTTGCTATCCCCTCTCTATATAACACATTAGCATAGGTGGATGGCTGTATTTGATATTACTTACCTGTGGGACAACTCAACATGCTCTGTTTGTTGCAAATGCCTTATTTAAAGCTATGACACATCAATAAACCTGTCATTAAACATCTTTTCCTTCTGTATTTTTTCCTTTTTAGAAAAATGTACTTGATGTTATCTGACTTGTCAGCGAATGACAAATATACATTCACACTTGAAGTAATGGTTTAAGATAGTCAGCAAGACATGGAATTCTGACAGTTTGTGTCTCTGTGACCCTCTTTAGAGAACATATTTCAACTTGCATAAGTAACTTGAAGTTGAATTTATTTATTAGTCTTTGTGAGCCTGTGTTTTAAGATAAACAGCAGAAAAAAAAGAAAATACTGTCATTGTGAGATGCAATTTATGTTTTATTTTGTGATTTTCACAGTACTCTAAATCACATGCACAAAGACCTTGTATTTCATGAAGTATCACTTTTCTCCCCCCAAACATTGGAAATCCAAATATACAGGAAAATTTTTAAAAATGGTAAGAGACTGTAACAGTCTCTAATCATCTACTTAACCTCCTACAGATTGCATACAATAGCAAGATGCCTCAGATTACAAGTCACATTTTTATCTTTGCATAAAATATTATTTAGTAATAATTTCTGTCTATTAGTCATGGCAAAAGAACATATGTTAGTATAAACCCTTTCCTTGGAGGCACCACACACTTTCCCTTTCTATCACATTAAAGTTTAGGAACATCTTCTGAGTCAAGACTATTTGAAGCCAGTGCTTTCCTTGCCATACCCTTCCCACACACATGATTATCTTACACACACAGAGGAGACCGCATTAACTTGCCTCATCTTCACAATGCCAGCCTCTCATATCAACATTTTAAATTTTCTCACATAAATATTAATGCTGACTTCTGTGTTAAACTAGCATGGAACAGAAATTCCCTATAATCATCTTCAAAAATATTTCTTAACCCATTACTTTTTCTGGGATGTACGCCATTAACTTTACAGCTTCATTTGCTGACCAAAAGCAGCCAATACTTGTTTCTTTCTTTCCTTTAATTATTTTTTTTTTTCTTACAAGGACTATCTACCCTCTGAGATGGAAATTGTCTTTTTGTACAGTGTTTTGTCCACAGGTGGGTAGGTATTAAGATCATGAATAAGAAATTATTTCTTAAAATCTGCTGAGTGAGACAAAGATGTGGAAGATGTCTGATTGGAGAGATACTTGTACGGAGCTGAGTGAGACAAAGATGTGGAAGATGTCTGATTGGAGAGATACTTGTACGGAGTTCAAATGCATGAGTCATGCCTGGAATCACAACGTAGCTATTTCTGTTGTTTTATTCTCTAGCTGCAAAAAATGCAAGTTGGTTTCTGATTGTATTCAATCTTTTATATAGAAAAAAAATCTCTTTTTCCTCGCAATAAAACAACGTAGTTTCAACTTTTTGGATTTTTATCCCTTACTATATATTGAAATCAACTTGCATCTAAGCATTTGCTACGTGCCACATCATGCAGAGAAGTTATCAGATGCATGGGGTTTAATGAAATATCATACAGCAGCCAAAAACTTTGGCTTTTTTGGAATTTTAGTAACGAGCTATGAAGCAATTTACTTCAGGTAATTTGGAGATACTTGGCTCCAGACTTCTGTCAAAAAGCCACATGGCTGATGTGAAATGAGCTAATCGGTGACTGAAGCCCTCTGGCACAAGTCCCTGTCATTTCAGCCCCTTTGCCTGCTGCCTCAGGCTATGGAATAGACGTGAGAAGGAACCGAGCCCGTTCTGAACTCTCTTTCCAACTGGGTGGAAAAGAGGCAATCTCACTCCTGGAGGTCCTAATGGCTGCAGCTTAGACCAAAGTCTCCTTCCAAATTTGGGAGCCCTTATGTTCTGAGGTGGCAGAACAGAGGCTGTCTAATTTCAAAGAGAGAGCAATAACCACTTTTCCCAGTGTGCTGGCCTTATTTCAAGGAGCAGATAAGGATAAAATATTTCTCAATAGCCTGAATAAAATTGCATCAAACAGAGTAATGGCAATTGAGGTGTGCCGGACTGCAAGAAGTTGCAACAGTCAAAGAGCGCAAAGAGGAAAAGAATTCCAAGAATCCCTATTAAACTCATTTTATTTGGGTCGCTGTCATGGAACATTAATAACAAAGATCTTTTAATAATAGATTTAAACATTCAGCTTATTCTAGGATTTCAGTCTCTTCTTACTGGATTGTTTTGACACCTCTTCTACAGAGACAGGTAAAATTTGTTAACTGCCTGAAGTCAGAGATATGAGAGAATATGGTGTCTGAAACTCTTTTAAGGATCCTGTGTACTCAGCCAAGACCAGTTCAAATGAAAACTCCCAACTCCAGCCCCTAGAATACTGCAAAACAGATAGAAACCATCCTGTGGGTCATGTAAAGCTTCTGGGCTGAAGCACTATTGCTATCTCTCCAAACCACAGCATGCCAGAATCTTGAAATTTTCCTGAAATGACTTGCTTAACTTGAGAGATAACTAAGAATCAGTTTTAATACTAAATCTCCAGAATACAACCAGCAATACACCCCACATTCACCACACTATTAGGGTCTTCTGCTGTGTTCGTAGGGTAACTACAGAAGAGTGGGACCATAATTGTCCATACATTTAATTGTCCCTTTCAACAGAAGTGTCCTCTCTTGAAATGCAAATTTCTCAATTTAACAGAGGATCTAATTCAGCCAAATTAAACACAGAAGGAATCTACCTGTTATCATTCCCTAAATGAAAAATATCAAGCAAATATCAATTTCAAACTCAGAGCTATGACCAGACCCAGCCAACAAGGGAAGTCTGCTGTCTCCCAGTGGCTTGGGTAAGGGACATTTCTGGAAAACTCTCCAGTCTACTAAGGCCCTCTGATTACTATCTGTTACAGATTGTTCAAACTGGTAGTGATGAAATAACAAAGAGAAGTCTGAGGGCAATCAAAAGAGACTTCAGAGCCTTGGGATAATTGGTTGAAGGATTGGAAGAACAGGCAATGATTCCCTTGGTCCTTCCAGTAACAAAGAATAATATTGATAGGATTAGGCAGATCCCTCAGGTTAATAAGTGGCTCTGAGGTTAGTACAATCAGAAAAATTTTGGATTTTTTGACCATGGGATGATCTACTCAACATCTGGTCTACTGACACTTGATAGGATGCCCCTATCTCAGAGGGGACAAAGAGTTCTAGCACAGGAACTAGCAGGGCTCATTAATAGATCTTTTAGCTAGTTTGGAAGGGGGAGAGGGAAAACACCAGGCCTGCCAGGGATGACTGATGAAATGCTGTGTCAGAACTTGAGGAAACAAGCATCAATGGGATCCCTCAATTTCCTGCATGAGGTGTGGGCTACAAAGTACCACACTTGAAACAGACAGTAGATCCATTGCAGAAGGACCAACTCCAATTATTTCAACCAAAATTAAGACTGAACTCCAAGGGTAACACACCTACTCACAGGAAAAAACTGCAATGGGATTTTTAATGATCATAAATATTCCGAACATCAGGTTTTTGTAGTTGCTGAAAGATAGAGAATCATAAAGATGACACTGTAGCTTAGGGGTGCTATAATAGAAGAAGGTGGTGAAGGAAAAGGAAAAAAAACCAAACCAAAGAAAACATCTGCTCAGTTTAAAAGTCCTAAAACCATTAAACCGTTCAGAGCTTTGATAACTTTCATCAGATTCACAAAGGGATACTTCAGCTCTAATTTACTTTAGCCTGAGCCTATCCAATAAAAAAAAATCTGAAATCTAGGTTAAAATTAACTGACAACAACAGCTTCCTTAAAATGAAAAATATGCTTGTTCCTTCTCTTCTGTCCCTCTCCCACTAGCTGAAAGTTAAAGCTGGGAAAGGAAGAGACTTCAGAATATGAAAATTTTCATTGTCTGTCTATCCAAATATTCCTAAAAATCTAAATCCAAAAGGCTAGCAAAAGACTATTTTAAGCAAATTGACAAAAATGCGCTTGGGCTCAGTTAGAGTAAGTCTCAGATGAGGATTCAGCTTTAGTACAGTTTTCACTTAAAAATAAAGAAAAAAAAAAGGAGAGCATTAAGTCTGTGAGGACAGCAGAGAAGATTTTTCTTTCTTCTTTTTTGTTATCTTGGAAGAGATGATGTTGCAGAGTCATCGACTCTCAGCTTTCTCCAAGAATCAGAGTGATCATGACAACCACCACACCTTGTTCCAACATATACAATGGCTGTTTCATAGAGAAGGGAAAAAGACACTGTATTATCTGCATTATTCTTTTGCTCAAACACACTCATTTAAACTCACAGACCATTTCAACATCTCAGCTTATAAACTCTTTAGAAGTGCTGTGGGACTGTATAATTCAAAATAACATGCAAGAGACAGATCTTCCTTTTTTCTAGGGAGTAACTTTGTTGAACTTTTTCTAAAAATATTTAGGAAATTGTAAAATAATTTTGTATTGCAGAGAGAGTAAAAAAAAATAAAAAAAGCAAAAAGCAAAGGCAACCACACAGATCTCCCACTCCACTCCCAAATAAAACCTTACACAAACTTTTAGCATTTGGTTCCAATATTGTTATTTCTTAGCATTTCTTTTCCATGGTAGCTTATTCTTACCTAGGGATGATATCAAGCTACTTTGAGCACTAGGTGCAAGTTTGTTAGGTTGTAAGATGATCCCATTAGACATAAAAGTTCACATCAATTAACTCCTTCTGCACATGATTAGAAAGCAACACTTCGGATGCCTTTATAAAGTAACCTCAAAAAAGCACCTTCTTCCTCCCTTCAACTCTTGGAGTAGTATCATCACAGAATTAAATTCAGGAGTACTGAATTCCCAGTACACTCCTTTACACCCACTGAAATGTGTGAGCCATGTCTCATTCACTCATGAAAACCCCAGTTTTGTGGCAACGGGGTTTGGTATTGGCAGTGGTTACTGTGATTTCTATCACACCCCTGCCAGGTTTTAGACCAAACAGAATCAAGGTCTGCTCTGAAAAGATAACTTTTTACCTTTAATCACCATCAGTTTTAGAAGTTTCCCACTGAATATCACAAGTTCACAAATATGTCTGGAATTTTATAAACTGCAGATATTAAATTCTATCTAAACCAATATCTAAAGGAGAGTGAAACTTTTAGATGTGACTTGTTTTCTATTTTGAAGATGATAACATAGATTTGAGAACTACCACAGAAATAGATGCTTGATGGCTTTTTTTCCATGGGCAACTGAACATTCATCTACTAATGAAATGGAAATACGACAGATATTTTTCTCTCAAAGGACATAATTACAAAATGTGTTGGATTTAAAACCGAGGTTGAAATCAATCACCTCATCTCCTCTGACCAGAGCTTACGCCACAGCCCCAGAACTCTGCTCCTCCCTCCTGGTTTGGGGCAGTGTCTGCAGAGGTGGCCTCAGCAGATGAGCCTGAGGGCTGTGGCCTCCCCCAGCCTGAGCCTGGCCCAAGCTGATTTTCAGGACAGCTGCTGGGTTTGGCTTTCTTGTGGATACATTCTCCTGCCTTAGTCTTGTTTCCTTGTCCCGAGACCAGAGGTAATTGAGCAATAGTGTCACCTTTATTGTATCTCAGGTTCCTTTAGGCAGCTTAAGTCCCAGCCCACAGTCAGAGTCAGGGGAAGAACGGGTGGCCTTGGGTGATCTCAGCCTCTTTATTGAGTTTTGCCATAATGGGCAGAACTCCTTCCTAGCAGTGTTTAAGCCATTACTCACAGCATTTCAGCCTCTGACACCGCTGATGTGCCCAGGGCCCTGTGAGGCCCAGTGCCACACGACAGACACCCCGAGCCCCACGCTGCCAAGGCCTGGCTTTGGAGGGAGGGCTGTGCTGGGCACGAGGAATTGGCCAGATGGACGCAGGCAGCGAGCTGTGGTCGGGGGCTCCATGTCCAGGTGCAGCAGGGGATGAGGGGTGTCCCTCAGGGAGGGCTCTGCCTTGGCCCCGGGGCTCTGGAATGGCTTTGCCAATGGTGCAGAGAGTGGATGAGCTCCCCCTCAGCACGGGGCTCGCAGGGCACAGGGGCTGAGGAGAAGCACTTGGGCTGCGGATGGAGGAGGAGCTCAGTGGGAGCCGGCAATCTGTGCTGCCAGCCCAGCAAGGCAGCCACGTGCTGGGCTGCATGGAAAGGAGCCAGAGCAGCAGGTCAAGGGGGTGATTGTGGCCCGCTAGTCCATTTTGTGAGCACCCACCTGCAGCACTCCATCCGTGTGTGGGGGCCCCAGCACAAGAAGGACGTGGGCCTGCTGGAGTGAGTTCAGAGGAGAGCGATGGGGATCCTCAGAGAGCTGGAGCACCTGTGCTATGAAGACAGGCTGGGCAGAAAATGTGTTCCTATTGGCCTAGGGAGAGATGCCTGTGCCCAAACTGAGGCACAAATGAGACCATATGATGACAACATCCAGATTTTATTAACATGGATTTTATTTCATAAGAACTGGGAGGGAGAGAGAGAAAGAAACAGGAATGAAGACTCTGAGAGAGAGTGGAAGAGAATCTCTTGGAACTAGATGATTTTTGAAATCCTTCCCAACCCAAACTATACTATGACTCTAGAGGACACGTGGATGTGTACTTTAACTTGATATTGTTAATAAAATAATCATCATCATCATAATTTTATTTATTTTTATTATAATTATTTGCTACTACTACTATGTCTTCTTTTTTGTCTTCTTCTTCTTCTTCTACTTCTACTTCTTCTACACCTTCTTCTTCTACTTCTTCTATTTCTTCTACTTCTTCTACTTCGTGTTATTATTCTTATGCCTATACTTATAATTATTATTACATTTACTGCTACTACTATATCTTCTTCATCTACGACATCTACTGCATCTTCTATATCTTCTTTTTTTTCTTCATTTTCTTGTTATTATACCTATTTCTTCTTATATTCTTCTTATTAGTATTCTTCTACTTCAACTTTTTATTCTTATTCTTTTTCTTATTCTTCTCATTACATTTACTACTACTATTTCCTCTTCTACATCATCTTCTACATCATCTTCTTTTTGGTTTATTTTCCTTATTCTTAATTCCTATTCTTTTTCCTCTTCTTATTCTAATTCTTCTTGTTATTCTTCTTCTTGTTATCTTATTCTCAATTCCTCTTCTTATTTACTGCTACTGTTTCTTCATCTACTTCATTTTCTTCCTATTATTCCTATTCTAATTTTTTTTTATTCCTTTTGGCAAGTTTTGTGGTTTTTTTTGGTGTGGTTTTTTTTTTTTTTTTTTTTTTAACTAGTACTACTTTTTAAAAGCAACATTCCTTTGTTTACGAAGAATTGCTTGTGTCGTGGTCCTGTAGTGTCGAGTCCTGATAACAATATGCCCATTCCTCATGGATAAAATCCCCAAGGACTGCATGTAATCCTTTCAGGATGAGAGGAGGAAATGGCTTTCGATTCCAGAAGGGGTTGTTCCAATGAAATATTCGAAACAACTTTTCCCTGACAGAGTGGTCAGATACTGGAAGAAGTTGCTCAGGGAGGTTGTGGAGTCGCTGTCTCTGGAAGTGCTCAAGTCGTCCGGATGTGGCACCTGGGGTCATGGTTTCAGGGTGATCATGGTAGTGCCAGGCTGACTGGAAGATTTTCCCGGTCTCTTCTCACCTTGATGATTGTCTGGCCTTCACTGCTGAGCGCCCTGGCACCAAGTGTCCCCACGGGTGCTGCTTTGGGGCTGGCCACAAATGGTAATCTTCGGTCTTGGGGAGCAGCCGGGCAGTGCTGAGGCTGCAGGGCCATGTCCAGGAGAAGGCAGCCCGTGTGGCTCCCTCAGGAGGCCGGGCAGGCTGCGGGCCAGCCGCCACCTGCGGGGCCAGGGCTGGCTCTGGCAGCGGGCCCTCCTCCTGGGGCTGTGGCGCCAGGCAGGGCCAGCGGAACAGGCTGCACAGCGCCCGCAGCGCCCGCCTGAGGCGGGAGGGACGCTTCTTGCGGGGGGCCGGCTGCTGACCGAGGGCCCGGGCTCCCGGCTGGGGAGACGAGGCACAGAGCGGCCCTGGGGGGCACGGCTCACATGCCCCGTGCTCAACCCAAGCCTCACGGGGTGCAGGCACGGGGAGCCCGCCTCCTGCCAAACCTGCTGCTCTTCGCTCTCTGGCTTCATCTTCACAGAGCTCAAGGACACTGATTTCATCCCACTTGTCCTCCTCCTGCAGCAAGGGCTTGGTCCCAGGGCTGCGGATGCTGACCTGCTCGAGCTTTTTGTCACTGGCATTCCCCCAGCTGGACATCAGAGAGGATGTCTTACTGTTGCTTGTAGACAGCCAGGTACTGGACTTGTCCTCTTCAGGAAGCTCTTCACTAAGGGACTCTTCCCAATCCGACGGTTCCTGGTAGTTCTCAACTTCTCCACAAGACAGATCGCTGTATTCTTCCCAGTCAGACACATTTTGGGAGCTACTGACTTCTCCTTGGGAAGGCCCTTGCTCAGGATATTCTTCCCAGTCTGAAAAGTCCTCGTAGCTATCGATGTCTCCTGGGGACAGCCCTTCCTTGCTCCATTCATCCCAGTCAGAAAGGTCATGGCAGTTACTGATATCTCCTTCAGAGAACTCTTCTTCAATAGATTTGTCCCATTCAGACACTTCTTGGTAGCTACTAGCATCTCCTAGGGATAGCTCCTGCTCAATGCAGGCTTCCCCTTGGGGCCATTCATGGTACCCACTGGCATCTCCTGGGGACAGCTCCTGCTCAATGCAGGCTTCCCCTTGGGACCATTCATGGTACCCACCGGCTTCTGCTGGGGAGAGCTCCTGCTCAGTGCTGGCTTCCCCTTGGGACCTTTCCTGGTGGCTACTGGGTTCTTCTGGGGAAAGCTCCAGCTCAGTGCAAGATCCACCTTGGGACCTTTCCTGGTCGCTACCGGCATCTCCTGGGGACAACTCCTGCTCACTGCAGGCCTCCCCTTGGGACCATTCATGGTACCCACCGGCTTCTGCTGGGGAGAGCTCCTGCTCAATGCAGGCTTCCCCTTGGGACCATTCATGGTACACACCGGCATCTCCTTGGGACACCTCCTGCTCAATGCAGGCTTCCCCTTGGGACCATTCTTGGTACCCACCGGCTTCTCCTGGGGACAGCTCCTGCTCAATGCAGGCTTCCCCTTGGGACCATTCATGGTACACACCGGCATCTCCTTGGGACACCTCCTGCTCAATGCAGGCTTCCCCTTGGGGTACTTCTTGGTACCCACTGGCTTCTCCTGGGGACACCTCCTGCTCAATGCAGGCTTCCCCTTGGGACCATTCATGGTACCCACCGGCATCTCCTGGGGACAGCTCCTGCTCAATGCAGGCTTCCCCTTGCGCCCATTCCTGGTACCCATCGGCATCTCCTGGGGACAGCTCCTGCTCAATGCAGGCTTCCCCTTCGGATCTTTCCTGGTAGATCCTGGATTCTACTAGGCCCGGCTCCTGCTCAATGCTGGCTTCCCCTTGGGACCTTTGCTGGTGGCTACTGGGTTCTTCTAGGGAAAGCTCCAGCTCAGTGCAAGTTCCCCTTTGGGACCCTTCCTGGTCTCTACTGGCATCTCCTGGGGACAACTCCTGCTCACTGCAGGCCTCCCCTTGCGACATGTCCTGGTACCTAAGGGCTTCTTCTAGGGACAGCTCCTGCTCAATGCAGGCTTCCCCTTGGGACCATTCATGGTACCCACCGGCTTCTGCTGGGGACATCTCCTGCTCAATGCAGGCTTCTCCTTGGGACCATTCCTGGTACCCACTGGCATCTCCTGGGGACACCTCCTGCTCAATGCAGGCTTCCCCTTGGGACCATTCATGGTACCCACCGGCTTCTGCTGGGGACACCTCCTGCTCAATGCAGGCTTCCCCTTGGGACCATTCATGGTGGCAACCGGCATCTCCTGGGGACAGCTCCTGCTCAATGCAGGCTTCCCCTTGGGACCATTGATGGTACCCACTGGCATCTCCTGGAGACAACTCCTGCTCAATGCAGGCTTCCCCTTGGGACCATTCATGGTACCCACCGGCTTCTGCTGGGGACAGCTCCTGCTCAATGCAGGCTTCCCCTTGGGACCATTCATGGTACCCACCGGCTTCTGCTGGGGACAGCTCCTGCTCAATGCAGGCTTCCCCTTGGGACCATTCATGGTACACACCGGCATCTCCTGGGGACACCTCCTGCTCAATGCAGGCTTCCCCTTGGGGTACTTCTTGGTACCCACTGGCTTCTCCTGGGGAAAGTTCCTGCTCAATGCAGGCTTCCCCTTGGGACCATTCATGGTACCCACCGGCATCTCCTTGGGACACCTCCTGCTCAATGCAGGCTTCCCCTTGGGACCATTCATGGTACCCACTGGCTTCTGCTGGGGACACCTCCTGCTCAATGCAGGCTTCCCCTTGCGACCATTCCTGGTCGCTACAGATTTCTTCTGGGGAGAGCTCCTGCTCAATGCAGGCTTCCCCTTGGGACCATTCATGGTACCCACCGGCTTCTGCTGGGGACAGCTCCGGCTCAATCCTGGCTTCCCCTTCGGATCTTTCCTGGTCGATCCTGGATTCTACTTGGCCCGGCTCCTGCTCAATGCTGGCTTCCCCTTGGGACCTTTCCTGGTGGCTGCTGGGTTCTACTAGGGAAAGCTCCAGCTCAGTGCAATATCCCCCTTGGGACCCTTCCTGGTGACTACCGGCATCTCCTGGGGACAACTCCTGCTCACTGCAGGCCTCCCCTTGGGACATGTCCTGGTACCTAAGGGCTTCTTCTAGGGACAGGTCCTGCTCAGTGCAGGCTTCCCCTTGAGACTCTTCATGGTATCTTCCAGGCCCTTCAAGGGAGATCTGGTCCTGCTCACTGCAGGTTTCCCCTAGGGATCCTTCCTGGCAGCTACTGGGATCCCTAGGGTACACCTCCTGCTCAGTGCAGGCTTCCCTATGGGACTCTTCTTGGTATGTGCCCATTGCTCCTTGGGACACGTCTGGGCCTCTTTTGCTGTCAAACTGGGATAGCTCAAGCTCCCCAGCCAAGGCTCCCTCCTCTCTCTCTTCCTCTGTCCAGACTGACTCCCTGTCTGCCTCCTCCTGCTGCTCACTGAGCTCCTGGGTTCCTGCTGTGCTGGGTGAGGGGCTGGGGAGGCAGCAGGGGCTGTGCGGGACAGAGATCGGGCTCTCTTCTCTTTTACCTGGAACTGCTGCTTCCACTTCTGCAGCCGTGCTTTGCTCCAGGTCCCTCTGTTCCTCTGGCTGCTGGTCAGATGCCTGGACCCCAGGCACAGCCTTGTGCACCTCCTCAGAACTGATGTGCCCTGCTAAGCCCAGCAGAGCCTGGCTCCAGCCTGGGGGGCTGCGTGGGGCAGGGACTGGGCTCTCTGACCCTGCCAATGGCACCTCCTCACTGCGGGCAGGAGAACCTGGTGCCTTTTCCACCTCGAGAGCCAGGGGCTCTGGGGGCTCCTCCTCCTCCTCAGCAGCTTCAGCTGGAGCTGCAGCAGCTGCCAGCTCGTCCTCTGTGGGACTCCCTGGAGCAGGAGAGGTGCTGGGCAGCTCCTGCGCTGCCTCCCCTGCCTCCTGGCTGCCCACGCTGCTGGGAGAGCTGGGCGCCTGCTGGGCACAAGTCTGGGCATCCTCGTCCTTCTCTGGGTGCGAGGGTTCATCACAAATCTTGTACCTGACACTGTCTCTCCACTGGGATAGTCCCTGGCTGCTGACACTTTCTTCCCTTTGGGGCAGCTCCTGGACATTGTAGTCCTTTCCTTGGGATAGCTCCTTGTCCCTGTTCTGTCCCACTTGGGACAACTCTGGCTCTCTCTTGTCTTCTTCCAGTTGGTACATGCCTGGATGGCCTTGCACATCTTCTTCCAAAGGGGACAGTTCATGATATGCCTCCCCTTCGCACGGGGACAGCTCTTGGCCTGTCAGATCTTCTTCCCTCAGGGACAGCTCCTGGTATGTCTCATCCTCTTCATCCAATTGGTAGAGCTCCTGGACAGTGGCACTTTCTTCCCAGCGCTTCACCTTCACCTCCAGCTCCTGCTGTGTGCCATCTTCCCACTGGACTCTCACACCTGCCTGCCACTGATGCCGCTCTTGGCGTCTCACACCTCCGCATGGGGAAACTTCCCGGATCGTCACTTCTTCTTCTTGGTAAAACACTTGGACTTTCACCTCTTCCCAAAGGCCACTGTCCTCTCCCGATTGGGAAAGCTCTTGATCCGTGTCGTATTCCCAGTCTTCCTCCATACTGGCAAAGGCCCCCTCCTCCTCAGTGTAGGATAGGGGCTGGTCTGAGCCGTCTCCTGCCCCCAGCTGCTGTCCGCTGAGGGCCTGGTCTTCCAGCCCGTGGGGCAAGGGGCTGGGGGGCTGGGAGTTGGGGCTCACCTTCTCCTCCTCCATGTCTGATCTGCTGGAACACAGAGTGGGATCCCGGGAGCTGCTTCCTCCTGAGCGAGCGGCTCTCCTGGGACTGGGCAACGCAGGCTCCTGCGCCCCCTCTTATACCCTCTGCAGGGCGTGGCTCTGCCATGTCACAAGGGTCTCTGGGCATCACAATCTCACACATCACCCAGCGCCCTGACACAACGTGCCTGTGTCACAAAGGGCCACGCCCGGTGCCCCTTCGGCAGCCAAACCCACTGGAAGTGGCATGGAGCAGCCCCTGGGCCGGTGGGCTTCTAGCTCCTTGCTGTGACCTGCTTATTAAAATGATCAGAAATGTCTCTGCCTGAATTAGGGGGCAAATGAGACCATATGCCAAAGTCAATAGTATGGGTTTAATTTAACAATAAATGAGAGACAGAGAGAGAAAAAGATAGAAGAGAGATGGGGGAAGAGAAAGAGAGTGATAGAGACAGATTATGTAGAAAACCTCACCACTCTGAGAATGCCAACAGCACCCTGTTGGTGCTCTCCATCAGACCTTCTTGGTGCTGAGGGCTCCCTGCAAACATGGAGTTCAGTGGGTGAATGCACACTTGGACTGGGAGGGAATGCCCAGGTACCTCCCTTGGCAGGGACAAGTTTGACACAGCCTCTTGCAGCAGATCTTTTAATAATAGATTTAAACATTCAGCTTTTTCTAGGATTTCAGTCTCTTCTTACTGGATTGTTTTTGACATCTCTTCTACAGTGACAGGTAAAATTTGTTGATTGCCTGAAGTCAGAGATGAGAGAATATGGTGTCTGAAACTCTTTTAAGGATCCTGTGTACTCAGCCAAGACCAGTTCAAATGAAAACTCCCAACTCCAGCCCCTAGAATACTGCAAAACAGGTAGAAACCATCCTGTGGGTCATGTAAAGCTTCTGGGCTGAAGCACTATTGCTATCTCTCCAAACCATAGCATGCCAGAATCTTGAAATTTTCCTGAAATGACTTGCTTAACTTGAGAGATAATTAAGAATCAGTTTTAATACTAAATCTCCAGAATACAACCAGCAATACACCACACATTCACCACACTATTAGGGTCTTCTGCTGTGTTCGTAGGTTAACTACAGAAGAGCGGGACCATAATTGTCCATACATTTAATTGTCCCTTTCAACAGAAGTGTCCTCTCTTGAAATGCAAATTTCTCATTTTAACAGAGAATCTAATTCAGCCAAATTAAACACAGAAGGAATTTACCTGTTATCATTCCCTAAATGAAAAATATCAAGCAAATATCAATTTCAAACTCAGAGCTATGACCAGACCCAGCCAACAAGGGAAGTCTGCTGTCTCCCAGTGGCTTGGGTAAGGGACATTTCTGGAAAACTCTCCAGTCTACTAAGGCCCTCTGATTACTATCTGTTACCGGTTGTTCAAACTGGTAGTGATGAAATTACAAAGAGAAGTCTGAGGGCAATCAAAAGAGACTTCAGAGCCTTGGGATAATTGGTTGAAGGATTGGAAGAACAGGCAATGATTCCCTTGGTCCTTCCAGTAACAAAGAATAATATTGATAGGATTAGGCAGATCCCTCAGGTTAATAAGTGGCTCTGAGGTTAGTACAATCAGAAAAATTTTAGATTTTTTGACCGTGGGATGATCTACTCAACATCTGGTCTACTGACACTTGATAGGATGCCCCTATCTCAGAGGGGACAAAGAGTTCTAGCACAGGAACTAGCAGGGCTCATTAATAGATCTTTTAGCTAGCTTGGAAGGGGGAGAGGGAAAACACCAGGCCTGCCAGGGATGACTGATGAAATGCTGTGTCAGAACTTGAGGAAACAAGCACCAATGGGATCCCTCAATTTCCTGCATGAGGTGTGGGCTACAAAGTACCACACTTGAAACAGACAGTAGATCCATTGCAGAAGGACCAACTCCAATTATTTAAACCAAAATTAAGACTGAACTCCAAGGGTAACACACCTACTCACAGGAAAAAACTGCAATGGGATTTTTAATGATCATAAATATTCCGAACATCAGGTTTTTGTAGTTGCTGAAAGATGGAGAATCATAAAGATGACACTGTAGCTTAGGGGTGTTGCAATAGAAGAAGAAGGTGAAGGAAAAGGAAAAAAAACCAAACCAAAGAAAACATCTGCTCACTTTAAAAGTCCTAAAACCATTAAACCATTCAGAGCTTTGATAACTTTCATCAGATTCACAAAGGGATACTTCAGCTCTAATTTACTTTAGCCTGAGCCTATCCAATAAAAAAAAATCTGAAATCTAGGTTAAAATTAACTGACAACAACAGCTTCCTTAAAATGAAAAATATGCTTGTTCCTTCTCTTCTGTCCCTCTCCCACTAGCTGAAAGTTAAAGCTGGGAAAGGAAGAGACTTCAGAATATGAAAATTTTCATTGTCTGTCTATCCAAATATTCCTAAAAATCTAAATCCAAAAGGCTAGCAAAAGACTATTTTAAGCAAATTGACAAAAATGCGCTTGGGCTCAGTTAGAGTAAGTCTCAGATGAGGATTCAGCTTTAGTACAGTTTTCACTTAAAAATAAAGAAAAAAAAAAAGGAGAGCATTAAGTCTGTGAGGACAGCAGAGAAGATTTTTCTTTCTTCTTTTTTGTTATCTTGGAAGAGATGATGTTGCAGAGTCATCGACTCTCAGCTTTCTCCAAGAATCAGAGTGATCATGACAACCACCACACCTTGTTCCAACATATACAATGGCTGTTTCATAGAGAAGGGAAAAAGACACTGTATTATCTGCATTATTCTTTTGCTCAAACACACTCATTTAAACTCACAGACCATTTCAACATCTCAGCTTATAAACTCTTTAGAAGTGCTGTGGGACTGTATAATTCAAAATAACATGCAAGAGACAGATCTTCCTTTTTTCTAGGGAGTAACTTTGTTGAACTTTTTCTAAAAATATTTAGGAAATTGTAAAATAATTTTGTATTGCAGAGAGAGTAAAAAAAAATAAAAAAAGCAAAAAGCAAAGGCAACCACACAGAACTCCCACTCCACTCCCAAATAAAACCTTACACAAACTTTTAGCATTTGGTTCCAATATTGTTATTTCTTAGCATTTCTTTTCCATGGTAGCTTATTCTTACCTAGGGATGATATCAAGCTACTTTGAGCACTAGGTGCAAGTTTATTAGGTTGTAAGATGATCCCATTAGACATAAAAGTTCACATCAATTAACTCCTTCTGCACATGATTATAAAGCAACACTTCGGATGCCTTTATAAAGTAACCTCAAAAAAGCACTGTTAGAAGAGGTACTTCCTTCTTCCTCCCTTCAACTCTTGGAGTAGTATCATCACAGAATTAAATTCAGGAGTACTGAATTCCCAGTACACTCCTTTACACCCACTGAAATGTGTGAGCCATGTCTCATTCACTCATGAAAACCCCAGTTTTGTGGCAACGGGGTTTGGTATTGGCAGTGGTTACTGTGATTTCTATCACACCCCTGCCAGGTTTTAGACCAAACAGAATCAAGGTCTGCTCTGAAAAGATAACTTTTTACCTTTAATCACCATCAGTTTTAGAAGTTTCCCACTGAATATCACAAGTTCACAAATATGTCTGGAATTTTATAAACTGCAGATATTAAATTCTATCTAAACCAATATCTAAAGGAGAGTGAAACTTTTAGATGTGACTTGTTTTCTATTTTGAAGATGATAACATAGATTTGAGAACTACCACAGAAATAGATGCTTGATGGCTTTTTTTCCATGGGCAACTGAACATTCATCTACTAATGAAATGGAAATACGACAGATATTTTTCTCTCAAAGGACATAATTACAAAATGTGTTGGATTTAAAACCAAGGTTGAAATCAATCACCTCATCTCCTCTGACCAGAGGTTACGCCACAGCCCCAGAACTCTGCTCCTCCCTCCTGGTTTGGGGCAGTGTCTGCAGAGGTGGCCTCAGCAGATGAGCCTGAGGGCTGTGGCCTCCCCCAGCCTGAGCCTGGCCCAAGCTGATTTTCAGGACAGCTGCTGGGTTTGGCTTTCTTGTGGATACATTCTCCTGCCTTAGTCTTGTTTCCTTGTCCCGAGACCAGAGGTAATTCAGCAATAGTGTCACCTTTATTGTATCTCAGGTTCCTTTAGGCAGCTTAAGTCCCAGCCCACAGTCAGAGTCAGGGGAAGAACGGGTGGCCTTGGGTGATCTCAGCCTCTTTAATCAGTTTTGCCATAATGGGCAGAACTCCTTCCTAGCAGTGTTTAAGCCATTACCCACAGCATTTCAGCCTCTGACACCGCTGATGTGCCCAGGGCCCTGTGAGGCCCAGTGCCACACGACAGACACCCCGAGCCCCACGCTGCCGAGGCCTGGCTTTGGAGGGAGGGCTGTGCTGGGCACGAGGAATTGGCCAGATGGACGCAGGCAGCGAGCTGTGGTCGGGGGCTCCATGTCCAGGTGCAGCAGGGGATGAGGGGTGTCCCTCAGGGAGGGCTCTGCCTTGGCCCTGGGGCTCTGGAATGGCTTTGCCAATGGTGCAGAGAGTGGATGAGCTCCCCCTCAGCACGGGGCTCGCAGGGCACAGGGGCTGAGGAGAAGCACTTGGGCTGCGGATGGAGGAGAAGCTCAGCGGGAGCTGGCAATCTGTGCTGCCAGCCCAGCAAGGCAGCCACGTGCTGGGCTGCATGGAAAGGAGCCAGAGCAGCAGGTCAAGGGGGTGATTGTGGCCCGCTAGTCCATTTTGTGAGCACCCACCTGCAGCACTCCATCCGTGTCTGGGGCCCCCAGCATAAGAAGGACGTGGGCGTGCTGGAGTGAGTTCAGAGGAGAGCGATGGGGATCCTCAGAGAGCTGGAGCACCTGTGCTATGAAGACAGGCTGGGCAGAAAATGTGTTCCTATTGGCCTAGGGAGAGATGCCTGTGCCCAAACTGAGGCACAAATGAGACCATATGATGACAACATCCAGATTTTATTAACATGGATTTTATTTCATAAGAACTGGGAGGGAGAGAGAGAAAGAAATAGGAATGAAGACTCTGAGAGAGAGTGGAAGAGAATCTCTTGGAACTAGATGATTTTTGAAATCCTTCCCAACCCAAACTATACTATGACTCTAGAGGACACGTGGATGTGTACTTTAACTTGATATTGTTAATAAAATAATCATCATCATCATCACTTTATTTATTTTTATTATAATTATTTGCTACTACTACTATGTCTTCTTTTTTGTCTTCTTCTTCTACTTCTACTTCTTCTACACCTTCTACTTCTTCTTCTACTTCTTCTATTTCTTCTACTTCTTCTACTTCGTGTTATTATTCTTATGCCTATACTTATAATTATCATTACATTTACTGCTACTACTATATCTTCTTCATCTACGACATCTACTGCATCTTCTATATCTTCTTTTTTTTCTTCATTTTCTTGTTATTATACCTATTTCTTCTTATATTCTTCTTATTATTATTCTTCTACTTCAACTTTTTATTCTTATTCTTTTTCTTATTCTTCTCATTACATTTACTACTACTATTTCCTCTTCTACATCATCTTCTACATCATCTTCTTTTTGGTTTATTTTCCTTATTCTTAATTCCTATTCTTTTTCCTCTTCTTATTCTAATTCTTCTTGTTATTCTTCTTGTTATCTTATTCTCAATTCCTCTTCTTATTTACTGCTACTGTTTCTTCATCTACTTCATTTTCTTCCTATTATTACTATTCTAATTTTTTTTTTATTCCTTTTGGCAAGTTTTGTGGTTTTTTTTGGTGTGGTTTTGTTTTTTTTTTTGTTTTTTTTTTTTTTTTAACTAGTACTACTTTTTAAAAGCAACATTCCTTTGTTTAGGAAGAATTGCTTGTGTCGTGGTCCTGTAGTGTCGAGTCCTGATAACAATATGCCCATTCCTCATGGATAAAATCCCCAAGGATTGCATGTAATCCTTTCAGGATGAGAGGAGGAAATGGCTTTCGATTCCAGAAGGGGTAGTTCCAATGAAATATTCGAAACAACATTTTCCTGACAGAGTGGTCAGATACTGGAAGAAGTTGCTCAGGGAGGTTGTGGAGTCGCTGTCTCTGGAAGTGCTCAAGTCGTCCGGATGTGGCACCTGGGGTCATGGTTTCAGGGTGATTGTGGTAGTGCCAGACTGACTGGAAGATTTTCCCGGTCTCTTCTCACCTTGATGATTGTCTGGCCTTCACTGCTGAGCCCCCTGGCGCCAAGTGTCCCCACGGGTGCTGCTTTGGGGCTGGCCACAAATGATAATCTTCGGTCTTGGGGAGCAGCCGGGCAGTGCTGAGGCTGCAGGGCCATGTCCAGGAGAAGGCAGCCCGTGTGGCTCCCTCAGGAGGCCGGGCAGGCTGCGGGCCAGCCGCCACCTGCGGGGCCAGGGCTGGCTCTGGCAGCGGGCCCTACTCCTGGGGCTGTGGCGCCAGGCAGGGCCAGCGGAACAGGCTGCACAGCGCCCGCAGCGCCCGCCTGAGGCGGGAGGGACGCTTCTTGCGGGGGGCCGGCTGCTGACCGAGGGCTCGGGCTCCCGGCTGGGGAGACGAGGCACAGAGCGGCCCTGGGGGGCACGGCTCACATGCCCCGTGCTCAACCCAAGCCTCACGGGGGGCAGGCACGGGGAGCCCACCTCCTGCCAAACCTGCTGCTCTTCGCTCTCTGGCTTCATCTTCACAGAGCTCAAGGACACTGATTTCATCCCACTTGTCCTCCTCCTGCAGCAAGGGCTTGGTCCCAGGGCTGCGGATGCTGACCTGCTCGAGCTTTTTGTCACTGGCATTCCCCCAGCTGGGCATCAGAGAGGATGTCTTACTGTTGCTTGTAGACAACCACGTACTGGACTTGTCCTCTTCAGGAAGCTCTTCACTAAGGGACTCTTCCCAATCCGACGGTTCCTGGTAGTTCTCAACTTCTCCACAAGACAGATCGCTGTATTCTTCCCAGTCAGACACATTTTGGGAGCTACTGACTTCTCCTTGGGAAGGCCCTTGCTCAGGATATTCTTCCCAGTCTGAAAAGTCCTCGTAGCTATCGATGTCTCCTGGGGACAGCCCTTCCTTGCTCCATTCATCCCAGACAGAAAGGTCATGGCAGTTACTGATATCTCCTTCAGAGAACTCTTCTTCAATAGATTTGTCCCATTCAGACACTTCTTGGTAGCTACTAGCATCTCCTAGGGATAGCTCCTGCTCAATGCAGGCTTCCCCTTGGGGCCATTCATGGTACCCACCGGCATCTCCTGGGGACAGCTCCTGCTCAATGCAGGCTTCCCCTTGGGACCATTCATGGTACCCACCGGCTTCTGCTGGGGACAGCTCCTGCTCAATGCAGGCTTCCCCTTCGGATCTTTCCTGGTGGCTACTGGGTTCTTCTGGGGAAAGCTCCAGCTCAGTGCAAGATCCCCCTTGGGAACTTTCCTGGTCGCTACCGGCATCTCCTGGGGACAACTCCTGCTCACTGCAGGCCTCCCCTTGGGACCATCCCCTTGGGACCTTTCCTGGTGGCTACTGGGTTCTTCTACGGAAAGCTCCAGCTCAGTGCAAGATCCCCCTTGGGACCCTTCCTGGTCGCTACTGGCATCTCCTGGGGACAGCTCCTGCTCACTGCATGCCTCCCCTTGGGACATGTCCTGGTACCTAAGGGCTTCTTCTAAGGACAGCTCCTGCTCAATGCAGGCTTCCCCCTGGGACCATTCATGGTACCCACTGGCATCTCCTGGGGACAGCTCCTGCTCAATGCAGGCTTCCCTTGGGACCATTCCTGGTACCCACTGGCATCTCCTGGGGACAGCTCCTGCTCAATGCAGGCTTCCCCTTGGGACCATTCATGGTGCCCACCGGCTTCTGCTGGGGACAGCTCCTGCTCAATGCAGGCTTCCCCTTGGGACCATTCATGGTGGCTACCGGCATCTCCTGGGGACAGCTCCTGCTCCATCCTGGCTTCCCCTTGGGACCTTTCCTGGTAGATCCTGGATTCTACTTGGCCCGGCTCCTGCTCAATGCTGGCTTCCCCTTGGGACCTTTTCTGGTGGACACTGGGTTCTTCTTGGGAAAGCTCCAGCTCATTGCAAGATCCCCCTTGGGACCCTTCCTGGTCGCTACCGGCATCTCCTGGGGACAACTGCTCACTGCATGCCTCCCCTTGCGACATGTCCTGGTACCTAAGGACTTCTAGGGACAGCTCCTGCTCAGTGCAGGCTTCCCCTTGAGACTCTTCATGGTATCTTCCAGACCCTTCAAGGGAGATCGCTCAGTGCAGGCTTCCCCTTGAGACTCTTCATGGTATCTTCCAGACCCTTCAAGGGAGATCTGGTCCTGCTCACTGCAGGTTTCCCCTAGGGATCCTTCCTGGTAGCTACTGGCATCCCTAGGGTACACCTCCTGCTCAGTGCAGGCTTCCCTTTGGGACTCTTCTTGGTATGTGCCCATTGCTCCTTGGGACACGTCTGGGCCGCTTTTGCTGTCAAACTGGGATAGCTCAAGCTCCCCAGCCAAGGCTCCCTCCTCTCTCTCTTCCTCTGTCCAGACTGACTCCCTGTCTGCCTCCTCCTGCTGCTCACTGAGCTCCTGGGTTCCTGCTGTGCTGGGTGAGGGGCTGGGGAGGCAGCAGGGGCTGTGCGGGACAGAGATCGGGCTCTCTTCTCTTTTACCTGGAACTGCTGCTTCCAGTTCTGCAGCCGTGCTTTGCTCCAGGTCCCTCTGTTCCTCTGGCTGCTGGTCAGATGCTTGGACCCCAGGCACAGCCTTGTGCACCTCCTCAGAGCTGATGTGCCTTGCTAAGCCCAGCAGAGCCTGGCTCCAGCCTGGGGGGCTGCGTGGGGCAGGGACTGGGCTCTCTGACCCTGCTGATGGCACCTCCTCACTGCGGGCAGGAGAACCTGGTGCCTTTTCCACCTCGAGAGCCAGGGGCTCTGGGGGCTCCTCCTCCTCCTCAGCAGCTTCAGCTGGAGCTGCAGCAGCTGCCAGCTCATCCTCTGTGGGACTCCCTGGAGCAGGAGAGGTGCTGGGCAGCTCCTGCGCTGCCTCCCCTGCCTCCTGGCTGCCCACGCTGCTTGGAGAGCTGGGCTCCTGCTGGCCACAAGTCTGGGCATCCTCGTCCTTCTCTGGGTGCGAGGGTTCATCACAAATCTTGTACCTGACACTGTCTCTCCACTGGGATAGTCCCTGGCTGCTGACACTTTCTTCCCTTTGGGGCAGCTCCTGGACATTGTAGTCCTTTCCTTGGGATAGCTCCTTGTCCCTGTTCTGCCCCACTTGGGACAACTCTGGCTCTCTCTTGTCTTCTTCCAATTGGTACATGCCTGGATGGCCTTGCACATCATCTTCCAAAGGGGACAGTTCCTGATATGCCTCCCCTTCACACGGGGACAGCTCTTGGCCTGTCAGATCTTCTTCCCTCAGGGACAGCTCCTGGTATGTCTCATCCTCTTCATCCAATTGGTAGAGCTCCTGGACAGTGGCACTTTCTTCCCAGCGCTTCACCTTCACCTCCAGCTCCTGCTGTGTGCCATCTTCCCACTGGACTCTCACACCTGCCTGCCACTGATGCCGCTCTTGGCGTCTCACACCTCCGCAGGGGGAAACTTCCCGGATCGTCACTTCTTCTTCTTGGTAAAACGCTTGGACTTTCACCTCTTCCCAAAGGCCACTGTCCTCTCCCGATTGGGAAAGCTCTTGATCCGTGTCGTATTCCCAGTCTTCCTCCATACTGGCAAAGGCCCCCTCCTCCTCAGTGTAGGATAGGGGCTGGTCTGAGCCGTCTCCTGCCCCCAGCTGCTGCCCGCTGAGGGCCTGGTCTTCCAGCCCGTGGGGCAAGGGGCTGGGGGGCTGGGAGTTGGGGCTCACCTTCTCCTCCTCCATGTCTGATCTGCTGGAACACAGAGTGGGATCCCGGGAGCTGCTTCCTCCTGAGCGAGCGGCTCTCCTGGGACTGGGCAACGCAGGCTCCTGCACCCCCTCTTATACCCTCTGCAGGGCGTGGCTCTGCCATGTCACAAAGGTCTCTGGGCATCACAATCTCACACATCACCCAGGGCCCTGACACAACGTGCCTGTGTCACAAAGGGCCACGCCCGGTGCCCCTTCGGCAGCCAAACCCACTGGAAGTGGCATGGAGCAGCCCCTGGGCCGGTGGGCTTCTAGCTCCTTGCTGTGACCTGCTTATTAAAATGATCAGAAATGTCTCTGCCTGAATTAGGGGGCAAATGAGACCATATGCCAAAGTCAATAGTATGGGTTTAATTTAACAATAAATGAGAGACAGAGAGAGAAAAAGATAGAAGAGAGACGGGGGAAGAGAAAGAGAGTGATAGAGACAGATTATGTAGAAAACCTCACCACTCTGAGAATGCCAACAGCACCCTGTTGGTGCTCTCCATCAGACCTTCTTGGTGCTGAGGGCTCCCTGCAAACACGGAGTTCAGTGGGTGAATGCACACTTGGACTGGGAGGGAATGCCCAGGTAACTCCCTTGGCAGGGACAAGTTTGACACAGCCTCTTGCAGCAGATCTTTTAATAATAGATTTAAACATTCAGCTTTTTCTAGGATTTCAGTCTCTTCTTACTGGATTGTTTTTGACATCTCTTCTACAGTGACAGGTAAAATTTGTTGACTGCCTGAAGTCAGAGATGAGAGAATATGGTGTCTGAAACTCTTTTAAGGATCCTGTGTACTCAGCCAAGACCAGTTCAAATGAAAACTCCCAACTCCAGCCCCTAGAATACTGCAAAACAGATAGAAACCATCCTGTGGGTCAAGTAAAGCTTCTGGGCAGAAGCACTATTGCTATCTCTCCAAACCATAGCATGCCAGAATCTTGAAATTTTCCTGAAATGACTTGCTTAACTTGAGAGATAACTAAGAATCAGTTTTAATACTAAATCTCCAGAATACAACCAGCAATACACCCCACATTCACCACACTATTAGGGTCTTCTGCTGTGTTCGTAGGGTAACTACAGAAGAGCGGGACCATAATTGTCCATACATTTAATTGTCCCTTTCAACAGAAGTGTCCTCTCTTCAAATGCAAATTTCTCAATTTAACAGAGGATCTAATTCAGCCAAATTAAACACAGAAGGAATCTACCTGTTATCATTCCCTAAATGAAAAATATCAAGCAAATATCAATTTCAAACTCAGAGCTATGACCAGACCCAGCCAACAAGGGAAGTCTGCTGTCTCCCAGTGGCTTGGGTAAGGGACATTTCTGGAAAACTCTCCAGTCTACTAAGGCCCTCTGATTACTATCTGTTACAGATTGTTCAAACTGGTAGTGATGAAATTACAAAGAGAAGTCTGAGGGCAATCAAAAGAGACTTCAGAGCCTTGGGATAATTGGTTGAAGGATTGGAAGAACAGGCAATGATTCCCTTGGTCCTTCCAGTAACAAAGAATAATATTGATAGGATTAGGCAGATCCCTCAGGTTAATAAGTGGCTTTGAAGTTAGTACAATCAGAAAAATTTTGGATTTTTTGACCATGGGATGATCTACTCAACATCTGGTCTACTGACACTTGATAGGATGCCCCTATCTCAGAGGGGACAAAGAGTTCTAGCACAGGAACTAGCAGGGCTCATTAATAGATCTTTTAGCTATGCCCCTATCTCAGAGGGGACAAAGAGTTCTAGCACAGGAACTAGCAGGGCTCATTAATAGATCTTTTAGCTAGCTTGGAAGGGGGAGAGGGAAAACACCAGGCCTGCCAGGGATGACTGATGAAATGCTGTGTCAGAACTTGAGGAAACAAGCATCAATGGGATCCCTCAATTTCCTGCATGAGGTGTGGGCTACAAAGTACCACATTTGAAACAGACAGTAGATCCATTGCAGAAGGACCAACTCCAATTATTTAAACCAAAATTAAGACTGAACTCCAAGGGTAACACACCTACTCACAGGAAAAAACTGCAATGGGATTTTTAATGATCATAAATATTCCGAACATCAGGTTTTTGTAGTTGCTGAAAGATAGAGAATCATAAAGATGACACTGTAGCTTAGGGGTGTTATAATAGAAGAAGGTGGTGAAGGAAAAGGAAAACAAAACAAAAACAAAGAAAACATCTGCTCAGTTTAAAAGTCCTAAAACCATTAAACCATTCAGAGCTTTGATAACTTTCATCAGATTCACAAAGGGATACTTCAGCTCTAATTTACTTTAGCCTGAGCCTATCCAATAAAAAAAAATCTGAAATCTAGGTTAAAATTAACTGACAACAACAGCTTCCTTAAAATGAAAAATATGCTTGTTCCTTCCCTTCTGTCCCTCTCCCACTAGCTGAAAGTTAAAGCTGGGAAAGGAAGAGACTTCAGAATATGAAAATTTTCATTGTCTGTCTATCGAAATATTCCTAAAAATCTAAATCCAAAAGGCTAGCAAAAGACTATTTTAAGCAAATTGACAAAAATGCGCTTGGGCTCAGTTAGAGTAAGTCTCAGATGAGGATTCAGCTTTAGTACAGTTTTCACTTAAAAATAAAAAAAGAAAAAAAAAAAGGAGAGCATTAAGTGAGGACAGGAGAGAAGATTTTTCTTTCTTCTTTTTTGTTATCTTGGAAGAGATGATGTTGCAGAGTCATCGACTCTCAGCTTTCTCCAAGAATCAGAGTGATCATGACAACCACCACACCTTGTTCCAACATATACAATGGCTGTTTCATAGAGAAGGGAAAAAGACACTGTATTATCTGCATTATTCTTTTGCTCAAACACACTCATTTAAACTCACAGACCATTTCAACATCTCAGCTTATAAACTCTTTAGAAGTGCTGTGGGACTGTATAATTCAAAATATCATGCAAGAGGCAGATCTTCCTTTTTTTCTAGGGAGTAACTTTGTTGAACTTTTTCTAAAAATATTTAGGAAATTGTTAAACAATATTGTATTACAGGGAGATTAAAAAAAATAAAATAGAAACAAAAAGCAAAGACAAACACACAGAACTCCCACTCCACTCCCAAATAAAACCTTACACAAACTTTTAGCATTTGGTTCCAATATTGTTATTTCTTAGCATTTCTTTTCCATGGTAGCTTATTCTTACCTAGGGATGATATCAAGCTACTTTGAGCACTAGGTGCAAGTTTGTTAGGTTGTAAGATGATCCCATTAGACATAAAAGTTCACATCAATTAACTCCTTCTGCACATGATTAGAAAGCAACACTTCGGATGCCTTTATAAAGTAACCTCAAAAAAGCACTGTTAGAAGAGGTACTTCCTTCTTCCTCCCTGCAACTCTTGGAGTAGTATCATCACAGAATTAAATTCAGGAGTACTGAATTCCCAGTACACTCCTTTACACTCACTGAAATGTGTGAGCCATGTCTCATTCACTCATGAAAACCCCAGTTTTGTGGCAACGGGGTTTGGTATTGGCAGTGGTTACTGTGATTTCTATCACACCCCTGCCAGGTTTTAGACCAAACAGAATCAAGGTCTGCTCTGAAAAGATAACTTTTTACCTTTAATCACCATCAGTTTTACAAGTTTCCCACTGAATATCACAAGTTCACAAATATGTCTGGAATTTTATAAACTGCAGATATTAAATTCTATCTAAACAAATATCTAAAGGAGAGTGAAACTTTTAGATGTGACTTGTTTTCTATTTTGAAGATGATAACATAGATTTGAGAACTACCACAGAAATAGATGGTTGATGGCTTTTTTTCCATGGGCAACTGAACATTCATCTACTAATGAAATGGAAATACGACAGATATTTTTCTCTCAAAGGACATAATTACAAAATGTGTTGGATTTAAAACCAAGGTTGAAATCAATCACCTCATCTCCTCTGACCAGAGCTTACGCCACAGCCCCAGAACTCTGCTCCTCCCTCCTGGTTTGGGGCAGTGTCTGCAGAGGTGGCCTCAGCAGATGAGCCTGGGGGCTGTGGCCTCCCCCAGCCTGAGCCTGGCCCAGGCTGATTTTCAGGACAGCTGCTGGGTTTGGCTTTCTTGTGGATACATTCTCCTGCCTTAGTCTTGTTTCCTTGTCCCGAGACCAGAGGTAATTCAGCAATAGTGTCACCTTTATTGTATCTCAGGTTCCTTTAGGCAGCTTAAGTCCCAGCCCACAGTCAGAGTCAGGGGAAGAACGGGTGGCCTTGGGTGATCTCAGCCTCTTTAATCAGTTTTGCCATAATGGGCAGAACTCCTTCCTAGCAGTGTTTAAGCCATTACCCACAGCATTTCAGCCTCTGACACCGCTGATGTGCCCAGGGCCCTGTGAGGCCCAGTGCCACACGACAGACACCCCGAGCCCCACGCTGCCGAGGCCTGGCTTTGGAGGGAGGGCTGTGCTGGGCACGAGGAATTGGCCAGATGGACGCAGGCAGCGAGCTGTGGTCGGGGGCTCCATGTCCAGGTGCAGCAGGGGATGAGGGGTGTCCCTCAGGGAGGGCTCTGCCTTGGCCCTGGGGCTCTGGAATGGCTTTGCCAATGGTGCAGAGAGTGGATGAGCTCCCCCTCAGCACGGGGCTCGCAGGGCACAGGGGCTGAGGAGAAGCACTTGGGCTGCGGATGGAGGAGAAGCTCAGCGGGAGCTGGCAATCTGTGCTGCCAGCCCAGCAAGGCAGCCACGTGCTGGGCTGCATGGAAAGGAGCCAGAGCAGCAGGTCAAGGGGGTGACTGTGGCCCGCTAGTCCATTTTGTGAGCACCCACCTGCAGCACTCCATCCGTGTGTGGGGGCCCCAGCACAAGAAGGACGTGGGCGTGCTGGAGTGAGTTCAGAAGAGAGCAATGGGGATCCTCAGAGAGCTGGAGCACCTGTGCTATGAAGACAGGCTGGGCAGAAAATGTGTTCCTATTGGCCTAGGGAGAGATGCCTGTGCCCAAACTGAGGCACAAATGAGACCATATGATGACAACATCCAGATTTTATTAACATGGATTTTATTTCATGAGAAATGTGAGGGAGAGAGATGGAAGGAAATAGCAAAGAGGTCTCAGAGAGAGAGAAAGAGAGCAGAAGAGAATCTGTTGGGACTCTGAGGTCCTTCCCAAACAAAACCATTCTGGGATGCTAGAGGATGTGGGATGTGTACTTTGACTTGATATTACAGTTATAATAATAAAAATAATGGTAATTTGCTATTTCTACTATTTCAGCTTCTTCATCTTCCTACTCTTCTTCTTAGTATTAACTTCTGTTTTATCTTCTACATCAAATTATTCTTTTTTCTTATTCTCATTCTTACTGTTTTCTTTTTCTGATTTTAGTTCTTATTACTTTTCCTCTGCTTTTCCTTATTCTTCTTTTCCTTCTTCCTTTTCCTACGGGCATTCTTTTCATCATTCTTATTCATTTTTCACTTATTCTTAATCCTTTTATTATTTTTTTTTCCTTTTTCATGTTTATGCTAATGCTTAATTCTTCTACATCTTCTTTACTACTACTATTTTTTCATCTTCTGTGTATTATTATTAGTCCTATACCTATTCTTTTACTTTTTGTGAATTTATTTTGTGGGTCTTTTCTTTGCTACTGCTACAATTTTTCCTTCTAAACCCAGCTTTCCAATGTTTTGGAAGAATTGTGTTCAGTGCAGTCACACAATGTGCAGTGGAATCCTGGGAACAATTGCTCCTTGTCTGTGCCCATTCCTCATTGATAGAATCCCAAAGGATCACATGTAATCATTTCAGGATGAGAGGGAATGGCTTTACATTGCAGCAGGGGAGCTTCCAATGCAATAGTAGAAACGGTTTTTCCCTGGAAGAGTGGTCAGGCATTGGAAGAAGTTGCTTAGGGAGGTGGTGGAGTCACTGTCTCTGGAAGTGCTCAAGTTGTCTGGATGTGGCACCTGGGGACGTGGTTTCAGGGTGATCATGGTGGTGTCATGCTGACGGTGGGACTGAAGGATTTTCCAGGTCTCTTCTCACCTTGATGATTTGTTTGGCCTTCACTGCTGAGCGCCCTGGCACCAAGTGTCCCCACGGGTGCTGCTTTGGGGCTGGCCACAAATGGTAATCTTCGGTCTTGGGGAGCAGCCGGGCAGTGCTGAGGCTGCAGGGCCATGTCCAGGAGAAGGCAGCCCGTGTGGCTCCCTCAGGAGGCCGGGCAGGCTGCGGGCCAGCCGCCACCTGCGGGGCCAGGGCTGGCTCTGGCAGCGGGCCCTACTCCTGGGGCTGTGGCGCCAGGCAGGGCCAGCGGAACAGGCTGCGCAGCGCCCGCAGCGCCCGCCTGAGGCGGGAGGGACGCTTCTTGCGGGGGGCCGGCCCCTGGCCGAGGGCCCGGGCTCCCGGCTGGGGAGACGAGGCACAGAGCGGCCCTGGGGGGCACGGCTCACATGCCTCGCAAGGGGCAGGCATGGGGAGCCCATCTCCTGCTGCCCTTCGCTCTCTGTCTTCTTCACAGAGCTCAAGGACACTGATTTCATCCCACTCGTCCTCCTCCCGCAGCAAGGGGTTGGCCCTGATGCTCTGTTCCCAGCTGTCCTGCCTGAGGTCCTGGTCACTGTTATTTTCCCAGCTGGACTGCACAGAGAGTCCATTCCCTCTGGACACCTCCTGGCCAACAGAGTCTTCCTCTTCAGGAAGGTCTTGGCCAATGGACTCTTCCCAATCCGACGCTTGGTAGCTGCCAGCATCTCTGTGGGGCAGCTCATGCTCGCTGTATTCTTCCCAGTCAGGGAGATTGTGGGAGCTACCAAGTTGTCCTTGGGAAAGGCCTTGCTCTGGGCATTCTTCCCAGTCTGAAAAGTGGTAGCTCCCAACATCACCATGGGACAACTCTTCCTCAATGCCTTCATCCCAATCTGAGATCTTGTGGTAGCTGCCAGCTTCTAGGCAGAGCTCCTGCTGACTGCAGGCTTCCCCTTGGGACCCTTCCTGGTGGATTCTGGATTCTACTTGGGCCAGCTCTTGCTCAGGGCTGGCTTCCTCTTGGGAGCTTTCCTGGTAGGTCCTTGCTTCTGCTTGGGAAAGCTCCTGCTCTCTGCAAGCTTCCCTTTTGGGTCCTTCCTTGTAGGTACTGGATTCAGCTTGGGAAAGCTCTGGCTCAGTGCTGGCTTCCCCTTGGGACCCTTCCTGATACTTACCAGCTTCTGCTTGGGAAAGATCCTGCTCAGTGCAGGCTTTATCTTGGGCCCCTTCCTGGTAGATCCTGGATTCTACTTGGGATACCTCCTGCTCACTGTAGGCTTCCCTTTGGGACCTTTCCTGGTACCTACCAGTTTCTGCTTGGGAAAGCTTCTGCTCAGTGCTGGCTTCCTCTTGGGATCCTTCTTGGTAGCTACCAGCTTCTGCTTGAGTAAGCTCCTGCTTAATGCTACCTTCCCCTTGGGACAGGTCCTGGTAAATCCTGGATTCCACTGTGGCCAGCTCTTGCTTAGTGCAGGGTTCCCCTTGGGACCCTTTCTGGTGGCTACTGGCTTCTGCTTGGGAAATCTGTTCAGTGCAGGCTTCTTCTTGGGACCCTTGCTTGTACCTCCTGGCTTCTTCCTGGGAAAGCTTCTCCTCAGTGCTGGCTTCACCTTGGGATCCTCCCTGGTACATTCTGGATCCTACTTGGGACACCTCCCAGTCACTGTAGGCTTCCCCTTGGGACTCTTCCTAATGACTGCTGGATTTTGTGGAAGGCAGTAGGCCTGCTGATCAGGTTACTGGGAGGCCCTACCCCTTATATGTACCTAGCCCAGAATGTTCTCCCTTCCCTGCTTCCCCATTGGCCCCTGCTCCCCTGCCACTCCCTCAGATATTTCCTATTGGATCCATGGCCCTTAGATCACCTTTGTGCCACCCCTGAGCTCTCACACTATTGGTCCCTGGTGCCCCCTTCCTAGTATATAATCCCTGGGTTTCCCCTTGTTCTCCTCTTTGTGCTGGACCCCTCCTTGCAGCTGGAATAAACCCACCCTTGGGTATCCACACGAAGACTCCTCTCCGCTCTTTGCCAGCGGCGTGCGTGTTGTGCCATCCTGCCTGCGTGTGTGTGTGTCAGTGTGTTGTATGAGTGTGTGCCTTTCGAAGTGTCCCAGTTGCCAGTGGCTGCGCAGACATTTCAGGAAGGTTGCAGCTCTGTCTGCCCATCTGATTGGCACCAGACTGAGACAGACTCTACTTGGGCCAGCTGTGGCTCAGTGTTGGCTTCCTCTTGGGACCCTTCATGGTAGGTCCTGGTTTCTACTTGGGATACCTCCTACTTAGTGCTGGCTTCCCCTTGGGACCTTTCCTGGTACCTACTGGCTTCTGCTTGGAAAAGCTCCTGCTCACTGTAGGCTTACCCTTGGGACCCTTCTTGGTACTTGTTGATTTCTCCTTGGGACGGCTCTGTGTGTTCCTCATCTTTGCACTGAGAATGCTCAAGTTCTCTAGCCAAGGCACTCTGCTTGCTCTCTTATTCTGCCCAGACTGACGCCCTCCTGCTGCTCACTGAGCTCCTGGGCTCCCAGTGGGCTGGGTGAGGCAGTGGGCTGGTGTAGGGTACCCCCCTGCAGGGGCAGAGATTGGGCTCTCTTCCCTTTCTAGTGGAGCTGCTGCTTCCAGTTCTGCACCTGTGCTTTGCTCCAGGTCCCTCTGTTCCTCTGGTTTTGGGGAGTGTGTGCAAAGGTGGCCTCAGCAGATGAGCCTGTGGACTATGGCCTCCCACAGTCCCGAACCTGGCCCAAGCTGATTCTCAGGACAGCTGCTGTGTTTGGCTTTCTTGTGGATACATTCTGGGTTGCTTGGAAAGGAGTGAAGATCAGCAGGTCAAGGGAGGTGACTGTGGCCCTCTAGTCCATTTTTTGACACCCCACCTGGAGCCCTACATCTGTGTTTGGGGGGCCTCAGCATAAGAATGAATTCAGAGTATAGTGGTGGATGATATCCTCAGAAGGTTGGTTCTTTTTGTTCTTCTTCTTACCCCTTTACATATTAATTGGTTAATAGAAAAGTTTTTTTAAAATTATTGTTTTAATTTTAAATCTAGGAAGAATTGACTTCAGGATAGTGAAGGAAATGTTTTGGTTAATACTATCTTTGAGGTTGCAGAATGAAACTTTTTTGTGTGGTGTAGATGAGTTGAGGGGGAAAATAAAACTGAGGGTAAATTTGATCTATTTCAGTTGAAACCAGCAGTAAAAGTGAAAGTGAATTCTTGTATTAAGATAGTAAGTAGCTAAATGGCAGTGAAGAACCGTTTTAAAAGGGAGGAAATTCAGAAGTGACTTATTAACAGTCACACTGAAGAGCTGGTCCTTGACCTGATTGATGAGTTGTTCTCCTCTAGGCTTCTGCTTTTGCTATTTGACCTATTACTGGCAAGTGATGTTCCCCAACCAAAACCTGTATCTGAGCTGGCAGGTCAAGATGCACTGACCCGCTCATTTCTTGGCTATGTGCCAAATCTAACTCAAATTATTACCTTGTGTGTTGAAATTAAAATTTGTTTTGCCTGGTGACTAGACAGTGATGTGCTGCTTTTTAAGCCTGAACATCTTACAAAGACGCAGAAATGCAGCTGTTCAGAGACAAGGCTGGTGTTAAGCACTTGCTTAAGAGCTTATCTGAACCCAGATATGGAGGCAACTCCTAAGATATAGCTGATATTGAAATTTTCCTGTCTGGTTAAAACTTTGGATGTTGGTTGATCAGAGATTGGAGATCGTATCTTTGTGTATGGCAGTTTTTTGTTCTCTGTCTTGTTTGGCCAGTGACGAGACAAAGATGTATCTACATTTTCCATCTAACTCTAGGTAAAAGTAAGCCAGAAAGTGAGAGGAGCTGAAAAGTGACCCTCCAATTGGAAATGCCAGATGTGAAAAGAAGGTTGTGATGTCTACTCAAAAGATTTTCTCCTTGCTAAAAGATACTTACACTTATAAGATCAGATGTCCCAGCAGCATATGATTAGAATTTGTGATGGCATTTGGATGTCCCTTCTAGACTTAAAAATTTTAATGTTGCCTCTAGCTTCTGTGTCATAAAACTTAAATTAGAATCTCTAATTCTTTCAGAGTGCTAGAAATATTTTGTAAACAATATTTTGCAGTGAAAAGTCTGGGCTTCCAGGATTTTGAGAAGAGTTAGACAATAGCCATTAGTCTGTGTCTAATCTTTGAGAAGGATATAGAAAAGAAATGGAGGAAATGTGAACTGCCTCCACTCTGTTGTAGAGAATGTAGTGAAAGTCAGTAAGACCCAATGCCATAAAACAGAGATCTGAGGCTCAGGCTGCAAAGTGTAGAATTGTCTACTCTAAGTAAATATGAAACCGGTCAAATACATACTAGCCTTCAGTTTCAGGTTCATCGGTTTGATGTATTTGACAGTAAAAGTGATTTTTTAATTTGGAAAAAATCTTAAAGTTTTTACTGCCTTGCTGTTTTCTCTCAAAGCAACCTCATAGATTTCTAGGAATGGCCTGGGTTGGAAGGGGCCTTAAAGATCATGTAGTATTTTAGATTACCATCCTGATGAGCTCCATTAGGGATCCATCAAACTGAAACTAGACCAAAATCATAGTTTATGACTGTAGCTGGTTAAAAACTGGTATGATAACTTCTAACTTTTTCTAAAACCCTTTTTCTGTTTTTCTGCCTAAGAATGGAGTACTGTTGCTTGTTAAAACTAACATTAAAAACGATCAGAATACCTGTTCACAGTTTTTATCAAAATTGAAAAAAAATTAAATTTGGTTGGGCTTATTCTGTTTCTTTGCACAGTTCTTAATAACTAAAATACCTTGTTACTTTTGACATCAACTAACATATATAGGTATATTTCTGTTTTAAAACCTCATGCTCTGTATTGTATGGCTTTATTTTATGTAGCTTATATAAAGTTTCTTATAGGCTGGGCACTCTGTCTTTTCTGGTAAATAGAGAGAATTCCCAGTTGAAAAGGAAGACTGATTTCTTATGCCAGCTAGGAAAAAAAATTAGCCTTCCAGGAAAAAAAAAAAAGCAAACTAAAGGGATAGGTAGATAATCACTTTCAACTGAAAAGTCTGTTGAACTAAAAAAAAACCAAAAAAACAAAAAAACAAAACAAAACAAAAAAAAAACCAAAAAACCAACATTGATAATTTGGCACTACATTGTAATGAAGAAGAGGGAATATGGCCTCAAGGTTAAACACCTGAATAGGTGTAAATGAAGAGTTTTCTTTAGTGGAAGTGCAATCCAGTCTCTCTTATTTTAAAAATTCAGCTTCGTTGCTGGGTTTTCTGGATTCCATTTTGTAACAGAATGGCTTCTCTCTAGGGATAGTTAAATAAGTTTAGAGAGGTTTAAAGACATTATCCCTGGGGGAAAAGAAATACGTGCAGTAAAGAGTGTGTTTCTGGTATGAACATTCTATAAGATTATCTCCTTTATATGCAGTGCCCACTGTCAAATTATTATTGTGCGGTAAAAAAGATGCTCTCTCGAAAGACATCCTGCTGTCACCCCAGGAAATTTAGTAATGAAGGTAAGTCTGCAATCAATAAATCCAATGTATGTGTATGTATGCATACATGTTAAAAAATGCTTGGGACAACAGTAAGCCTAAAAACCTCCCTGGTCATGTTTGGGCTTCTTAACTGAAACCTGAGTATTAAAATTTGTTCTCTCCACATATGGCTTAAGAAAGCGATGAGAGAGAAAAGTTAAAATGAAACAGGAAAAGAGGGTTTCAAAAACACTCCTCCAAAAGACAGAAAGAAGCTCTCTTCCCTAGACTCACAAACTGACAAGGCTGACCTCACAAGTTACTGTTTGGCTCCTGTTTGTCATTACTGCAGATTACAAAAATTAACTTTATGCATTTATGTATTCTGCAGTTGCTCTTTAGGTCATAACCTTGTAGCAATGACTTTCACAGACTAATTGCTGTATATAAGGGAAGAAGGGAAGATAAAGAGGAGTTAGGAATTTTCCTTTTTTTAAAAATTTGTCTGAATTTGGGCCTTTTTTAAAAAATTTGTCTGACTGGGCCTCTTTTTTCAATAAAAGGGATGTAGGAATTAAAAAGTTAGGTATTCAAGAAGTTACTCCTTGTCCTATCACTCGAATAGAAAGACTAAGCACATCTAATCACATCTTTTGCTTGTCTCTGAAACAATCAGCTATCATCTATTCCTTTTGAAATGAAGACCCTTGAAGTGAACACAATACACCACTTGAATATGAATTTTGATTTCTACGATGACTTTATGCAATCTTTCACTTTATTCTACTCCCTTTCTTATGTAAATCACCAATGTATTGCTTTTTTAACTGTTACAGTATACATTGAACAGTATTACTGTTCTTTCAGAAGTGTTTCATTTGGGATTCAGACATTTTCAGAGCTCCAAGTGTCTGTAATGTGTTAATATTTCATGTGTAAATGCTCTTTCCTTGCAATTGGTTTTCTTTTATTTCTTCCACGAAGTTGTTTTCAATACTCTTTTGAGTATGTTGAGGATGCGTGAACTATCTCACGCTCACTTCATTTCACGTGGTAAACATAATTTTACAGATAGGACTTTTTCCCAGTCTAGTCAGAGTCCTCTGAGAAATCCTACAGGGCAAATTTTTGTACCCGTGCTGTTCTATATGTGTATTGCTTTAAAGCTGTCATTGTGCAGAAATGTAACTCCAACTAGATATTTGGGGCGATGATCTTTTTTCCATCTGAGCTGACACCAGGGGAGCAATTTCTGGCTTGATTAGGTGCTTACCGTGACTTTCAAGTTGGTTGCTTGAGGATGACCTGTATTTATCTTGTGAGAAAACAGAGTGGATTTTCAGCTGGCTCCCCCTGCCTTCTGAATAATGCTCTGGGCTCTGTACTGCTCATGGATGGCATCCTGAAGCAGCTTGCTATCATGCTGCAAGACCTTTTAGTTGTTTGAGGTTCTGAAAACTCTTTCAGTTATCTTCCTATTTTGGGCAGATGAACCTCACCCTGTTATTTGTAGATCTCTAATGGGGTTGATGGGAGGGGTGAGGTTGGTCAGCCATGCCTTGGTAAGTCTGTGAGTGATGTGACATGTGGAGGAAAGAATTTTGAGCAGGGGAAAGTAAAATGCAACTGGGAGCTGATTTGTACCTGCTACTGATGGAAACACTCCAGATTATTTTTGGTGCCATTTTTGGGTCATTTTTGTGCCATTTTTGGGGTGATTTTCAGGCCATTTTTGGGCCAAAAATGCTGCTCTGCTGAAGCCAAGTGCTGCTGTTAAGGCAACACATGGAGCCTTTTTCCTTTGAAATTTTCCCAAAGAAAGAAGATTCACTCATGACCTGATGTTTGATTTCCTATGCCCTACAGATCAGTTTGGAATGTGTGGGCTTGCTTGGGTTCAGCAGGAGAGCGAGACTGATAAACAAATTAGTACAACTGGACAGCTGAAGGTTGCACACCACAATTCTGATTAATGCTGCTCCACATTAAGCACATAGTTGAAGCCTGAGAAGAAAAGCCCTTTAGTAAATCCACAGAGAATAGGGGAAGTGGTGATAGAAGTAATCCATTCAAGATTTTGCACTTTTATTGTGCTCAAAATGGTATTTTAGGAATTTGATGAAAAATCAGCTAGGTTTTTTTTATCTCCATAGTTCAAGTACTAAACATTTTTTTTTTCCTTGGTATTGGAATTTTTAACTTTTATATTTTGCTCATGGATATTGAGGGAGCTTTTTTTGGGGGGATATGGAGTGGTTGCTGCCATAATGTTGCATAAATATGTGACACAAGATACAGCATAATTTCTTCTGAGGCATATACAATTTTTATAAAGCCTTTTAAGGAAAGAAGTCTACTGATTGCATTCAATAACTATGAAATGCCTTGTATAAAATATAAACGTGGAAACTTCTTGCATTGAAAGACAGTAATAAATGCAGTTGCTTCTAGTGAGGGACACAGCTATGCCAATGGCACAAATATTACTTCAATAGGTGTTAGAAGCATGCTTTGAAAAATGTAGTAGCTGACTAGCATTATATTATTTGACTAGTTTTTTGATGTGGGAAAGTATTTATAGCAATGAAGTGTGAAACGGGCTGGAGGATGAAATGTCACTGTCTGCTGAGGTCTTGACAATAGTCAAGTCAATAAAGAGAAATTCTTGCTGCTTTGAATCAAAATGGGAATTTGGTTGGCATGACTGTGTTAGGGGAGCCTTCACCTTTCCTGTCTGTTCAGGGTTGACAGAGAACTACCTAGAGCACAGGTGATTCCTGCCTATTGGCTATTTTGGGCTTTTTTGTGGGTACTGCAAAGTTCCATCTTCTGATGCAGTTCCCCCTCTTTTTAGTCCTCTTCCCTCCCTCCCCCGAACACCACTGGGAAACTAGCTCAGAATAAACAGCAGTCTTTAACTTATCAGCAGCTTCTTCCTAATGTCTCTTTCCTAAAGTACTAAAGGCAAAATTATGCCTTGAGGATGCTTCCAAGCACAGGAGTTCCTGTAATGGTACTTCCAGTGTAGCTCCTCATTCAGGATTGTCTGATATGTTCTCAACATGTCTCCTCACCCAGAGAATGTCCCAGCTGTAACTTCTATATAGAAATTCTCAGAGTGGAGAAATCTGATGTCTGTGAGCTGCTTGCCCTTCTTGGGATTACTGCTCTCAGTAGAATATTTCTCTTGAATCTGTCTGTGGAGTGCTACCCCAATAATAAATATGCATGTTTAACTTAAAATTGTGAACTGACTTTGTGCAAAATCAATTTAAATGTAAGGCCTCAGGATCATTAGTAATTCAAAAAGAAAAAAGCATGTTTTGTGTTAGGTTCTTTTAATGTGACCTGTTATTTTACAGAATTAATGAAATGGTGATAGTAGGGGTTATTAATACCTAGCTTGTCTTCAGTCTAGCAATTAAAACATGATGGTTTTATACTGTGGATAAGACTTTCAGCAAGGTAAAATATAATGGAAGTGCAAATTTAACTGCTATAAGTAAAGAATGGCCCAAGCTAGAAGACTTAACTAGGTGTGAGAATGCTTATTTGCAAGTAGGAAGACCAGGGCTCCTGTCCTGCTTCCTAGATTTTGTGAGCTCTGGATAACATGTGTTCACTGTGAAATACCTCTGGTGCATTCCAGACCTGCATGTTCTTTTCTCTGTGCAACTAGAAGGTCCTTTATTCAGTGTGTCATGTATTTCAGAATTTAAGAATTTAAAACATTTTTACGACTAAGGCTTGTAATAGCAATTGCCAGTCTTAGTTGGGCAGCCTGTCTTTTAAGGGAACAATATTTTTGTAGGCCTTTAAGGTGATTAAGCTAAGAAGAAGGCTGTTGTTGTGGCTTTTGGCTTGGAGGCACACAGTGCCAGCAAATCAGGCTGTTGGCCACAGAAACACTGTTGGTTATTTCCTCATTTAAATACAAGCAAAACTAAATGACCATAATGGAGAATTTATTTTAGTTTTCTGGAATTTTTTCTGCCATAGGTAGTACCATTATTTTGGAAGGTTGCCTGAAGTTGTCCCTGATGCTTCTTGCAGAAAAATACAAGTGCATTAAAAAAAGGCAAATGTGAAAACACACATGTTCTTTAGTTTCCTGGATAAGATGAATTTGGGGAAGAATCTTCATATGGGAGGAAGAGATATATAAAAAAGTGTTCGACAACTGCAGTGAAATAATCTGTTAAACATGACTGACTGAAATTATCATGATACTGATTAAGAAGGAAAATGGAAAAGCAGTAGCAATCTCTCAAGGCTTCCATCAGCTCGGGCTGACTTTGAAGCACATCTAGAAAATATGCCTTATCCTTCTTTGACTTTGAACTGCACCAAAAGTGTTACAGAAAGAGCTTTGGATCACATTGTTGAGGAGCAAGCTAAATTTTAAGAGATTTATGGATGGAAGTAAGACTCTGACTGTATTCCATTTCTGGTAGTGTTCAGTACCTCAATTATTTCTTTGCTTATGATATCACAGCTTCACTATGTGAGTGCTGTCATGTTAAAAAAAAAACAACCAAACTGATGTGAAAGAGTTGAGTGGTGAATTTTTCTGCTCTAAGCTTTTCTGTGTCTTTCGAACAGACCAGTTCATAGAAATTGGTGGTGGCATAGTAGACATTTAAAATATTGATAGCTGTACAAATAAATACTTCCATGTCTGTTTGCTTTTTTACACAGAACCACAGAATATTCTAAGTTGGGAGGCACCTACAAGGGTCATCGAGACCAACTCTTAAATGTTTTGTGCATTTTCTGTACATTGCCCATTTTTTACAGTTTCTACAATTTGCATTCAGTTAGCCATATGATCCTTTAATGTTGTTATTATGTTGATCTCTGTTATTAAGTTATTAGAAGATAATGAATATATAACGTCATTGGTGAAATTCCTAAGTTAATGGCATACTTCATATTATGATATGAGAGTATTGAGACCAGAAATACACACGTAAACAGAGAGCTGTGTGGCTTTTCCTCTTTCAGCAGACATCCATGTGTCCACCTGTTACTCTGATTAAAGTTTCTATCAGATTGGGTAACCTTTCCACTGGAGTTCATCAGTGTCTATTATTTGAGCACTGTACTTCTTAGTTTATATTACAATGTGTTCTTTCCATGGGAGTATCAAGAGCTGTGTAATTAAGGAATAGCATGCAGGTGAATGACCTAGATATTTCACACTACACAACCGGGAACAAACAAATAGTTTTCATGTTTGTTGCATTGTCAAACAGAGGAAATAAGCTGTTATGAGAATCTTTCATCCATATCAGGTGAATGGATATCTGTCAATATTTATTGCAATTGGATGTAGTGGTTTACACCAGACAATCCCACAACAATATTTAGTTTAGAACACAGATATCTGTCTTTGCAATGTTAGGATATTTTCTTTTACTGCTCTGTATGTTGTATTCTGAGATCACTGTGTCACATCAGGAGCTGGTAGCCTGAAAATCCTGAGAGCAGATGGCAATACATGACCTGCACCTGGGAACACAACTGTCTAATAAAAGCATCAATGAAATAGATTATAAAGTTTTCTTCAAAATTGAAAAGATAGAATGAAGAATGAAGCTAAAAGATAAATCAAACTTTGTAACATATTTAGGCAACTCTGATGGCACAAGGTTTATGTGAATAATTAAGTGGGATGAAAAAAAATCCTATCTTCACTGCCTGCTCCCCCTTCCCTGGGGATTTCCATGAAGACCTGCAGTATATTTCAAATACTGGTTTTCAGTGCTAGGAATGGTTGTGATTTCTGCCAAGGAAGATTTTTGCCTTTTTCTCAAGGAGGAGTAGTTAAACTTCAGCAGAAAGCTGTGTACCTGTACCCCGTGCTAACTTAGCTTTAAGAGCAACTTTACAACTGATGAACTCTTATCAGTTGTGCATGTTTGGAATGGATGTAGTGCAGGTTCTATGAAAATGTTATTTGCATTGTTAGAATTAAACTCAGTTTTTGATACAATTAAGTGGTGACAAAGGCTTCAAAGCAAATGAAAATTGTTTTTTTTGTGACAATTCAGCTGAGCCCGGTGTGTGTCTCTCCCTGGAGAGACAAACAGAGCCTCTACAACAAAATGGGAACTCTTTATATCCTTTCCGGGCCAGGGGCGGTCCCTGTCCCCTTTCCCATTGGATGGGTAATCTGGAACTTACATTTTTTCCTGACTGCCTCCTCTTCTGTCCCCTCCCCTCTCATGATTTTCCCTTTTTTGGTCCTGTCTTCAACCCTGCCCCTCTCTCAGTTTTGCACAATGCCCAACAGATCAACCAAAACACATCCAAGTCACAGATAACCACACATAGGGAACAGAACCAAAAACTTTCATTCTTTTACTCAATAATCCTTTCTTCGGCTGCAGCAAAATGTTGTTTCATCTCTCACAGCATGAGGACTAGAAAATGAGTGGAATGCTGTAATTTAGCTGAACAGGTTGTTTGCAAGCTGATGGGAAACCACACACTCTCTCTTGACTATAAAGGGAGATTAACTTCCTAAATTAGGCATATAGTACATTTAATATTGAAAAAGTTGTTTTTTAAAGGGCTTACTTCCCTTCCTGTGTAGTGAATTTTTTTGTGTTTTTTAAAATTATTTTTAAATTTTCCTAGGGGATTTCTGGTGATTTTTTTTTTTAGTTGTTATTTTTGTTTCTTTGTTTTGTGTACTTTTAATTTTGTTTCCTCCCAGAAGACTGACGCAAGCAAAGGTTCCTCTGATCCAGGTCTCAGATGTGACCCAGAGAAAAAAGTAGTTTGAGAAGTTTGCATGGCAGTCTGAAGAGGGCCTTTCTTCCAAAATAAAAAGGGCTGTAGATTTGTATTTATCAATTTTTCAATAACTTGTGGATGTCTGCTTATAGGGTGTTCGTGACTGAACTTAACTTGGATTCTGCACATGGTCAGCTCTTTGATAGGTTTTTCTCTTGGAAGTAAAGGCCAGAGTTCTCAGCATCACTTACTGCCTGTGACACTTGGAAAGCTTCGAGGGCACAAAGTGAGGTACTTATGCACCACAGGGAATAATTTGAACAAATATATCATTCTCTTCAAAATGCCTATTGCTACTTTAGTATTAGGTAAGTGATTTTTAAATCACTTTGAAGGTTCATACAGTTTGGAATGTCATGGAGGGAATCTGTCATTGACAGATTCACAAATGAGTGTTTTCCTTGCTTATCTCCAAATCCCACAAAGAGAAATTAAAATAACTTTTCTTTTAGCTATATTTGATGTACCTATTGACTCTTCATACTCTGCCTGCTTTTAGGAAGCTAGGCTTTGTTTGAACACCTGGTCCATCCAATTTCCTGCAGCTCCTGATTGATTTTTCCTCTGTTGGTTGACCTGGGTAAGCCTTTAAGGCTACATAATATGGGTCTGATGCAGATAAGGGTTAGAAGTTTTAATGTTTGACTGAACTGTACAAAAGTGGTGAGACTCTGAGGGGGAAAGGAAGCTTCTCTGTTCTCAAGTGTCACAGCACTTTATCTGCTTCACTTGACCCTGCAAGCTTTTTTTTTCCCCTCTCTTCACAGAGCATGGAAGCTCTCCTGAGCTTCCCCCGTGCTGGCCAGGAGTTGTTTAAGCCTTTGTAGATACACTAAGAGCATCAGTCCCATTGAAAATTGTGTTGTGAACCATGGCCAAGACACATTCAGGTCACTTCTAAGTGACCTGGTAACCATCTCTCACTTGCAGAATGGTTTAGTGTGTTTAAAGTCCCTGAATAGGCCAGTTAAAAGATGAAAGTGCAGTTGGATGGGTGCTGAAGTCAGCCTAAAAAATGTGATATTATGGTTCTATTTTCTGTGTTTTTCTTTGCTCTCCTCTTCCTGTCTTACAGCTGCATGTGTAGTGCTCCTTGAAGGGTGGTTAACAGGTTCATCACACCTGGATAAACAATGTTAGAATCTCTGCTGAATGAGGTAACTTTATTTTGAAGCTAAATATTTAATTTAGCTGAAGGTCTTACTGAGTATTCTGAAATGCTTTAAATATTGCAGCTAGCCAAAGCTTGGCACAGTGTTTTTGAGTGTGTCATTTATTTTTCCTGTTTTTGACCAACTGGCAAGCAAACCTCTAACCTAATGGCTAAATTTAGCAAAATTCCCTTTTATTTCAGTGGAGCAGAGTTTCTTTCATCCTGTGAGTCTTTGTTTTATTAGTCTTTGATTATTTTTTCCTTCATTTCTTTTCCTCTGGTTAATGGGTTGATTTGAGTGGGTTTGTTAAGGGGCTGTGCTTGATTTCCATTTATTGTGTCAGTGGAAATTTTGATGCTCAAAGCCTCTATATGACTTTTGTCTAACAGGAAAAAAAAAAAGAAATTTGATCTGTTTGAGGTTTGGGTTATTGGTGATGTTGGCCATCAATCTTAATAATATCATAACTCCTATTTTTGCACAATTTTAATAATAGGAATACTTTCACTCTCTTGGAAGGGTTGCAAAACCAATTATGGAAATGTCAGAATTTCCACAGGAAGGTAACCTTCCTCTTAGCAGTATCAGGTGAACAAAACAAACTGATAGTGATTAAAGTGTCAGGATATAATTGCATTTTCTTTCAAATAAACCATCAACTCTCAATAAATAATTAAAACAAGTCATGTTCCTCAAGATGCTGCAGTTGAGTATCTTTTATTAAAAAGTGCTAGGAGCCATTACTAGATTTTTTTTTTTATGATATATTTTTTCTTAATGTCAGATTTTATTACTTTGCTGATCCTTGGGGTATATTTTCTTTTCCTCAGGTTTATTGGGAGAGAATAACTTGTGTCACAGGCTGTAATGAGACATACTCTCCATGATGATTTTAAAAGGAACCTAGACTTAGAAATGGTAAGTAAATTTTAAAACCAGTGTCCCAAGAGCTGTAACATGTCTAAGTAAAGCTTTGACATATATATTAGAAAGCTTCTTTCTCTTTTTTTTTCAATATTTTCTCTAGCTAATTGCTTGCTCTCTGCTGTCTTAATAAGACATTCAGTTTTAATAAACAACATAAAACCCAGAGGGACAAGGGAGTCATGGGAGTGGACTGTGTCCTGCTCGTTGAAGATGATGAAATATTAACTAAATCAAAGGTTTTTTGACTTGAAGAATCCAGGGGTATTTTGTGGGACTGACAGGTTGGATGTTCTTAAACTTTAGATTTCTTTATTAAACATAGTAAATTATTTATCAGAGTGTTTTAGTGTTTTTCAGGATAGAAGCAGAGATTTAAAAATGCAATATTAATATTTTTCACTGAAGCCTCCTGTTTTTTTCTGGGCTAGTGCTTTGCTTTTTTTTCTGTTTGATCTAAGCTGGTTGCACAATCTCCTCAGTAAATGACAGAAACTGTTGAAAAGATAGGGTTTTTTCCCTGTAGAAACTGAAGTTTAAACAAGAACCTTAATTTTTCATTTTGCCTAATTAAAACTTGTCATCTGATTAAGTCTCCAAAACAAGTATAAATTAAATGAAAACTGAGTAAAAGCGCTCTGTAAGACAAGTAATTAGCAAGCAGTTGTCAAATCTTGTTGCTGTTATGAATAAGCACATAAGTTTCCTTGAGGTGTCAAACTAACCAAATGTTTTGGTTAGTTTGCTAGACATAGTTCTCTACTTGATAAAAATTTTAAATGGGAGATGATCTAATACTTGGATTTATAAAGGCATTTAAGGAAAAAAGACCCAAGACTTCTTCCAGCTCTTGCTATTTTTGTAAAGGTGTACATATGGAATTTACAGTTTCTTAAGCCTGGGGTGCAGTGGTCTTGTATAAATGAAATAAAAATTTAAAATGTTTCAAAAACCTCTCTGTAGATGAAGATCATTTCCCTCCTTTTCTAAGCCAGAACTTAGGTGTGCAGGCTGGCATGAGTGCTTTATCATTGTGTGCTTGTCTCTTTGTATACTGGTGGGATAAACTGGATATTCTCTTTGGAAACTCTTCTAGTTTCATGAAGTTTTAGGAAAGTATAGTGGATGCTAGTGATCAATGCACAGCATGTGATACCAATGGCTCTTCTACCTTTAAATCCCTTCTTTTATGGAGTAGCCTGGTAATATCTGCTGTTCTAGCATGATAGATTTGTTCCTTTTGAGTGTAAATGTTTGCTGGACATTGATGGTTTACTAAAACCAGCGAAGTTTTCATGTTAATAGCTAATGTTACTCTGATAAACCATACTGAAGACTTGACTTGATCTCTTAAAGCTGATTTCATTGGTAAAAAAAATAAAACAATATGATGATTTGATGGCCTCTACATCTTCATGTTTTAGCCTGCCTGTGGTTCTGTACTTTGATATAAAGCCTTATAAAGGGCTTGAACATTGCAGCAATGACACTTGGAGCTTAAAGCAAATACCCTGTTCAGGTCTACAGAGATGTTTCAGCAGGATGAGTGTCTGTGATTCACTTGCACAAAACCCTTTTCCAGGTCTTCATTGTTGCTGAAATAAATTACAGAAACAGAGAGAACTCAGCCAATCAGCAGCTGTTTGCCCAAGTACTGATCTCACCTTGATGAAATCCCAGCTCTGTGCAGCAGGCTGTGTAACTGGAAGTGCCTTGCAGCATGCCCTCCAGGTCTGGTAATGAAGTCTAATTCCCACTGAGGAACAGATGACAGCATCCTTCAGAACAGAAATATTCCTCAGAAGATTGCATTTATCCCATCTTGGGGCTTTTGGGAGCTAGGCAAAAAGGAGCTGAAAGAAGGTCCTAAATAATCCAAGCATGTTCCTGATGGTTTTAATTCATATTTGCTAAAGCTGAGTAATCTTGAATATCACTACCCTGGGATGCTATTGAAGCTGGCCCATAACAGCATGTACATGGCAGATCTCTTGCCACATGTATATTCTGCCCTCCTCTAGTAATGCTTCCTGCTGAGAGCTTTGCTTTTTCTACCTTTTCCTCTTTATTTTGTGCTCTTCCTACTGGATGGATCCCACTTTTGTCTGCCTTTCCCCCTCTCACCCCATCTTCCACAGCCTCTTGCTTTTGTTTCTCCAGTTTAATATTTCTTTTTGCATTTTTAACTACCATAATTATCAATTATTAGGAAATTTATGAGAATTATTATGAACCCTTTCTTTACTTTCTTTCATTTCTCCAGAAAGCAACCTCATTTCTGGATTTTTAGAAAAGATCTGCCCATCAATATATTTGTCTTTAAACTAAAGGTGTCTTTAACAAGAAATAGGCTATTTATTTCAATTAAATGGTGTGAGGAACTAAGTACCTGCATGGTGACATTGGGTAAAATACATTGTTTTAACCCCTTTTATTTTTTTCCTGGACTGTTCAGTGATTTTATATTTTGTGCAGTTTTGGCTGCAATATAAAAAAAAAAAAAAAAAAGAGAAAGGAATAAGAGCTGGAGTTATTTTGGTGAGCTTGGTTTTTCCTTGTAGCAGGAGAGAGCAGAGACTGATCACCTCAGTGAGACATCCAGTAGGATAACTCTCTTTCCATTTCCTTGGGTATGGACTGTCTTCAACTACCTGCCAGGCCAGAAACTTGAACAAGAGGTTCAAGCGTAACCTGAAAAATATTTTTCAGCTTTTATCATCTCAAGAAGCAAAAAAAGATTCGATAATGGACACATGAAGTAAAAGATTGTTGTTATCTGTCTTTTTACTGTGATATAGTAGCTATTACCTGTTCTAGAAATCTTTGGAGTTTGTCACTTTTCCTGATATGAAGTAATGTGCCAATTCTTATTGACTAAGGTAAATTTCTGAAGTGTTTTGGTTTTGTGGTATTTCCAGGTGAATGGTGCTTTGGTTGCAAGTGTATGGTAATCCAGAAGCTCTAAATTATAAATGGCCTAAATTTGAAATGAAAGAGTGAGACTTTAAACCCTTTGTTCTCTGGTAGCTTGGGTATTGAAATTGTTCTCGCCATGAATAAGCTTTAAGCCTGTTAACTTTTTTTCTTTTAAAAGAATGTAACACTTGTACCTCGTATATTCCTTCATAAAGAAGCTGGCAGTGAGACTACTTGGGAAGTTTGCACTTTTGATCATGATGTTCTAATTGCTTTCTGCCTCCAGGACTGTGTGAGTGCCCCCTTATAGCAAAACAAATGCAGGGAGCAAGCAGAATGCAGCAAGACATTTGCCTCTGAAGCTGAGAAAAAAACCCTAGAAAAACCCAAACAAATTTTAAGAAATGCCTCCAAATAACTATCAAGAAAAAGCAAAACTTCTCACCTCACCAGATTTAAGATCTCCAAACAAAACAAATAGGAGGTGGGCATCTGATTTTTCTTATTTTCACAAGACCTAAATTTTCAATTTGCAGCAACTTCGTTTGTTCCAAGAGGTCACATGTGTAAATAGGGTAACTGAAATGATTAATGTAAGAGAAAGCAAAAAAGGCAACTCTTAATTCTTGGACTAGGCAATTATATACTTCATCATTTTTTGGTCTGGCTTGCAATTCATGAATGTGGCAAACACCAAAATCTAGTGGATCATCTTTTTATTTTCTATGCCTGCTTTTCATCTTGTCAGTCCTCTTTTCCTCTGACTGTTTTTTTTTTATCACCTTTAAGTAATTTCACACACACACACAGGTTTCTGCTCCAACATTCAGAGATTTTAGACTCTTTCTGAAGTTGTGGATGTACAGGAACTTTGAAGGCTTGCACCAAATAAAAGGAGATGCAATTCTATTACTGATGCTGATTTTTTTCCTAAGTGGCCTTTTTTTTTTGTTCCAAATTGGCTGTTCTTCTTTCTGTGACTCTGCTATGTGAATTTATACTCTTAAACAACTTATCCCCTTCTAAAACTGTGCAAATGCCTAAAAGGTCTTCCAGAAAGCTTTCTTCTAAAATTTGCAGCCTTTCAAATCTCAGTATTTACATACTGTATTGTCAGCTGAAGGACATTTTCTAAACCAGTGTGTGCTGTAGCATTACATGTATGATCTACAAGGAGGACCAAACTCTTTATCTGAGTGTGCATATCTAACTGGAGGGTTTTAAACTGAAAGGCTGAAGTATATTTGGAACCCTTTCTGTGTAAGTATATAATGATTTTGTGAGTCACTAATCTCTGCCACAATAAATCACTTCTTAATAAGACTTTAAAAAATAAATAATCTTTGCTCAGAGGCAGTTTATCTGCTCTTGAAAATTAGCTGACAAGCCTTCAAGGCATGTATTTGTCTTTGCCTGGGTCATCTTTGGAACACATTTCTGCCTTCAATCCTACATATTTTTATCAATTTAGCAGAACACCCAAGCTGTAATTTTTATCTAGGATCTCTCTTTCCCCTGCTCCATCTGACAACTATCACACCTACTGATATGTGATGGTACTGGCTTAATGGCTGTGATTAAATTCACAGTTTAGGAAGACTCCCCCAGAAATCTCCTTAATCTTGACATCTGAAATGCAGTTTTTGTGGTTGGGTTCTTATTCCTAATCAAGATGCTGCATGATTGCTGGTGATGGCTTGCAGTGGTCCAGGGACAGAGAATTCTCCAGGGGTGTGGATGTTGTGTTGAGGATGTGTGAGGCTGAGGTCAGACTAATAACTTGTCCTTCAGCTTATTATTTGCAGGAAAGGTTTCTGAGTGATATATTTACACTGGAAGAAATAACAAGAAACTCTGGTTATGCCAAATGATTCCTGAAAAATTGGCATGACATCTTTTGCATTGACTGAAGGGGTAAAACGTGAGTTCTGATAAACCTGAAGTGGTGCTTGTGTACATTCCTCTTTTAATGTTTCCTGGGTGGTAAACTTAGGAAGTGTTGAAGCCAACAATATTCTTGTTGCCAATTACTTTGGCTGCCAACTCCAGCACAGATTCTCTGAATAGACATAACAAATGGTACAGGATGTAAGTGATTTCCAGCAGAGAACAACTTACAGAGGTTCCTGCAGAATCAATTACCGAAATCCCATACCAAATGTGGCAGCACAGCTTCAGGAGCTGTTCTAAGCTGGAAGCCATCCTCACCTGCTATCTCATGGCTTTGCTTTACAGGGTTTTATACATTTTAGAGATGCTGTTAACTGCAGACAGGAATATAATGCTGTGGTTTTGACTGGAGACACTGTTTAAGCAATATTCTCTCTTGTAAGATTGATCATAGCACACTGGCAGGGGTTCTGTGTGTGTATATTCATTACCTGTACATTATAGATATATATATTGTTACATTTAGACTGATTGTGGACACAATCTTGGAACACACACAAGTCATGTTTAGTCATTCTAATAATCCTACCCAAGTAGCTACACTTGATTCCTTGGTGTTCTGAAATGATGTTTGCTTGCTTTCAGAAAAACTTTCTATAAATTATGCATTATTTATTCCTGCAGCCATTTCTTATTGCAAATCTTTGTTTTAGCAGTTAAAGTGGTCTTCTTGTGAAAAAGGATTTTGCCTGTAATGATGATTTGCGTGCATGAAAACACTTCATGACATCTTATTAAAAAAGCATTAGAGTTCAAGAGGGCTTTGACCCAATAAGCTATTTAAAAATGTTAAAGGCCACAGCATGTTTTGGTTTAGAAACAAAGGAAAATAATCTGACACACAGCAATGAAAAGGAGATGTTCAATTCAAATTTACACCGATGTTGTTTAAGAGTTGAAAGTTTATATCATGGTATTGTGTTTTAATATTTTATTTCCTATTAGTATATTAAATATTTTTCTTATTTGTGCTCATGTGAAAATTTCATGGTTTTCTTTTTTCTTTTATCCTTAATAGCTTTTTCTTAAACAGTTCCACTAAATCAGGTAAAAAACTTAACAATTGTTTCAATGTTTTGTGTTCCTCTATTTATTTTACTTTCTTGAGCTTGAAAAACTCTTTTCAACATGGCAGTTAGTGTCCAACATAATATTTACTTAAACTACATCAAACCTAGAGATGCATATGCTGCTTTATTAACTCACCATGGTCAGTGTTTTAATAGAGTAAAAGGAATTTGTATCTTCAGAGGCTGCTGTTGCCTTTAATTTTTCTGGATGATTAGAATATCCAAGTCAATATTGCTCACTTGATTTTAGTTATAGGCTCAGTGGTCTGGAAGCAGTACCTTTTTGTTTATTTATTTGGGTCATGCTCATATGTAGACAAAATTCTTGAACCTACAGCAGCTCTTGGCAGTTTGAAAATTAGTGTTAATTAACTTCTCTGTTTATATTCCTTCAAGCTAAAGCGTAGTTGATGAGTTATCATGGAAATACAATAAATCCTGAAGCTATTTCATAAACATAGTAATTTAACCTAAATTAAATGCTTCATCAGTGGAGACAAATGAATTCTTTAAAGCCATATTATTTGGTGTTTGGAAATACCTCAGAATTCTTATGTATGCATTTGTAATTCTGGGAAGTAGAGAATCAGAAATGGGATGAGAAGACCTGATGCACATACAGATCTTTACAGAAATGGACGTGTCTGCTAACATTGTCCTGCAATTGGGGAATCAGGGACTGATAGAATGCCAGTATTCTGGGTATTTTAATATTTTTCTCCCTTCTTAAATCTACATGTTATTTATATTGAACATTTTGCTTGAACTGAGAAGAGAGTTTTTCAATTTGATGTGATTTATTGGAGCTATTTGCAGAGGATTGTAATAAAACCATTGAATGTATTTCCCCCAAAGTGTGGAAGAACAGTGGTTACCTGTTGTAGAGTTTAATTGAATGCTTAATTTATTCTTCAGAAAGCAGTTTATTCTCTCCAGAGAACTACTGGTTGAAGATTTGAAAGTAATTTTTTTCCTCTGATCTTGGATAACAAAGGCACACCATGGCTGTTGAAATGAGAACAGCTGTTCCTATCCTTTGTAAGTCTGAACTGTGCTCCTTTTTTACCTGGGAGGAAGAAGAAAAAAAAAAAGATCCTGATTGCTTCATGGCATTGACCACTCAGGGTTCTTATTCCAAAGGGAGTGTTTTCTGTATTTAGGAAATGAGTGCTGAAAGATGTACTTAATAGCTTTGACACCACAGTCTTTGCACACAAAAATGCAGCGACGAGGATCTGAAATCTGGCCCTGGGGAATGTGATCTTGTGCAAACTGACACTGTTTTACCTCCAGACTGTCAGTGTTCTCAAAGCGAGCCTGTTCAAATTCATTGAGCAGAATGCCGTGTGGGAATAATTTCAGCTGCTCTCAGAAATCTGTGTATCACTTTCTACCTCATCTTCTAACTTGGGAGTAACTGAGAACTCCTGCTACGCTGTGTACTTGTGTTTTGGAGAGGGCAAACTAAAATTAGTGGGGCTTTTCTACCCTACAGTTTTTCTTGTGAGATAGAAATTGTTCTTTTCCTTCAGCTGTTTTTATTGAGCTGGGATAGACTGGGAAGCTCAAAATCCAAAGAAGAACTTGAATCTGAAGTCCAAAGTTTTACTTGGTGGGATCTTAGGAAAATTATTCTGCTGGCATGGACAGAACTGATATTAATTTGATATAACTTGGAGTATTTGACTCCAAGCTGAGCATACTTCTCTCTCTCTCTCTCTCTCCTATTGGTTAGATGTGTGTACAAGAAGATGATTTTAAGGTGGCTGTTTGGTAGCAATTACAAATGGAAAAGAGTTGTATATCTGACAGAATAATGAAAGATGACAAGAGTTATTTTACTTTTTAGTAAAATATAAAACGTGGAGTGCTGTTTTCACTTGAGGACACTGTGTTTTCTAGCACTTCAGTGAAATTTCTGATACTAACAACGTGGCTGCCACAATATTTAGTAAAGTGAGGCTGGACTTTGAAGGGGCTGGTTGGGCTCTGTGAGGCTGCTTAGGTGTTCCTGGTGAAGATTTGGTCTCTGCCCCCAAACTGCTCAAAGTGTAAATGAGTGAGGCAAGGTAGAAGGAAATGGAATAGCAGAGATTGGTGTGCCAGATTGTGATGGAAATTATGTAATAACCCATTAAATACACAAGGATTATCCTGACTTTTGTGAACTATTATCAGCTGGGTAGATACTTCCAGACAATTTGCTGCTGTTGCTCCATGTTCACAGTGGGCTGTGCTGGTCCGGTTTCCTTGAAATTCACATTTGAGTTGTCTGAACAGATATGGCTGGAGTGCCTTTGGGGTCTGGGTGCAGTAGCAGAGTGGGTTTTTTACATGATTTTGCAGCAAAAGTGCTCAAAAGTCAAACCTCCTCTGATGTTCAGCTTAATAAACCAAAGAACCAATCCCATTTTATCTCTGACAGCAATGTGAAGGATGATTCTGTCATCATAAATGTTTGCTAATATCTCTTTAAGTGACAGGTCCCATAATTTTAATTTGTTTTGCATCATGCTGTATGAAAAAATGTTAATATTAAATAAAAAACAACAATCATGCCACATTATTATTTATATCGGATATTGTTAATGCCTTGAAATGTTATATTTTGATAATAAAATTAAATCTCTTTGCATGAAGAGTGAATTGAAAGCTCCATTAAAAATCCTTTTTTTCTGTGGGGACTGGAAATTACTGTGAAGCTCTTGGAATTAATTTAAATAACTGCTTTTCAGAGACAAAATTCATCTAACTTTTATAAGTATTGTCCTAATGCTTTTTTTCTGTCATTAGCAAACATAAATTTCTGTTATAGTAATATTTTTTGACAGCTGTAACAGCCAGGATAATTTGTATCTTGAACAATTTGTAAATAATGGAGAACTTAATGAAAGAAGTTTCTGTAACCCAGGGGTCTGTGCTGAACAGCAGAGATACAAGGGCTTAGAGAAACAGATCTCTCTGATATGTCATGGAAAGATATACCAGATATGAAGCCAATTGAAAAATCTGGTCTGGAATTTTATTTATAAGGGCATGCAGATCTGAGTGAGAATTGTGGAATTATATGAGATGAGCCAGGCAAAGTTTAATTCCTTTCTCTTTGTAAACTACTGCTGGATAGCTTGGTTTCTTTTAAAATAGATTTTCTGTTTATTATTGGCAGTTTTTCAGCGTTGACTTTTAAAAGCAATCCACAGGAATTGCATGCCAAACTCTCATTTAATTCAGAGATTTGAGCATCTTACTACTTTAGTATCCTTTGAACTTTCCAACCTTTGTGTGTGCTTTTTGAGAATCATGGCTTAGCAGCTGCTTAATTTAAGAGTGTTTTCTGTTCACACTGGTTATCTTGGTAAGGCATGACACATTTATACTAATAACTAGTAAGAGAAGAATGTTTTATTTTCAATTTTGAAAGAAGAAAATGCATAGATCTTGCCTAGGGGGTTTTACAAAGTGCCAGGGCTTTTCTTAAGTTAAATGGGTCAAAGGAAATTAATGTGTTTTAAGAATTTGATAACTTAATCTGATTCCTATCCAAGAGAAGTCTTCTCTGGGTTGAGGATTTTGAAAGATGCAGAATTTTAAGCTGATCCATTTGGCCATGCGTGGCTTATATCTGCCAACTGTGGCATCAGCAAGTACTGTAATTCTCCTAATTTCTACCTGTTCTCCCTTGACATTGACTCTCTTTTTCTGGAGATTCTGGGGAGGCTGAAAATGACCCGAAGCTGTGTGTTGATTCTGCTGGGATCTTGGTTCTGGAAGTAAAGATGTTTCTGTTTTAACATCATCCCATTTATTGAGAATGTGTGTGAATGTTGTTCCTCAGCTTCTGCTTGTATCTGATGGTGCTGGGTGTGGATATTTCCAGAGTATGAATAGTAAAGTGTTTAGAAGTGTTTTTAAACTGTGTGCTGAATTTGTTGGTCTGATGCAGCTGTTACCACCTGCATGACCTAATGTCCATCAGATTTCATAGCCCTTTGCCACCTGCTCCTGCTCCTCCAGTTGTGGTTTGCTGAGTGCCTTTTCCTGCTGCTGCATCAGAGGAAAAATACATGGAGAGCAGCAGTGCCTTGCCTGGTATCTACAAGTAGAGATAAAGGATCCTTTTATGTGATAGTTGATAAAAAAGTTGCAGTTTATCTAATCCAGGCACTAGATGGCTGAATTTTCAATGTGTGCATGTTTTGAACTGATTTTTTGCTTTTATGCAATTTGTTCCTGTTGTAGCATAGTTTCTGTTTCTGATACTGTATTGTAACATCCATCCATATAGGTGCTCTAACTGGGTAGAAAACTTGTTACACATGAATAAAAGTTACAAAAAACTGTTAAAAAAAAGGTAAAGTGAGTTTGTGTTACACTTAGATGGACTTTTTTCCTTCAGCAACCTTGTAATCAAATGTCTAATATTTGCAAACAATGCATGTTAACAGCTCCTGCTGTGTTTTTTGTGTATGGTTGATGGTTTCACTGGGAATTAAAAGAATTTAAAGAACTTTAAAGATTTTGTATTATCTGCATCTCTTTTATTGACTTTCTTTTTTTTTTCTTCTCAAGGAGAGAGAGATGGGTAAGTTTGCTTTTAGAAAACCTCTAGAACACCATCCAAGAACTTCTGCGTTCTCCTTAGACTCTGAACTATGAAGCAGGGCCCTGCATATCAGTACATTCATCCAAAGTGGAAATTTCACCTCAAATAAGTATATGTGGCTGTACACTATAAATATTTGCTACAACTAAATACAGACTTGTTTTTTTTACAATTCATAAATGTTTTAGTATTAATATATATGTATTTTACTCTCTTTCAGGTTCTGTAAATTATGGTGGCTGGCTGCTGAGCACAGATGTGTGTCCTGGTAATGAAATGCCTGCTGGCTGTCACACAGCTCTGGATTCCTTGGAGCCCAGCTCTCTGCTTCCTTTTCCACCCTTGGCAATTCTTGCTGAGTATTGTGAACAGGGCTCTTGGGGAAGCGCTTCAGTGTGACAAAAAGTATTTCTGCTCTCTGCATTTAAAGGATATTAATTTAAGATATTCTTGCAGGAACATGTTCATTAAAGAAGTAATTTTAGTAAAGTAGAAGCTGTGACTGCATGAAAGAGCAGTAAAATTTAAGAACTTTTTATGGTTGAAGTCAGTATTTAGAAGGCAGACCCAAAAGGTGACTGTGGCATTCGCCACTGGTAAAAGCAATGTTAGACTTACCCCTTCAGTTTGGGCTAACAAAGACAAATATTGTCAGTGAATGCAAGTATTTGATTACTGCTTTTACAAAAAAGCACTGAGTAATTTAAATGTGGATTAAACATCACATGCAACAGAGACAAGTGTACTGAAAAAAAATACAGCTGAGAGAAGAAATCTGTCATGCTCAGCATTTTCGGGCACACATAGTAGAAAATATTCCCAGAAAACTGTCCAACTTCCTGTTAGGGAAATACATGGGAATAAATGAGTTGTTATGCATTTGTATAGCTTAGCTAAAGGAGGATATACACCATTTCTGTCCTGACCATCACTGCTAATATAAAAGTCTCTTCAGATAACTGGTTGCTTATTTTTTGCTCCTTCACAATTGAGGTTGCCACCTTGGAGATTCCAAGAAAATCCTGAAACTTCCAGAAATTTACTAATTAGCGCAAATGCTAGTGGTATATCTCCTTTTTCTTCACTTATTGTTAACCTCAGAAGTGTGTTCTTGTTTCCTTGGGACTTTTCTACTGGTTTTTCCCCCCTTTGTGTACTCTTCATTGTTATTCATCTGGCTATTTACAGATCCTGCATTTAGCATCCTAGTTATTTTAATAATACCCTTTTTGCATGTGCCATAAAACACCATTTTTTTGGTCCTAGAGCAGCTTTCAAGAACACATTGCTGTATTGAGTCAGCTGCACATGTTTCTTCCTTCAGACCCCTTTTAATTTTTTTTTCATTTGCTATTTCATCTGTGCCTGTGTTGTCATTCTTTCCCACAGAACAGTGAAGTTTTTTCCTTTTTTTTTAATGTGCCTCTCCCTTCTGGCTCCACATTTTTTTTTTGTTGTCAGAATTTTGTGGCTTCTGTTTCCAAGGCTTAACACTTAAACCAGGGGATGGATGGGTAGGTCAGAAGTCAGTGTGCTTTGCAAGTAAAGATAAAATATCATCTGCCACCCATATGCCAAATTTCAGTGCAAAGTCTGAAAATGCCTTGAAGACTATTAGTTTAATAAAAAGATGTTCACAGTAATTCAATCCAAATTACAGGGCAGAAACACTAAAATGACCAGCACAAGTTAACAGACTGTAAATTGGCATGTGTTTTTCACTAACATTTCTCTCTTGCCTTCCTAGGTTTCAGTATTTAGTAAGTGCCCAATCTCTTAAGCAGGAATAAAAAATTGGTGAGCCCCAGTAAGTTATTTTCCAATAAAATAGGAATGAGTTTTTTGATTAAAGAATAGTAATTGGCTTTTGTATATTAACAGTTTGGCCTAGAGCAATTTTACAATAACCTTCTAAGTGCTTGCAAAAAACGCACAAAAAAACTGAAAAACAACAAAAAAAACCCCAACCTAACAAAAACCCAAGCAACTGACACACCAAACCCCCCCAATAACACTGTAGTTTTCAACAAATGTAGTTACTGCATTTCTTAATTCATTTTTAGTGAGCTGTCAATAAATATTATTCCATTAAATGCAGGATTTAATTAGCTGGAATTACAATTTACATGATTTCTGACTTGCTTGCTATTTACAATTTCTAGTAAATGTTGCCCTTGGCAAAGTAAATGTATTTAATTTATAGCCAGTGGGTGAACAATTATTTTTGATTTAGTGACACTAAATGTCACTAAAATTCTGTCTGTTTTAAGGGTACAAATGCCCTCTTCTGTTGCCAGAGCTTACAAACATGTTTGTGTTGGTTTTGACTGTGGTGGAGTTAATTTTCTTTGCAGTGTCTGGTATGGGACTGTGTTTTGTATTTGTGCTGGAAACTGTGTTGATAATTTAAGGATGTTTCTGCTGTTGCTGAGCAGTGCTCTTGACACAGGGTCAAGGCCCTTCCTGCTCCTCAGACTGCCTTAACAGTGGCAAGACTGGGTGTGCATAAGAATTTGGAAGGGGACACAACAGGAAGGGGACAGAACTCTTCTTACTCTTTATATTTGAAAGGAATTTGATGGAGAAAAAGAAGGAACTGAAGGAAAAGGGACAAAAGCTGTTACAGATTGTTACGGAAGGAGAAAGCAAGGGAACAAATTTTTGCCCCCAGTTTTTTCAGGTATTATCACTTGATTCCCATTGTGCCAGCCATCTCTTTTCATCCAGCAGTATCTCTGATCAGGATCTGTTTGTAGTTCTTTTTCAGTCCTCATGCTGGATGCAGGTTGACTCTGTAAAGAGCAGTGTTTTTGTGGTGATATCTAAGTGAGCTTACTCTGCTCACTTAGATACCCGCAGCCTTTCAGGGAGATGTGTAAAAGTGGAGCTGTGTAAAGCCTGGTGATATCAAAGGGGACCAGAATGTGACTGGTTTGACATGACATGTATTTTTGCAAGTTTGATATTAACCTGTAGTTTGCCAAACTGCCACATGCACCAGGAGAGTGCTGCCTGTGAGAACTGAAGGGTTTTATACCCAAGTGACATTCAAGAAAACATCTGTCATTTAAGACAGTAATGAAAATATGCTTTCATAGGTGTTCATAATTAAAGGGGAATGATCTGTGATTTTCTTCTAGCCTTATTCCAAATAGTCACAGGTCTGCTAGCAGAGCAATTAAAATTCTGTTCTAAACTAAATGCAGGGTCAAAATGAAAATCGGAGATTTTAATTTGTCATTATGAAAATGATGTGTGTTTGATAAGTGTGGTAAAACTTGCAGTGTTTTATTCCCAGAGAGGCCCAATCACTGAACTTTTCCATAGCACCATCTGTGAAGTATGTTGAAATAATGACAAACTGATGCTCAAGAGTGCTGTTAGTCAAATCAAGGTAAGAGTTTGAGAGGCACTCTTGTCTTGAGATGTGTGTTCGTGCTTAGCCACTTCAAGCCTGGAGTTGTACAAGTTTTGTGCTTTGGATCCTCACTGATACTACTGCTGGTATTGATATGTCCTTCTCATTGTATATAAAGTGTTTGGTATCACGCTTATTAATATGGGGGAAAGAGAAAACAAGTTTGTGAAAGCATTGTGCATGCAAAATTACAGATGGAGCAAAAAGTCTTGATGTTGACTGTCAGCCCAGTTCTCTCATTTTTTTATGCTGTTGTCACTGGGCACCTGTTGTGCTTCATCCTAGTTTAGTTCTGAACCTACGTGTGAACCCAGGTGAGCTGGGGGAATTTTCACATATGGTGGTAAATGGCTCTCTGTGCTTCAAGATGAAAGGAAAGGGGATGGAATAAGAAATGATAGTTACATTCCTTTACACTGAAATTCCCAAAAGCCTTCCCTTGCCTATGGAAGCAGTGGACACTTTTATCTGGGCATTGCTCTCCAAGAAGCTTCCATGGAGCACAGAAATGTCCACCACGTTGGAAAAAGCAGAAAAGGCTATGAGGTATGGCAAAACAGGACATGCTCAACTTTGGACAATGGGATATGAGAGAAAGGCAACCCAGGAATATTCCCAAGGACTGAGCAGAATCCAGTGACTACCAGCTTACTTGTTATCATTGTAACTCAGAAAAAGGAATCCTATGGAGTCTTTTGAATGCAATTATCGATAGGTTTTATTGGTGACACTTTCTGATGTAAAAGGACCAAGACAACACAAATTTAAAACCTTGTAACTGCAGGATGCTTGTCTCATAGACCCTTTCATTCATGGAATTAAAACATAAGCAAATAGCTCCCTTTTTTTCTTCTTACTTTTTCTTTTTTCCTTTTTTCTTTAAAACATTAGAGATAAAATTAGACATAAAAGCCATTGTGCTGAAAAATGATAAAGCAGAAAAAGTATGATGCTTTTCTGTAGTGATGTGCATGTTTGCAAACAAAAGTGCCTTTTATGGGGTTAAATATGAAACTGAAAATGTACATTTAAAGGAGAAAATGCTATAAGCATTTATGTAAACAGATAAATATTAAATGCATATAATATATTTTTATTCTCTATATAAACACTGCAAAGTTATAGTAGGATATTAGTACACACTTAGAGAAAGAAATTTTAAGAAAAAAAATCTCTTTGTAAGAGGTAACACATAATTTTTTGCAAGTTTTATTAAGAATTATATGCTGCAGAGAAATACTAAAACAGAAGAACAAGTAAAATAATTACAGTATCTAAAGTACCTGTCCACTTGTTTAGAAATATGAAGGAAAAATTTTCATGGCTGCATCATATGTGGATGCCTGTGAAAGGAAAAAAATAAATAAGGTAACAGATACAAGTGTCCCTGTATCTTCATTTTACAGGACACTGAAAGAAATTTGAAATGCTGCATTGATAGATTTATTTGTTATGGTCATTCATGGATGAGCCCTCCTCTCTTGGAAGGGAGTAAGGATTTCTATAATAGCCAAAAGTGAGAGAGCTTGACTAACTGGTTATATTGTAGGTCTGTGTCATGAATGAATGCTGATAGAGGAGTCAGATAAACTAGAAAGGTGTGTAGATGGATATATACACTTAGATCAGCTGGGAATTATTCTAGGCAAACTGTTTGCAAAGAGTCTTATGAAAGCCCTGGACCTTGTGTAAATAAGGCATATGGAAATGCATTTGACAGTGATGAGGAATAGATCTGGTCCGAGGGGCTCAGCTTGCAAGCTGCAGAATGAGATGCAGGTTGACATGTAGGTCAAGCTCTGTGGGAGCCCGAGACAAGAGGCAATGAACTGCCAACCTTCGGGATAAAAAAGGACAGGAAAGATGGGTGACAGCAGCCAAGGGAATGGAGACTGTGAGACACAGCAGGAGTCGAGAATTCCCCACATTTTGGATAATAAGAGGAGATGAATATGGGTGACTTCAGCAAGGTGAATGAACACAGAGAGGTGGCAGGAGCTGAGGTCTGAGAAGGAAGGGTGAGACCTGTGCATGGGGAGACTGAGGGGTATAAAAGCCCAGGGGATCCTCTGTTGGGGGTCCCTCTTCAGAGGCACCAGCCTTTTTGTGTTACTGAATAAACTGCTTTAAGGAATGAGATATCTGAGGCTGTGCTAAAGGACACCCAGTGTTGAACCAGTGAGGAAACCTGGTCTGACTGTGAGTGAGGTGTGCAGGGAGTCAAGTGGGCACCAGCTGGGCCACTGGAGCCACCTGCAGTGAAGGGGCCTCAGTCCCAGCACTGATAGACTCTGGCAGTGGTGGTGTGACTGCCAGAGGGTCCTTGAATAGTCAGGCTGGAAACTTCCCTTAAAAACAGGAACGTTATGAGTATAAATGTGGAACTTAGGAGAAAAAGGTTTATTTCCTTATTTGCAGATTTATTGCTGAAAGGGTTGGCTTGGAAAAATGAGCAATGAAAGACAAAGGGAGGTAAGAGAGAAGCTGGAACAACAAAGAGAGGGATGGAAATCTGTATACTTGTTAATACAAAACTTACAAACTATGTTGCTAGTTATGACTGTCTCTGGCAAGATGTGAACATTCACTGTCAGATATGTGTTTATGGATGAAATGTTTTTGAATGCTTTTAAGAAGCCTGTAAGAAATGAGTCATAATAGTAACTCTTGAGCTGAATGGCAATAACCCATTAGATTTGTAGTTTTGTTTATTGGAATGTTTTAAGAGTGCTCCTCTGCATTGGGCTGCATTACCCAAATTTGAAAAGCAACATCACTCCTCTGTTCAGTAGTATGGATTCTCTTTATGTGTTTGCTCAAGATGAAAGGTCACCAATTCCTAGCTGTCTTTTGTGTTTATCATTTTGAGTGATAATTTTTAATTTTACTGCATTTTTCATAACTGAAACTTCTTTTGCTCCTCGTAAGTTGTCTTTCATTCTGTTACTTCTCATGACTTCCACCACTGACTTCTAGAATGTTCCACATATATTTGATTATGGTGAGTTTTAGAGGGACAGATATAGTTTGAAAAGAAATAGACACAACCCTTATTCTTCCAGGAATTAGACATGTGCCTGTCTTTCTGGTAAGGCAATAATTTTAAAATATGCCTTGCTCTTAAATAGCTTTGTTGTTAAAAGCTGAACAATAAATTCCATCTTAGATCTTGAATTATCAAGGTGATTTTGCAGCACTAACAAATGTGTGGTACCTAAGTGAGAAAATCAGATGAATGTCATCAAAATTTTTAAAGAATATCTTTATTCTGAACTGTTTGTATGCAGAGATGGAGCCTTAGATAGGAACAGCTTCCATTTCCTAGTTCAGTAGACCAAACCTCATCTCATCAGATTGCTTTGTGTTTTCCATTTCATTCTGGAAGAGCAGGTGGTTTCTTTAACTGGAGTGTGTCATTGCAGCCAAAAGAGCTGGAATATCTGGCCCTCTTGAGCCTGTTCCTGTGTGCTTTTACAGACACTGGACAGGAATAGGTAATGTTAATTTGGTGTATCAAGTGTTCCCTGCCTGCCTACTATACCATTTTGTGTACAAAAACTATTATCTCTCTTTAAAAATGAAAGACAATTAACTTCAGAGACTTGGCTTCCTTACAGTGAAGAAGGATCCTATAGAGAAATTAAAATGTAAAGCATCTCAAGACTATTTTCAGAGGGTTTTCTAATTGGAGGATGGATGAGCTGAGGCAGATGTCAGGAGAAGTGTGTTTTACACCTCAAAAACTGTCACAGCAGAAGTGCTAGCCTGTGGTTCAGTCATGGAATATGAAGATAGCAGATGGTGCCATAACAGAGATATCTGTCAGAACAGGGCTGGAAAAGCAGAAAGCTTCAAGCAAGTAACAGTTTTGACTGTGTGGGTTTTAGAAGTGAACCAGGGAAGAGCAAAATCAATATGCCACACTGTAGAGAGTCAGTGAAAAATGCACAGTGGGTTTAACATCATCCTAACAGATCAATCAGCAAATGCTACCAGCCAGGGCAGCATGCTGCTTGCAAGCCAAGGGAAAGAGCCAGTTGAACACTCCCTTCCCCTCACCCCCCCCCCAAAATAGGAATTTAATCAGATTTGCCCCTGCCTTTGGGAGTAATGTGCCACTGCCACAAGGGTGTTGAAACAAGATAGAAAAGAAAGGGATTTTTTGTAGTATGTGCAGGTCATCCTTTGTAAAGAAAAGTTGCAACCCCCCCAAATCCCCCTCAAAATGAAAAAAAACCCAAAGTCAATCTCAACCTTATGGTTCTTCATATTGCTTTGTGCTTCTGAATGGGCATCTGGAATATATAGAGAAAAAGATGAGAGAAATTCCTATAGTGAAGCAGAAGTAAGACTGATTTTTCCTCCACCCTAAAGACTAAACCACTTTTGTAGGTGTTTTATTTCCTCTAAAGACAAATTCATCCTGATAACTTCCATGCTTGAGAGGGAGCTGCCAAGATTGTGGTTGGACTTGGTGAACCATTAGCATTTTCAAACATGATTTATGAGATATTGCAGTGACTTTAAATATTATTTTGAATTTAATGTAGAGATTGTAATTATTATTATTATTATTATTATTGGCAGTGTTACTCCCTGAACTGCTCAGGACTATTGTTGCAGGTCTCTTCCAATAGCGCTGTTCTATTCTGGTATATTAATGTCACAAGGGGCAAGGCAATAAACCCTGTTTTAGAGACCCCAACATTGATGTGCATCGCTGTGTCTTGCACAGCTCTGAAATGCCATGCAAGGCTGGTGCTCGGCCTTCCGGTTTCCATTTTAAAATTTGTGCAAAGAAGCTGCAGGAAATTTATATATCATTTTAATGAATGAAATGTGTATCTAAAACTCAAAAGATATTAATTATGACTGTGGTCAGTGCAACATAAAGCTTAAAAAATAACAGAACCCAAGATGTCATTTTCAGATGAATGTCACCAGAAAGTCAAAAGAGGTTTCTATTTTCCCCACTTACATTCTTGGTTTGTTCCCATGGGAATGTCTAGTTTAGACCTTGAGGAAGACTTGCTGTGTAAATTATCCCACAAGATTAATAATTTATTCCCTCCTCCCCATTTGTATCAATCTTTTATCCTTCAACAGAAATTTCAGAGAAAAGTTTGTCCAAAAAGAAAATAAAATGAACAATAATGCATTTTTCTAACCTCTGAGTATAGCATAATATAAAGGTCAATGTATTTGTCAGTGTAATACTTAAATGTAAAAGCAGTAATTCAGCTTCCTGACTGCTACAGGTTACAGTTCTTTATTATGCTAATAAGACTAGATAACTAACATCTATTAGTTCTAAATGCTGTAAAACTAGAAATGGACTGAACTAAAAAATACAGCAAGGTTATTTTAAAATGCAGCATTTAACTTCCTTATTTTCAAAATCATTGTTCCCAACTGATGCTGTTTTCCAGTAATTAATCAAGAGCTTTAAAATGCCTAATCAGAGTTTAAAACTGGAGTGGTTTGTTAGGTTTGTACTGCATGTATTGAGATGTGTGTCTGGTTTAAGTTAAGATAGATTTGGTAGAGAATAACTCTAACAAAAATTCTCTGTGCAGGGGTGAGAGAATTTCTTGGGAAGGGGAATTAGGACATCCCACTCTTTTGGCACAATTTTGTGGGTTTCTTAAGGATCTTGAAAAGATGGTGAACAGTTTGGTGATCTATAGCAAGGGTGAAGAAAATTTTACAGAATGGAGTGATTTTGGTACTTAAAATAGTAGGCAAAATGATCAGGAAATCTTTGTTGTGCATATTATGATGTGTGCTGTTACTTCATTATCAAATTTGGTGAAATGACTGGGGGCAGTGTGAAGAAGGTCTATCAAATCTTAGGTCGTGTGGAATTCAATACAGGGATTTTGGCAGACTGGAGAAATGGTCTGGAAGAAATCTCAGGAAGTAAAAGTAAGGAAAATGCAGAGTCCTGTAGCTGAGGAGGAGTAACCTCCTGCACTGGTGACCAGCTGAAAAGCAGCTTTGCAGGAAAGACCCTGGAGTCCCTGTTGGAAACGCACCTGTACATGAGCCAGCAATGTGCCTGTGTGACAAACAGAGAAGGTTTAGCAGCCTCCTGGGCTGGATTAAGAAGTGTTGCCAGCAGGTGGGGGAAGGTGATCCCTCTTCTCCAGAAAGAACTGGTGAAATGCATCTGGAGTGCTGGCACCAGTGTTGGGCTCTACCAAAGACACAGGGAAATACTGGAGTGAGTCCAGTGCAGGGCAAAGTCAAAGGATTGGAGAACAGATCTATTGGAGAAGGGCTGGGAGCTGCAACTGCTTTGCCTAGAGAAGAAAAGGTTTGCAGGGATCTTATCAATGTCTATAAATATTAGATCAGGGGGAGTGAAGAAGGCTGAGCCAAATATGTCAGTGTATCTTGTGACATGCGAGAAACAATGGGCACAAGCTGAAAATGGGAAATCCATATACAAGCAAAAAACACCCTTTTTATTCTTTCTCTTTCTGGTCAAGGACTGCAGACTTGACCAGAGTTTGTGGAGTCTCCATCCTTGGAGGTATTCAAAACTCATGTGGATGTGTCTGTGAGTAACCTGGTCTGAGTGACTCTTCTTGAGCAGGGTGGTTGGGTGAGGTGATCCTAAGAGGTGCCTGACAACTTCGGCTCCTGTGGTTCTGTGAAGTTCCAGTTTCTGTTTCTGGTGATGAACTGCTGCAAAATCCAACGTTAGAAATTTTAGGCACACCCAAGTCTACTTATCTGAATGTCTCTGACCATTATAATGATGCATTTTACTAAAAAAACCACTAAGTTTTCTGTTTCACACACCTGCACAAACACAGAGATTTTGGGGTTTTTTGCAAATATTTGTAACATCTGTGCTTACCTGTATCTTTCATGCTGTAGATGCATTGCAGTAGGGACAAAATACTGATGCCCAAGAGGCTGTCTACTGAATTGAAAATCAAATTGAAATATAAGTCACATACACACCTGCTCACACTCTCAAACTGACCCAAACTGTAGCCCCTTAGACCTGAAAATACCTTGTCACCTATACTTTGAACTACTATTTTTTTCCTGGGAAAAACAGAATCATTGGTGTAATCCACACCAGAAATCTGCCAAGGATGCTGACAGACTCTTTCCTATTCTGCTCTTGTTATGGATACTATCTAATTGTTTGGGATTGTAATTTTATTACTTCTTCCTTATAATTAACATGTTCTGCCAAGACATTTTTCATGGTAGGCTGAATCTGTTTGCTGCTAGTCCCTCCAGTTTGCCCCGTCGTGTTGGTGTCTCATAGCAAAACATGACTTCCATAATCATACAGCCACATTATCCACTAAGGATATACTGATAATGATTTCTTAGCCAGATACAGCTGAAACTTAAATATATGTAAATGTTAAAAATAAGTTTACTATAATTGAACCACAAGGCTCAAAACGTTCTGCTCTTGGCTCTGTCATGAGCCTCTAAAAATGACACTGGTTTGTCTTCTCTGAGCTTGATTTATCACCATATATAAATGAGAAAAGTAGCTGTTTTATCTTACAAGTATGGGAAAATTTTATTCCCTAGTGCTTGTTGAGCATTGAGGATCATTCTATTTATGCTAGAGAAGGAAAAAAACACGTAGTGGTATTTCTGTAATTTGCTGGTGAAGGGAAGTAGGATTTGTTACTGGTAGAATCATGTAATCCTCTGCTGGTAATAACACCATTAATATTTGGAGGACATAATTTGGTAACACACTGCCCTCATATGCACTGGGATATGTGTTTATTGCTGTGAAGAGTGAGTGACTTCAGGAATGACCTTGCAGAAGTTTTAAGACCTATTTATCTACCTCTGTTTCTCCTGTTAGGGGAAAGCCTGAAGTAGGAAAAAATAGATTCTCTTCTAATAAAAATTTCTGCAGCATTCACTTATTTTGATTGAAAAGGTGAAGAGATGGGGCAGGATGGTGTGGCATATGCCCTTTTAGAATCCTTCTGTGATTCTCTCAAAATAAGGTTTATACTGTTCTTATGCTTAGGAGAGGGAAAGGATCATTGAATTGCCACTTTGATCTCTGGATGCATGGCTTAAGTTAGTGCCTGCTTAATCTAAATTTGGGTGGGCAGGTTGGGGGAAGATAAAGACTTAAAAAGAAAACACCCTCTCATCCTTTCCAAAACCAACCCCCAACACCCTGAAGAAGCCAAAAACAACTGAAAGGGCAGCAGACCATCTCTCTGGGGTGCCTAAAAAATAACCTTTCCTGACCATATTTGATGGAAATTTTATTTAGTAGCACATTTTAAAGTATGGGGATTTTGTTTGCTGATAGTTCAAGAAACAGTTGAGTAGTTAGTGAACATTTTTGGGTTCTTTGTACCCTAGTGGAGAACTACCTGCTGACTACATTTATTAGATATTTTCTTTCTTTGTGTTTGGCAGTAGTGCATCACCATAACCAGTTCAAATGAGAAAATAACAGAGAGAATTTCCAACGTGCATTTATCTTTCACTTTTTCTGTAATAAAACCCAAACAACTTTATTTTCTATGAGGCCATTGGTGACTTGCTTTTATTCAAACAAAGAGTTCTCGTTAATTCACAGAACTGCCTCTTGAGCTGTCCAGTGTGGTTAGTATTTATATTATTCTGAGAAGGCTGTGAGAAAATAGTACTGCAGACATTCACAGTTAATGTGAAAAGACTCTCTGTGGGTTATTTGCATTAAGAAATGATGACCTGAGATCAAAGTCAGAGCCCCTTGAACCTCAAGATTCCAAGGTACTCTAATTCTGAGATGTCTAGTGAAATCTTTCAAAAATGAAATATAAACTACTGTAATGGGCTATCAAAACTGTCAAGCTGGCTCAGCAGAATGAGTGATGCATTTAAGTTTGATCTCTTTCAAAAGCTCCATGGAGCTAGAATAGTTTCACCCAAATGGCCAAAAGCCACTTCTGTATCCAATTATCAGAACCAAGCTTAACAAAAGCTGTTAAGTGCTGAATTCTGTGTTAGAATTGTGCTGTACAGTGATAAAATGATTACCCTTAAAGAGAACTTTGCACATAGATGAATAAACATTTTTCCTACTTAACAAATCTAAAGCAGCAATTAAATATCAAAAGGAAGCAATTCCATTTTTAGCTCATGCATATACCCGAAGTTTAATTGTTACTTTTGTCTACATTTTTCCAACAATTCTCTAAAGTGTGCAAGCACAAAAGGTGAGGATTTAACATTAAGCAAAGTCTCACAGACTGTAAGTTCTCACAAAGCTGCCCTTGTAGAAAAACACTGATTATATAAAATTAATTAATATAATTTTGATCAGTGATTCTCTCTCAGTTTAACTGGAATTAATAATCAGCTACTCTTTGTATTTTTAAATATATGCTTCTGACTTTGCTGTGTGCATTAAAAATAGAGTTGAAAGAGTTTTTTAGGCAGCCTTGCTGCAAGCTCTTATCTCTTTAAAAATAAAATAAAGTCAAGACAAGCTTATAAGAAGAAATATAATTAAATTCACAGATGAAATTAAAGAGGGTGGGAGAAATGAGGACACCGAAGATTTTTCTCCTCTCTCCCCTTTAGAATCCAACACTTTGGCTTTGGTGGGTAAAGAAATTGAGAAATAGAGGGGGAAAAAACTCAAACCACTTCCTTTTTAGTTCATAGAAAACTACCTTAAAATGTTAAATTCAGTTGAAATTTCCATTTCTCAGGCCTTTTGGAGCTCTGCTGAGACCAGACCTTTCTCATCTCCAGGTTTAGCAAAGAATAACTTAGACACAGAAGTATGAAGATAGAAACATGTGGTTTACATAGATTTCAGTGATAGGTGCTTTGGTCCTATGTTGCCAGCATTTTTAGACTACTAATGAGGCCTGTTGAAACTTGCTGTTTTTCTTGTTGAAGTTGATAAGAAACTGTTTTCACCTCGAAGGAAAAAAATAAGGATTTTTTTTATCTTTTAAGAAGACAGATAAAAGTTGAAAATGTAAATGAGTGTGTCCTGTTAGAAACCAGGGGTTGGATGAAAAAATCTACACCACATAGATTTAAAATGCTCGTGTGGAGTGTCAAAAATCTTTAAGAGAAAGCTGACTTTTTTTTGTTTAATGTTTAAATTGTTTCAGGAGAATTAATAAAAAAAACCCCCAAACAGCTGTTTTTGGGGCCCTCTTTTGAAAGTGATGGTGCTTGTTACTGAGAAGAATTCAGCAAAAGCATTTCTTTATTTTAGAAGAAATATTTTACTGGACGTCTATATAATGAGATACTTTGTTATTTTAGTATTTCATTTGCTCTTGGGAGCCTGAATAAAATGATTCTCCATATTTAAAAGGTAAGAGCAGCAGTTAAAAGTTATCTATTGCCTTTTCTTTTAAAGTTTTGAGTCTTCAGTGTTTTCTGGGACTAGGGGGTGCAGGCAAACTTCTGATTTTCCAACTTCTATATTTCTGTTTTCTGTGCCATGACAAAAAATAATATACAGATTAGAAGCAGGTAATGCTTTTCTGTATGTGTATGTCATGAATTGATTTTTGATACTCTTAAGTGTTAGGAATTCTTTAACATTTGGACTTCAAAGAATTACTTCTGTAAAAACCTTCATCTTTCACCCTTCTTCAGAGGCTTCACTTAACTGACTCTAATCTATTCTGCCTGTTAAATTTTTTTTGCAGCAAACATCTCTTGTGAGAAAATGAACAATATTTTTGATAACTACAGTTTCTGAAGTAGGAGATGGTGTTTAATTCTTCTGTAGAGAAAAGCAGTCAAAATGGAGGGCAAATTTGTTTCAGCAGGAAGATTGTTTGTTTGGTTTATGATTTCTGTGGTTAAAAACGTTGATAGCATTGGGTTAAAAAGTGGCAGGCAAAGAGAAGGTGAAGGTTTTTAAATGGCAAAATGTTCATAAGTAGTTGGAAGTGAATTTTCTCAATCACATGGAACATCATGCCTTGGGCTTTGTGGGGAATTCTGCTCATACTGGAGAAGTTTGAGATGGCTTTGAGATAACCTGATGAGGCTGAAAGGTCCTTAAAGTGTTAGAGATCAAATTCTGGCCAGTGGGCACTTGAAATACATCACTGGACAAGCATATGTAAGTGTTCTATGTGGCTGAAGTGGAGATCAGAGTGAGCAGTAAATATTTAGTATAAATTCTGACAAAGGACTTGATTGTGGTATTTGTGAGTTTGTAAGAATTGATTGGAATCAAGGCTTTCATTCACATTATGCACACACTATTTCATGTTTTTATTAGCTGCTAAGGCCTTGCCCAGACTTCAGGAGTAGAATTGGTGTCAGACTGCATTTGCTGGAATTTATAAATGTCTAAAGAATACATCCAGTGTTGGTATTTTAGAACTTGGCTTATCTCATTTTATTTGTCTTACTGCATGTGTCATATTTACTACTTGCAATAATTTTGCTTTTAGGAGCTTCACTGCTTCTCCAGTGTTTTTCAGTAGGTAGCAATTCATGGTTTATAGTGCAAACTACATCACAGGGATAAATCACACCTTGACTTCCTTGGCTCTCCAATCACAGATTGAGCCAGCCTAATGGATGGTTAATCTTTTAAAAAGTTTCTAGTTTTGCCTTGTGTCATTTAGATAAATTTTTGTTTCGTTTATTAAAACAAACAGAACCTGAACATTTATTTTGGAAGAAATTTCCTAGGGCATCTCTGCCTTGTATTCTATGTGTAAATTCTGAGTTATAAAGCTAAGAACTCTTCCCTTGGAAAAACTGTCATCAAGAGAAGATATTTTGATCAAAAAAATTTTAGTAGCTCATGTGAAGAAAATATTTGTTTGTTTTAAAAGAAGTTTGATTTTCTTGCAGCAAATAAATATGAATAGAAAATCCTTTGACAGAAAAAGAAAAATTTTGCAGTTCTGTTTGGCAACAGCTGTTACTTATTGAAATAGCAGAAATTAAATGAAAGAAATGGATTGTATTAAATTACCATGCTCTAATGAGGTGTCATGAAGAAATATAATGGTAGGAAAAATAAGGCAGGTAAAATTTGAAACTGAAGCCTAAGATGAGATTTTCATAAGTATCTCTAGGGAGAAAAAAGTAAGGCTTCAAAATATCTTTTCTGTTTGCATTAGAATGAAGAAGATGTTAGAAACAAAAATGTTTACCGTGACTAATAAATGACAGTGTTCTTTTCTTCTTCTATGAATCAACTGTATTTTAAACAGCATAGCAACTAAATTGAGTCTGAAATCCCAAGCTGTAGCAATACTCTGTTTGCAATGACTCCAAATTGCTTTGTTAAAAAAAAAAAAGTTATGATGATGATTTTTTCTCCTATTTGTATGAAATACTTCTCTGTTTCATATAAGGAAAAGCCTTTTTTCTTGGAAGAAAAGGAAGCTGTATTATAGGAATTCTGTAAGGACTTGTGACATTGCCAGTGTTGGATAACTGGATAATTTTTTATGCTTCTGTGATGTTTCCTGTTCTCAGTTCTGTACAGCAATTAAGCATGTATCTTAGGAAATATTTAAATCTGTGCCTTGGGCCAACTGGGTGTAAACTTAGGAAAGATCTTTATGAAACATTACATGCTGCAAGTAGGTGTTGTCTTTCTTGGTGCTTCATGCAGTGTCGTGCTGGTAGACACTTGAGTTGTGATGCTGAAAACCATGGGAAAGTGGTCATAGCTGGTTATTTTTGATGGCCTCTTCCTTAATGAGTTTGCTATGACATCAGCCTGGGAGTGAATTTTTATTTTAACTGATTTATTCTGTTTTATAAAAGCATGTTTCACTATATTGTGAATAACTGCCCTTGAACAAAAAAAATACATGTCATAAAAGCAAAAATGTTTTGAATGCGTAGAGCAGCCTTAAAGAACAGATAGGGGTTTATTTTTAACTCTTCACCTCTTCTTTGTCTGCCACTTTTTAACCCAAACTTCAATGGAATGGTGGCTTAGATGGCATTTTCAATGAAACAGGTTTTCTTGTAGGATCAGAAATTGTAAGTGTAAGTCAGCTATGCAGTAATCACTTCCAGATCTGGGAAAAGGATTTCAGTGTGAAAACACAAGACATGTATTTTGAAACTAATACCAAGTGATTGTTCTGACTTATTTTAACTCTGCATCTTCATTGTTGTTAATTAAAATAAAATCTTCCTCTGGGCACTTGGATATATCCTGGCAAATACATTGTTTGTTTGGTTTTCTTCCTTTTCTTAAATTCTCCTGTCTGTCTTCATGTTCTTTTCTTGTGTTTTGAGGGAAAACTCCTTAGAGCAGGAAGTTTGGATTTTTTTTTTTTTTTTTTTTGTAGGGGTGAGGTTGTTTGTTTGTTTGTTTGTTAAAATTATAACTGTACAACATAAAGCTCAGTGGAGAATGCTGTTACTTGATCAGAGCTTCCTTGTGTAACTAAGACAGACAATGGCAATAACAATTGTTCTGAAACATTTTTGAGCTGACATAGAACATGCTTCCTCTTTGTTCTCTTTTTAGCTCTGCATCTCTTTTAAAGGTACCTGCCATGTTGAAAAATTGAAAAAAAAAAAAGAAAAAAAAAAAGAAAAAACAAGAACCAACACTGGGCTTAGCAGCACTGAGAGGAATACTAATATGAACTTTTGCAAACATTATTCTGAAAATGCCATTCTAAACAGACTCACCTCTATGAACAGTAACCTGACATTTATAACTACACTAAATAATGCAACAAAAGAATTTTCAAGGTTCATGTGAACCTTTCCACATGCAGACTTTGCAGTGTCTTTAATTATTTACCATGTTTAGAAACCATCTCAGTGAATCAGATTTTTGAAACACAAAGCAAATATTAACTATTGAGTTACATAAGAATTTAGTTTGTGTCAGAAGGAGGATGATGGTAATCTTATGTGACTTGTAGTTTTACAAAATAGTGAGGTACACTATTGCATTTCTACCAGTACAAAGACATGCACTTCATCTGATTTTTGTAAGGCAAGATATGCATCTTTGAATATTTCTACACTGAGTTGTAATATCATGATAATATTTCTGTAACAGGAGAGAAATGAGTAGCTGATTCTCCGAGTCTTATGCACCTCAATAAATTCTCACTTCTTTGAGGAAGAGCTTGACTGTCCAGGGTGATGTTACACTGGAACAGATTGACCAGAGCGGGTATGGAGTCTCCCTTACTGGGGATATTCCAGAACCATCTGGACACAATCCTGTGCTGTGTGCTCTGGGCTGACCCTGCATGAGCAGGGAGGTTGGTCCAGATGAGCCACTGTGGTCACTTCCAAACGTAACTATGCTGTGTTTTTCATTTGGCATTTAGCAACATGACTTCTGTGTAACGTAGCAAACTTGTGCTAATGTCACATGGAGTTACTAATTTGACATACTATGGTATAGGAGCTACTGATACCTACCAAGATACAATTTAATTTTCAGATTTTTAAATTTCTCCTTAATAAAGGCTGATAAAGTCTTTCATTCATGGTGATTTTGAAAGAAATTTACTTTCTACTTTAACTTTACAGGGAGTTGAGCTTGGTGATATGGGTCCCCTCCAACACGAGATGTTCTATGATTCCATAAACTTTCATCAATATGAATATCTGGGAAGAATTTTTTGAATATTGAGGGGTTTCTGGTCTGCTGTGGGTTTTTTTCCTATGCAGTGGAATGAATACTGGAATGCAAAACCTAGGAAACTGTCCCTTCTAGCATAAATTCCAGTGTAGCTGCTAATAAGCAGGCATTGGAAATGTTCTTTAAAATTCTTTGAAAGTCTGTCAGTATCCTTGGGGAAGATATAATTTGTAATGGAAAAACCAGTCATATTTATCTGAGACCCTTGTCATCTTGATAGTTAGTCTTTATAATGGAAGTATTAATGCATGTATGCTGAGGCTTAGTGTCAAGGATTAAAATTTAGTTGTACAGACACTTCCTTCCCCATATTTCAGGGATTTGTAGGACAAGGCTGGTTTGCTTACACAGATTTGTTCTCCAAATGAACTGTTCTGGAAATTAAACTAACTTAAGAAATAACCAGATTTTCAGCTGTTGCAGTAGTGTAACCTGAAGTAAATAATTTAAATCTGAAACAGGCGTCAAGACTCCTGGAGCTGACTGCCAAAACTGGGTCTCTGTAAACACAGCTACTGTACAACTAAGGCAACAAACTGTACAATTTGCTTTGGGAATGAATATTTAAAATACCCAAATTGTCTTGTTGCTCTGTACTATACTGGATCAAGAAAAAAGACACCATTCAGTTTAGGAGCATTTTGTTTAAGGAGGGTGTGAAAATCCTGTTCTGCATTAGGGAGTGGTTGCAAAATAATTTTTTTGATAATGGGTGAAAGTTAAGAAAGGAAAACAAAACCCACATGCCAAAACCCAAACAACTCTGTTGCTTTCTCTACATCACACTGTATTTTGAAATAGAATGAACTTGAAATTTCTTTAAACTGATGAATATGTATTTTTTTTTTAAATAAATGTAGGCAGCTGAAATTGTTTATATCAGAGTTTAAAGCATTCAGTTCACAATAGAAGATGTAAGATGGCACAGTGACCTCCTGAGATTTCTTGGTTTATTTTTTCAGCAAGTTAATTTTCTTCAGGATTAGCTCAGATACTGCTGTGCAGGCTGTGTCAGATTCTCAGTATATTTGCCTGATAGCCATACATACTCTTAATAGGCAAACAAAAAAAATAAGAACCCAAAACAACATGACAATCAGTTTGTGAAATGTCAGTTTTAATTTCTTGATTGGCTCACCAAACTCCGCTCTCCCAAGAAAGGATAGGAAGGGAAAAGCAACAGTTATTTTTGACATGCCCCTAGGTGATTATATTCTTCTTCATCAGACAAGAATGTGTATGCTTGACTGCACAATGCAGAAATTAAAAGCTGCTGCACTCATTTGTAAGGCATGTTTTCTTTTGGGGTTTGTGCCACCATTTAGAATAATCTTTGCCTCACTTTAGCTGTGATCCTCTCTTGGGGAATCAAGGGAAGTGTGTTTTTATCTGTATTGATAAAGATATAGCTGATCAAAAATACAGCAATGTGTTTCTTTATGCAAAATGGAAGGGAATTTTCAGTGGGCTTTCGATTAAAATTTTCATGTAATATAATAATACAGAGAGGAGCAGCTCACGTGGCAAAAATCCTACTGGATAATTTGCTTTTTAGAGCACACTGAGCCACGTGACTTCATGTTTCACCAGTGAGCACGTGAGGTAAATGTCAGACCTTGTCCCTGCTGTATTATAAATATTGCTTTGCATGTGCCCTGGGGAGCTGGACTGAGGCAGGAACCCTGACACTGACCTTGGTCACCATCCCATAGGAAGGTTCTTATAGGGGAGCTTGAAGTCCTTCCTCCTCTTCCTTCCTCAAATTTGAGTGCCTTGTCTTTACCTGCAGGACACTGGGAGTGTGCATGGGGAGCAGCTCTCTGCTCCTAAATCATCTTCATGGTGTGCAACTTCTGCCCAGCACATGGCAGAGCTCCTAATTAACAATCCCCCATGGGACAGAATATCTCCTATGCTTTTCATGCTGGAAGGTGAATATGGACCCAATCTATCAAACTCAAATTTAAGAATTTAAATCAAAATTGCTTTCTTTCCTGGGCACTGAGTTTGTAGCAGCTGTCCATTTTGTGGGTGCTTACCTGATTTTTGTGGTTTAAGCCCACCCTACACACAGAGTAGCCCTCTGGCCTGTTCAGGACAGCTTTTCTGGCCATGTTCTCTCCCATCTTTTTGTGCTTCTCACTGTCTGAGTAAGGGGAAATAAAGAGTCCTTGATTTGGGGTAAGCACTACTGAGCAACAGCTGAAACATCAGTGTGTTATCAATCTTCTAAATCCAACACAGAGTTAATTTTCTTTCTAGCAGCTGGCACGGTGTTGTCTTGTCCAAACGCAGGACACTGACTTTAAAATGACACTGATATGGTTAAAGTCCTAAATATGCATCTTTACAATCAATTTCTTAGTATTAAAATTGGAGAAATCTGGTTGAGGCTGTCTATGCAGTAAATTTTTCCATTCTTCATTTTGTGTTTGCATGGTTACGTTAATTAGGGAGCTAACAAAAGAAACCATGATAATAAACTCCTCCAACTCAGACATGTGGTACCTAATTCCTGCTTCTTATCTGACTCATTTATTTCTGCTTCATTATACTGACCAAATTCATATCAGATACTGTTTCTTAACAGCTTTTCCATTTTGAAGTTGGTAGAGATGGTTAAGTTTTGTGCTTATTTGCTGGAGGTTTTTTTATTTTTGAGGAAAAAGAATCTTCTTTGTAGCTCACTAGTTTCCTCATCTTGAAAGCTGTGTTATCACCACTTTAATATAAATGATGTGCTGATTGATTGACTGACAGGCAGAAGTTTTTCTCATTTGGCTGGAAATGTTTTTGGCAGAAATAAGCTATTTTTTTCCCAGCCATTTCTTTTCTGAGCACTTTATTCCACTTGAATGTTAAAATATTTGTTTCTGTACCATTATACATGGAAATAGTTTAGTACTGCCTTCCCCATATTAAAATGCTGCATGTGCAGAACTGCTTGGAGTGAATGATTATGAATATATGTTCAGAGCTGCATATTGAATATTGTATTTGAAATCAGACCCAGATATGTGTCGAATAAAGCTTTCTGCCTGTGTTGTGGTGTTATCATTTATCTGCCTCGCCACATAGCAAGCTTTGCAAATAAGATAATTTTGTAGCAGTCCACAGCCAAATATTAACAGCTGTCTTTCTGTTGTGCTCAGATTCAGATCTGAGCTTTCAGTGCAGCTCTTCTTCTGGAATGCCCTTTATCATCAGGGGAAGGGGAGAGACAGCTGCTTTGCATTTTTCAGATGTAATGAGGTTTGGGGTTTTACCAAGACTCAAGTCTCTTGATAACAGCAGAGCATACAAGAGTGAAGAGGAGAAAGCTTAATATTAAATCAGTAAACAAAAACTACAGATAACCTTTGGAAAAGAATACCTGAGTCACATGTAAAATAATATATTTTAAAAGATTGCATTTTATTTTTGCTTTTGCTGAATTGCAGCAGTTTATGGCTTTAAGCCTTATGAGATATATGTCTGCTCAGCAGGTGTGAGAAATAGTTTTATCACCTACAGGTAGAAAATTGATTTTTACTTAGTGTAAGGAGATGTGTACTATTTCTTTAAATTTATGGTTGGAAGCAGAACACATCCCCTCATGCTGTACAAAAATCAATTTACCAGAGCAGAAGGAAACTTAAGTGTGTTCTAAACTGTGAAACAGAGTGGAAACAAACAGTTATGGAGACAGCACTTACTACTGACTGCATTAAGGTTTACTCTACAACTGCAGAAGAAGGCAACATTTTTTTTTCCCCCGTTATTTTCATTGTTGATGCAAATCTTTCAGGCTTTGCACCTGGATTCATAAAGCAAAACAGCCATTAAATGGTTTTCTTTGCTTTTTCCTCCTAAATGGTTAATCTGATGATTTTGCTTTCTATAGCCAGGAATGCTTCCGTGTCTGGATAGTCTGGTGTCAGCTTAAAACAACAGGCGAGGCATCACTTAACTTCAAGTGGTCTTTTTCCTGAGATTTTGGGTCACTGCGATAAGTGGTGCCCTCAGGCACCTGAATGATAGAAACTACCAGGACTGTGACCTCTGCTACTTGTTCCCTGTCGTGGTGGCAGCTGATGGGAGCTGAGTGGCACTAGAGTCAGGGAACCTGCCTGGCTGCAAGGCACAGCTGCAATTTCAGCTTTTGTAGAGGTAGTTGCCCCTGTTTGGCCAGTGCAGAAATGAGGGCAATTGCAGCAGAGAGACCCTCAGTTGTAGATTACACACTTCCAGTTCAAATAGATCACATGGAAACTGAATTTGGTTCACAACTCAGTTAACCAGACCTCGCCCGGGTACGGCAACAAGAATTGTAGGCGCCGAACAAAGAATTTTGGATTCTGGTTTAGACAAATTCATGTTATACTGATATTAATGCAAGCAGAGCCAGTTCACCCTTTACCACTGCTAAAGATCTGGTAAACCAGTTACAATCAATGACAGTCATTCTACTGATAGTGATACATGAAAATCCTTCACACCCGAATTTCAGAAAAGTCATGAAATCAGGGAACCCTGCACTTGGTGATGCTGGCCAGGTAAATGCTCCCTTCTGTTACAATATGAAGAAAAAAATATTATTTCTATCTGAAATAGTAATTGAGCATACCTCTACTGAAATGAATAACGTAATTAATTTTGTAAGTGCTGGCAAAATGGGCTGAAGAGACTCTGTAAACTAATGAACAGCAGCAAACACCACTATGATGCCTGCTTCTCATCCAGTTGTACTTCTGTTGGTTATGCATTTCTACGTGTATGCTTTCTGGACAGTGCTTAAATATATCTGGATTTTAACCTTGTAAGAAATCTGTATTGCAAATCTTATCCACATGGTGGGATCTGGGGAATGTCCAGGTTACGTAACTTAAATATAAAATTTTACTTTCTTTTCCCTGAATGTTGGGGACTTTTTAAAGAAATCCATCAGATCAACCCAAATAATTTATTAGGGTGTGTTATCAGTGCACATCACACAAATTGGCTTCATACCAGTCTTGCTGGAACAATTTGCCTGATTTTGTGTGCATGTGTGTGTGTCTGTACAGACAGGCTGTGATCTGTGCATGTTCAGCATGAGCTGCAGAGTATGCCTTTTTGACAGATTGGTCATCTCTGAATTCAAAGTGGAATTGTCATGAGAGAGATTGAAAAATGTGACATTTAATCTTTTCAATAGGAAGTCCTTGTGCAATACCTTTGAGGAAACACTGGGCAAGCTTCAGAGTAACACAATGTTATTTAAATTTGATAGCCTGAATCCACCAGCAAGAAAAATATACCACTTTAAGTGGTGAAATTAACACTCTACTGCTACTTGATCTACCTAAGAAATGGTATTTTAAATGAATGTTTGATAAAGAAAGGATCTGTGGCTATACCATTCAGCCACTTCTTATTGCAAATTAAAGCACGTATAAAAAATTTCAATCTGCCTTTTTACCAATCCAAGGCTAGTGATAAAATCTATCTCCTGCACCATCAAAAAACCTAAGTCATAGCACCAGGATTGCTGAATGGTATCTTCTTGGCCAGTGTTTTGTTCAGAATTATCAAGCTTTACTGTGCTGAGATTCCATATACTAAGCACAGTTTGCATTGGAAAGTAGGTGCTTGGTCTGTATGCATTATCTTTATCCATATTTGTAAAGCACAGCCAGGAAACTGAACAACTTAGTGTGTCACTAAAAAATCAAAAGTTTAGAAGACTGATTATATTAGTAAAATATCTGCTTTGCCTGGATTTTTGCTCTTCTGCTATTCCATTCAAGCTGTGTCTTTGTTGCTGAGCATGAGAGCTAATTTCACTGTTTGATTTTATTTAAAACCAGCACAAATTCTAAATTTATATACTGATTTATGAGTTAAGCTTTCCTGCTGAAAGTGGAATCCAGCCTGTAAACCAAGGATGCAGGACTTAAATCAATTTTCATGGTTTTATATTACTGTGACAGAATTATAGAAAAACATGACTACCTGAAGTCCTGATAGTAAATACTATGAAAAGTGAAGGATGTTGAAATGGACAGCTTGGTATTGAACTGTTGTTCTTTCTACTTTCCTATGACAACAGCAGTTGTGTGTTGATATTGATAAATATTGATAGTTTGTAGATAGGAAAGCTTTGCTGGGGTCAGCAATGCCAGCTTGGGTCAGGGTCTGTGTGTGTGTTAGCACAGGGCCAGGAGGCTGGGATTTATAGGCTGGGATTTGGTGCTTTGAGAACATGGCTGTGGTGCTTTTTGGGGTTGAAAGTGTAGCCTGATTTGTTTGGGTGCCAGTCAGTTTGGGACTCTCTGTGCTGCACACCTTTGTGCTGCTGTGCAGAAATGAACTAACGTGGCTTTTCTTGGGAAATACAATAAGAATCTTTGCAGAGTCCAGTCCTCCATGACCACCTGCATTTGTAAAAATGGAATTCATGCAGGGGTAAATTTTTTTTTTTGGTGGTAGTATTTTACACATATGATCATATATATATATATGCAATCTTATATATACTGGACACTGTTGTGAAGGCTCATTTGCTCATGCCTAATGTCCTTCCTTATCTTTCAAAATTAGTGTTAACACTTAGTTAACATTGTCTTCCACATCATATAACCCTGCTCTATTTGCTCTTTAGATTTGGAAGAGACCAACAGGAATGACATCTTTTAACTTGTAAATAAGTTGTGTCTATATTAAGGAATGCTTCTAAAAAGTTTCTCAGCTTGATTTACAGACTTCTGGAATGTTAGATTATCCAGTCTCCTGTTCATCCTTATTTGAGTAAAGTTTTTTTCCCTCTTATTTCCACATTACTCTTTCTTTTGAAATTTAGTCTCTGCATAACAAAGGACAAAGTCATATTTTGGACTGACAGCAGTGACTTAAAGGAAGACACGCCTTTGAGAGAAGCCTTTATAAGGGTTCAGTTTATCTGCTTTCTGAAGGTTCAGTGTCCTTTCTCATAAATGATACAATATTTCTTAAGAGGTTTACCTTGTCAGACGTTGTTAAAATGTAAATAAAGTAAATAAAATTGATTTTTCAAACCACAGGTGCCTTTAATAGCATTTTGCCCCAGATGTGAAAAAATATGAACTTTATATAAACAGCAGATGTCTTTGAGATTGCAGATAATGATAGTTACATTTCTATGCTGCTCACTACAGCTTTGTCTGGCTTTAATTTTTGGAGTCAAGGGGCAAGAAGTCATACCTATGGATTTTGTGTTAAGAAGAAGTTCATAAATTATGGATGAAGAGTGACAGTTATTGGTATTTAAAGACATCATTCTTGTAGATGAACATCAATGGGGTAAAAACCTGAAGGAATTCTGAAAAAAAACTTTTTGTAATAGAGCAACTGAACAAAGGTTGCACAATTTAAGAAATAATGCCATTGATACAGAAATGATGGATTATTGAGCAATGCATTTATGGATATGGATGCAGGTTATGCCTGTTCTTTGTATAGAGGAGTGGATCCTCATAGCACAACTCCTAATTTGCTCAGCCAGTCTTCAGGGTTCATTTTCAAATTGGTCATTGTTATGCAAGCAGCATGAATGAAATCTTTGGGCCTTTAATTTGTGCTCTGTGCTCTTTGTTTGGGGCAGGTTTATGCAGTGGTTGGCCAACAAGCAACCAGAACCAGGCAAAAATATCCATGTTTGACAAACCAGTTGTTAGAGATGTTTCCTTTGATAAAAGAGGTAAGTGTAGCATCCAGTCCCAAAAGCTTACAAAAATCGTTTACATTTCACAGATGATTAAAAACAGTTAAGATTTATTTTTTTTTAAACTTGATTTTCTTATCAAGGAAGAGCATAATGAAAATATTCCTGATAAAATAAATATGCAACATGCTAAGCAGGGGCAGTGGAAGATAAGTGGAAATGTAGAGAGAACACACAAGATAACAAAGTCAAGAGAAGAAAACTAAATGCAGACATAATTTATGGACTTAAAGTAGGCAAGTCTAGTTGGCCCTGGTATTGATTTCTGTTAGTTTTTTCTCTGCCCCTCCTTGTGAAATAACTAATGGTTCTGTGCCTGCCCAGTCCAAAATGGGAGCTTTGGCTAGATCTGATCCCCTGCCTTAATACAGAGGTTTGTTTACTCATTTTACATGGAATGCTAGGAAAAGATCTATTCTCTTATGCTTTTTTTCTTTTTTTAGGCTGTTTTGTTGCACTGCTGTAGCTTTCTAGAGGATGTGGGAGGGATCTATATGCTACTGCATAAGGATTTCATGAATTTATGAAGAAATTGCTGAGTTTACCCTTTGCTTCTAAACCTTAGTGAAGGAAGTATAATGGATCATTTTAGAATAAGTCTGGGTTTGTTCTCAAAGAGTATTGGTTTCAGATAATTTTTTCCTACCTAAATCAGTTTTTTTTTTTTTTATTTTAGGTGAATCTTGCGTAGTATATTAGAGATCTGATGTGCAGAGGCTGAAACAGTAATTACAGACTCACTGTCTGGAGCCTTGTGAGATGATGCCCTTTCTGTAAAGCATTCTGTTTTGTCAATAAGCTTACATCAATACTTGGCAGATCATTTATACAGCTTTAATGTTTCAGAATATAAACTAGACAAAGTGACTAACATAAAACTGAAACTGCTTTGGATCTGCAATTGACAAATCCTATTTTGAAAGCATGCATGAACATGAGGATCAAACTTAGCTTTTATCGTTTAAGTTTTTTTTCTTTTTTCCAGTGGGGAAGTGTCTGATCCACTTCTAATTCACCTGTTGTTGATTTCCTCCTTCTTTCCTAATCCCTTGAAGATGAGATGTCCTCACCATTGGGGAAGAAATGAACAAAATCCCAGACTGGAGTGTATGAAGCATCCATCAGGGAAATGTAAAAGGTTAACCTACATCCCAGCAGACAGAGATGTCACACTTGAACAAATCAGCATGGAAAATTACCTGGAGGTGGCACAAGGTTAAGGTGGAGCATATGTGTAGCATAGAAAGTTTATTTATTACCAGCAGAATCATTTTTTTCTGGATGAGAAGGTCAAACAGGCAGAAATGCAGATGTCCACAGGTCCATGGTGAGCAGAGATGGTTTTAGGCTCCAGGTTTCACCTGGCAAACACCAAGCTGGAATATTTTAGTTTGTTTGGTATGTCCAAACTAAACACACCTAAGTATAGGATTACAAAGATTACAGGATTGCTGTCCTCTCTGGGAGGATGTACCCTTATCAGTCAGTTAAATTTTAAGCTCATTTTCATTCAAATATGTTTTGGACTAATTTCAACAGACTGGTCAAATTGGTTCTGAAGAAGGCTGTTCCCTCTTACCTGATAGTGTAAGCTTCAAACTGGAGTCATTCATCCCAAGTCAAATTCAACATGTGCTTGTAATTTCCAGATCTAAATATTGTAGGTTCTGTGATTGTGATGTCTGAGATATGAATGTCTTAAATTAATGAATTATAGATATGTATCATAATTGTAAAATACTGGAAACAATCAGCTTAGACCTTGGTATGATACACACAGGCATTGTTCTGCTGCCTCTCTTGCTCAAGACAGGCATATATTCCCATCCCTGGAAGTGTTCAAGGCCAGATTGGTTGGGGCTTTGGGCAACCTGCTCTGGTTGAGGACCTTTAAGGTCCCTTTCAACCCAAACCATTCCAGGGTTCCACATCACCACATTCTGGCTTCTAGCTGTTTCTTAGGGTAAAAGTTTAACTCCAGGACACTTGGGTGTTCTCCAAAGGGTTTGCACTGGCGTGTAGTTTTGTCTAAAATCTGTTCTGAAGTCATTCTATTTTGTGCTCAGCATTTGCATGCACGTTTTTAATCTGTAAACGGTCCTGCATTCGGCGGATGTGTGCTAGAGCTGGCACAACAAAATGTGAATTTGCTGAAAGGAACTCAGGAAAAAAAAAATAAAAACCCTATCAAAAGAGATTGGAGATTTGAAGAGACCAATTAGAGGGAGAAGATTAAATGGTCTCATTGTACCCTTTCCATGCAGGCAAAATTCAATGGAAGATTATGTATTTGGTTTCGGAGGGAGGGAGGGGCCCCAACCAAAAAAAGGATAATCAGAGATATAGTAACTGAAGGGATACTATAACCATCTCAAATGCTTGAATAGAGAAGAAATTTAAAATGGGGCTGAAAAAAACCCCCCCAAAATAGTAAATTAACTACAGAAAAGTAAGTTTAAAAAAAAAGAAGAAAGAAATGAGAATAGCAATAAAAGGAGAAGAAAGGTAAATGAAAATCAAATTGTTTGGGATGTGGAATGGCCACCCCAGAAATGCTGCAGAGAATCCATTGTTGGATAATCTAAAATTTAATAATTCCAAACATTAAAAAGGTGAAGGCTAGAAAAGACAAGCATTTTGAAAGAATTGTGCAATGCACCATAGGTGTTTTTATCTCTGATCTGCATGTATGTATTTATGCAAGAATGAGTGCAGTAACACTTGAAAAAGATAGGTCCTGTGTGTAGGGTTGTCATCTGCTAATTTAAATGTTTGACTTAAGAATGCCCACAAGGTGGAAATGAAAGGCTTTTTCCTCATCCAGATTCTGTTGCTGTGTATTTCATTGTTATGTTCAGGTACTCCATGCATTTCAGCTCACTTTCAGTTGCCTTTTCAGTAAGAACCCATTGCATTTTCAAACACACGTCCCAACCAGGCAACTGTGGGCTTTCCCTGCTAGATTGTTCTTCCATACATAGAATTATAAACATGACAGGCTTGAAATATTTAAAGAAGTTTGGTTATTACTTTTCCTTTTTAGTTGTTTGTTTGACTGATTCAGTTTAGTGTTGGTTTTTTTTTTTTATTTGTTTGTTTGGTTTTGTGTGTGTGTTTTCTAGTCATCTGAAAAGAATTTTTTTTCTATGTGTTATTGAACTTTTAATCTCTACTCACCAAAAAACATGGCAGAAAGTACTTTCTGTGACCCTGATTATGTGAGCTCTTTGCTTTTATTACTCTATGCTTTGTTCACATCAGCATTGTAAGTCTTTGATGGTGCTAGGACTTTTTAGATGTTTTACTTCATTTTATATACTGCCTGTAGATAGTTCTTTCTACCAGAAAATGCAAATTTCCCTCTTGGAGCAACAAAAAGAAAGTCAGCATCAATAATACAGTGACTGGTTATTAGATTTGCAAACCAACTCATGGGTTTTGGGGGCTTTAGATTAATTCATTACTTCTGCCTCTTTCCAGCAGGTTGATGTTTTGGTTACACAACCTTGTTTACCACTGCTAATATGTCCCATGATTGATTGAATCACCTCATCAGCCTTTCTGATTTGGCTTTTTCCCATTTCCTTTAGGGTGTTCCTGCCTTTTAGAGAGGTGCTATGGGGAAAAATCAGAGCTAGTGTAGAACTCTGAGTGCTTTTTCCTGTTCAAGGCTGGGTAGGAATGCCATTTTCAGTCCATGAACTTACTCTGTGAACTGTCACCTTTTCTTTGCATAGAACAGCTTCCTCAGATACATACATGCTACCAAATTTAGACAAAAAAAAGTACATTTTGGCAAAGAAGCAACTTTGATTTTTAAAACCATCATGCCTTAAAATTTGCTTGCTGCTGCTCTGTGTATGAAGGGTAAGGATTCAAATTTTAATGCTCTGTAATTCTGTAATGGGTTGCATCTGATTTTGTTTATATTTCAATCTTCTACAGACAAAATTTGTAACTATTCTTCATCTGTAACAGCATCTGCAATTTTCTTTTGCAAGGAAAAGGAAAAAAAACCCAACAACAATATGCCACCCCACAACATCCAAAAAACCCTTCCCTCTTTCCCTAAACAGAGAATGTGCAAATTCCCCAAGTGCAATAAAACCCCTTGGAAAAATAAAGGTAGTCAACTGATTTGAAATATAACTGGATTGTGGCTAAACAACTTAACTGCAAATTCATACTTCAATAGCTTTTTCTAAAAACCTGCTTATTGGATGTTTATTAGTATTAACACTCTTATAAATAAAAGCTGCTAAAATACTGTTAAAATTGGTTTTCTGTATCATGCTTGCTCTTTTCAACTGCTGACTTGTGATTAAAAGGTTTCAATTAGGACAGTCTTTACTTCATTATTATTTCATTATTTCTGTATTTTCATATCCATATCAAAAGTTTATGTTAAAAACCGATGAGGAACAGATGAACCTACTTTTTATAATCCTGGTCTCTCACCTAGTATTCCAAGTGACATCAGGCCATGCAGCTGAGCAGTTGATTATATTTGTGCTTGCTCCTACTCCCATGTGAGGAACATCTGTTATAAACAGTAGCCTGAGAAAGAAATTGTCAGGAAGTGAAACACTGGAAGAATTAAAATTGGTGCTGTCTTTCATCAGTGTTGAGACTGTCAGAAGTTGCACAAGCCAGCCTTAACTATCCACAGCAGGCAATCTGATGCCAACCTGCTGTTAAACAACCAACATTTAACAAGAAAGAGCGTGTGGCTGTAATGTGTGGCTTAAAACATTGTGTTAAGCATCATTAAAGCCGAGTCTCCTTAGAGTCTTATTAAAAAAGTCCTTTCTCTGTCTGTAATAAAACATTTCTCTCTGACTGTTTCAATTAAGGTTCTAACAATACAAACACAGTGCCTCCTAATTCAGGACCACGTTGGAGAACCACTGTTCCTGTCAAGTTGTAAAGGCAAATGGAACAAGCAATCTTTACAAACCCCTGCCTAGCCAGCAAATGAGAGATAGAAGATGGCTTTGTTCTTCTGGTTTTCTTCAGTCCATCATCCCTGTTAAGTTTTATATTTGCAAATATTTCAGTGCCTGGGGTTCAGTGTTTATGTCAGCTGCATAACCCCCTTTATGGAACTTGTTGGCACCAAGGTTTAGGGCTCTCAGAAGCTGGGATGCTGAGCATTCCTGCTGAACCTCTTTGATTAAGTGATGCTCAGCTGCAATGTCAGTGGTGTGAAGTATTCACTTGCCTGGTGAAAAAATAAATAGTACAGATATGTTTGGGCAGTGTACCAGCAACCTCACCGTGTTTGGGTTCAATCAAGTTCTTCCTAACTCTTTTGGCTCTGTTTTGGAAATATATTCCTACAGCACGATGTCTGTCCATGTGCAATCCCACAGACTCCCTTCTGGTTGGTGAAGCTTGCAGCACTGGAAACTTCAATATTTGATGCAGTGGCCAAAATGAACAAGCTCAATTGCATTATCCTGGGTGTCAGGTATTAAATTATATGCATAAAGAAAAACTGAATCTGTATGTTAGAATATTAGGAGTTTGAAGACAACCTTCACAGATGAGAATTCTAAAGAACTTCTTAGTTCTCTTGCATCCCAAAGACACTATGGAAGTCCTAAAAATGGGGATAAAACATTTGGTACAAGCAAGTAAAACACCTATTCACTTGATTTGGTGTACTTAAAAGGAAGAACAAACTTTATGGAAGCAAAGAGATATTTTCTTGTACTGTAAATCAAAAATAAATGTTTCAAGTAAGATAAAGCACTGTCAGCAGTGAGTGCTAAGTTCTTATAGCAGGGGAAGGCTGTTATGTTGTACTCAGTGGAATAATGATTGCTCTTCAAACTACTTATTTTTAATTATACCTTTTGCAAATGATCTTTTTTTTTTTTTTTTAAAGCCAGATGAGCCCAGTTACTACTGATGTATTGATAAGTTTTCAGCTTTGTAAATGGAATAACCCCAAAAGCCACAGCTTCACACCTGAACCCTGCAGAATTAACCTGTGATGATTCTTTGAGTTCCAGCCCAGCTCCTGTGAGAATAATAATGAATAAGGAGAATTTCAAATAAAACCAAACATAAATTACTTTTGAAAGGTTTTGGCATTGGTGGTTCAGGAATGGTGATGTGTGTTGGCTTAACATATCCCTGTTTTTGAGCAGTGCTGCCCTCTCTCCTGGAGGCAAAATGCTCCTGAAAGGGCTCCTTCTGCTGAGCTTAATACTCAGGGGAAAATTACATGGAAAAATATTAATATGTAGCAGTGAATCTTCTCAAAATAGGGCATCAACAGGTCCAATAAGAATTTATGGAATGTGTTATTTGCCATTTTTACAGACACCCTATTAATACAAACTCTAGTGCTGCCACAAGTTGGTGATTGTACAATATTCTATACAGATTTTGGTGACTGTATTTTTTCTTTATTATGAAAAAAAAAGCTGTTAAAGTAAGTTTTTTTGGGGCTTTTTACTCTATATAATTTTCATTTTAGGCAGTGTAGCATAGGTTTAATTGTGCTTACACTGAAGTCTTTGCTTGTGTCTGTTAAAATGGAAATAATATTGCTGTGAGAATGAAAGGCTTCATATACCCACAGCAGATTTCACTGCAGACTACAGCAAGTGGTTTAGATCATGTTATTAGAAGCTGAAAGTATATTGATTTCTCATGGTCTCAGAAGGGCAATGCATTTTCTCCTGTTCTAAGTAAAAATAAACCAATAAATGGCTGCATTAATGATGCTATCACTGGGTAGCAGCAGTGTTTCTTAATGTCTTAGGCCTCAGACATGCAATCCCTTACTCATATGTTTTACTCTAGGCAGCTTCACAGAGCCATTAGACTCAATTGGGTCATTTGTCTCAGAAATGAATTTGCTAAAATCAGACTTGGTTCGAGTCACACATTCCCTTCTGAAAGAATGTGAATTTGCTGGGTGCTATGAAAGCCTAACCTGGAGGAAGATATTTAAAACTATTGCAAGCAGTGCAAATTGCTGTACAGTGCCTCACTCCCAGTCAATTTTAGACTGTCTTCATTATTAAGAAGATTTTTTTTTTCTTTCACCTTTTATAGCAAAATAAGTGATATATGCCAACACCACAAAAATCACAGCACAGGTAAGAGTAAGTAGTTTCTTCCCTTAGTTCTTAGTCTGTCACAGCCATGTATTTCAATCCTTCCAGCCCTCATTCCCTCCATATCTGTGACATTGTTTAGTCTTCCTTGTGAAAAACTAGAGCACTGTGCCTCCCTTGGGATTTCATAATGGGGCAGATAACATTTCTTTGGCACTGAAGATCAGTGATTAAAAGTCTCTAAGAGAAACTGGAGTCGGTTGTGAAGATTATTTGTATGTATTTATCGAAATTTAATTTGGTGTCACTCAATTTATGTGAAAAGGCCTCAAAATGTATATGGAAATAATGTGTTTTCACTTCTAGGACCCATAACTATAGAAATATGGAGTGTCTTTTTTGTCACTGGCAGTTTTTGCTGGTATCAGTCCAAACTGTAATACAGGTAGTAAGAGCTACATAGGGAGGCTGTAACTTCATTTACAGCTTTTTATTTTGCTCCAACATAATTCCCACATTACCTGGCAGTATTGCATCAAGGGTGCTGTAATGGTTCTTGGTTTATTAAGAAGTTTTGGGTGGGTGTGAAGGCCAAAACCCCATCTACCTACAGGTCTACCAAAGGATTTTGGTTAGAATTCCCAAAATCAGGAATTAGAGAATAGACAGGAAGAGTTACAAGTTGTTCAGGATATATTCCTTCCTGCTTCAGTCTGTGACCAGGAAATTTATTGACTGATGAGGATTTCTAACCTACCAGTGTGACTGGAGCTCTCCCACTTTGCAATAATCAAAATCTAAATCTCAGGTAAGACCTCTGGATGGCAGATGGTACTTTGCGAATCTTACTACATCAGGAAAACAGAATCATCTTTAGTTTCCAGAGCTGCCAGAAAGAGCAGCTCCTCCCAGCATGAGTGTCAGCTGGTGAGGCAAACACCAGAGTTGTACTCCCTGCTCAGAAGGCTTGAACATAACAGATGTGTGCTCTGTGTGCAGGCAGCAGAAAGGAGATGAGCTTCTTCCCTCCAATGCAGAAGGAAAGAATGTGGTGAGGAAAGAAGGAGAAGACTTTATCATACTGAGCATTCCCTCAGGTATTTGCAGCCAAGAGATCTCTGTGATCCTATAGCTCCAAATCCACCAAAATTGCACTCTGACTAGTGGAAAAATTCAGAGAGGAAACAAATGTTTGCTTTAAGTAGGCTTGCATCTGAAACAACACCTTAAGAATTGTGCTTTGGGGCTAGGAATAATCTCAGCACAGGTGCACTGGGCATTTGGTTGCCTGTGCATTCAATAGTTAAGGTTAATTTCTGCAGATGAAATAGAGATAAAATCACATGGCATCAGTCCTGAATACCCATTTGTTCCTACCGAGCTTCTTCCATTTCTAACTGAATAAATAATTGGAGTAAAAATCACCTGCATCACTCACATGTCACCTTTGGGCTTCTGAATGTCTGTGTTCATTAGTGGATCTTAGCCATACTAAGGGTGTCATCATCAACACCCAGTTGAAGATTGAACCTGTTATTTTTTTCCTAGACCCTGATGGTTGGTGGCAGATGAGTAGGAGTATGCATGAGTCTCACCTGTACTCCATCCCTCTCTCCTGTAACAAATACAGGCTAAGCTTACAGTCAACAATGCAGAAGTGACCTCTATTTACTGAATTTGTCATGCTGATGATCAGAATGCTAACATTTACAATGTCTTAAAATAGATCTTACAGTGTAGTCACAAAAAAGGGGAACCTTGAACATATAGGTCCTTAATTAAGACTTTCCAGATGAACAGATGTTTTAAAATGAAAGGCAAACCATATTTTAATTTTCTAATTCTCATTTAGTTATCTAGGGGGGGGACTATGTTTTTAAGGGGCTACAAGCACTGATATAAATTATAAAAAACACTTTCTTAATAATTAAAATTATTAATTTGAAATTAAAATGAAAAATGCTGTACTTCAGAATTCTGAGGCCCCAGATCTTCAAGCAGGTCCATGGACTTCAGTGGCCACTTACAGTTAGTAGTAGTTATGCAAAGATGTAAACAACAAGGATTTCTGAAGGAGTACAGGACAATGCTATCAATCAATGTGGAAGCAGTTGCAAAAAAGTCAATACCTCGAATTTCTGGTAAGTTTTTCAAGCTGTTTTATAAATTATTATCTTAGGCAGTGAGTATGTTCAATAACAGTATTGCACATGAAGATACTGCCACGAAGGCTTTCCAATATGAAATAAAATTCACAATGTGTCTCCTAGAACAGTGAGGAGCAAAGTAACAATACAGGAAAATTAATGTAATATGTAGGTGCTAGAGTGACAGCACACTAATGGCTGCACAGGAATTAATTAGAAGCTAGTTAATTACCAGGTTGATTTCATTATCAGGCTTGCAGAAGAGCATCAGAAAGATCTTAAATATTCTCCTTGCATGGCTTGTATCTCCCATGTGGAGCGTGACAATAGTGATCAAAATAGTTTATGGTGAATGTTAAATGGTGACTCCATGTCAAAACTTTAAATAGGACACAGAAATCTTCCTTACAAATTCTCTTTAGATGTTCATATATTGATTGACTGAGACATTTTCAGAAGTGTCCCTACTTTGCTGTGTCAGCCAGAGGTTCAACAAAAGCTAAGCTAAAAAAAGTCTTGACAGAAAATGTCTCATTAACTCCTCACTAACCTGCTAAGGGAGGTTCTTAAAGTGATGTTCTTATCCAACAAAAAACTTCCTTCATTTGAATTACTTTATACATAAATCTACTTTCATGGAAACGAAAGTGTTTTTTTTTTTTTAAGTCTTTTAAAGACTTTTCTGAGTGCATCTTTAGGTTAGATAAAGAAGAGAAGCCTGCAGTTGTCCCGCTCACTCTGCTTTGGTTTGTGTTAAGCAGCTGTCTCAGCCAGTGAGAACTGGATTCCTTTGGGATGAGCCTAAACTGGATGATGCAGTCCAGGATTCATGCCACAAACACCAAGTGGCCTTCAGTCCGTGGAACCAAGTTAGGGGTAGTCTGAAGGGAAAAAAAAAGCCTAATAAAACAATACTGACCCAAAAAAGCAAAATAAAATGAGTGTTCCTGAGTTCTTACTGATGTTCTCTTCAGAAAGTGTTTTTCTGGATGTTACTGTTCGCTGATATGAAGGTTATTGATGACTGAAAGGATTTAGTTACTGCATATGACAACTCTGATCAGTTTATTTTCATGCCAAAACTAACACCAAAATAGAAATTCAGCCTGAACTGAGTTTCTGTCTTGAGCTGGCATGGTCATGGTATTTGGCAGCTGTGGCAAAGGAAGGGTAGCAGGAAAGCATCTGTGTAAAACTAGAATTAAACTTTTCATTTCCTTGCCTTCAGGTCTGGGGAAGAGTCTGTAAAATCCTTGATGGTTCTACAATGACTTTTAAAAAATATTTGTTTACCTGACATACTTTGTTCCATTTACATTTCGTTCAGCTGAGAAATGTAATTTTAACTGCTGTCCTGGAGGAGAAGGATTGCTCTTGGTGAAGGAGATTGTATCAGTCAACAGCAATTTTCTAGCAGATAAAATTTTCTAAACCAATCTCACACAAATTTTCTTTCATTGCAAGAAAAATATCTGATGGAAAAAAGTATTCTCTGAGACAACATAATTATCCTATGGCAAAATGGTATGTACTTGATTTATGCAATGATTGCACACAGGGTAATTTTGTTTTTACTTTAATGAATGGAGACATAAAATGTCATATTTATGAAAGAATATTTTAGAACACTCTTGGTATCAGCTCAGTATTAGTTTGCTCAGTGTATATAGGCCATGTTTTCCCTTATGCATGTCAGTCACCATCAGAAACACAAAACCAGGAAGATTTCCATGGACACATTTCAGGAACAGATCATTTAAAACTCAAAAAAAGTCAACAAAACAAATCCGCACCTCCCACTTGTTTTAAAAAAATGTCTCTTCAAAGTATAATTTTATAAATGTAACTTTTGAGGAGAAAACACATTTCTCACAGAGAGATGGTCCAATTTGGGAGTGCCTGGGATGACTGATGGCTCAAAACATTTCACCTGGGTGTGTGAGGGGAAGGGGCAGGTTGGGTCTTGTTCTGGTGAGGAGATGTGCTCCACATAAAACCCACTCACCCCAGGCTTGTATCCCAGCCTGGCAATGACCACCCATCCCTGGCACAGCAGAGGCAATGCTCCACACCCACCCCTGGAACCCCTAACCCAGCTCCTGAGTGGCCAAATGGCCAGAAGCCCCACCTGGGGGAGGGCCCAGGAAGGCCAAGGGGTATTTAAAGCAGAACATTGGGCAGGTACAGGTCTTGGCCCTACTTCCTCTTGTAACTTCTGGACCCTGCTGAAACCATTACTGGTAGTTATATTTCTTCTTTTGTATCTCTCTTCTGTCTTTTTCTCCTAATTCTTTCTTCTTTACATTTTTGGGTAACATAGAATCGAGCTGGCTTAGCATATGTGAAGTTGAATGGGTTAAGTAAATGCTTTAAGAAGTATTTCATGTTGGTTGAATGCTGCTCTAAACCTTTTTCCAAAGTTCTCTGATTTTCTGGGGTTGCCAGTAAAGTTTTTTGTTGTTTTGACCCCTTGGGGATATCTTGTTGGTATTTCTCTGTGCATGTTGTATTGTTGGTATTTCTCAGGGTACATGAACAACAGTAAAGCCCTTTTAAAAGTTTCATTGAGTGAGATTTTTGGAGGCCTTCCTCAAATATGGAGATAGTTAAAACCATACTTCCTTAAATATATAATGGTTTATTTTTTTTCTTTTAAGAATTTTAGCTAAACTGGGAATAGGAATAGTGTCTTTGTATCCTTGTGGTAGTAATAGTCATGCACACTCTCACCCACACTTATTCCTGTGCTAGGGCTTGCTGCTCCATTTTCCTTAGGATTATCTTCTAGGAATGCACAGTCATGCAGCTCTAGGACTGAAATTACTAAGAGCCATCTGATAACTCCTTTCTGATACTTTTTTGGAAAGTAATATTTTAGTACCGGTTTAAGGAACATTGAGCCTCAGAGAAAGAATAAAAAACCTGACAAATAAGGTGTTATTTCCTGGAATTACAGGTGGAAACAAATTCTTACCCAATGTGGTGAGGCATTGTTGCTTCCCTGGAGAGACAATTATTGTCTTTTTTTGTTTGTTTGTTTAAAAGAGAAATGCAGGAATTTTCTTTTACAGCAATTAGTGGTGTTGCATGGAGTGAACTGCTAAGTACTCATGACTTATTTGGATAGACAGGGCTGTCCCCTGCTAATCACAATGAATATTGGCCTGGCCATAAAGAGCAAGGAGTGATATCAAAGAGAACAGTCAGCTATTACCAGGGCAAACTCTTGGCCATGAGCTTCTGCAGATGATAATGTGAAAAGACAGAGATGAAATTAAAAGCAGTGTTAACTACCCAGGAGGCAGAAAAACATGCAATTGTTTTTTTCCATTACTTGTGTATCGTGCTTGTGCATTGAGATGATATTTTTCAGTATTTTTATATGCAGTTTTTTGAATGTAAAAAATGCTATGGAATTATTTTTTATATGGTAGCAAATGTATGAAGTATCTGGCTCTGACAACACAGAGAACAATCACTACATTGGGTATATAGGGGGGTGTTTTATTTTGCTGTATAGTCATTTGCTTTAGTATGTAAAAATATCTTCTTTTTGCTAAGGTGTGACCAGTGATTATGTCCTACAGGGGAAGTGTTTCAATGCTCAGACTTTTGCTTTCTGGTAAGTCAGTGGAACCTCTCTTGCCCTTACCAAGAAATTCCCATGTAAAAGAGGTTGAGTGCTACTGATGTGAGGTTTCTGGTTCACCCATATTCCTCTGATACTGTGGAAGCTGTTGAGAGTTTGCTCCTTCCTTATTGATGTTATTGTGCTGAGGGAGAGCATTAGAGAAAACTTCCTGACCTCTGCACAGATCCTCAGGGATCCATTTTGGTTTAGGGAATTAATTGCCTTCTTTTCCCTGAGGGGACTTCTTTGCAGGTGCAGTTTCTTGAAGTATATCTGTACTGCAGTCCTACTGTGACTATTGCTGTTTCAGAAAGGCTTAGCTTGCCTTAAAAAAAGCAACTTGGAGGGGTTTTTTTGCCAGAGCAGAAAGCAAACAGCCTGAGCCTGGGCAGCTGGGTATTGCAATCTGTGCTGAATTTTTTGCTATTACAGATACTCTGTTAGTAGAACTTGAGCTGGCTTGGAGTAAGTGGTTTAGGAATGTCTGTGGCACCATGGTTGCAGTGTAGGTGTGTCTCAAGGAGTACCCTGTCATGTGTAGGTGGTGATAAAATTTGAGGAAGAGCTGCTGCTGGGTTAAAAGGGTGTAATAGTTTACTGGATCATGGAGTCATGGAATGGTTTGGATTGAAATGGACCATAAAGATCACCTTGTTCCAGTGCCCTGCTATAGGCAGGGACACCTTCCAGTAGATCAGGATGCTCAGAGCTCCACCCAGCCTGACCTTGAACACTTCCAGAGATGGAGCATCCACAACTTCTCTGGGCAACCTATTCCAGTGCCTTGCTACCCTCTCAGTAAAGGATATTTTTCTTAATATCCAATCGAAACCAACTGCCCCATATCCTGTCACTTGGTCCTCATGTAAAAAGTTTCTCTCCATCTTTATTACAGGTTTCCTATGGGTACTGGAAGGTCACAATTAGGTCATCTTCTCTTTTCCAGACTGAACAAACCCAGTTCTCTCAGCCTTTTCTCATAGATGTTCTCCGTCTCTCTGATCATCTTGGTGTCCCTCCTCTGGACTGGCTCCAACAGGTCCATGTCCTCCCTGTGCTGGGCCCCCAGAGCTGGATGCAGCACTGCAGGTGGGCTCTCAGCAGAGCAGAGAGGCAGAATCCCCTCCCTCCCCTGCTGCCCACGGTGCTCTGGATGCAGCCCAGGACACGTTTGGCTCTCTGGGCTGTGAGTGCCATGGCTGGGGCATGCCCAGCCTCTCCTCCTCCAGCAGCCCTGAGTCCTTCTGGGCAGGGCTGCTCTCCATCTGCTCACACAGCCAGGATTGAGATTAGGGGTTGACTGTTTGTCTCTTTGAGTAAAATCCCTCTTAAACCTCAAGACACAGAAGTGAAGAGCACATAGTGGTTAGTATTAGGCCCTTAGAAACACTTGCCATATTGGGGTCAGGTGGGGAGGTAGCAGAAATCTGTGGAAGGTGGTGTGGTGTGGGGGGGAAAGAAGGACAAAATAAGGACCTGACAAAAGCAAAAGTATTAAAACACAATATTTTGTTGCTTCAGAGTCTCACTTTTTTTTCATTTAAATGCCTTTATTAACTTATTTGTTGCAAAAGCCTATTTCCACATCGTTGTGTGCAAGGAAAATGTAATATTTCCCAGTTGCTTTTGTGTATGTTTAGCTCCCCCAAAATCTCAGAAGAGTGGTGAAATGTTCAAATTATTTTCTTTCAAATCACACTTGAAATTTCACCTCTTCCTTAAGATTTTTTTTTTCTGTAAAATAATGACTAACCTTCAGGTACTTAATTTCTTGGTATATTATATAATTTTATTAGTTTTAAATCTTCAAGCTCTTTCCTGAGTTACAGAAATGCAGAGGTTTTAACAATGTAGCCTTTCCTTCTGTAAATACTGAATATTACCACGGTGAGGAAGTCCCTTAAGTTCCTAAAATAGCTCAAATTTGGCTCCATTATTAGTGAGACTATAAGAAAAATATTGCTGACAGAAGACTGGTGGCATTTTCAAGTGTTTGTGATGAATGAGTTGAGTCAGCTTGTATCCTGTTGGACTGCTCATCACTAATGCCACCATCCTTTCCATACCTTCAACAAAAAGATATTTCTGCTTAGGAGATGGTTTCCTTGCTCCTATATTTATGTAAAACTCTTTGTGCTCAAATGTGGCCTCTTGTGGGACCTTTTTCTGGAAGTTTACCTGTATTAGGCCAGTTAACCGTGGGCCAGACTTTGTTTTAATATGTTTCAGCTTTTTTTCTTTTTTCTACAAAAGGAGAAAAATAAATGTCCTCAAAGTCCAGGCCTCTATTAATGTTGGAAAGAACTGTTTCCCTAAAGGTGATGATGTTGAGGTGATAATGATGAGGGAGAGAAAAGGATATGGACTACTGCTACTCCAAAAATCTGTTCCTTTTATCCTGAAAATATTATGAAAAATAAGGGTTAAAATTAAGTCTGTTGGCTGCATGCAGGTATTCAGATATGCAAGGGCTCAGGACCTGGTCCACAAATCCAGAACAGCGTGACTGTGTTTTCTAACTCAAGAAATATTTTCCTTCTGCAAAGCTGTAGGTTCATGCAGCTGACTTGTGAATGCTAAAATAGTAATGTAAGCAGACAACCCGTTTTTTGGCCACGTTTTTTGAGAACAGTTGTTCTGCCAAATGAAGTTTATTAAAAGTGAGTGGTTTGCCAAAAGTTGTCTTCTTCTGGCAAACAAAAGCCATAAGCACAGAAAGCCAGCAGCACATCTGTAACTCCTGTGACCCTCACCAGTTACTAAACCAGTGTGACTTCTTCAGGCTATCTTATCCTTTCAATTTGATTTAAGCCTGGAATGTCACTGACATATGTCTACATATCATGCAGTTTGAAAGAAAGCAATTTCAGGAGAAAAGATGTTTTGCTGTGGTTAAGAGACTGTGCTCATATTTCAGAGAACAGTTTGTTCATCTCTAGTCCTGTGGCCCTAACTCATGAACTTGACTGGAACCTTGAAGATATCCTAGGTTTTGTCCTCAGATACAAGAAACCTGCTGAAGCTGGAAGTCCTTGCTCTGAACAGCCCTAAAGCTTTGAATTTGTTTTTCATTTTATTTATTCAGAAAGCGATGAAAAGCACCTGTATCACAAACCAGGCTTCAATATGTATGTACTGGGAGCTGAGAATAAAGGCCAGCACCAGAAACTGCTGGAGAGAAAAAGGTATCTGGTTTTGGCCTCTCTTGTGAAAAACAGAAGTTGTACTTGCTGCCAGATGGAGAGGTTTGTTCTTGCCTGCTGGATGAGAGGCTGCTGCAGGATAGGGCATCTCTATCAGACTGTAGGGATGGAGCAAACCCTGCCATTATTGTGGCAGGAATGGATGGAGAAGCTCCAGGCAGGAATGAAGCTGTACACCAACCAGTCCAGTGCTGATAATGGAGACAAGGATCTGCGTTTGTGTAAGGGTGTGAGCAGAGCCAGTCAAGCTGGGCACCTTTGGTTCCTTTCCTTTCAAGCCTGAAAACTCTTTGGGCATCTGTGGGGAAGAGGGTGGTCCCTGAGGAAGGTGTAACCCCACCTGGCTCCCCTTATCAGGCTGTATGAACCTCAGGGTGGCAAAGCTCAGAACGGGTACATTTTTCTGCCATTGTAAATTTGGTATAAGGCAATTGAAATAGAATAAGTATAAGATCTGACTGAGATTTCCTGAAGGGCTGCCATGTAGAATGGTAGGATAGCATACCTGCTTATTTTAGACTGCACTTTTTCTCTGTCCTAATGAAACCAAAATAAATTCAGGAAAAAGCACCCTGATTTATGATTTGATGGCAGAGACGAATTTGCAGCTGCTTTAAGATGGTGGTGGCTGTCACTTCATCTGGAATACAGAAGGGGTGCATATAAATAGTGCTGCACCCAGACAATGTTTTACAAAAGCAAATGCTCCAAAATATCAATGCATGATTCCAGTTTTTCTCTAGGCAGCTGGCTCCAATCAGAGTGGCAATTTGTTGCCTATTAGAAAAGTCATCTTGCTGCTGGCTGTCCTCTAAAGAGAGCTTGTTTGGTTCTCCTTTAGAAACAGCAGTTATTGCTGGCCTCTTTTATTGATAATGCAATATATGGTGGTAATAGCTTAAAGAACAGCTCCTTGGGAGATTTTTGATACCTTGTCTTAATTGTGGCTATAAGAAAAACAAAACTGATGTCTACTGGGTATTGGTGAGAGGAAATCAAGTAACATCCATTTTAGGCCAGATCTCAATTTGTGGTGCTAGTGTACACAAAATACTATCAAGATGAAAACAATGAAGAAATTCCTGCTTGGAACTTTTCAAAACAGCTAAATAGGAAATCTTTACTTGGGAGAAATGACTAATGGGTCACCTGAGAATAAAAGTGTCTTATGAGAGAGTGTAATCTCTTATTCCTCAGCATTCTCTGGAGTTGACTTGCTAAGACTGGTTTTTTTCTGAGCGATGCCTGAATAGAAACTGATTGAATTGACATTCTTTCTTACTGTGGTAATTATTTCTTTTTCCTGTGGATGCTACATCTGGTTCTTTTTGAGGAACATCTCAGCTTCCTTTAGTCCAGCTCTTAGTGGACTGAAGTGATTGATACAGCCATGGTTAACATAAACGTGTATGAACTCACAGGAGTGAGGAAATGGCTCTTCATGAGTAGGTGCATGAAAAATTTCAAAGCCAGAAAGGAGTGACCTAAATAATTGGTAGAGAGTAGGCTTTGCATTCCTAGATTGCTGTGGCATTGCAAACACAGCAGATATGCTTATATGCAAGGGCTACTTCCCAAGCTAGCTAGCTGTTTTTGGGAAGGGATCCTCTCTATGAATATGTGAAAGAAGGAAGACCTGAGACTGATGAAAAATCTGAAGTATGTTTGTAGTAAGGGCTTGTTCTTGGACTTCATTTACAGCTTTCCTTCCTCAGACCAGTTATAAGAGCAAGTTCTGGGCAGTGCTTGCCTCTTGCCAAAACTGAGATCTTATCTGTGCTGTTGCAGTCATGAGAAGTGTGTGACTGTCAGAGCAGCTGAATTTCTGTCTGAATTTCTTTCAGTGATCATGCTGAACCTCTGTGTGCCAAGTCAAACAATGTGAGCTTCATGGAGTCTTTCAATCTGTAGAGAGCAAGAGCTGACAAAAATGTCCTTGTCCATGGTTTGATGTGTGGGTTTGTGGGTTTTTAAATGAAGTCTCTCATGTGTAGCCATTTTGAGAATTGGTGGATTATTCTCTCTCTGTGAAGGGATGCCTCTTCACTTTTGGTTTGATGAGGGCTGTGCAAGCATGCAGCAGAGCAGGACTGGATCCCACTAAGGTTGCACTTTCTCAGCCCCCCCATTGTAGTGGGAGGTGTCAAAGCCAGCAGAGCTTTGTTCAAAAACATCCACCACAAATGCCAAACATCATTCTGTCTGGTGTCGCAACTGATTCAGCTGTGTTGATGATACCAAAAATGCCCAGAGTGAAATGAGACTTTGTGTCAGAGTACATGCTCCAGTTCCTTAATTGGACTGCAGAATCTTCTCTCCTTTTCATTAAAATGTAGGCAGAATTAAAGTTAAATTTGTTTATAAAGTATGCTTCTCTAAACACATTTACTTCTGGGGCAACAATTTTTTTGCCTGTTTCCCAATGACAGAAAGAGAAGCAACTTCGGACGAAGCATGAAAGACTACAGACTGTCTGTAGTTTATTCCTCAGTGCTTGAATCTGCTTTTTATTATTCATTTATATCCTTCTAGTCCTTCAAGTCATGATCTAAGCTTTGGTGTCTCTGAATTTGTCTAATTCCTTTCCAAACTGTCTGATAGTGTCTTCCTCTACAACTTCATATAACTACAAATGCCAGAACATTAGGCACCACTGTGGGAAGAAATACATTTTTTATCTTTTTAAAATTAATCCCCTTTTAGTTTCACCAAGTACCTCCTAGTTGTGGTGTTGCAAGGAGATGGGGAATGTAGTTCTGAGTGATTTTGTAAATATTTCTCTCTCCTTTGGGACTGCTCTCCAGTATTTTCACTCTCTTCTCTTACAGAGTCTGCTCCAACCCTTTGAAAATGATAATAACCTCCTCTGTACTTTTCCCAGCTCTGCTGCATCCTTCTGAACCAACTTTGTCCAGCATTGAAACCTCTGCAAAATGTGTGGAGAGACATGGATCTCTTTGTCTCATTCTTCACAGCATTTCTAATAATGCTCAAAGTCTCTCTTGGTTTTGGCTCCTTCTGCACATTGGGCTGGTATATCTGAAAAGAATAATTCGGCAAGGATGATTTTGAGATCTCCCTCCTGAACTTTGACTCCCTTTTATGAGGTGAACATGTCTAAGTATAGCTTGGACTATCTCCCCTGAACACATTCCTCTACGATAAATGAAGTGGTTTCCAGCTTTTCTGCCCACTTGCTTGTGTTTGCCTCTTCAAGTTTACCTTTAACACCTTTGTTTGTCCTCTGCATCCCTTCTTGGCTTCCTCTGATGTATTTTCAAACATTTTACACTGTTTGAAAGCTTTTTACAAGGCACTCCTCCAAATTTCTTTAGTTGTCTTAATTTTCATTTTGGGCTAGTCCTCCCATCTTGTACAGGCTTTCATATTTACCTTAATCCAGAAAGCTTTCAATTCCTTAAATACCAATATTTTCTGTAAGATGGCACCTGTAACATTCTTTCCTACTGAAACTTGCTGGGTTTTATTCTCTAAGTGGGATTTATTTATTTTTTATTTATTCCAACTGCAAAAATCATTTTAGAGCACGCTCTGCAGTTACGTAATAGAGAGTGATTTTTCGTGTTGCTTTGGTATTTTTAGTTAATATTCATTCTTCTTGATCAGTTATTTTTGAAGTCTTCTACAGATTAACTTGTTTTCTGTTGCTCAGTTTGAATTGGCATCATGATCTTTCTCTATGAGTCCAATTAGTTAAAGCATTGTACTTCTCTCAAAAGCCATCTTCAAAAACTAAGCTAGAAATCCTGTCCAGTCACATCCAAGATCTTACCGTGTTGATTATTTAATTTATGAGATTAGTTCTAGACTTGCCCCTCTGTGGATCCAAACCACAATTCTATTTTTCACTTTTATTAACTAGTAACTTTAATGTATTTTGTTATCCATGCATGGCATGGCTATAGATTCATCTAGTCATTGCAGAAAAAAAAAAAGGTATGTTTGAATAGTGTCGGTTTTTTGTTCAGAGGTCAGATTTTTTACAGTTGACAAGTAATAATGTTTATGCTTATCCTGTCTCTCTATCACTGACTCAATGTACTTCAATTACTGCAAAAGTTGTCTTCTTCCTCATACAGAATCCTAGAACCACTGAAATTGTTGAGAGTTCTGCAACCAGGGGGATGAAATTTGGCCTGTTGCCTTCTTATAACTCCAGGATAATTCAGGCACCTTTCTCAGTTCACAGTCCTATCTCACACAAGCATACTTATCCCATTTAGGGATTTTGGCCTTGCTCTCTGGTAATAATTTCAAGTGTGTGTTCCTCTGTTTATTGTAAATATATATTATTATAGTTGAGTGTGTATTTCTGAAACTATGAGTATCTACCACAGAGTAAATGCCAGCTTCCATTTTACCTAAACTTTATAATTTTCCCATTTACATAGTTTTTCTTATGTTATGATTTTTGCTCTTTTTCCAAATGCTAACTAAAACACCTATACCTGAATTGGGAGGAGATTGCTTATTGGAAAATGTAGCAGAGAATTGCCATTGCTCTTAGGACATTTTCCTTGTTGACAGTAGATTTTTCTGCCATCACAGAGCTTTTATTTTGCCATGTCCCAGCAACTTCTGTTTTTTTTCTACTGAGCCTTCTGAATACACGGGCAGAAAATGCAACATTCAAATACCAGTGAATAAAATTACAAGGTTTAGCAAACAATCCACCAGGGAGGCATCGGGTTATATATTTACCTTAGCTCTACCTTCATTACTTCTGCACTTCCCTGCAACAGTAATAAAATGTGTTCACTGGGCTTTTTGTATGCAGTAAGAATTTTAATTTACTCTATAGGAGGAAGAGCTAGTTCATAACTCAATAGAACTGGCTGGGCTCATAAGTTATTTAGTTCAGCTCCTTGTGATAAAATCTGGACACGACACCATTTATTATGTTTTTTTCTGCCCTCTCAGCCCTGTACATTGACTCAGAGCTGAACAACTGAAGTGGCAAATGGATTTGTTTACAATGCAAATTTGAGCCTGGTCGGAAATAATGCAAAAGGCATAACCAATTGCATGTTTCATAGCATAGGGTAGCCTGAAATGAAAAAGATTGAGCTGATTTGTGCTCAGGGATGCTCTGCAGTTACTCAGTCATGTCTGCCTTGTGGTTCTCAGTGGCTGCAAAGGATCTGATGCTGCTCTCTTCAGGACTGCTTGGGTACACACTGAGAAAACAGGCTTGCTTCACCTTTGCCTTTACTTCATTGCTGTTACTATAGTGGGTAATACAGAGAAAAATTTCCCACATTTAATTTTTGAGGAGAACGAAAAAAGAATCCTTTGTCTGAGATAAATAGTCTGTGTATGTATAAATTGGGAATTTTGTTTAGGTGGAGAAAAATGGAAGGGATGTAAAAAGACAGAAATAATCTAAGTAAATATATTATAATATCAAATGATATTGTATATCATATATAATACTATAAAGAATATAATAAAGAATATAGTTTTCCTTGAAAAGTCTTTGTGCAAAATCTGAGTGAAGCAGTCTTACAAAAGTGAAACTGTCAACAAAGCAATTAATTAGTCAGTGTTTGTCCTTGTTTGAGGCTAGGTTTCAGGAACACATAGTAAAGGCTCAGCACATGGCAGGGAGGGTGTTACAGTTTTCCTGCAACACAGCCTTGGAAGCCATGAGGTGAAGTTGACTCTCATGTAAAATTCTTTTCTTGCTTGTCTTCCCAATCAAGTTTTCCACCACTCCAAGTCTCAGTGACCTGACTTCAGGTTTATGTTGCCATACAATTATGAGGTATTTAGATTCTTTTTCCTTCTTGTTGTGTACTTATGGGGAATAAATATGGAGAGAAAAAGGACAGTAACTCACCAACTCTTCTTTCAGAACAGAATTGTTCTCATGAATACAAAATTGTAATAACTTTATGCTGATCACATATCCAATCTAGTTTCAGCACCCAGCACAGCACACAGCAGTGGCAGGCAAGGCCCATTTAATCAGAAAGCAGCTATTTAATGTGTACATCATATTTTTGAGAGCTTGCTGCAGTGGTTGGAGGCCGTGCTTCCTTGTTGGCTTTTCAGGAGGAGCTGTTGCAGTTCTTAGGGGTGCAACTTATTGAACACTGCACCTTTTGAAAGAGCAAACAAAAGTATGTAAGTAATCTTTTATTTGGAGTTGGGCACTGGAGAAAATCTGGACTGATCCATAGATGTGCATGTTTGGTACATGAAAATGTCTCAATATTGAGTAAATATTTGGGAAAACTTAAGCCATTTGCTCCTGTATCACCATTACCACTTGGCTTGCCTCTTACAATAATTTTGGAAAACAGTGAATTGTCAGATGTGATGGATTCCATATTAAAAAAAAAAAATTAATGCAGCCTAAGGGACTCTACAAACATCAATTGCTATAATTTTATGTGAAAGTGTGAATCAATTAAAAACAATTGTCTCCCTTTGTAGACTTATACTTTGACTTATATTAGAAAACTCTTTTTAAAATCATCTTTGAAGTGAAGTGGGATGGAAGTGTCAGGAGTGTAGATCAAAACCATCAAATTCTCACATATAAAATATATATATATCTATTTATATATATGTATTTTAATCAAGAGTTCAAAGGAAGATTATAAACACTATCTCCTTGATTTCATTCATGGCAAAGCAAGCATTCTAAATCAGTGTTTGTTTCATCATGATGAGGGCAGTTGAGTGTGAGAAAGAAAGATGCTTCAAATTTTCTTACAATAATAATCTCCATCTCCCTAAAATGCTGAAAATATTAAAATAACTCCCATGGGAAAAGCTCTTACCCTAAATAGGGAATCATCACCAAATCTGTTGATTGGAGGAATAGTTATTGCAAATGAAATAAATTTTCATTGCTGATACTATTCTTCTCTATAAACTGTAATGTTGAAGATAAAATAGTTTGCACAGAAGGGCTCAGTTTCTATGGTTGCAGTAGTTTTCTGAAGTGTGCATTTATAAAACAGGACTCCTCAAATATTCTTCTAGTAGGAAGTGGGGGTGTGTGAGAAGTTGGAAACAGCAAATTCTACTGGTTGTTTGCTTCTTTACTTGATTGTGTTCAAGTGTTTGGAGACTTCACCTCCTCCTGGTGACTGCCTGAATCAGACATATCAGAAAGCTTTCACCATTTCAGTATTTTAGTGGTGCATGCCTCTCTGGTTTGGTCTCTGTGCTTGAAAAACCATTCATATTTTTCCAGCTGTCTGTATTTCCCTCCAAATTTGTGTACCAAATGAATCACAGACAGCTTTTAGCAAATTCACAAAACTTCTGCTGTGCTGTAAAAATCACCCATTTTCTGGAGTGCTTTTTTTCTGACTAATAGGGTAAAATTAAAACCAGTGTTTATTCAAGTAAAAAAATCATAAATTAGAAAACTAATGTCCTCATCCATTTTTGCTTTCCAATTTTTATGAAGTGTTATTATTGGAACAAAATCCCTTAATAATATTGATAGATTCATTACAAAAATTGGTTAATAGTAGCATGCATTTGTATTACTTATTTTTCTACTAATGATTTTCAAGATATTAATTCTAGCTATTTTTTGGCTGTTCTAACCTGACATTTGTTCATATTTATTTCATTAGTTGCCATGTTTAATGTTACCAGCATATCAAATCCACTCTAAATTTCAACATAGTTGCAATGGGAATAGTTTTCATTATGTTCTTCATTTACAGTGAAGAACTGTTTTCTATTTATTTTTCTATAAAATGACCAGGGATTTGGGGAATGTTGACCAGCTAGAAACTCCAATGTGATGCTGTTCTGCAGGTTTTCAAACTTTGCTGGAATAATAATTTGTCTGTCAATGTATAAATCTGACTTACAATAGTCCCTCAAAACATTCTTAGTAGGTAGATTGATCATTAAATAAGCCATTAAATGTTGATGTGCAGCTGTTGGTGTGGAAATAATTAAAAAAAAGTTGTTAACTAAGGCTCAAGGAAATCAGCTTTGCCAGATTTGGCATGATTTGGGTGAGTAAAACTGTCTATGCTAGTAATAGAAAGAGGTGGGACCTAGCTCCAAAATTTTTGAGTAGGTAATATGAGATAAAAGACAGAAGTGAATGATAGGCTGTGCAGTGATCCAGGCAAGTTTTTCTCTTGAGGAGATACATAAACATCCTATACAGCAGAAAAAATTTTAGCTCTTCATTTCTGCCTTTGGTCACAGCTCGCCACTCTTGATGCAGCTTTTTGCACAATCGTGCCCAAAATCAAGTCACTGCCATTCTGTGTTTAAGGAAATAATATTTCCCTTCCCAAACCTCTCAATAAATTTGTTGATTACTCCCCTGTCCACAGCTCCTCTCTTGTGCCAGCCTTGGTACCAATTTGGTCCTTTGCTGAGCTGTGTCCATTTGCAGATTTCTTTGCTGACCTGAACTTTCCATTGTGCTCCTCAGGTGTTTTTGGCTCATGGAGGAATCTAGTGTTAGAAAAATTGGGAATTAAAGAGTTGGGAGCATGTTTCTAGCGTGTATGAACAGTGCTTCTTCCCAGTAGTCACTCAGTTGGCTTACTCTGCTCTTCATAAAATGCAGTCTGAATTTTTGCTCAGGAATTAAGATGATGTTAAATGTCAAAGAAAAAAAGCAAGACAGCTGCAGCCAGAATATCCAGCAGTGTAAGTGGTGCATGAGGGACCAGATATGTGCAGACAAGGAAGCATGGGATGGCTGGGACAATGCTGCCTGCTCTCAGCACACCAGCACTCTCCCAGTTGTCAACAGAGAGTTTTAAGGAGAAGAATGGGGCATCTTTGGTCATTTTCAGAAAGCAACTCTTGTTACATAGATGAAGTGAAAGGGGAGAAATGATAAAAGTAACAGATTAATTTTATCTGTATAACCATTAGAAATTAAACTACTTAGAGTTCTATGTTATGAGTTTGGAACATTTTTTCATCTCTGTGCTGCAGGATAGGCTGTGCATACATGTATATTTTTGGGTCACTGACATAAAATTATGCACAGAGACACTCCAATCTGCATCTTGAAATCATAAAGGAAACAAATTTAAGTATAAAACACCTCCCCTTTCCCCCCCCCCTCCAAAAAAGGAAAGAAATGCAACCAAAACAAACTCATCCCAGTGTTAATCCTGAACCTATCCTTGCCACTATATCTGGCACTAGCTATTAATTCAAATTTGTGAAAGCTTCTTAGTCATTTCTCATTCAAAGGGATCCTCAGATATTTCTAGCACTTAGGATGTGATACTCAGCTGGAATAAATGGGTTCATTGCCACTGGAGGTCACTGCTCATGGTATAGAATAGTTGTTTTTGGAGGGAGGGTTGTAGGTTGTTGGGACAAAAACCAAGTGCTGCTGCTTTGTGCAGTATTACTATCTAACTGACTGTAGGCTAGAGCAAAAATCTAAACTAGGGATTTATTTAGTATTTCAGAACTATTGTTTTAGATCTGGTTCAATGGTTTTAATGATTTTTTTGTATTTATTTCAGTCTTTCTAACGTTGCTTTCTCATATTGGGCCGTGCCACTTACTGTTGGTTCTTGAGCAGCCTGAACAGCACTCCAATGGTGTAATGTGCCACTTCTTCTGGTTCATCTCTAAGTTCATGAAAGCAATGTATTCAGGGAGAAATATTGGAAGAGAAATGTTGCTGGGAATGTGACAACAGCCTTTTATGGAAATGTGGCTGTTTTCATCTGTTGAGGGTGTGCAGAGGTGGCACTCAGCCTGTTGATCTCACTGCAAATGGCAGCAAGATGTGCTTTGATGAATTTTGATCTCTGCTGCATAAGTTAATTGTTCACTGAAGTATCATTAACTGGATGTTTTCAGATCAGGCTGATGTCTCTTCACTTCCTGCCAGAACATTGTGAGGAAAATATCCCAGTGAAAAGCAACTTTAGTGAACTTTGGGTTAGTTCCGATGGGGGGAGGCTGTGTCTTGCTCCTTGATAATATTTGTAGAGCAACATCAGTCAGCAACTTATGGATGTTTCTCTGATATGTATTGACTCTGCCTTTAACACGTGAAGTTTTTTTGACAGATTGTTGCAATAACAAGTTTTCTGGGTGCAGAGTAGATCTCCTCTGTCAGATGGGAAGCTCAATAATGCACCAGTGAGTTGGGTTTCTCTTAAAAACACTACTGTTTGAAAGAAAGCTAATAAAAAAGGACAGGGTGTCCCTTCACAGCCAGATGTAGAAGACCAGAAAGATAACTTGGGGTAGGGAAAAAAACATTGGAAAAGTTCAACATCTTTGCAGTGAACCCTGCTTTGCCTGAGCATTATTACTGTGCACTTCTTTTCTTTCTCTGAACATTAATATCCAGCAGCTGAGGGCTGGCTCTGAAGCAGATATATCATCTAATACCTGTTGCTGCTGCATTTTACCATCTGCGTGCAGGTTTGGATACCTAAAATATTTGGTTGTATTCTCCTGTGGTATGAATTCTTTTCTATATTTTGACACCCACTGAGTGTGTATATCCAGGGATATTCAGTTGTTGCTCCTGCTGTTGTTGTGCTATCATTTGCCCAGACGAGGAGTGTGCAGAATTGTGCTTGTTTATAATTACACTAAAACCAGAAAACTGTCAGACTCTGTTTCATGCAGGGTCATTGAAACATTGAGCTCAGCATGGTTTGTGTTTCAATAACTTCCAAAAGATGGCCTTACAAGCTGCTGTTTTCTCCCAACCCATTTTTTTTTAATTTGCTGGTACTCCTTTGGCATCTAAAATTCCCTTGCTACGACAAGTTTCTTTTTCAGTGTATCAGTAGTGTCTGGTTGAATTATTCTTCTCTCTGTTCTCACCTCCCAATAGAAAAATTTAAAAACAGTGTTTGAAGTGTGAGTACTGAATGCATGTATGAAGGAATTTACTTTTCAAAAATGTTTTTTTCCTTTTAGGGACGGAAGAGTTGGCATGCAGTGCTCTTACCTTTTTATGCTTTTATGTATAGTAAAAAACATAAAAGCAATTTAACTAAATAAGCTGTATGTGTTTTTAACAGGATGCAAGGCAGTCAGAAATTTGGGGTTTACCTGTTTATTTCTGTTCTAAGTAGTGAAAAGAATGTAGGAAGGCTTTTAAGCTGACACCTCAGTTTTATTAGAAGATAAACTTGAATAACTAACTCTCTAAACATAGAAATCTTGAAATGATGTGAAAAGAGACACATGAATCAAGCACCTTAGATGTGAAATGTTCATGTAGAAGAATACCAAGCTGGTACTGATAACCTGGAACTGCAGAAGCCACACTCACAGTCCTGTTTTTCAGTTGCCCCCATGGGCAAGAGTGATGGAGAAGGGCTTCAAAGGGAATGCAGAGACCCTGCTGACCATTAGCTTTGATGTACATCCCTCCTAACATTGCTGCCACTTTACAGCTCTAACCTGGCAGTGAAGGTCATCTCTCACTGGGAGCAGAAGGGGGGAACTGGAGGCTTTGGCTTTGGTAGTTTGGTTTTATTTTGCATTTCCTTACTTTTCTACTGAATGTTTGAACTCATCCTCTCAGTAAATGCTTGCAGATAACCATCCTTTTCATTCAAAAGGAAGTTATAAAGACAGCTGAAGACACACTCAGAAGGGTGCCATTTTTACAGCACTTAATGTTGGAGAGCCTCATAGGTTTTCAAATGTAGCAGAAACAAGAAACTTCTCAGAAGGGGAGCATCACAATCTGTAGTGTCGTTGAGGCTGTGGCTGAACTTGAAAGCTGCAGGAATTGCTCTTTCCATTATGGTTTCCAGGACACTAAAAGCTAATGGCTATAAAGACAGATTTTGGGAAACAAACACAATTTGAGAAATTAATGCATAGAATGACAAAATCAATCAAACACTTAGTGGAAAGAGATTTTTTTTTTTTTTTTTAATTTAAGGTTTGTTTCAAAATTGCATAGTTTTGTCTTTTCTTCATGCTTTCAAACATACCATATTTGACCTTTGCTCTTTTGATCCGTTTTCCCTTTTCTATGCTGTTTCTATGTTGTTTATGCTTGAAAATCCTTATGTGACCTCTATACTCCAGTCCTGTTCTTTGCTTCGAGCCCTACCTCAGAAGGTGTCAGAGTTGTATGTGATTTAACCTGGTTTAAAATAAATGTGTTTAAAAATAGAGAACCATCAGTCTGAGAAAAACTTTGCAATCATGTTGTCCCTGTACTCAATCTGTTCCATTTAGCATTTCCTATTTGTGTGTGTTGTATCTGTATTATGCTAGATATGGGAATTTTGCTATTATTGGTAAGTGCCTAAATATAGACTGACCTGAAAAATACAGGTTTTCAGGATTTGCCTGGGATGTTCTTGCCTGAGTGTCAGAACTTACTTTTAGCCTTTCATGGTGATCTCCTACAGAAATCTGGTCCTGTTTTAATGAATAGTTTGGATACTAAATGTTCCAAAAAAATTACAGGATATAAACATGGGATTAGTTTTTTTTAAATGGAGCATTTTCAGATTTACTCAGAAAGCAGACTGGGACAGAATGGCAAATGTCTCAGGATGTTCAAGCTAGGTTTTTTTTCCCATGAGGAGTACAGCAAGCAATGAACTCTCTAGTACTCTCTAGAAAATCTAGTTCTTAAGCAAAAAAACAAAGACAAGACTTTCAAGAGGGGTACAGGATTAAAGTATCCAAAATGAATGGATGAGAGAAAACCTTTAGCTTCACTTTCTTGACTTCTTTTGGAAAGGATCAGCTGAGTCCATGGTGTTCAATTTTGGAAAGGATCAGCTGAGCCCATCATGTTCAATTTAAATAACTTTGCAGTCTTTTGGCTCTGTTAGTTAATTACACATCACTTTTAAAATATTCATAGCCAAGTCATTTCAAGGAATAAAATTTTACATGCTCCTTCACTGCTTATAAAGTTGCTTTATAATTTTTTTTATTGCAGGTATGGGAACATTTGGCAATTAGACTAATATAAAATGTGCTGAAAACAATGAGCATTATTTTTACCACTATGCACAAAGTCCCTCTTTAGTTGAATATAGTTGTTTCAGTTGGGTTAATCTAGTAGACAGTGTTGGAGTTAATTATCCTCCTATGTTTTATGGTAGCTATGAGGTACAGTATTTACATCCAAAATAAAGGCAGCTAGTTAGAAATCCAGATGTTCTGTGTGAAGAAGGTTTGGCTGATCATTCATACACAAAGGGATATGTTTGTGTGGCTGAGCTGTCGCACTCAGGAAGCAGAGAGAAACCTTGAAAATGGAGAAGGAATGCTTTATTTAACGTGAGCAGATGCCAGCAGTGCTTTTCCAAGACAAATCTTTGGAATGGGTTGAATGAAAGGGTTATGATGCTATGAGAAGTAATTGCTTCAGTTCACTTCCACTGCCTACAAAGAAGAACTTGATAACTCCTTGTAAACAAGTATTTTGTACCAGAATTCTGATCCAAACCTCTGCTTCTAACTGATAACAAGATCCTGATTTTTGGATTTGAGGATGTAGGAGTTACCACTGTGCCTAAGATGGACTTTTGGAAGCTAATTTTTTGGTTTTCTCCATGTTTTACTCTGATAATTACTATGAGATTTTGTAAAGCTCTGTCTTGTCACACTGATGCAATTCTTCAGTCTTCTGAGACTGTCAGTGTGACAGAGCTCACTGACAGCCTAGAAAGATGCCTGGCTGGTTCTTTTAAAACCTTTCAGTTATCTGGATCTGATTTTTAAAATGTCAGACTTCAAAAGCTGCTAGCTAACATATTCCTGACTCAATACAGGAAAGTGTTCCATCAATCCTGGGGCACACACCTTTGTCTCTGAAGTATGCAGCAGAAATATTTATTGGGCACTTCTGTCTTCCCTGAATTCAATTAATCATAATATTGCTACCATATTTTAACAGGCCACTGTTGTCACTTGGTTTCTTTTTGCTACTGAACACTTAAAAATGTTGAATTTGATTGAATTTTTGATTGGAAATAGCCCATAATTATTGTGAAACATGCCTTCCAAATGCAGTGCGTTTTCTCCACCACAAAGCACAGCAGAGAAAGGAAGTGGACTTCTGAAAAGTTAGAGGTAGTATTTTGAAAGAGCAGGAGGTTTGGCACATAAAACTGAGACATCTGGAAGCATAAGAGGGTAAACATGTCTGTAGTTCATAGTTGTTCTGCAGCATATTTCTTGGCATGGCTTGAAATGGAGTGGAAATCAAAGCTGTTGGTGATTTTGTAGAAATAAAACAGGAAGAAAACACTTTCTGTTTAGGGTATGTATTTGTGGGCAGTCATTTGATATTTTGACACTGAACTTATTCACACACACCCCAGTGTTTTTAATTCCTTTGGGCAGAAAATTGGTGCTGCTTACAGGAACTCTCGCTGGCTCCAGGACGAGGCCACAAACGAACACATTATGCTGCCTGCCTTTTACATCTTTCCACCTCCAGTTCTGGGATGCAGTGTTTGGCAGGATGATTCTATACGTGTCAGTCTGATGTATTCTTCTTCTCTGTTCCACTGACAGGCATGGCATTATTTCATTAAAAACTTGTCATAAGGACTATCAGTGCTCCCAAGCACTCGAGCTGTAAGATGCATGATTTCTGTGTTGGCAGATGTGTCACAGATTTGCTCTGGCTGTACTGTGCAGCTGAGAAGGTTCAGGAATGCAAGATTAGACCTTTGTCTAATAATCAGATTTGTTAGGTATTCAGTGTTCTCAGGTTAGGGCTTAGATTTGTGTACGAGTCATTTGCAATCACGGTGCTTCCTACCCTGCTGAAGGACATATTCATAATGTCGTGTATTTTCATGATTTTTAATAAATTGTGATTGATGCCACTTGGGTACCAGAGTGAACATAAGATGATGAATCAAATCAGTTTACATTTTTTCCCCCTTTATGATTAAGGTGCTGTAGCTTATGCAGTAAACCAATAACTGAATTTTGTCCCATTTGTCACTTACATCTCCTGCTCTTACCCCTTTGTGGCTGTTATCTGTTCTGCAGTATCTTAGAGCAGTAAATTCTTTTAGAGGACACCTTTGGTCAGACAACCACACCTTTTTCTTTAAACTTTGCACCAAATGATTATAAAAATATGGTAGGACTAATGTTTTTTCAGCATGGAACTGCTTTCTAAACAGTTAAGCAAAAGATTAAGATATTTTCTGGGTCAATAGCTATAGCAAAAAAGTAAGGCTGACTTTCCTGCTAAATAATCAGTGCTGAAATAATTGCAACTATTATATGCAATACATGTTACAATTAATAAAATCTCTGGGCTTGAAAATTTGTGTAGAAAGTTTTCTACAACTAGAATTTTGTTTTATTGCTTCAGCTACTCAATATGCAATGTTTGCATTGTAACAAAGAGATCAGAGCATAGATTATCCTGAGATCCCTTGGCAGGCCAGCATTTTTCTTTTCTGTGGAACTTTATTATTTTAGACCTTCAAAACAAAAAAAATCAGCTAATGCTTGCCTGTGCTAATGAACCCTTAACATAATGCAAATCTCTTGACCTTGCAGACAATCAAAATGAAGTTTGATTTACTCAATGACAATGCCCTTTGATTCTCCTATCTTTTCTTAAAGTGTCTTGTCACTCACTGCAGCCTTCAAAGGCATTTTGTCCTGGCCACTGGTGTTATAAGACATTCATGATGACAGTTACACCCTGTATTGTCTCTTGTGCCTTCAGTTCACTGCCAAAGGCATTTCATACTGTGGGATGGATGGGTCTGAAAGCCAAGTAACTTTTGTGTGTGTGTTGGAATGTCTCAAAAAAAAAAAAAATCATTTGGCTCTCTTTTGTATTGTTTCTTTTGAATATGCAGATTCAGGTGCTAAAGGCACACAATTAAACTTTTTTTTTTTTTTTTTTTTTTTTCATTTGGAAACTTTTCATAGTATCTTTGAAGAAATATTCTTGAAGGCTTAATTTTGGGAAGTTTTTTCGTCGTTTTTATTTTAGGCATTGACAATGATCAAGTGATTTTGCAGAAGCAGGAACACAAACCCCTCAGGGCTGTGCCATTCCTATGCACTCTTCCAACTTTTATTTTCTGCTGTTGGTGGCTTTGAAACCTTGAGACTTTTAAATCAGTTTTTAATGAGTTACAGGTACTAAAAGACCAAGCTCTTAATTCAGAGGCTCTCCCAGGATACTTTACTGAATGACATGACCTTCTGCACTGCAGAAGTGACACTTCTGACACCACGGAATTTGCTGGGTTTTTTTAACTGTACAGAAATTATTCTAAATTTAAACAGCTGAGAGAGGTTCTCTCAATATCAGCCACAGAAGTTGGCTTCTATCACCATTAACTGTTTTCTTTCCTCATTCACCCATGCCTTGCATGTAAGTATATTTTTATGTGTTTATCTGTGGCGAACAGAAACAGTGGTAAGCACAGATACATCAGCTTGCAGTTCCTCACATTTTCCTCCTTATTTCCTCCTTATTACTTGTCAAAGCAAAACAAAGCAACCCCTTAAAAAAAAAGGAAAAAAGCCACAAAATCAGTGATTCTTTGAGAGTATTATTTTCCTAGCTTCTCCAAAACCATGCAAGTGAGTGTCCTACAGGTATCTGGATTACCTTGCTCTGTTCAGCGTGAGCCATGTGTAGATCAAAGGCCGGATCTCAGCCCTGCAGGCTGCGTGCAGCAGATGCTGTTACAATGCTAAAGCAATAATTTATCACTGCTCTGTGTTCTCTGCATCACAAACAGAAGTAATTCCACTTCTGAAGGGCGTTAATTGGTTGATTGTGTTCCTTGCATGCTGCTTGGCCATTTCAGCTCCTCGGCCTCTCCCACGGAGAGCAGAGCCTGAGCATGGTGAGTGGTGATGGCTGTGGTGACTCTGATTGAGGAAATTTGTTCAACACTAAAAGTAGTGTTTATCTTTGGCCAAGCACTTTTCACTCTCTAAGCTGTTGTATTTCTGCAAAAGCTATACCAATATACGGTTTAAAATCCAACCAACCAAACTGAACCAAACTCCACCAAAACCTCTTCAACACCAGTTGCAAAATCCATATTTGAGCTGTTTAAGACAAGAAATATTACACTTTTCCAAAGTTTTTGTCATTTATCTCCCTGTGCTTCTGAGTTGCAATTCCAGTGAAATCAACTATTCTAGGTTTCCCACTAGGACTATGTGTCTTTGCTCAAAAATATATTTGCATTCAAATTTGGAAGGATTTGGTTTGGTTTGGTTTTTCATTGCCTCAATAGTAAAAGTGCTTATTCTCATTCTTTAGGAAGAGGAGAGGATGGTTACATTTAAGGAAAATTTGTGAAATTTGATGCTGACCTCCAGCTTTAGGGTTGCAGATATCTTATTCTGGAAACATATGCCAGCTTTGATTTTTGTTTTGTTATTTAAGGAAATCATTTTGTTCCTTAGAGAATGGATCTCCATTCAAGCTGTCCTTGCATGATAGTAATGGGAAATTTTATGCATTTTGTGAAATATATTTAATTTCATCCTGTGTAGGACTTTGTTACAAAAACATCATCATTTACAAAAGGAGACAAGAGTGACTTCCATTGAATTTCAAGACCTTCATTTCAGGGTGATGTTATTGCCAGCAACCATTGGACTAAAAGACAAAACAGAGAGTTGCAGAATGGTAAATCTGGCCAAGTTGGGTTGTTGATCTGTAAACCAAATGAATCTCAACCAAACATGGTATTGCCTTCCAGCAGCCTGCCTGGGCCTTCGTGCATCCTGATATTTGGTTATTTAAATTATTACAGATCTTACAGTGAGTGAGGGGTAATTAGATATGGCTCAATAGCTCTAGAAAGGTTTAAGTGGCTGTGTAAATTTGGAAAAGGAGGCAAAATACTTATATCTGCTAGGATCTGTGGCATAAACTCGTACTAGTCCTATGAAACGACATCTAGAAAAATTCCCAAGTACTCTGAGGTCAGAGTATTGCTTACCAGTGGTGAAACAGGACATAGGCACACAACAGAGTTCCTGCTGGATAGTTGCATATGCTCTTAGATTATTTAATTTTCAGAGGCTGAGTACAGAAGGGGTTAATGATGAGGTCCTGCTTCTCTAAATTCTCATTCTAGCTTATAGTGTGCTTTGTTTGCTTATTATACTTTGAAACTACTTGGGCATCTCGGATGTATTCCTCTTTTTTAGCTGATACTACTTTCAGTTGTCTAAAAAATACTGGATTTGCTGGATACAGGTAACAGCACAAGGACTGTGCCTGTGGAGCCATGAGTGGCACTTGGATTAACTCCCTCATCCTCAGGTACTCTGTGACATGGAGACAGGTTTCTCTAGCACCTTGGTTTGGACAAGGAGCAGCCATAGAAGGCATTTGAAATTCAGTGGTGTAAAGTTTCCCAGCAGGGCATTACAATGCCCAGTGTTCCATAAGAAAAAACACTGGAATATGTTCAGATGAGTGTAAGAAATGACAAAAACTGAAGTGTTAAAAACCAAGTAGTACTTCAGAAACTCTTTTGTGAAGGGCAAATTTGGAGGCATGAAAAACTGGGCACTAGTACTGGAGACAAGACCTGATAGATTACTTTGTTGTTGTTTTATTTTCTTCTTTCAAACTTGAATGTTATAATTAAGAGGGTGAAGAAAAATCACATTGTGCTATGGATCAGAGAGCATGCAGAAATTCTTAGCAGGAAATAAAACCCTGGGAATCTAAGGGAGGCCATCAGTTTGTACAGGGTGTTAACATGCTGGTTGGGTTACAGTGAGGAAATTCTAGCTTCCATGGAAGAGCACTGGATCACCTTATTTACAGGTCCTTTTTAGGACCCTTGTTGTGGGAAGGTAGAACACCTATGAGACCTACATTCAGTTTTTAAGTGTAATTACATGTTGCTGGCTTAATAACTAGTGCATTAAGTCTTGGGCCAAAATGTCCTTCAGAATAAAGATGAGATAAAAGACTTTTATTATGCAGGTGCATCAGCAACACTTTAGTCTATATGATGTGCCCTTAACATGAAATCCATTTCTTACATAATACAACAAGAATACAGTGGTTTCCAGTGATTGGTATTATATGCAATGAAATAAATGCTGTTATTATGGAAGTGCTATTAGCAGGTCCTTATGTACTGTGCACATAGTCCAGATTTATTAACAGACCCTTCTGTAGTTACTTCCTTGAAAACAGTTTTACCTGCTATGAAACACTGAGCAATAATGCCATTAATAAACGTGACTAATTGCAGTATGTGACTGTGAAAGCCTGAATGGATTCGGATGGATTGGAACAGAAGCAGGATTATTGCAGTGGGATGTACTGAACAACATATATTGTACATCCCTAATTTTTGTGCTCCTGTTATGTGAGGAGAAAGAGCATTAAGTATATAGTCAGGCAGCTAATAAAAACTGTAAGCCTTTTCATATAGAGCTGTCAGTAGATGGCAATGTGACTGTTTTATACAGACTTTTTATTCCATATGAGGCTTAAGTCTTATAATCATCTGCCATTGCTGCTTAAATTACTGGGGTTTTTTTAAACCTCTACGAACCCTTTAAAACTGTTCCTTAAATAATTGATAGTTACAAATGGAAATCTTAGCCCAGAACCTCCAAAAGTGATCAAAGTTGTTTTAATTTTCCAATAGTTGGGGTTGAGTGAAAATAATGTTGCATAACACACCATCAGTAAACAGGAGATTATTGCACTTATCCCTCATGTTGCTGCAGATTCAGTAAGCCCATGTTTTATTGATAGCTAGATAGTTTGGCCATAACTCATCCAAAACTGTGGTGCTTATAATGAGCACCAGATGGAATAACAAAAATAAACATGTTCTTGTGCTGTCAACAGTACATCCACTGGAAAGCTCACCAGTGTTTTTTCTTTACTCTCCTCCCTCTTCCTGGTGAATGTAACCAGGGAGAAATCAGGCTTTGGAACATCAAGCTCATAATCTGGCTTTGATTAGATATTATGGTCATGTCAAGTGTGAGCAAGTGCAGCACAAATGTATGTGTTTAGTGTTTAACTGGTAGTTGGTGTTGTTAATATTTCATGTGACAGCAGTACAGTGAGACATAATGTGTTAGATGCACAGCAAACAACTTGTAAAAATTGTGGTAATGTATTCCTTATTAGGCCCCATTGGTTTTCAATAGCAGCATGGATTTGAAGGGCTTAATTTGCCACAGTTTATTTACTTTCTGAAGTATTCAGCCCATGCTTGTGTTTTATAAAAGCGCCTCAGATATTTGATGTCCACTTTCTTATGAAGTTTTTCTTTTTATAAATCTGCCAGCAGTACTTAAGTCATGCATTGCAAATTTTCCTTAGGTCATTGCCCTCAGCAGGACTTGATTTAGGAACAGTCCATCTTCATTACAATGGTCTCATTTATAAATCATATTGTGGCGTGAGGCATCAACCTGTCTGTGCACCCACACACCTGAGTGGAGAGGCTGCTTCTTGAATTCAATCAGTCTGTAATGGGTGCCTGCTGTTGTCTACCTGCATTTTTAACCATGTTGATTTTGCTTGCACAGGGAAGTTGTGGGTGCCCCATCTCTACAAGTGTCCAAGGCCAAGACAGACCTTGCTCATGGCAGGGGATGAAATGATCCTTAAGGCCCCTTTACAGGCACTCCATGATTTTATGGGAGGATGCAGAGCTGGCTGTACCTCCTGTACCCTTCACATTCGAGTAGCCTGCTGTCACAGTGACTGGTGAACATTCCTCCAAGTTCCTGGTACCAGAGATGTGACTGGTGGTGGAGGGGGTGCAGCCTCCCATCCCAAAGTGGCACAGATACCTGCTGGGGAAAAGGACAGGTGTGCTTGTCCCTGTGGGTGCACAGAAAGCTCCTGGGGCTCACTGTGGCTCGTGTGGCTGTGGAGACAGACAGGCTGCTCCAGACAGAGCCAGCCAGCCAGAGGGAAGTGGTTTAGGCTTTTGAAGCAAGAGGTTATGGCTGTGTGTTTGCAGTGGAAAATTGACTCAACCTTTGAACTTTTGAAGAAATAAATGCTTTTATTGTGGGCTGGACACTGTAAACTGTTGTTTTCAGCTCCTTACAGCTATTAGCTGGGCTTTAATGTTTGGGGTTTTTTTTTCTGGAGGAGGAGAAGCTGCTTACACTGGTCAGGCATTTTTTTGGCACATCCCTAGCCATTTGCAATGACCGTATCCTCTTTTCCTAAGCAGAGCAGTAATGGAAAATAATGAACAGGTTTTTAAATGCAAGCTTTTAAACCTATTTTTTCCCTTCACTCCTGCACCCAGGGAGGTCTATTTCTATCCCCAGGGCCAAGCCTACATCTGTTTTTCTGGCTTCCTGGTGGTTTTCTGCCTACATGTACCACCACATCTACCTCCTGTCAATACAGGACTCGATGTTTCCAATCAATCCCCTGGGCCTCCCCACATGGCTTTCCCTTGTTTCAGCTGTTTTACTCTATTAAAGATGTTAATTCCTCCCTACAAAGAGCTGCTGGCATGCACATCTGCTTGCAGAGGCCATGATTTCCCATGTATCAGAGGCATCCTTGCTGGCAGCCACTAACACCTTCCAGGGAATTAAAGCTCTGCAGCAGCGTGGGGCATGGAAACCTACCCCTCTACATAAGAGTCCTTCTGCAGGGAAACCATTTGCCAGGATTGCCTGCCCAGCCTCCCTCTTCTGCTGGCTGTGCAGTGGGTAGGCAGCCTTAAAGGACCTCTGAGAATTCAGAAGGTTATTTATTCATGCATTTTGATCCGTGCTGCCTTTAAGTTAAAGAAAAAAATGTGGTTAAATGTATTTAATCCTCACTTTGCCCAAATCCCTATAATGTAGATGGAAAGGTGTTTTTCTTCCTGTGGCTTTCTATAAATAAGTTTGAGCATCTAAAATCTTTTTTCTTATATTTATATGTAATTTGCTTATATTTATATACATGGCTGTGTCCTTAAATCTCTGCACTCAGAATAGCTGTCTGCCAAAGTTATTCAGGATGAGAAATGATGTCCTACATAATGACAGACTCCTGGTTAGTCTTAAATGCAGAGTTTGGAAAGAATTACAGATTATCAGGCTTTAGAAGACAAATATTACTCACTGGCTATATCACAGGAAATATTCCAATACCATGCTCTACCCTTACATACATTCATACAGAAAAGAAATACAGTCCCTTTTTTTGCTGCTCTGAACAAATTTGAAACAAGGACATTAAAATGTGATACTTCATTAGTTCCCATTGTGTTTATTCACTTTCAGTCATGCCACCAATTTTATTTTGCTATGGATGTCCCTACTCTAACATTAAAAAAAGGAACACAACTCCCTGCTTCCTTACCAGTCTCCTAAGAGCAATCCTTCTGTGATTCATGAGAAGGATGAAGTTTAGCAGTATTATATATAATTTGGGCTTTCTGAATGGTTGAACAAAAACTCCTTCTAGACTGTTGAGAGCTGAAGGCTGTGTCTTACGTCACTCCACAGCTAATTTTTCCTAAGTATGTAATAGGATTTTTGATTTAACCAGTGTGCTTAATGTCATACAGCATTAATTATTATCCATACTTTTGGAAAGGCACTGAGATAAAAAAATTACACTGTTTTTAATGAATAGCTTTTGCTTGAACTTTCCCTGATCTGCCATTGATGATAGATTTTTTTTTTTTCTTATTTGCATAGAAATTCCATCAATAAATTTAGCCTGAAAAATTTCTGTTATCAAATGATAATGTATAATTACATTCATTGATGGCTGTGGTGTGCTAAAAAGAACTCAAAATGTAGGAAATTTCCTAATTAGCCCTTTGGTTTTTGGTTGTGAACTGACAAATATTGATCCTTAAACCTTCTCAGAAGACACCTGCAAATTCTTAACTCTACATTAGATCTGTTCTTTGCTCAGTAAGAACGATGTGCAATACTACAACTTAAAAAATGAAAGAAGTGGCTAGATATTCTGTCAGGAGAATTTTGTCTTCTGTTTGAGCAGGTTTACCTTTCAGAAGCACATAAATATCGTGTTGTGGATGGTCTTGCTGGGTGTTCAGTACAGAGAAATAGGCATTAATATGAATCATCATTCTGACAGGCAGAAAGTAGCTAAGAAAGTAAAAAGCTTGACTTTTCTCCAAGAGTTTGATTTAAATTCATAACACTTTGTTTTAATCCTGCAGCCAGCCCACCCCTTGGAAGATTTTCAGTATTAAACTCAGAACTTAGTAACCCATGTGACCAAACAGGAATATTTTTGCAGTGTTGGTTCCTTTGAGTGACCACGGTGGTTTTCCTGTGTGTGTGACTGTCTGTGTTGTGTTTTCAGCACTTCTACATGACTTGAAATGTTAGTCTGGCAGTTGGTGGTTAGACAGAAAAAAACCTCTGGTTTTACTGAATGGAGCTGTGAGGGGTTTTGTTTCTGCATAAGAAACAGCCTGGGCAGAGAAGTGAGGTTGCCATCATGTGTTAGTGCAGCCTCTCTGAGGGCTTGAATGCAGCTGGGTTGTTGTGTGCTTACACTGGGGAAAATCTCTTCATTTCTGTAATGTAGAATGAGTCAACTGAAGTCACCTACACAAAGCCACTTGCATTTATAAATCGTTGCAGGGCACATCCCAGCTTTGTTTCACTGTTAACCAGTACAAAAATGTAAACATCTCAATCAAAACTCTCATTATGGGTCTGAGATACAATAAAGAGTAACCCCATCTCGGATTTTAAAAAGCACCATATAATGAAACAGCTTTAAGCTTTTGAACGTCGTTTGTGCAGACAAAATAACTTCTGTGTTTTGTCTTTGTTGAGGTTTTAAAAATTTGACACATTTAATTTAATACTCTCATTAATTCCTTGTGCTGAATGCTCTAATGCCAATCATGCAGAAAATGTTTAAATATGACAATTTCTTCTTAATTATCATAAAATTGTATTACAATAAAAGCAAAATTCTTGGTGAAGAAATTCAAATGACATAAGCCAAATCCTAGTTAAACAAACAAGCAAACATTGCAAAAATTGCATGCAGAAAAATGTGAGAATAACAAAAAGGCTTTCATTATGGAATCTCTCTTCTCTGCTCACATGTTTTACTCAGGAGATTAAAGATGCTTCTTCTCCAGAAAATGTCTGATTTTTGTTTTGTCACAGGAAGGAATCAAATGATTCCCATTAATTTCAATATGCATTTTAGTTATCTGAACTGGAAGGTTTTTTGTTTCCTTTACACTAAAGATTTCAGTATTATCCAGTGTTTGAAGTTGGGGAGTGAGGGAGATGCTAATAGAAGCAGGAGAATGTACAGCAAACCATATGCAAATATTAATGCATTTTCTTTGATCTTATATGAAAAATACTGTAGACTTCTGAGGGCTAGAAATGTCACAGATAAAATCAGCACCCTTCCTAGAGGGGGATGCTGCTTTCATCACTTTCTTGATTTACCAGTAGTCTGAGTTAAGATCTCCCAGTTCTGAGACTTGATTTCATAATTTACGTATTTAGTCCAACAGGCGTTAGATCTTGCCACTTCTTCAGTTCCTTTTTAGTCCTTAGATCTATGACTTAATGGAGGGGAGAAGAGAGAGAGACAACATCTAAAGATGTGCTTGAAAGGAGAGTCGTAAAGCTTCGTTTTTTATTATCAACTTGCCTCCTGTCAAGAGCCATTTCTGCAAATCAGATGAAAGAGTAAATAGATCATATAGACCCTTTGTTACTTTTGTAGTCTTGGAGGAGCCTGGAGTATTTTCCATAGTGTTATGATTTCAAGGGATGCAGTTAGGGTGTACTCTTAAATGGCAATTCTCAGGCTGCAGTGTGGGGATCACTGACGCGTTCAACCAGGATCCACTCAGTACTGCCCTGGCTCTCCTTTCATCTCTTTTACAGGTGTGTAGCTGTTTTACATTGTGTGTAGCTGAAAGGTTGTCCCCACAGTGCTTTCCCTAGAAGCAACATTTGCAGACACATAGAGGTATTTTATGGCAAGCACTAGAAATGAAAGATGAGGCAGTGAGTAAAAAGGTCGCTTCTCTTGAAGTGTTGCTGTTCCTCGAAGGATGGTGTTCACTGTTTTTAATGGAAGATGTCTTGACTGAGATTTGCCCGGTTTTCAGAATTGTAGCACATGAAGGAAAATGACTGAATTTCAAATAAAGTAATGAGAGAATCTTCAGAGTTGGAAGGGACCCACAAGGATCATCAAGACCAATTCCAAAGGAAGTGACCCACAGAGGGATCAAACTCACAGACTTGGCTTTTTTAGCACCAATCTCAAACCAGCGGAGTTAATCTCATAGAGTCATCTTGGATGGCTTGACTTGAAATTATATTTTTTTGAAAATATGACTGATTTCCTGCTGAGTTTTCCTTTGGATCTCTTGTCAGTCTACTGACTAGGCAGAAATTGGTAAATTGTAGTTGGGCAGTGGCTTCCCCTTGTGGGTTAACCCCTTTGATATAAGGCTTTTCTCTCAGTTCCTTCTTGTGAGAACTTTGAAGTTTCCATGTTTTTTATCAAAATCAGATCCACCTTCTCCAACCCAAAGCACAAAAATCCCCAGCCACCACCCCCAAACACCAAAATTCTCTCTGGTATGCAATCAGCTTTCCACTTGTATCTTACATTTAAATAAACCTGGACAGGAAAACCTGCATGTGTGAATGCACAGGGATGGATGTACAGGTAAAGCATCTTGACTTGGCTTCTTGTCAGAGGTACAGAAATCTTGGGGTCGAATTCTGTTGGTGCTTAATTCAGGATTACAGCAGTGTAGCAACTGCTTTGGAAATTTTGACCAGGAATTTCACCTTGGATCTGTTCAAAAAGTGGGGCTTTTGTAGCAAAAGCAATACATTTCAGCAAGTAGTGGCATTTTTGCTTTTTCTTGCCAAGAAAAAGGCTCCTAGAAACATTCTCAGTGCTCTCAAATGTTACAGCACAGAAACACACATCAGTGCTGCCCCAGGAGGAGGACAGGGTGGGTCTGGGGGTGACCCCAGCACGAGCAGAACAGTTGCCATAAGTTCTCTAATGAATTAGCTGGGCTGGTGACCGGTGGGATCCACAGCACAGGGATAAGGCAAAAGATGATGGGTCAGGTCCTGCACTGGCATAGGAAGTCTGGCCAGGATCATGAGGAGCTGGGGCTGGGCACAGGTGCTGTGCTGGTAAATGGGACCTCAGGGAGATGGGCAGGTCTGTTAGAACCTGTTACTGCCCTCAGGACCTGAAAAACTGTGTGGAGAGTGCAGTTTTAAGATACATTGCTCACCCCTCTCCTATTTTTCCTGGTCAGTCAGGAAGCTCTGCACCAATTTGCTTACAGTTTTCAGAAAAAGGAAGAGATACTTTTGAAATAAGTATTATGCAGACCCATTATCATCATCGAAGATGTCTCTCTTAAATAAGAGAGTTCCCACATGATGGGAGCTGTGGGAAGCAGTGAGCAGGGTATGGTGCATGCATGACTGCCTGCACAGGCCTATGTGTGATATTCCTCACAAATTAATTTCATGTGTGAGCTGATCTTGTGCTGTGCTACTGATGTGTGCTTTCCTTCACAGGCCTTTTCTGCCCAAAACCATGCCATTTTAACTAAAAACGTCTGTGCTTGTCATGGCAGCCTACTTCCAGCTCAGATGAGATATAAGATAATGCAGGAAAGGACATGAATTTTAATGGCAAATGTTTTAGATGACTGGGAAGATAACAAAACCAGTAAAACAAACACAGTAACAGTGTTAGAAAATGAAATATCAGTAACTTTCTGTTTGTAATGGAAAAAAGCTTTAGAGAGAAGCCTGTTGTAAAGTTGTCTGTATTAGTTTGCCTGTCAAGACAGATTAAATCAGTTGGGCAGAGCTGAGAAAACAAAACCACAGTTTTCATAAAAATATTTGTGATGCTTTCTGCTCTGTATATTGTTACATAGAGGATGACCCAATGATTTCTGTAGTGCATTGTAGAGGATTGTGCAAGTTTGCTCCCTGGAGTACTCATGTTTAGAAGCCCTGTAAGTGGGCATCTCATACTCTGTGCAGTTGTAAGGAAGCCTTGATGCCTAAACTCCAAGGGTTTAATCTGTGAGTTATATTGATTTAAACGTGCAGTGCAAGTTTTTAGTGGCCACAGGCTTGTAGAGATTTTGTTTTGTGTGAAAGCCATTTATCTTCCAAAATTATGAGGAAATAGATCTCTTTTCTGATCCTTCATTACTTCAATGAAGATCACAGAAGATGTTATTGTGAAAACAACATAGGACTTTTGTATGTGTGTTATTTTTAAACATAAAAGTGCTTTTGAAATAAAACGTCCAAATAAGGCTGCAATGCTTGAAAAAATGCAAAGGAGGTGCTAAGAACTGCATAAATAAAATGCAATGTAATATGAAATCCTCATACCATCACAATGGAAAGAGCAGATGAAAGAGTAATTAGCAAAACATAAAAATCTTTCTGTCTTTTTGCTCAGGTTCCTGTAGGCAAATGGCTTTCTAGGTTATGATATTCTTCTAAAGCACATTGCCTCAGTTTTTTGGTCTCTTTTCTAAACATAGAGTTCAATGCTCAGAAAATTTACCAAATTGTCAATAGTGATGTTCCTTGAAGGCTTTCTATTTTTACAGCATTGTGTTGGGTAATTTGAATGTATAATTCTTATACTTTCAAACTTTTCATTGCATAGGGCTTTCTTTTCTTGTTGATTGTATTGTGATGGGCCAGCTGGATCACATATCATTGCAAAGACTCCCTGATAAAAAAATTGGGACTTTTCTTTAAATCAGAAAACCACCAACAAATAACTGATGTTTAATTTCAGATTATGAAAAAGATTACATTAAAAACTGCAGAATTTGTGAAATAGTCTTTAAAAATGTGAATATTTTATTAAATAATAGATGTTGTCCTATCTTCTAAGTTCTAGTTCAACCAAACCTGACTATTTAATTGTTGACTCATCAAAAATTTCTCAGGCAGTTACATTTTACGCCAATTTTAACCTGTTGGAGTTGTAGTCTGTCTAGTTTTCTTGGACAGAAAAGTAGTGGGTCATAGCTGTAGAGCATTTCAAGTAGAAAAAACCCCAAAAAAGTGTCGATTTGGGTTTTTCTGGTGTGCTAAGAGCGGCTCATCTTGGTCACAGAGATAATAATGAAAAGTACTGTTAGCCATATCCTGTGACTGCATCCATCCTCTGAATTCTGCCACTAGCAGAATTCGGCCCATCTCTCTTCACTGTTGTTTAGGAGCCTTGAATTTCTGTCAAGCAAAAGCAAAACCTGTTCTATTATTTCTATCACATCACAGGACAGTGGTCTGTGTCTAATAGATTTGTCTGAGAAAGCTCCTGAGATGTTCATGGCACTAAAAAAACTACCTCCACCTGACACCCACCATTTCCACCTTAAAGAGACCAGAAAATATTAATTAGAAATATGTTTTATTTTTGTAATGGGAGTGTGTATTCAGTGTTAGTCACCAATGGCAAGTGCCTTGTAAAACCTGTACAGAAAAAGATTTGCTGCTCAGTTATTTCGTCTGTGAATTGCCTTGTGTTAAGAATTTAAATCATACCCTTTTGTCACTTTAATGCAAAGTGGATTTTCGTTGTGCTAAGAACTGCAGACAAAGATGTGATTTAGGATGAATCCTGTCAAGGTATAACTCTGTGTTGAATTCTTGGAGAACTCCTCTGAAGACCAATATTGATGTGAAAAATATTTATAGTAGGAAGCTCTATGTCAGCAACACAGGCTTTGTGGGTTCTTCCAGCCTCCACAAATATACTTTTTTTTTGTCAGTTCTCCCACAGCTAAGGCATTTGTCAGGTTGTAACTGCTTAAGAAACACCTCTTCACTTAATATTGTGGTATACAGAATTTCTAATTTTCTCAGAGAAGTCTTAAAAATAGAGATTTTTAGCCTGGAGGGATAAGATAGAAGTTGTCTGACTATCAAAGGAATCCTCTTCTAAGAGGAGAAACCATCAGAAAGTCTAGCAGTTTGAATATAAAACTGTACAAACCTTCAAACTCTTTAAGTATAAAGGAGTGTCAAATTGCTGGTAGTTTTCCTCTTTCTTTCTTTCTTTCTCTCTCCTGGTTTCAATAAAATGATCCTTCAGCTGATCAAGTGCAGCGAGATGACAAGCAGTAATTTAAAGGGGATCATATTCTCTATGTAAATGATTGCAAGGGAAGAATGAAAGCTCATTTCTCCTGCGTGCCTGCACACACAGCAGCTGCTCATCACATAATGCTTGTGGATGGGCTCTGTGATTCTGACAGAGCATTAGGCACTGAGGTAAAGGCACCAGGGAAATGAATGAAAGAAATAGCATGTGCCTGGGATGTTGGTGCAGCCAAGGTAGAACAGATTTGTCACTGGAGATAAAACAGCGTTAATTCAAATGCATCCAAATGTTAGAGGAGAAAAAAAAGTGAGGATTTTCTTTCTCTCTCTCTTTTTTTTTTTTTATTTTATTTTTAAATTTTGACTGTTGATTTAAATGAATAATGAGAGGTTGGCCGTTGTGCCTGTGTTGGGTGCACTCTGTGATTAAAAAATCAGTGGGGCCGAGGCTGCTCTGCAGCATTCGATCTGAACCTTGAGGTTTCATGCTGTTCCTTTGAAAAAGGGAAACCAGCATGAATTCATTGTAGAAATGGCCCGAAGAAATCTGTTGAAACTATTTTCTTTATTAAAATTATTTTCTGTGTGAGAAATGTGTGCTTTTTACAGACAGTTTTGACTTCTGAGTGAAAAAATGAAACACCTGAAAACAGAAACTTTCAGCTTACAGCAGGAAGCTGGAAACCTTTGATTTGAAAATGCTGCTGTGCTGGTTCACAAGTGTTGTATTCTACTAAAGAAAATGATTCTCAGAAGCAAATGTAATTGAATTCTAGCTCTCAGGAGGCTGAATATATAACCTGTCTTGGTGATTTTTGTCTGCTATTATGATGTGTTGTAACAGTGAAATTTTTGTGGGGTGGGAAGAATAAAGCTCATTTTTGGACAACTTTTAGTTATGGTAGACCAATTTATGAGGACACATGCATACTCTCTATAATCAACCCTTCTTCTAGAGTGTACAGAGACCTGACCCTTTTCACTTAAATCATACTTAACTGTCTTCCTTCCCTCACACTCCTAGAGAAATGCTTGTGTAAGGGACAGGTTGTCAGCAGATGAGCTCCCTTTCATCATCACAAATAACTGTAGACATGAAATATTACTCAATTTTCTTCAGCCAGGAAAGGAGCTTTACTTTAAGGGAAGGCTTAAAAAAATTGTTTCAACATTTCAATTTCCCATCAGAATATACTGTGCTGTTATATATCTTAACTCCAGCATTTTGGACAACCTCCTGCTACATTGAAATTTAGCATGCACCCTTCCTTGCAATAATTTACTTTTAGATGAGACACACTTGGAATCTCATCATGAGATACTGAGGCATTTATGAGACTTCAAGGCTGTGTCTGAGGTGCAAAGTAGGGGCACTAGAGGCTGTTGAGGGCTGCAGGGGTCAGAGCCCCTGATCCAGGGTGGCTGCACACATGCTGAGTGTGTGAAGAGGCTCCACAGTGCTCCCACCCTGCAGCAGTGCTGGGGAATTGCTTGGGAGATGCTGGGGTAGATTCTCCTGGGATTTTAACCTTACAGATAACTATATTATGATATCTAGAATCACTACAAACAATTCTTAAATTTCATAGAATGGCTTGGGTTGGAAGGGACCTTGAAGACCCTTCTGTTCCAACCCCCAGCCATGGGCAGGGACACCTTCCACTAGACCAGGTTGTTCCATCCAAAACAGCCTTGAGCACTTCCAGGGATGGGGAATCCACATTTTTCCTGGGCAACCTGTTTCAGTGTCTCACTGCCCTCACAATAAAATTTTTCTCCTAATATCTAATCAAACTTCATTTAAACCCATTCAAATTGAACCCATTCCCACTTGTCCTGTCTCTACATCATCTTTTCTTTCCTCTAAGTTCCTTTCAAGTTACAAGAAGGTCCCAATTAGGTCACCTTGAAACTTTCTTCTTTCCAGTCCGAGCAAACCCAATTCTCTCAGCCTTTCCTCATAGGAGATGTTCCTCATCCCTCTGATCATCCTCCTGTGGGCTCACTCTTACAGGTCCATGTCCTCCCTGTGCTGGGACTCCAGAGCTGGATGCAATGCTTCAGGTGGGTCTCACCAGAGCAGAGGCAGAATCCACTCCATTGACCTGCTGCCCATGGTGCTCTGGGAAAATAGTGTACAGGAATGGCAAAAAATGTCTGTGCTTTTCTTGCTGTTCTTCTTGGCACAAAGCAAGGTTCTTCAAACTTGGCAAAAAATTCTCTGAGTTGGGATCTCGGTGTGAGGACTGACCATGATTCCAGAACCTACAGCTGAAAAGAAAAAGAAGATACTTACTAAATGTCATGCATTTCACACAGGCTTTGCTACAGTGACACAGAACTGCTCTTTTAGAACATTTGCAACCTTGCCACAGAAATATTGTCAAAGATGCTATGAGGGTGGGACAGTTATTAAACAATGAATGTGAATTCTAAGATTAATCCTGGAGAATGGGTCTATATTCTTGAGATTTATATAATTGTGTGAACACAGGGGCTTTGCTTTATTAGAGCTATTCTACCTGTTTAGATTTTGGTGAAGATTTTTCACACTATTATACTTTACATACTGTAAACAGTGACTTAGTTTCTTAGGCAACAAAGGAAGACTGAAAGCAACAGTCTAGTACCTGAAAGGGATCCACAAAAAAAGATAAAGAAGTACTTTTTACAAGGTCAGGGAGTGTTAGGACAAGTAAAAATGACTGTAAGATGAAGGAAGATGGATTTACATTAGATATTAGGAAGGAATTCTTTACTATGAGAAGGGTTAGGCAATGAAATAGGTTGCCCAGAGAAGATGGGGATGTCCCAACCCTGGAAGTGTTGAAGGCCAAGTTGGATGGAACAACCTGGTCTAGTGGAAATTGTTCCTGCCCATGTCAAGGAGTTGGAACCAGAAGATCTCCAAGATCCCTCCCAACCCAAACCACTCTGTGATTCTGTGACTTACACTCAGTCAACTAGATGTGTGGGTTTTTTTAACTCACCATTAATTATTTCATATTCCATTGTTGCTGAAATTTTGACATGGAAAAATCAGGCAATTGTACAAATGCAGCTCTTCAATTATTCATACCTGCTATGGCTCCTGTGACATAAACCAGCAGAGCAAAGGTTTTGCTTTCACAGTGAGTTATTCACCCACTTGAGCCATCCCAAAGTGTCACTTTACTTCTATGAAGTAAGACAGGTGCATTAACACTTTAACATGCTCAGCTGCTTCTTCCCTTGTCACATTAATATTCTGTCCAGATTTTTAAATAAGTTACAAGTGTGCAAGTCAAACTGCTCATGCTGGAGGCTTCTGTCTTGTATTTCACTTGGAGTAGTGCTGGGAGGTCACAGTGGTATTAATCTATAATAAAGATAAGGAAATTTTAAACAATGATTTATTGTCAGGTGAGTTTACTTTTATTTTTCAAGTTACTGGATATGATTACCAGAAGAGGCAATCATCTCCACACCAGAGCAGCAAGAGTAGCCCTGTCAGGTCAGGATGGCTGCCCACAGGTGCACTCTGAGTGACTGATGGCAGAAAACAGTATCAGAGAGCTGTGTGAGCAGTTTGAAAGAACAATTAATCTGACTAATGGAGGATTCTTTCCTATTTGTGAATAACCCATGCGTGGGTTCTGTTTGTGGTTTTTATTGTTGTTTTAAATTGCCCCTTAAATTTTCATGAGGGCGTTTCAGCTGTTGAGGTGATTGTAAAATGCTTGCTATTAGTATTCCCTGGAAGTATCCAGTGTTACTGGGTGCCCCTGTATGGTTCAGTTGCTGGATTTTGTCCTTTGCTTTTTCCAGGAGTCTAGAATGAGAATTCCCAGTTTGAGGTGATGGATCTAATTTATGGCTGTAAGTTTAATTAGACTTAGTTCTGGAAGTGAGACTTAGAGTGCCTCGGCTGGGAAGAATAAAAATTGCTAAACACTGCTTTTAGAATTATATCAAGTTTCTTATTCTAGAATTGGAATCAAGAGAAATTGATTTCAACAGCCTTGCAGACAAATTCAGCAAGGCTGATAGAAGTTTTGCAGAGTCTAGAACCCTATTTATTGCTTTTTGGTTGCAGCTAATGCAGTTGCACAGCATCTTTATTTTACACTGTGGTAGTTTGAACCTTCATCTGCATTGTATGAATGCAATTAACTTGTGAAAAAACAAAAAAATTTTAGCATTACAATTAGCCTTAAGCCATTCATGTTTTTTTGTTAATAACAAAGCTGTGAATGGCCTTCTGCTCAGTGCTGTAATTCTCATATTGTAGCAAAAGGAATACTTAAAAAAAGGGCTGCTAAATACCACTTTCAAAACTGAAAGTGGACATTTTCCATTTGTCCAGATCAAAGAATTGTATTTCTGACAGCCTGCGTGCTAGCAAATGCTGTTCTCTGAGGTTTCTCTGTCCGAATTTGTTTTCTATCCTCTTATAAATATTTTCAAAAAGACGGAATCAGGAAAGGGAGGATGGAATAAAAATATTAATTTGTTAAAGTAATCAAGTATTCCTTTGCTCAGCATAAGCCTCTTTAAAATGTGGTTGACTTTTCCCTGTACCTTCTTTTTCCATGTTGGGCATAGGCCTGTGGTTCTAAAATTCAAACTGTTTTGTCTGCACACTTCTAACCCAAGTTTTCAGCCAAAATATCTAGTAAAGTCCAGATACAGAGTCCTCTTACGCCTTTGTGGTCTCTTGCCTGGAAAAGCAGAAGGGCTCATCTTTTACAGTGACAGCTCTGAGTGGCTCACATGACTGAAACATGTACATTTGGGGTTTTTCTTTTAATTTTTTGCTGCCCTAGATGCCACAACAGCAGAATCCACTACAGTGGATATGTTCATTTTAACTCTTCCTACAAAAACATAGAGCCTTTTATATAGAAGAGTCTGGTTTCTGCTCCACTTGCCTTTCCCTCTGCACAGACAGGTACAAGCACAATTTTATGAGGCATTTTGTAGATGGTGTCTCCACAGAGGGAAGGGAGAGCAGTCGTACAGACTGTTTTAAAAACAGTAACATCTGTGCAGTTTGGATTCTTTACTTTACAGGACCAGCAAATTATGTCAGGTGCTGGCTGCTGTCAGTTATCCCAAGCCAAGGACATCTGGTGATGGCAAAACCCTTCTCAGGATCCAGCTCAGGGCACCACATCCTCGATGATGTTGCTGAGAAGGGTTACACACCAGTGATGTGCTCAGGCTGTACTGGGGTGTGTAATGTTTCTGGGAACAGACTTCCCTGCTTTTGAGGCTGTTTCTATGTACCCCCAGAAGACCCAGGCTCTTGTTCTAGATATATAAAAAAAAAAAAAAAAAAAAAAAGAAAAAGAAAAAAAGTAAGAACAGTGAAACTTTATAAAAATTTCACTGGCTTCATGACTCCTATACACTAAGGCAGCTCCAAGAATCTCAGAAATCCCTCTAAAGCACTTGTGTATAGGTGGTTTCAAATCATGGAAGAGATGATCTCTACTACATGATGGACTCTCAGTCACACTGCAAGAAATTATTGCTGTGACCTGTAAATTCCCAGGAGGGGAGAGAAGGCTGGAAACTACTGATATCCCACTTTACTGCATCCCACCAAAAATCCCCAACAGTCAAAAAAGGTTCCCCACTTGAAAGTGTTTTCTTTTGAAGCTGGAGCTTTAAGGCAAACGCAACACTGCCATATTTCCAATTCAGTGCCATGCAGGAGTATGGATTTTAAAGCAGCTTTTTATTTATAGACAAGCTTTATGTGTCAAGCAGGTAACACAGCATGATTTATAGGCAATTAGAGCTTGCGCCACAAAAAATGACTTAAGGGTTTAAGTCTTGCCTTAGTGTCTTACATCTGAAATTATGACCCTCTGGAGGAAGTGAGAGCTCCTGCTCAGATGATGCCTCATGCTGCCAGTTTTTGACTAAAAGTTCTCCAGATGACAGGAGTGCTGTGCTGGGGATTATTGAAGAGACACCCTCAGTCTTTGCATGTCGAAGCACGTCTGTGTGCACAAATGTAGAAACTTTCATACATCTCACAGGACGAGGCTGATCCAGAAAATTTGTCCAGGATATGCTCAGCAAACCCTGTTCTTCCCACAACTTCCCACATCAAATGCATGATGAGAGCGTTTACCACCCCTTTTTCCCATTTGTTAATCATACACCTTGTGCACAAAGGAGACAACTCACCAGGATGTGGGGTTAACTGCTTTAACTTCCTTGCTTTTGCCTGAAAAATGCCCTCAGCTACCACCTGAATGTGTTTTGGAGATAGGAGGAAGCTTTAGATAGGTTTTCCTAACCCTAAGGGTGGATTTTTTTAAGCAAAGTTATAGTAAAATATTTGGGCCTTTCCTTTTCATTCATAGAGGGAAAGTGTCACACTTGTTTAGTTTTAAAAGAAAAGCAAACAAAAAACCTGCAAGCCCATATATATATATATGTTTGACAGGAATATGCAGGTCAGGGCTTTAATGATATTTAATCATCAGAATTATAATAAACCATAATTTAGATTGTTAAAAGAGGAAGGCATTCCAGTCTAAGTTAAACAAAGCAATGCAACATCTTTAGAGTGTGTTTGTTTCTGGTACTTCTGTTCATGTATCTGCAACACATTTTTATGAGTGGTGCCATTTAGAAGCCCCATTTTGAGATGACCAAGTTCCACAGTGTTGGAAGTCTTCATGCATAATTTAAATTGATAAAACATCTCCACACAGTGGAGTTGTAGTCTTTAATACTTAGGGTGTTGTTTGTTTGTCTAGTCTGTAAGCATAGATAAGTTTTTCTGCATTAATTAAAAGGCTTGTAAATAGCTGAAGTTAAAATAAAAAAATCTGTTATTTTTCCTTATTCCATTTTATAGTGCTGAAAATTTCCTAATCACCGCAGCAGTCTGTTTTTGGCTTCTTTTTTTAAAATTTTTCTTTATCACAACCATCCCTTCTGCATGTCATTGTGAATTCCCAGACATGATACTGCAGTGTCAGATGAAATGCTCCTCCAAGCCTTTAGAGATGTCAGTGATGCAAACCCATCACGGTTACATCATGTCAAGATGTTGGTGAATAATGTCACTGGGAATCTTTGGAGTGCATTTCACGGGGAAGAATTGAAACAAAAGGATGTCAAAGCAATTCCAAAATTGGAGCCTTCTGATTATCAAGGTGATTATGAAAGACAAAAGCTGTAAGTGCTTGTAACTTGGCCCGTGTTACCAGATGTTCTGTCTTCTGAACAACAGCTGAATCTTCCTCATAATAACGTATAAAAAAGTAAAGACACCCATGTCATTGAAATGCCACCTCTGTCACTTGTCTAGGATTCTGGTAGCAATTGGGGAGCATTGTGAGATCACTTGATTGGCAAGGATAGAAGCAAGTTTTGGCTGAAATTTTGAAAGCTGGAGGTTTTGCAGTTAGGATTGAATTCTTAGTGTGATTACTACAGTGTACACTAAGGAAGAGGTAATCCTTGTCAGCAGTTCTTCTGTGGAAAGAAGGAAAGGGAGAATATGGATAGAGATGGGAGAGTTAGTTTTACCTTGTTATAACTAAATGTGTGCTCAACTCTCAGTGACTTCTGAGCCTCTGTGTATCAAAGCACAAATTAACTCAGACGTTTCTCCTGCAAGTTAGGTAGATGAAAGGAAAAGGTTGCTGTTGACATTGGAGATCATTCTGATGATGCAGATATGTGATTCCTTTTGAACCCAGATGAAAGTTTGCAGAATGTGTGTGTTTTTCTCGTTAGTTCCCAGTTTTTAATAAATTTCATCTTAATTTGTGATCAATCCAGTTTTTTCAGGCTGGATTTGCTGTGACCATTTTTCTACCCAGAAGCTTTGCTACTTACAGCATTGTAATTCAAATACAGAAAGATAACAAGTTGCTTGAAGCAAAGTTGCTGTTTCTTCACTTAATGTCAGGTCTAATGTCTTCTGAATGCTGGTATTCATTTTGAGAAGAGAGATGTTCCCCCTGCATCACTGATCTTGGTAGGCTGGATGTGAAATTTAAAAAATATGATGGTTTGATGTCCTGGGCTTCCAAGGGACTTGATCCAGAAATACTGGAGGTCACTGGGCAAGGTACTACATTAGATAGGCATTTTATAATGCTGATATTTTATATTGCACTGAGCTGTTAATAGCTTATAGATGAAATGAATATGAGCTAAATGTAAAATCCTTTCCTCAGTTCGTGATATCTCTTCCGTCACTTTTTTTTTTGGTGGGTGAAACTTGTTATAATGTGAATTTTTTCTGCTTTGAATTTTGTCTGACTTAACAATTCTCAGCTTTTATACTGCATATTGAGATGCACAAAATGAAAAGGAAGGATTTAGTAATACTAACTTACTGAAATGTCATTTTCCCATACATATTCCTTTGTCAAAATAAACATTGTTAAAGAATTATTTAGATAATTTCACATTTATCATAAAGATCAAAGGAGGAGTTGAGCAAAAATGTGGAAGCATTCGTCCATAATTTGTGATTATTCACTTGTAAATGAATTACCTTTGCCCAGGTAAAAACTCTTATTTGGTCTATTCGAGCAAGAGTATGAGAATCTGTATTTTTTGATACAATCCTCTCAGTCAGTAAGCTTCAAAGTGTAATATGATTTTCAGAGTACATTTCAATGTTCATGAAAATAGAAGGTGGAAGTTATGAAATGAAGAACCATCTGGCATAAATTTCAGAGGATTTAATTCTTGACTTCAATATAAAATCAGTTACACTAAATAATAATGCCTTTATCTTAAAAAAATCAAATTAATTGTTTGTGTAGTTTCTGTAATAATCTTTTTTCCTTCCTCTAAGAATTAACAATTTCTTAGGCTATGCCTCAAACATGAATCTATCTTTTTTTTATAAAGATGGTTACATTTCCAAAGAGAAAACAATTTGTATTAAAAGGAGTTTCCTTGGATAAAAAATATATGGAAAACCACTAACAATTTTCCATAAATTAACTGAGTCTGAAATTTAAATGAAAACTAATTAAGTACAAATCCAAAGACCAGTTTTAGCCCTCTAGACAGAGTTAACAGGCTTTTTAAACTAGAAAGAAATGTACTAGGGATCAGTTTGATTCAAGATGATTTGAAATCTGAAAACTGCTTGTCTGTACTGTACTGGGTGTTCATTATAGTGTTGTTACTTTAAGACTTCATCCCATTTCTTTCAATTGATTCCAGTAAGACCAGAGTTGCTCTTCAAGTGTTCTTGTAGGTTTGTTGCTGTTGTGTTAGAGCTGCAAGAAAGTGCAGGAGAAAAAGAGAAATATTCGAGATATTTCTGATGCAGGTAGTTTTCAGATGTATTGGCTAGGTTTTAAAAATATCTTTCTGTGAAGCACAGTGCTCTTGGGTGTTAGTGAATCTTATAGAAATTAAATAATCTCACAAGACACCATTGAAAAAAATGAGCTGATATTCTTAAAAGTTATATAAATTTTCTTGCTATGCTCAGGAGAGAGAGAGATATGTCAGAAAATCTTAACCTTCCAACTTCCAATTCCTTGCTTTATTTGAAAGACCAAGCTCATGCCAATAAATCCTGATGATTTGGGAAAGCATTTTTGATTGGAAAATAACTGTTACTGCAAACACAACATTTGAACAAGTTGCTTTAGACTCTCTCACACCTCCAAGACTAATTTTTGCATTCATCTATGCTTTTAAAAAACTGTTTGTGCCCTTCTTAGCTGTTGTTATCTCTGATGGAAATCAAACATAAGAGATTGTTCCTATTGTTAAACCTGGCCTATTGCCATCTTGACTATCTTTACAATCTGTTGCCTAATCCCAAAGCTGACCTGCTCGGTAACTCCTTAAAATCTAGGGATTTTCCTTTTGTTTTTTTGTGGTTTCTTCCAGTGTAGATCTAGGGAACCATGAGTCTGGAGTCTTCAGGGAAGTAGGATGTCCTGAGCCCAGGAGGACCTGGTCTGGTTGCTCCCTCTCTTTGCTGCTGGTTCCTCTGGGATGGATTGTAAGAGATTTTGAGCAGGAAGGTGAATGCTCTGACAAAGACAGCATCTGCTTGTCCTGTCTGCACTGCTCCATGGGGCAGTTAGCTCTGGTGTAATTTGAGAATATGGTATACAGGAATGGACAGCCAAGGATGGACTTCTAGGGGAGAGCTCAGAAAGGTGCTGGGTCACTTGAGCTGCTCGTTTCCACGCCCTTGGAGTTTGTGGTTGGTGTAAAACTATACTGGAAATGACCCAAGTTTGTGTGAGTTTGTTTCTAGTTACTTCTCGTAGAAAAGGTTCTGAATAATGTTGTTTTTTTTTTTTTAACTAGATGGAATTTTTAAATTCAAGAGGGCCTTCAAAATCATATTTGGACTTCTTTTAATTTATTCACTGCAAATGTATTAACTCAAACACAAGGGTTGCGAGCAAACCTCTTAAGAGTTTATTTGCATTTTGCCTGAAAGAAAATAAATCAACAATTGGCTGCTGCAGACATTAAAATATAGCACTTGAATTGTAACACTGCTGTGAAATTAAATATAAATGCTTCAGAGATCCAAACAACATTAAAGTGTTGAAGAAGATGGAATTTTAAATCTTGATTTCTGGCAAGAGAACACATATATAATAAACAATTAGGAAACAATCCAGCTTCTTAGGGAAATAATTTCCTTGCATTAGTTTCTATCTGAGTCTACATTCTGAAAAACACAGTTAAATGATTGTGTAAAATATTTGTTGTTAAATGTGATGCCATAAAAGGTAAAGAGGATAAAGCAATAGGAGTCTGATAATAAAATTGTGCTGTTTTTTGAAATATGGTTTAATGAACAAGTTTGAAACAAAGTTAGACTCTGTTGCTTTCACTGATAGATTTGAATATTAGCACAAGACTCTGTTTATGAGTCATGCCATTCTCTTTCCTTGTATTTTACATTAAAATACAGGAAATAGCACTGATTCAGGGTGGTATTATTAAATGACAGTCCAATACAGAAATCAGAGTATGAAGGAACTAGAAAATCACTGATAAGGTCACTGATAATTTGTCTTTAAAAGCAAGGTAATACAGCAACTTCAGGCAGGAATGAGTTTTGGCTGTTGATTGTTTCTATGTGTAGGATTTTAGGTTGAAAAGAGATACCTTCTAATGTTAAAGAAACAAACAAATGCCAAACTTAAAAAGAAAAAAGGAAATATTTACTTTTTCACTCCATCTGCTATTAGAAAATCAGATTTGTAGTCCAATTCAGCTTCTGCTGTGGAGTGGGAAGAGAGTTGACCTAAAAGACTTGGTGATTTTTGAAATAGAGAAGACCCTGCAGACCTCTACAAAGTTAGGGCTATCTGTAGGAATTTCCAACATCTTGTTCTACATGACATTTGCTAATTAATTTATAAATGTCATCAACTAACTTTTGTCATCATCATTCAGTATTTATGTTCTGGAATATCTTCAGCATCTTTCACGGAAGGGACCTCCCCCAGTAACAATAAGTTGTATTAAAACTTTTTCTAGAGTAGAGGATGAGGCAACTGTTTTCTGGTGTCCTTTCTTGCCAATTTCAAATGAGGGGTGGTTAGATATTTATATGGCACTACTACACTTTCTGATGAAGTAAATTTCTCAATCCTTATGGCCACTAATGAGGTTAAGGACACCGAAATAATTAAAGACAAATTGGAGTAGCTGAAGAGAGGGAAAGCTAAAGAGACTAGCTAATACCCTCAATATCTGTAATGATTTTAGGTCCATATGGAATACCATTTCAGACATAACTCAGCATATTTTTACCCATAATGATTTAGGACCTCATAAGGTAAAATCAAGCAAGCAGGCAATAAATTTCCTTAACAAATTAAGGTAAAAACTTAGCAGTGATTTACAAAGTAGGTCAAACCTGTTGATCACCACACCAAAGATGGAGCTACATTGTAGGATCAGCAATTTGCTAATGCTGAGCAGGATTCACAGAGATGGGTGATAACTTGCATGTAAACTACTCTAAAACTAAGCAGTTGTACTAACTCAGTTTCTGATTCTGTAATACTTAAACTTTGAGTATCAAAGTAAATTCTCTAGCATGTCATGCATTCTCCCACCCAACTAGGTTTTAAAACTTTCACCTTATACACTGATTAACTCTCCCTTTTACACTGACTTTAGTTAGAAGGTGAATATTTGCAGTTCTTTTTTTGCCAGAAATCCCAAATGACAGATTTGTTACCTTTGTAGATCTTACACTGTGAAACAGGGCACAAACACTGATGCATGTCTTTGAGACAATTTTAAAGCTTTCTAAGCATGGGCTGCACTTGTCCTGATGTCTTTATTGTGAGTCCTTGCCTATGCAAGTGCTTTCATACTCAGAATAAAATAATTTTGAAAACTTTATATAGAGGATGAAGGAAAAAACAGTCAGCTAAAATAAAATGAAAACTAATTTGGTATGTATCTCATGTCTCAAAGCGTTTGGAAATTCAGTAGTAGGGAAACCTGGACCTCCACCAGTTATGTCAGAGTCATGTTTTACGTGCAATGCTTCTTGTTATCAGATGTATTTTATTGGGCAGTGGCTGTTTTTTTCCTCTGTGCATTATTAGGTTCAGGTGTTCTGGAGCATGAATCTCCCCCTGCTGATCTTTTAACTCAGGTGGCAAAATCTTTTTTTTGCTGGCTTATGGTATTGCAATTGTAGAGTGATTTTATCTTGTAGACTCTTCCTGTGTGGTCTTTTGAATGGTGGTCTGCCTTCCAGTGTGATTCAGATTAGGTCTCCCTTGGCCATTTTGCCTCAGTATTCAGGCCTGCTCACTTCTCACAGTTCAAAAAGTCTGCTACATTAAAAGAAGGAAGTATATTCCTGTTTAGATGAAGATCTGATACATGATACACCTGTTTTCCTGTTTTGTGCAATCTTGAAAAAAACAAAATCCTGTAAAATGACTGAAAAAACCTCAACAACGCTAAAGGAGAAAATCAGCCACTCAGACTCTGACATGTCAAATAACAAAAATAAAAATAAAATTGCTCTCAAAGAAGAGAATTTGTAATGGTAATGGAACTACATATAGGTAAATAGTCTATCTTCATCTTGATCGAAAAGCATACTTTTAAGCTTCTTGAAATCAAACTCATTTAAAATGCAAACTTGTACAGGGTATGTGTTCTTGTGCAACCAATTTTGGTCACAGTTTTGTGCAAGAGCTGTCAGTAATACAATGTTATCCACTGTACTGATTCTTTTTATTATTTGTGACCTGGAGTTGAAATATATCTCACAGGTAAATTAAGTTCAGTATTCATTTGGCCATTGTTTTAATGTGGATATGCAGTGTGGGTGTTTTTACTACCTTTTGTTTAATTGTGAAATTTTGCCAAGGTTGAGAGAAGTTTTGGGAAAAACCTGAACTACTTGAGGACAACGATACCTGACGTGCCTTCCAAGTGATGGTTGGTATCTTGAGAATAATTATCCTCTGCACAGTGGTTTGTCCTTTATGTTCCTTTCTTCCCTTCTACTTTCTAGAGGGGATGCTAGGGACAAAGGATGTAGTTGCTGCTAATACCAGGTTCCAAACTCTATTATCTATGGAGATACAGCAAAACCTGTAATTGCAATAGACTTGAACAGCAAAGTGAGAAAAAGAAAAGCTGATGTATCTGAGACGCCAAGCATAGCTATGAAATGCAAAAGGGTAACGGCAGTTTCACTAGGAATGAAATATTCATGTTGCTAACTTACATAAAACAAAAGATGGAGTGTTTTCTGCAGGGAAATTACTTTTGCTGATGAGCTCCATTTATGCATGATAGAGTTTTAAATTTTTGAAAACCCCCTTGGTTATTTTTTTCTCTTTTCAGTTTTAGCGGCTTTAATTTTAGGCTTATAAACAGATATATGTAAAATTTCTCGCTGAAAGGCCCTTATTCTGTTTAAAGTCGTATTTATTACATTCAGCAAAAATAGAATTGCTTCTGTCAATGGCAATGAATACAAAATCAATATTTAAGACTGCAGTCTCATAGACTTCATATTGCAAAGTGAGTACTTCAGTTTTGAATTGCTCCATAATGAAATGTATCTTCATTTATCATTCTTCTTCTAACATCTCCAGAGGTTCTAGTTTTGCACCAGGTAGCTGGAGAGCAGACAGTAGCAGAGGGAGTTGAGAAACCCAGTTTTTGGTCAAGATTAAAGCATGTCCCCAGAATTGTGAGGTCTGATGTGCTTTCTTCATGCTGTTGGTGGAGGATCAACATGCATGTCTTCCTTGTCTCAGAGGCAAACCCTGACGGCATCAGTGGAAAACTCCCACACACTCTACAGACTAGATATGAAACTGGAGTGAGGAGATCTGGAAATCTGGTCTCAAGCTAAGGCCAAATTCTCTGAAACATTCATGAATCTACCTTGTTTCTGTATCGCTACAAGCAGGTTTTTTTGAAGGCTGGGTGATTACTGACCTTGTAGGATTTTGGCCAAGATATCAGACTTAAAAAGTTCTAAATTGTTGCTTCTGCCAAGCTTTTGACAGCACATTACTTCAGGTAATATTCAACTTCAGCAGTTCAGGGTGAGTTGTTGGCTTATGTTCAGTGTCCCAGAGGGAAAAACCACTAAGAGAATATAATTCCATCAAGTCTAAGAAAAATATGTTCTTGGAAGATGTTAGATAGTGCTAGGGTATACAGAATGTATAAAACAACAGCAAATAAAACCTGTCTGTTTAAAATTAATACCATAACCTGATTTTTTTTCCCTTTTGGCCATAAATAATGCAGTGTTCTTAGCACGTATATTTAGACATCAAAATACAGGCAGTTCTGTCCCATAGAACAGAAATTTTGTAAATAAGCAATGAATTTATGGTTCTGGTTTGTTGGAAATGATAATATTTTGCCTACTACACAGGTAAATCTTGAAACAGATTTAGTTGATTGCACACAACAGACAAAGAGTATAGAAGAATATGCATACTAGGGAATAAGTGGGTGCTTAAAATAATTTTTGTTTTTAAAGCCTTCCGTAGTTTAGAGTCTCTAGTACAAGTGTTTGCAGGAATAAATTTGCTAAACAGTATTTTTGCCCTTGACTCTTCAAAGTGACAGATGTTGTAAGTTAGGAAAACTTCATCTTCCCTGCAGTAACCTTTTAATAACAGATCATAATGGTGGCAGAAGCATAATTCTTGTGACATTCAAGATGATGAGCTAAGAAACAGAGCAGGTTTGAAATGTGTATTGACAAAGGATGAGAAAAATGTTATGCTCCCCTTACTATATGAAGTAAGAACAGAGCATGATTTTAATATAGAGCTCTTCTAATGTAAATATAAGAAATAAATAGGTGATGGTTATTTGTGGGAAGCAGACTAGGACTGCCTGCTCATGCTGTGGGTACCAAAAAATAGAGTCAGTTCTGCTGTTGGTAGTGCAGCACAGCTGGTTGAGCTGCTCAGACCATAAGGCACCACATCTGTAGGAGTTCACCAGCTCCCAGACCCTCTGGACCTCCAGGCTGTGGGACCCTGGCTGCTGTAGTGTGGTGAGCTGGATGAAGTCATGAAGGAATCCCATAGTAGAGTGGGAAGCCTCATGATTTTCAGCTTATTGGCAAATTAATGATTGTATCATCTTCCCCTTCCCCTGTTCGAATTTAGATGATCGTTGCAGTATGTGAGGCCATAGATTAAATTCAGTTCTTCCCTAGGTATATGAATCCATAGAGTTATTAATAGGTAAACTACCCTTCTTTATATTTTCTTTTTCTCACAGCCTTCAGAGGAAAGGTCGATGGGGTTGAATAACAATAACAGCTCTAGTATTGTGTTCTTCCTCTGTAACTCTCTAAAGGCCATTGCAGAGCTGATAAGTATAATTAGACCTGATCAGAAGCTTCAGGGCAGGACAGAGCTCTGCTGGAGAATGCTGATACAATAGGACTGACTGGTTTGATTCCAGCTTTTATTTGTCTAATGAGTTTTCATAGCAGCAGAAGACATGTTTATGTTCTGTACTATGCAACAGTGGTTCTATAAATGAGTTATTCCAAGGAAATATTTTTCAGTTGATTTACATGATGGCTGGGAGAAGCCTTTATTGTACTGAGGTTGAGTCTGTGCTTAGGAACTGGCCAACAGCCTTATCAAGAATTAACTTTTAATTAATGTTCTGTGCAATGTATTTTATAATCCTGGTTTTTAACAGTTAACCACAGCTCACATTCACCACCCTGGCAGGGTGCAAGAAGGTGTGGTGGTTCCTTTGCCTCTGCATTATAGACGTGAGCCTTTTCTCTTTAGAGCTGTCAGGTTGGGGTAGAGAAAATGGCCTTTGGCAGCTGATACTTTCCTCTCTAAGCAGACAGGTTATGTGGTGAATTTCTTACAACTTGCTATAAGAACTATTATTTAAAAATAAAATGAAGTAATATTGACTTTGATATGAGCAAAACAGGCTGTTTGATTTGATCTCTGTATAGTGGTGATAGATTTTGCTCTTCTGCTGTCAACTATAGATAAAAACATGGTGACAAATGGGAATCTGTACAGTCCTAGGAAGACATTAATTACAATATAACAGCAACCCATATAAACTTAATGAATATATTAATTGGAGATCCAGGAGAAGTATTAAACTAGAAATATTAACTTATAATATGATTTCAAAATAGAAGATGCTTAAGGTCAGATAGCGGAAAAAAAGCTCAGGGTAACACCTCGTATCTCCAGACATGTTCTGATGAACATGTGAGCCTGTATCATCTTTTACTCTGATGAGGGGGAACTTCTCTAGGCTGCTGGGTTCACAAATTGGAGAGATTAAGTAGCAATTCACACAGTATGTTTGACAAAAAGACTGGTTTCCTTCTCTGTTTGGATTTGTTAAAGGCAACAGTTCAAAGAATGGCTAAAAACCTGTAATTCTTTGGGTCCCTGTTCCATCCTGCCATTATATAGGACACTTTGACACTTCTTACCTCCTATAATGGCATATTCCTTAGATATTGTAGGAGTTAATTCTGAAATGGTTCACTCTGGTGTGATTTATAACACACTTGATTCATTGGAGGGATTTTCTTTATGAATGAAGTATGATAACGTGCAAAGAAAAAAAGGGGTGGAAAAGTTTTTCTTCAAATAAATTAAAAAATAGATCCAGGGAATATTTTTAATCATTAGCATAAAGATGTTGCCACTTTGCAGAGGGGAAGACATTTTGTAGGAGATGTTTAGCCTTGAGGCAGTTCGTTCTTTACGCAGAGGCATAAAAAATACAGCTCCTGGCTGTTTTTATCATTACTAATAAATGAATAAGCATGGTTTCTGAAAAAACATGTTTTATCAGAAGGACATGTTACACTGTTCTTATCAATAATTCTATGCAAGTAAAATTCAAGCCTGCGGGATTGTATTGTTGCAAGTTTTTATACAATCACTTTTCATAAAAGAAAAACAGACTGAGGTGGTGATGAATGATGGATGAAAATTTTAGATGTAATTAAAAGAAAAAAGCATTGAATTCCCAAGTTCCTTTAAGCAAGAGAATTAAAAAAATACTGTAAAACTGTGGTTTGATAGATAATATTCAATTAAAGTGAACTGCGTGCAGGAAAATTAGGCAGGTTTATATGAGAGAGATTGACAAGCTTTAAATAGCCATGAATATGTGAATAGCTGACCTATTTTACTTCCCATTTTAATTGTAGAGATGAACAGATTAAGGATTGTGCTGGAGAATGCAACTGGAGCTTTTAAGGGAGGATAAACAGAGAAATACCAATCCTGTAGGAATCCTGCAAGAACTCAAAGGGAGTTACAGAGCTATTAACAGATCAGCTATAGAGTGATCTCATTGCTGCCATCAAGTGTGTGAGCAACATGAAACAAAGATTTTTGGCAGATAGCTGAGGAACAGAAGAAAGATGATTCAGTCATTGGAGTTGGTTGAGATTACCATGGAGTAATTTCAAAACTGGAAAAAAAATTTCAAAGTTAAGGTCATACTTTGGCCACAGAGTATCTGGACCATAAGTGATTTTTACACTCATAATCACTTCTGGTGAATATTTTTTGTGGGGAAGAGTTATCATTTGGGGTTTGGAAGCTTTATCCATCAGAAGAAAGACAGCAGCTCAATAAAAACTGCCTGGATGAGTGGCATCCCCTAATATATTTCCTGTTGTTAGTTTTTGTACTAAAAGCCTAATGGAATTCTTCTCAATTCACTTTCAGATAGGTATTAGTGCACACTCTGTATTTAACAATGTAGGTGAGCTTCAATTTCTTCAGATAATCTAGTTTTTAATCCAGTTGTCCAATTCAGTAATAGCTCTCAAGCTTTTCTAGCTTCTCTAACTTTCCTAATGTTAAAAAATGTTGATTTTTTTTTTAATGCCTTTTACCTTTTTCAGAAAACAAACCAGCCTAAACATCTTGGCCTTTATTCAATGACAGGTAGCAAATGAGTAAGACCAAAAGTTGACCTGTAGGCAACACAATGGATTTTTGTTGCTTTTATATACAAATGCCACTCCTGAATTCTGCTGTGCCACAAGTTCTTTTGATTCTGCTGGTGAAATCAGTGTCTTATTTGCTATAATTCTGGTAATATCAGTACTTTCCAGTAGTGATCAACAAGAACAGCTCCTGTGTGCTGTAAATCACAACACAAATTTTCTTGCCTTTGTAAAGGCTGTTTGCATCCATGTTACTAATGAAAAGCCCAGCATAGAGCTTGTAATTTTTAAAAATGAACTCTTAGAAAGGTCAATTAGTATTCCCATATCCTGGAAACAAGAACAGTTTGGTCCAGAGCAGTAGTGCCAAGAGACAGATCAATCATAACATGCCATTCTTGCAATTTCAAAGACACAAAGGTAGCAGAGACAAAGCATAAGCTGCCTGACTTGACTTTTGAAGGAACCACATTCACCACAGCAAGGATTGCAGAAGCTACTCTTAATGGAAGCTTCTGAAGGAGGTGCATATTGTTGGTGAAGTTTGGTTTTGTTCTGTTGTTGTTAAATACCTCTGAATGCTGAGTCTCTAATCTTCCTGGAATGATGCTCTCATTCTGGCACATGTCAGACATGACAGAACTGCTATTTCTTATCAGCACAAATAATGCAGCAGCATCTGGTAGATACTAGCTCCTTAAGAGAATGGTGAGACCTTCAGAGACAATGCCACCAGCACTGATTCAGAATATTTTTGACACAGCATGATGTTTTTAGGCAATTTCCATGACAACTCCCCTGAATCTTTAGATTTCTGTAAGCCTGAAGAAAAAAAAAAGGATTCATTTGGACAAGAATGGAAATGCCATCTGACTAGGCAGAGTAGCCACTTTCTTTGATGTTGGTAGTGAGATCTCTTAAGGAGGATAAGTTAGAGCAGGCAGCTTAGGGAAGAGAAAGCAGGTGTTTGTTCTTCCATCTAAAAGAGAAAATCTGCCTAAAAATTGTAACTGTTGAATAATATTTTTTTTCCCCTTGGCTATATAATTTTATCTCCATGCTGAGAGCAAAGTACACCAATCAATGCCCTGGAGCTGTTGATTATAGATTATAGCTTCATTGTTTTAAGTGCCTGTTATGGATGTGCAAAAGCCTGAGAAGGAAAAAGAAGGATTAAGTACAGCAACTCATGGTAAAGCTTCATAGCAGAAGGATTCTTCTAAATTCTAGGCAGTGATATCCAAAACCAGCCATTCTTAGAAACAGTATGGCTTTATGGAAAGACACAGAGACAGAAGATGTCAAAGTGTAGATATGCTCATTTTGCAAAATGCTTATGACTCTCTAGGGAGAGAGCACAATGACAGCAGATGAATCTTGCAAGGAGTGAGTTTTTTTAATTATTTTATATAGTTTTGCTCAATAACGTTAACAATAATTCCAAAACAACATTTGTTACCTGTCCAGTGCATACATGTCATGGCTCTGCCTGCCCTTTTATTTCATGTTTCTTTTGACTTTTTGCTAGCACTAAATTTCAGTGGGCATTTTCAGTGAGAACCACACATACCAAAGAAGTGGTGCCTAAATTCATCTGTCATTACCTGATGTTGCAGAGCCTCCTTGGCACCACAATCAGCTTTTCCTGTACATGTCACCATGTGTATCATTCTCAGGGTGGCCACCCACTGTGTTTATGTTCAAAGGGATATGGCAAACGTGGATTAGGTGGATTGCAGGATCTACCTTTTTGCAGACACTGTTCTTTTCTGCTCATCTGTCTGCAAAATCTGTCTCTGCCTTGGGGATGCTGCATCCTTCAGTGACCTAGACAGGAGAAATCTTTACTCCCTTCCCTCCTCCATAATTAACCTGGCTGCTTTGCAGCATATTCTGCTACAAAGGCCAAAGACCTTTAACCTTCTGCTGAAGCTGATGTGAAATTCTCTGCACTGTGTTTTCCACTGCTCCTTGGAAGATATGCGGATTATTCAGAGCACAAAGCAGAGTGGAAAATTTCCAATCAGACAATTTACGTTTTTATTCTCTTTGGAAAGACTGTATCAGGAGGTTGAAATTTGGATGCATATCCTTTCTTTTCTGTTATTTCTTCTTGTGAGTTTCTATTCATCCTTAAGTTCATTGTTTACTTAATTTTTTATATTCTTAAAGCTTAGTTTTCTCTCCACATTTTTTTTGGTCTCTGATAGTCTTGCATCAGACATCTTCATTCTACATTATTTGAAGGGAAGGTAGATTCAAAACAAGGAGCAGTAAATTTGTTAATAACCTGTCACAGTGAAATTGAAGTCTGATAAACATGAAGAACAGAGAAGTGGCCAGAATAGCAAGTACAGAGCAGAGCAGAGGGGGAACAGAGAAGATGGTTATACCCATGCAGAAGGTCCCTGGGATGCTGATTGTGAAAACATGTAATTTTGCTGGGCAAAAAGATCTGTTACATGAGGGCTGAGGGTAAGCCATATGGTAAAAGACAGGCTCTATATTTCAGTTTATCTGAGTATAGGAAAATTGCTCATATCTGTCAGAAATCCCGCTGTTTCTCCAGCTAATGTACAGTCTCATAGCACTTGCATATTAAGTAACATTTATTAAAAATTCATAAACATTAAGAGTCCAAAGCATTCAAAATCCAAATACCAGGCAATTTGATGTTAAAATCTTGCAGAAAAATTGAGCCCTACTTCCGTTCATCCGAGAGCTTGCAGGCATTTAACAAGGCAGTTGTGGACTTTGTGCTTAATAGCCTTCCCCACTCATTGGCCATGGTGTAGATGATGTTAGTTCAATGAACAGTCCTTAATGTGGGTTATCTTGGACTCTATTGTATCTGGATTTATTGTGTCTGGCAGTGGTATGCATAAGACCAAGCTGTAAAAGATGACTGCTGTGCTTCTGAGATGGATTCCTCTCTATCCCTACTTCCTGGAAGTCCTCCAGCACGGCTGAGGAGATCAGGGCAGGGATGTTTAGCTGGGTGCAGCTCTACAATCTCTAGTTCCTTCTGCATTTTTGAAAGCTGGAAAAGGGATAAAAAAAAAAAGTGACCTTTAGCACAAAGCAACACAGTCACTGAGTTAGTACAAAGCTTCCAGAGTGCCAGTTTTGTCTTCCACATTGATGGGCTTGTCTGCATTTTCATGTGGTCCCTGATTTTGAAGGATTTTCAGTTTTTCAGTAGAACTTTTTACTGGACTAGAAATGGAAAATCCCAATGTATTCCTGGTAAACAAACAAATCTAGCTCTCTGGAATTTAAGGATAAAAATCAGTTTGATTTTTGTTTTGTGTTGAATTGAAAATTAGGATTCAAGGTTATGCGTTTACATGAATAAGATTTACAGTATATTTTTAAATGTAGCAACCTGATCGGTGACATTTGGGCTACTTAAGAACTATAGAATTTGAATTTGGTCTCTTGTGAGAATATTAGCAAATATTAAGTAGTTTATGAAATTTAGGTCAGCAGTTTAAAACAGATGGGGAGAGCCTGGCTTTGATATTTTCATTTTAGCTACTGTCTTTTCATGTGTTTTTGCAGTGATATCTAGTGAGAGTCTTGCTCTGCTGAGTGATATACAAATACACAGTAGATAATAATGTCTGACTGATTTTCAATACAGACATAGTTAAACCTTACAGGTTTTGAAATTAAAATGAGGCCAATTGAATTAATAGGAGTGAATGGTATTTTTTCTCTCAGGGGAAGATTGCCCTAAGGGAATGGAAACAACATTTAAGACTGCCACACATTGGCAATCCCTCTGCCTCAAGAAAACTCAGAGGCTGCCATGGGTGCGGAACAATTTAATTTGGACAACCATAACCAATATGCAAAGACAGCTGAAAATGGTACAATATAGACTTCACAGCAGTTTCCAATCTTCAGTTCCTAAGAAATTGTTGTAATTACTCTATTTATTGAACTTAATAGCACTCTAGCTGAGTAAGGAATGTTCTGCAGCTTTCTAATTTTGCTATCATTGAATCACGGGATGACTGGGTGAGAGGGGACCTTAAAGATAATCTAGTTGCAGCCCCCTGTCCAGGGACACCTCCTACTAGTCCAAGTTTTCTACTTAAGCTGGCCTTGAACACTTTCAGGGATGAGGCATCCACAGTTTCTCTGGGCAGTCTGTTCCAGTACCTCACCACCCAAGCAGACATTAAATTTTTCCAAAACAAAGAATAATATTTCTATTTCACAGACATACATAAGACTAACTGGTAGGAATCCCTTATGACCTGCTGCATTATTTGACCTTCCTCATAGTACTGCCTCTACATAATTATGTTCTCTTGCAATTTAATCAGTTGTTTCTGTATCAAATTTCTACCTCATGGTATGAACTTGCAGCATTCAAAACCATTTCAGAGTCTATGAAACGCAAAGAATTAGGTACATTCCTGGGAAAGTAGTTCAAGGATTGCCTCTCACTATTAAAAGCGTTCACCTCTTTTTCTGAACTTAGCTAGCTGTCAGTTTTCAGCCACTGGGTTTTGTTGTAACTGCCTGTAAGATTGAAGTGCTTTCTGCTATCAGAAATCTCTGCTAGATTTTCTATCCAGATTGCTTGTGATCGAGTTACACCATAATCCTTCATCAGAGGAAGTGGCTATGGATCATCTGCCTTGGTGAAGATGGATCTTAAGTCATCCATCTGGTTTCTCTCTGAATATTTTTCAACATTTTTTTTTCTGAATCATAGGTCTTCAAAGTGAGCCAAAGTGTATGAAATTGCCTTGATATTACAATGCGCATACATAGAGGAAACACTACCTCTGCTCTGTTCCAGATGATTCCTTTTTCAAAGAATCTCCTGGCTACCAAATTGTGTCTAATTTTCTTGATCAATATTCCATGCATTAATTAAATGATTACAATTATAGCACCGATTCCTGGAAGATCTCAGAGGATGTCATCCTTCCAGAATGAAATCTGGGCAATGTTAGGGGGATTGCTGTGGATTAGTCTTTGATAAATTACCTTTTCCTGTACAAACACACAAGTGACACACAAATGTTATTTGTGCATGGGACAGCAGAAACAGCCCAATGCCAAAAGTGATGATCATGTTGTCAATGGCAATATACTGAAATGAAATATAGTGTGAGTATTGATTATGTTATTTAAGCTAATGAACCTTAAAATAATTGTGCTAAAATTACTCTTTTCTTTTAGTGGCCTTTTCTTTAAAAGCTGAAGAATAACGGAGCAATATATAACTCTGTTCAAAAAGTTGCCATGCTTATGGCCTGGGACAAACACAGTTAAACAATATCACTGAAGTGAAAACATATTTATTTCTGAGACACATCTGCATCAATTAGCCTCTATACCCAAACTTCTCAAGGGGAAGTGCAATTATTTTTATGTAAGTGTTTTTGAAGAACAAATTAAAAGAAAACAGGCATAATTTCCTGCCATTGAAGACAGAGATTATGGTTGTTAACATACATTAGTAGAGGGTGAGTAAAGATTTCTGGAGAAATTTCCATAAATACAGGGATAGAAATGTTTTACAACATTTGTTTTAATCCATTACAGTGCATTAGAACTTTCTTTTTTCCCCTCATCTTCTATCTTTTAAAGTTTTCAGTCTCTAATTTTAAATTCACTCACTGCAGTTGCCACAGCAGCTTGTAGTTTGCTGGCCTCCAGCTGTGCTGGCTTTCCACCAGGTTCTTGTTAATCACTGACATGAGCTGCTGCTTGTGGAGGGAGCAAGTCAGCAGAATGTAGAGAGGGCTCTGTTCCTGCAGCTCAGGGCATGCTCGGTGGACAGCTTGTCACAATATTCAGTAACACTCTGTATAAGATCACTGAGCTCCTGTGATGAAACAATAACTTTTATTGGTTCAGCCTTAGAAGACCCAAGCTGTTTTCAACGTGGAGAAAATCGCCTCTCCTGCAGATGGGGTGTCCCTGCTAGACTGGCAGATGTTCCCTGTCTTGCACAAAATCATTTTCTCCATTGGATAAGATACTGCATTTCCTGGAATGCAGTCCTGGAGAAAAATTACTGACAACTTTGAGAAGACGCTCACACCCTGGAAATGAATTTAAATATGAGTTAACAGTTCTCAAGAAAGATGGGAAGAGTCTGAGGGAAAGGTGGTGGGTAAAACTGTGAGTAATTTAGGGTTTCTGACAGCCACTAAGCAGGAGGAAGAAGGCAGAATATAAAGTGGTTTTTCTAAGTGAGAAATGAGGATGAGCTATGGAAAATAAGAAATGAAAAGCCATTAAGTATAGGAAAGGTAAAACAATGTAAGATTTCAAAAAGAATCAGAGAAATCTGCTCATGAGCACAACTGTGAAGAAATGTATAGGCAGCATTCCATAGGTTGTATGAACTTCTTTGTGTTGGGCTTAATTACACCCACCTGCTCAAATAAACTCTAACAGCTGTTTTTTCAGTAAATTTTCTCACTGTACTCTTGTGGCTGGGGTACTTGTGTACCTACAAATTGTTTCCTTCAGAAAACCAATTCTGAGGCCACGGATGGGCTGTCTGCCTTTGCAGTTGAGGCTACAGATGCTGCTTTAAATTAAACTGGGCTCATGGTGGTCCAAAAATACCTTCAGTACAAATATAGAACTCAGTCTGCTTATTTTGTGTAGCCAAATGTGTTTTATTTCTGTAGTGAAAACAGGAGTACTTATCACTGGGATATGCAAGTACTTCTTGATAGATGCCTGTGTAATCCTGGAGCTTATTTGGGGGAGGGAGATGCTGTTATCTACTTTATAGCTGGGAACACCAAAGCAAAAGTATTTCAGGGTGAACTTTCAAAACCAAGCCTTTGATCTTTCTGTTGCAAGATGCCCTGTTTCTAATACACCAGAAGTGCTCAGAGACTGACTTAAATTGGAGTTGTTGGCACTAGGACATGCTTAATTTGGGTCTATAGTTTCCTCATGTGTTTTGTTGTTGTTGTTTTCTCTTTTTCTCCCTCTGGCTTTCTAGTTCAGAGTGCTTTTTCATGGAACTGAAAATGCTTTTCAAAAGGAGACCTCTTATAAATTTAGAATTTATTGAAAGATCAAGATTGTAGTAAACATCTTCTTAGAATATCTTACTAAATCAGCTATTAAACAATCTTTTTTGCTGTTTTCATTGTGGGTTTGTTGCTTTTTTTCCCTTCAAGACCTTTCATGGAAATACTGTGTTTAGGATAGGCATTTTCTTGCTGAAATGTTTCTTTATACCTTGTTGCAGTTATATTTTGTGGGTTATATTTAGTGCTCAGTAGAATGTATTTGTTTACTCTTTTCTCTGTAAAAGTCAGTTTATGTACCTGCTCTTTCTCACCAGTCTTTTTAAGTAAACTATAATGTCATCTATTCAATGTAGTTTCTTGTTTGTCTGTACGTAATTTTGTGCTTTGATCTTTTAAAAAAATTATAATGCTCCTTCTCTTGCTCATACTCTCAGTCTCTTGTGGGAAGAGAATTGGACAGGTATGTCTTTTGCAGAAATACAGCTGATAACTCTATCTCTCCAGAGCTACCAGGATAGAGGTGTTGTCACACTCAGCCATTCAAGAAACAAAATGTTACAAGTTCACACATAGAACCATTCTAAAGAAGAGTGGTTTGGGCTATTTTTCTGCTTGAGTGAAAAAAAAGGACACTATTTGTACATTTGTGGTTTTTCTTCTCTTTTTTTTTAAGAGCTGCTTTCAAATTGAAATGGTTTTAAAAAAAAAGACCCTACTCCCAAAAAACATGTCTCCACTCCTCCAAAAAATTGAGCCAGCTTATGAGTTTTCAAATACGTCAGCTTTTAGATGCAAGGGTTAAAATCCACTAAATTCCTATCACCCTGGCAACCCAGGTTTCCATTTAATATAAAAAGTATGTATGTTGATGGAAATTTACCTGTTGTTAGATGGTGTTCCCAGAGCACTGTCTTCATACCTTCTTTAACTTCTAGCCTCTTGTCAGAAATGTTATCAAGGTCCCTAATAATATTTATGGTGGCCTTCTCACATGACGACTCTCACTCCATGCTGGTTTGTAGGAAATCTAAATAAATGTTTTTGTGCTGTGACTATATGAATTTATTCTTTGTAGCTTGAGTCTCACTATTCCCCTTCGAAACAAAAAATTAATTACCGCTGGTGAAATTCGATGCGATTTCACTTCCCGCTTTGGATGGTGCAACCAGAGCTAACTGCTCAGCAAATAAATCTTGCACAGCAGTCTGTTGCAGTTTAAGAAAATTTATGCTATCGGTTGAGGGAACTGCTGGAAATGTTGTACTCAAGGCTCTCCAAAACGTAATTGAGAATGTCAGGAGAAATCATTACAGAATGGGCGATTGCCCAGATTTATCTGTTACAGCAGACAGCTTTAGAACATGCAATATGTGCCAGAGGTGGGGAGCTGTTCCAGCCCAGCAGCACAGCAGTGGAACACGGCCAAGACACTCACACATTTGTTCTGGCTACATATATTTTAAATATAAAGGAATGATTACCGCTGTCAGGTGCTTTATATGGCTCGCATTAATTTTGAGGAGAAGAGAGGATAAAACTCAAGAACTCCTCTGTGGGTTGGATTTAGAGACTAGATGCAGGGAGCTCAAAGAAACAGATACACAGATCTTTACCTTGAATTTTTAAAGCAGCTGTTGGATTTGGACATAAAACATGAATCCCCATGGCAAATCTTAAGGCAATGTATTTCCAATATTCTGATCAATGGCTTTTAATAAATGTCATCAATACACATTTATTCTGTCACTGTTCTGCAGTGTTGTCAGGTTTATAGAATAAACTTGAGATCTGAGTGATGATTATAATCCCTGTCTGAAGTTTACTTATTAAGCAGAGAAACATGTGTCTTTTAAACTTTTCAGGAGTAAATCTGCTGCTTTGGAAGTGCAATAAGGAAAAAAGTCTGACTAGTAAAAAAAAAAAACCTACAGAGAACTAAAACAAGTATTACACAGTGCAGCAGTGCAGAAACTTCTAATCGTATGCAGAAACTCATAAATTCAAGTGAGTTGAACTTGAAATCATAAAGCGTGTGGGTAAGTTTGATAATTTATGTATGAAAAGAATATAAAGAGCTTGAAATTCACTAGCCCATACTTGATAAAATTTACTTTTGATATACTATCACTCCTGTGGTATTAAATGAAAGGCTTTGCACACCTCATTGCGTTTTTTATATGAAAGATGCTAATTTACTTTAGATTTTGGACCAGTTTTCTGCTTAAAGCAAGTACATATTTGTTGAGAAATTTGGAAAGAGGTATATGAAATGGAGCCACAGGTTTAGCTAGGTAAACATTTGATCTTGTGAAGAAAACAAAATGAAGTATGAGAAGGCTCAAATTCAGATGCAAACAATGTTTTAGTGGCACAAGTGGGGAGCAATTAAAAAAGAGAGAACATGGATAAAGAAATTGCTTACATCCAACCTTTAGTTTTTTCTGTGTTCTTTCTTATAAATATTGACCAATGAGACTGCTTAGTGTTACTGGAAAGAATACAGAGACCAAAGATAATTTTTAGAAATGAATATACCTCGTGCAGTCAGGAGCCACAGCTTATTGCAGTGCTGTATGTTACCATAATTAGGAATAAAGAGAAGTGGGTTTATCATTGTCTTATTTACTTAAGCCTTGCTAATTTATTAGTGCTCTTTAAGTCCTAGAGATATAAAAGGCACCATGGGTGAAATATTTTTGCAATCCCTGTGCAGAGTTTGCTTTTACCATTTTCTCCTGGTGTGAAGAACAACATCAAAGAGTTGAGAGACTAAAGCTCTATAAATATTCTAAATGCAGTATATCTTTATATTCCACGTCTGCATGTTTTCTGATGCCAAACACCTTTGTAAATTGATTGAACAGAGAATGATTCAGTTGGGCTAAGGTGATTCACAGGCTCCAAAACTTGCCCAGTTTGGCTTACAGAAGGTGTGTTTAGGGGACAGTGCTACTGCTGCCTGATTTAAATCTGAGTCTTCATGAGCAAAGAGCCAGGAGTAAACAGTTTACTCTGCTGCTCTGGGTAAGAGAGATGGCCCTTCTGTCAGCAGTTTTGTTTTGCATCAGCACTTGAGTAAGAGAACAGATGCAGGTGAGCTTTACCACATATAAAATATCACTTTACACACACTTGTGATTTTCCAGCCTTCAGTACTTGCACTGATGTTAAACATTGGTCCTTCCAGTCCGTTCCTTGGTCATCTTAAGGATGATCATTTCAGTCAGTGTCGGTGCAAAGGGACATTGCACAGCTATTGCTCTGAGGGATGTGTGTCAGGGGAGGAATATGACATTTCTGGGAGACTCTCAGGGCCCTCACCAAGTGTTAAGATTATTTAGGTGGCTGTGCTGCAGAGAGATGTACATTAACTTGAAATATGGGAAATATCTGTAATAAAGAGTTCCAGTTTATTTGATCAGGGAGAAAACTGAGATAAAGAAAACCCTTGGGTGTTTTTAAAATGTTCCTTAATGCTTTTTATGCTCCTCAAGACGCAGTGAAGGTCAGTGCAGTAGGAAATGTCTCCATTGATTTAGATAAACTGTACCACTTTGCATTGCATTCCATTTTCCTTTTATCCACTTGAAGAGCTACCATAGGACTTTACCTTAGGCTGTCAGGCAACGTGCAAATTTTTCATAACCCCTGGTGAGGTTATTAGGTTGGCATATCCCTTACCCTTTAGGGCAAGTACTTCCACTAGGAGGATTTTTCATTTGTTGTTTTTATCATTGTGCCTGCATTATAAATATTTATTTTAGCTAATAATTAATTTCTCTTGTATTTTATTAACCTATAAAACAGAATGATATTCAAGTTAATTTGACTTTAATATAAAGATGAAAGTAAAAATATTTCTTCTGTCACATTTTGGTTTTGTGCTGCCACAGTTGCTCTGCAACCATTACTGAGTGGTTCTGCAGGGTTTATAATGCACATCAGAGTACTGAGCCTGAATAATGAGACAATGGACTTATGTGGTCAGGAGATTTAATGCCATCTAATAACAGCAGGATGAATTTTAGGAAGCTCCAGCGTTGCGACCATGGCCTGTAGAACTCAGTGGGAGTTTTGAAGGTTGCATCACTTTCAATCCAAATGCAGAAATTATTGCTATGGAAAGCCATTTTGCTTAATAGGTAATTGAAATGCCTATGTATAAAGGTGTGTGTGTCTATATCCATATTTATATGTAATTGTTACACATCCTCAAGGATAAAGAAATACAAACACTGTACATGACTGCCACTTTATGAGAATGTTACAGGTGAAGCACTAGTTGTACTGAAGGTTGGTAGAGCCTTCCCTTGTAATTGCAAAGATTTTTGTTTGGAAAAGACAAATGCAGACTTGTCAGGTCTCATACTGTCAGCTTTACACTTCTTTGTTTGCTGCCTTCTTTCCAGCTGCAGAGTTATTGCCCTGGCTTGTAGCTGCTCCTGTGCTTTCATCAGAGCTTTGTGCAGGCAGAGCAGGAGATGAGGGATGCTGTGGTGCTGCTGCACACACCACTGAGCACCTGGCCTCTGGGGAGGCTGAGTTCTCTAAGGAAAACCAGGCAGCATTTGACTGCTGCAGTCTCTTCTGTTGCACCTGAATATATCTGAGTCTGTGTGTCAGCTGGGAGTTAGGAACTGCTGTGACAGGAATGTTTGAAAGACAGAGCAGTGGAGTTTCAGACTTCAGGCTTGGCTCTTTACTGGCTTGACAGTGCATACGCCCAAAGATGAGTTCTTCACCTGTCAGTAATTATCACTGCACACACAAAACAATCAGTCCTTTAAAAACCTGTCCCAATTTAGCTGTGATGTGTAACACCACTGAACTGATACCATCTTAATGAGGACTGATGACTCTGACCCTTGAAAGCCCGAGGTGCCACTCCCAAAACGCATTGCTGAAGGAAGTCCCAGCTTTCTTCATCCCTTGTTGGTGTCTTTTGCTCCTCTGGCTCTTTCTCAATAGGAAAAGGGCTCATCTAATCTGGCCATGCCATCTTACTTTTATGAGGATTGCTTTTGATTTCCCTTATTCTTTTGGTTTCAATGTATGAAAGGTTCATACTCGGAAGTGTCTTATAAGATCATTATAAGTGTTTGTATTTAAAGTGCAATACAGATTTTTCATATGCAGGAGTTAACAGACCTGAGGCAAAAATACCACAGATCCTTTGTTGGAAATAATATCTAAAATATACGATTAAATTTCTTTGCTAAATTATTCCTAAGAGATTGAAACAATTCTCAACATAATGAAAGACAGTGCAAGAAATTATCTTTACCTTGTACCAACTTCACTAAAAAAAGGTGAAATATTCTCCCAGAGGAAAAAACCTGTGAGTAGTTTTCTGCTGAGTTAGTGAGCTGAAGTGACTCCATAAATATTGTGAACTATGTCAGAGATGATTTCAGTCAGTGGGATGACGCATGGAGGGACAAGAGTGAGAGGGGTGTGGCAAAATGAACTTCATCTAGGAAGAGGTGAACTGACCATCTTATGGAACTTCCCTCTCAGATGTATATTTTGCAAAACTGTAGATTTTCACACCTTACATAACAACTCATTTATTAGAACAAACTTAGAGAGAATCTACCTGTTCTGGTGTTAATCAGGAGTGACTGGCCCTGTTGTAAGATTGAACCAGCCCAAATTTGTGTCTCTTCCAGCAAAGCTGAATGACACAACCACTGCATTATTGATGCAAATTAGATGTTGAGGCTTAATTTGTTTGAAGTTTCTTGGTGTCATCTGAATGGATCAGCTTTTTTTTTAAATTGGCATGCTTTCTGTGGGTTAAAGTATAACATTTTGTTGATCCACTTTGAGTAGCAAATTTTGAAAGAAGAGCTGTTTTTATAAAACATACCATAAATAAGTGTCTTCAGTTTAATTCTTCAGAATGTTTTAAATGGTAATAGAGATTTGGTCTTCTCAAATCACGTTGTATTAGGTTTTAACCTTAGATTAGCCTACAGATCATGCAGAAAGTAAAGCCAGATGAATTTACAACTAGCCCACACTACTGAATTCACCTTTGGGAGTATATTGAACTACTGCTACTACAATCAGTTTGAAACTGTCAAAAAATAGCTGTAGTGCAGAAAAATTCAGAGACAAATAACTGGTTGAAAGTCAGCGATAAGAGTTAGAAATTCTGAGTGCTGCCATTGCTTCTCAGAATAAGGACAAATCTGGGTCTTGTCATTTTTCTACTTTGATGGGAGATTTCTTCTGGTTCAAATTGTGTTGGTATGAAACTGTTCCTTGAGATTGCATTTCCAATACACAATTTAGAGCTGAGTAATAGAGGGGTTTCAAAAAACTTATTATTCCTTTGTCCTGAGAGAAGGTCATTTTGACCTTGTGTGTGTGGCTGGATGACATTATTGTTAATATCTTAAGAGTGGACATTCTAGTGTTTATGAATTCCAGAATTAATTAATTGCCCTTTAAAGTTTCCAGGCCAAGGCAGCATTTCCCTTGGTTGCTCTTCTTTCCCCAACAAAATGAAACTACAGGTGGCATATATAGACTTACTTTTTTTTTGTCCTTTGTGTGATCAATTGTGTGCATTAGTGAGATGGAAGTACTCAAAGTTGACTGGAATTATTGACTTCAGGAGTATACAACTCAATTCATATGTACAGGTAGGTGCAGATTTAGCTGCATTTGTTACAGAGTGGGACTGCAAAGGAGGATTAACATACCTAAATTATGGGGATGAGTGGGGACTTAGTAACAACTACAATGATGAAAAGGTATGATTTCCCATAAATGTTATTTGTTGATACAGTGTGGCTCCAGGTCTATTGCCCAAAAGCACGTTACATGCTCTGTAGTCTTTAATCTCATCCACAAATGGCATATTGAGGTACCTTTGTATATTGCTAGGCAAACCAGATTTGGATGTGTTACACTGAACCATTCTGACATTATTTATTATCTAGCCATTATCTATTTCTGAATGGTCATAGATAAAATGGAGCATAGAAAACGGATATTTTTGGCAAGAATTAGAGTTTATGAGGAACTGCATTGCATAAAGTATGAAATGAAGGATATATCAAGTTCCCACAGAAATGTTTTCAGTTACTCAGGCATCTGATTGTTCTGCTACTAGATTAGATAAAAAGAAATATTTCTACTGAAGAGACTGGTGTATTATTTAAAAATCTAGTAAGATGTTGTGAGTTTTAATATTGCTAGAATGTGGGTCTTAAAGCGGTATGGTTATGGGAAACACTCCTTTGTCACTGTCACTGATTGGAATGGTCCCGTTGAGAATCTATAGAGCAACTGAAAAATCCGGAATTAAATTGAGAATTATTGAAAAATAAGCAATGAATAAATCAGCAAAAATTGAAAAAACAAAAAAAGAGATGTATAGATTTTATGCCCTTAAATAGAAAAGCAGGAATCAAAAAAGTAGTCAAATAAATTTATGGCCTTTTATTTAAGCAGTGATTGTGCACCACATTCAGTGGAGTACATTATAATAGGAAATTATATTTGTTTCTGAGGCTTTGTTCCTGCTACTGCTCCTCCTTTTATTTTTGCAGTGTTCCTTAAAGAAACTTGCTAGGCTCCTGTCTGCTACGTATAAATGTTCATTTTTAAGGTATGCTGAAGGACTACATTTACAGTCATTTGGTTTTTTTCAGAGTTACTCATTTGAGACCCCTGGGTTTTATTTCCATGTTGCTTAATTGGCTTTTATGAATGACTGTATTGATGAACGTGCAAAGTGATGGATATTTTTGTTGGCAGCTGAATTTTCGACATTTTCCCTTCAAGAGATGAAAGGTGAGGATGGATTTGTAACTTGTCACAGGCAGGGTTCCCTCTGTTGTTATCAGACATCAGTGATACTTTAAATTGTTTTAATTTTGAGTCAGAAGTCATGAATCATTACAGAAATCTGAGAAAGTGCATGAACTTTTTAAAGAGGTGAAATTAAAAAGAAAGGTCAAGCTGAGGGAACTGCTAGCTCCAAAAATGTCCATTTTAATTAACATAATGAGATTCCAAGAGGCATTTGTGTCCTTTGTGAGTTTCCTTTAAAAAGTAGCAGGTTCTAGCCTATTTGTAAACACATTAGCTGCATTTCCTTCTGTCTTCAAAGGGATAAAAGTCATTGTAAGAGAGTGTTTGACACTTTGAGAACCATCTTTGCCCTTTTATTCACACTCCACAGGCAGCGCAGTGGTAGAATTCACAGTGGGATACCAACTTTAAAGTCCTCATTTTCCCCTTAAAAGCTGTGCTGCTGACAGTGCATTTTTGAAAAGGTCTTTAGCTTGAAGTGGCAAAAAGGTCTATATGCTAAATACAAGAGACTTTGATGGGGTTTTTTTTTGTTTTCTTCCCTTCTGAAATTTTAAATGGGGTTGAAAAGTCCTGTGAATTGAGTGACCTATCCAGCAATAGCTGTTGTCAATATGTCAGGTGGGTTTGAATGAGCCCTTCTTCCAGCTCTTTATAAGAGTTTATCATATAATTCGACTCTAGTTTTATGTACATTTCCAAAATATGGCTTTAAGAAAACAGAGAAGTTTATGAGAAACATGACTCTTCCTTCTGTTTCTATTTTCTTCTGCTTCTGGAACTTCTGTTAAGAGTGCAGCTGTATGCATCGATACAGAATTATGTGCAGTAAGCAAAGGTGAAGCAAGCTGTACATGGAAAAAGAAATCTATGGATTTTGGAATGGTTGATTGCTTTTACAGTTACTCAACATGAAAGTCCTGGAGTTTTTTTTGTTCTTTTCTTTACTAGATGCCTAGTATCTGCCTATTGAGTCTGAATTTTGATGGTTCCAATTTTCTTTACCAGAATTAGCAAGGATCTTTAATAATATTTATTCACATCATCTGTTGAAGTGTTATCCAATGACCTCTGATTAATACCAGTTTGATAGATCTATGTTAATATCAAATATCCATCTGTATCAGAAATGTGGTACACAGTGTTTAAGTTTCCTTTTAAATGGTTCTTTTCTGCTGCTGCCTCTCTTTTTTGATTGTTGATAGTACCTTGACTAAAAGGTAGAAGTAATAAAAACATCCTAAATAGAGAGTGCTCTTGTTGAATTCAGCTGTTTTATATTCTTCACAACTGATCCTGTGCTGTTCATATCAAAGCAGTCCAGGCTGTTATCTCTGAAAAGAGACTGATATTTTACGTGTTTGTTCCCTGGGTATATTTAGCTTATAACAGACTGCAGAGGTCTTGAGAAGTTTTGAGGTGTGAATTGTGAAGGGCAAGTGTTATCAGCCCCTACAAAAGTCTTGGGGAATCGAAAGTGCTGCTCTGTAGCTTCACATTCAGAGCCTTTACTGAGGCTTGCACAGGGCACGTGTGCCATAACCCTTTCTGCAGATCTGCCACTTTCCCTGGCATAATTGACACAGACATAATTAAGGCACGTCTGCACCTGCCTGTGAGGCTCTGTTACTACATGAAGGGTTGCTGAGCATCTCTGTGCTCCTTCACCTGCCCTTTGACCAGCATCATGGCGACAGTTGCTGTGGAAGAGACAGAACAAGCAAATCTCATCGTTAGAAATCTTCTTTCTCTACTTCGTCTTCTGCTTAGGAAATCTTGAGATGTTTGAGGCAGATTGCTAGTAAAATAGAAGTCTCCTGTGAGTTTCTTATCTGGATAACACCTCAGATTCCAGCCCCTGTGTTCAGCACTGTTCAAGTCTGGGATGGGTTTATGATCATCTTTAACTGGTAGTGTTCTTTTCTGTGACTGACATGGTTCCAACACTGCTGACGTACATGAACATCCAACACAAGGAAGATTAGATGTCAGACATCCCTGACTGCTTGAATTTTCACTTTAAACTGGATGAAGGACAAGGTATATCCAGCAAGATAAGAGTAAGGAAGCCTGGGGAATGTGTGAGGAGCATATTAGAACACCCTGGGGACCAGAAGTAGTCAACCAGTCTCATTAGGTACCTCCTGAGCTATTGGTTCTTACCTTTGTACTCAGCTCTCCAAGGTGGGAGGCTAATAATTAATTCAATTCACTGTCTGTTCTTTTGAAAGCTCCAGAGGTTAAAGCTGTTGAGGAGAGAAGATGACAGAAGATGACAAAACATTTTAATGTTAAAAGTACTGTTAAGTTGGAATTAGATTCTAGGGTTGACAATTTGTAACCAAAGCAGATTTGTACCTGCATCACTTTATCTCTCAACAATCTGGAGCACTGTAGAGTTCCTTCAGTAGGCAGCTCTATTCACAGAGGGGTTAAACCTGTAACTTTTGGTGCTTTTCCTTCTTAATATATGATTCCTCCTCTCCCTTGTGTCTTTTTCCTTTAAAATGGGAGGACTTTGGTAGTTATTGATACACTGTTTGGGTTTGGTTGCTTTTTGTGTGTTAGTGGGAATTCACCTCTCCCTGCCCAGAAGCCCAGATGTGGCAGTGGGTAGCTTTGGCACTTGAAACTTTTGTGAAATGGATGTTGGGGAAAGAAAAGTGAAGGCATAATAGTGGCATTGTTGTAGGGCCAGGTGAATAATTTGAGTTACCCTTCTCTTTCAGAAGAGTGCATATTGAGCTCACTGACTACACCTGACTCCTCCTGACACTGTATCTTCCCTTTCTATTTTCAGTTTCCAGCAGTCTGCTGGTGCTGGCTGTAGCTCATCTCAGGGGATGTGAACTGTTTTTGTCCCTTTGCAAGTTCTATTAGGCCAGTGATGTGCAGTATTCTCATCTGCTTGAGGTGAGCTTAGGATGTGAATTCAGGCTGCAAATATGGCCAGGTATTGGACTTAGTATTGACTTCAATTAGACTTGTATTAGCCTGGGGAACGTGGGTGAAGTATTCCTTAATTAAAATGAAGCAGGTGTGATCCCCAAGCAGGGAGCCCTGCCTTGTTCTGCTCTCATAACCACACGCTTAGTACTTGATGCTGTCTTCAAACAGAGGTGGCTGAGGAAGATTAAAGTGGCTTCTGGTCTCAGATTTATGGATGGGAAAAACTCAAACTATTTCTAGTATTAGCAGGTTTTGCCTAGAGCTTTAAATAAAGAACTTCATCTTTTTTTTTTCTGGGTGATTTTTCTTGTTTTCACTTATGTTACTATAAAAGGAAGCAGTGGGTGTTAGCTGCCTCTACTGCCAGGCTGTTCACACTCGTTGCTATACACTTGAAACTCTCTATAGATTATACAACTTCAAGGTATAATTCCTAAAGTGCCAGACGAGTCATTTTGTAGGCTCAAGTTTGGGAGACGATTCGCTTCAGCATGGCATGGGTGATTGCAGAGTTAGCTATTTTAGTTAAAAAAGTGAAATGAAATATCAGTTGTTACTGTGAGACTTTAGTTGCCAGGTAATTTTGAGTGTTCTGGCACTGCAAACAGCACAGGGACTGAGCTTTCTGAGTAGCAATCCTTTCAGTTCATAAATTAGGTCATTTTAATGGTCCACAAAGTGCATGGAAAATACTGTTTTCAAAGATGTGAGTAACTGTTTCTAAGCAGCTGTGATACTTGTTCATCTGTGAGAAAATCTAGAGGGTTTTTATTTTCCTTTTCAATTCTGAGGTAAAAAAGAAGGCATACATTGAAATGAAACTATTCAACATTTATGATTGTGTTAGGTTGGACTTTTCAACCTTATTTATTTTTAAAATGAACTTCTTATTCACTCAAGTAGTGAGAAATAACATGAGATTCAGAAATCTCAACAGAAAATAAAATGAGAAAGGGGAGAAAAGTTAAGCTCTTATTTTGCTGTAAGTATAGATCATCTTTTTCCCAGGATAGGGAGGCTCACTGATATCTGCAACATTAAAAGGAGAGGGAGAAATTCCTTTATCTTGCTATTTTTATGAAATTAGGTATCTAGAATATACTTGTATAACAAATTGGATTGTGTCATTTACCTAAAACTAAGCTACTAAAATTTTTGTACAAAAATTTCATCAAAAATGTAATAAAGTAAGAATTTTGGTAGCAGGACCATTTTTAAGAGTGAGAGAGGGGAAAACAATACATTGCCAGTGAGGTTCAGTGCCAAATCCTGCTTGTTTCAATCTTGTAGAATTCCCATTGACTGACACTGGGGGATTCTTCTAAGTAGGGTTTTGCTTGCAGCTCCATGAATAATGGAGCTTATGCTTCTCAGACAAAATTTTAAGGAGAGTTCTTTATCAGTGGGTGAAAAAAAATCTTGTACTGCTTTTATTCTTTCAGATCAGGCATGTTGAGAAACAGAAAGTTTTGGGTCCGGTTTTAAAGCCTTGCTCTAAAAATAGGAGATAGAGACCAAATTTAATAACCTATGATCTACACACTGGACTTCTGGAGGGCAGATTTTGGTCTGTTCAAGGGACTGATTCAGAGAGTCAGTCCTTAAAAAAAAGGGAATCCAGGAAGTATTAATGTACTTCAAGAATGAAATCTTAAAGGTGCAGGAGGAGACTGCCTCTACGTGCTGAAACCTGAGCCAACAGGGACAGTGACTGTACTGGATGGGCAGGGAGTTTTGAAGGAACTAAGGGGAAAAAAGAGAGGGTATCACCTTTGGAATGAGGGGCAGGAAACTAGGGAAGTATTTAAGGATATTGCTAGGTCATGTAGGAAAAAAATTAGAGAGGCAAAACCCAATTAGAGCTTAATCTGGCCACTGCTGTGAAGGATAATAAAAATAAATGTTTTTATAAATACATTAATGGCAAAAGGAAGGGCAAGGAGAACCTCCATTCTTTATTGGATGTGGATGGGAGTGGAATATAATCACCAAAAATGAGGAAAAGGATGAGGTAGTTGACACCTTCTTTGCCTCAGTTTTCAACAGAAAGACAGCTTATCCTCAGGACAGCTGGTGTCCTGAGCTGGTAGATGGGGACAGGGAGCAGAATAGTCTCCCTGTTATCCAGGAGAAAGCAGTCAGAGACCTGCTGAGCCACTTACATACTCACAAATCTATGGTATTATATGGGATCCATCCTAGGGTGATGAGGAAGCTGGCAGAAGAGCTCACCAAGCTTATCTCCGTCATTTATCATCAGTCTTGGATCACTGGGGCCATCCCAGATGACTGGAAGCTGGGCAATGGGATGCCCATCCACAGGAATGGCCAGAAGGAGTATCCAGGAAACTACAGGCCTGTCAGCTATTGAAAAACAATTATATATATATATATATATATAGTGCTTTTCTTTGTGGTTAGACTACTAAACTCAAGATTTGAAGTTTATTGAATCCAGATTGTGTGTGTTTAATTATGAAGTTCTGAAGTTTTCTGGAGATCTATCTTGTTCATATTAAAATGTCTGGCTACACTGATGATAGCTGAAAGGGACTGGGGTTTAATGGTATTTGTAGCCTCTGTAGTTGCAGAAGCGTAAAATGGGGAAAAAAATCACATCTTGTCTAATTTTTTTTTTGTCTAGTATTGCTTTACTTATCATAATTCCGGAAAGGCTTTGAGAGTTTCAGTGGATGAGTTGGATACAAGTCTTGTGTGATTAATCATTGTGACGAAAAAAAAAAAAAGAAAACAATGGGTCCAAATATGGCTCTCACTCTGAACACCAATAATGAAAACAGAGAAAGCTTTTTCCAAGATTATGTCCAATCAGAATTATATCTGGAGTGCCTATAACAAAAGCTCTCTCCCTGTAATCTTGTATGGTTAAGTTTTAAACAAGAACAACTGATGAGGACATTTTCTTCTCTTCCAATAATCTTGCAAGTGTAATAATGCTGAAAAAGTTTCATACTCAGAAGCATTTCAGCTGCTAATATAAACGAGTTTGTAAAAGCTATTCTTACTCCAAACAACCCTTATGGACCTTCCACATGTCTTAATCCAGCACAGTGCATCATCATGGCTCATTACAGGCTGTGAATGGCACAGTGCAGTGACTGGATATACTTTTTGTATCATGCTAATTTTGGGAGATCAGCACTCTCGTGCTGCTTTGCCCTGGTAAAAGTTATATTTCCATTAGATTTTATTAGCAGCTGCATCAGTCATTTGCCCTGACACATATTCTACATTCTTCTTGCTTGTCACATCATTTACCTCACTGGACTTGCTTGAAATACTGTGTCAGCAGAATCTTCCAGATGCACCTGGTGAAATATCCTAACAAAAATATGTGCTTGTACACTACTGAGAGCAAGCCAAGTTCCACTCACACCATTCAGATTGATGAAGCTCATGGCCTTAAAAAGGTACCATGTGCCCAATCTTTCAGGCAGTGTCAAAAACCCCAGTTCTGACATGTTAGATGTAGCAGACTTGTCCTGCATAATGCACTCAAAAGTGTGCAGGTTCTGAGGTCTAATGTATCTATTCCAAAATTTCTAGTGAAAATGTCTGGATGATGTCAGCAGTGATTTGAGGTGAAGGCAAGCAACAGGGGGAGAGCAGAGAGAAAATGTGGGCTATCTAATGGCATGGGCTTGAACTCTTCTGAGTGTCTGTCTAAATATCTACGTAGAAATGCTTATAAAACACTCAAATGATGTCATAGCAGGCAGACTCATGCCACCACAGCTTGTGAGTTTTCTGCTGAAGACAGTATAAAATCATACAAGTTTTCTTTTGTCAGTTGATATGTGGAGGATATTTTTGGATGTTGTTTCTGTTGACTTAAATGTTCTGCTAGAGGTTAAATTTTTCTCACTCTCTGTCTCCTCTGCACCTTTCTATGATTTTCATCTTGAGGCCTCCTTTAGAAGAAAATAAAAAATTCTCCAACAGCTACTTTGTTTCTTGTAATGTACATTGGCTGATACTACTTGAAATTCTTTCTTGGAGACCTTCTCTCTTCATGAACATTGCAGTTATTGCTTTTCATCTTAAAAGAGAAATATATGGGAGATACAATTCTTAGCTGCAGAAAACATGCCAGCATGTATTGTCCTGATTTTGGAGTTTGTAATTATTTTGAGGATGGTCGTGCTGGGAGGAGCTTTGATTTCAGATAGGAGCATATGTGCTCACAAGGAGAATGCCCTCCTTGTGCCTGCTTGGGTGATAATTAAATCTGTGTAGGTATAAAACAGAATACTTCCCGTGCACTAGTCTCAGATCCAAATTAAATATATAGGTTTTTTTCATTTTGAGAGAGACAGTTTAAAAAAAAATTAAAAAAGGAAATTGAAAATTATCATGTTCTCAATATGAAACAAGTTTTTGGGATAGCACAAAGAGCAATTTCCCAATACCACAGAGCCTTTCTTTTAATGTTTTCCTTTTCTTACGTACTTTGAAGAAGAATGTTTCATTCTTACTACATTTAAAAAAAATTTATAGTCTCTCAATAAGCAGTGAGCCAGTCAGGATGTCAATATCCCTGATCATCAGATATTGAGGAATCTCTCTCAGTGGTCTTCGGGTTACTTCTTCTCCCCTGGCTTGCAAGCTTTGTCTTATTATCACTTTCACCTCAGGTGAGGAGTTTTCTGGAAAGAAATAATCAACCAAAATAAAAAAATCCCAGTCAACAATTTATGGAAAGCCAGCAAGAAAAGCTGTTGTCTGCCTCTTTTCAAAATGTTTTCTGTGAAAGTGGACCAGTTCTTTCATGCTGGCTTCTAAGCCCTTCATTATGTATCACCTCTTGTACAGATTTCTATAGATCTTCAAGCATTTGGATGCTTCAGAATTGTTTGGCTGCATAACCAAGGTGAAAGTTAATAACCCTGGTTTGTTCAGCTGTCTGGTTTGGTTTGGTTTGGTTTTATTTTTGCTTGGTCATAGCTGCAAATCTTGAGTAGCAAAGCCTATGGATGTGGATATGGACATGGGTATGGATGTGTTTTCCTGTATAAAGACAGTCATATTGGTCAAAAGGGAGAGGATTTCAAGATCGTGCCAAGCTATCAAGAATCAATGCATTGTTAGATTATTTTATAATCACCATCATTACAATAGTCAAATTTTATCATATATAGATCAGAAATTTTGCTGATAGTCATTTTAAAGAACAGGACATATATTCATTATTCTCAGAGTTTTTGTCCTGCTTGCTTGAGATTCAAGTGCAGTCCTTTTTCCTTGACTCTTAAAAACTGTAGGCTCTGCTCTATATTCTCCTCTTTCTAAAGCACTTTTTAATGTGCTAATAAATGAGTTAAAAAATCGTTTTATGTGTGACTTTACAGTATAAATTATGTATGCCAGTTTCAAATATTTCCCTGTAAGTAATGCATCATTAGCAGATTATCCTTCAAACTGATGTCCCAGAACAGGTAAATTTTCAGGCAAATTTTTGAATATTTTTAATATTTCTCCATGAAATGTCAAAAGAAACTGACATTTAAGAGGAAATAAAGGTGCCAGCAAGGTGGTTGCCTTGTGTTTTTCTCGAAGCAGTCATCAGTTTGATATTTACAGAAAAAAAATTGTCAGTTTGATTTTTATTTTGTTGTTGTTGCATCCCAATTCCTTGACTGCTGAAAAGGATCAAAATCTTTGATGCATCCAATACTGGGATTTAACCTTTGTTTAAAAACAAAAGAGTGATATATAATTCTTATGAATTCAACATTAACATACTCTTCCTTTCTAGTTTTTTTTCTGAAAATTTTAAAGATATGATCGCTCTCCTTTGTTTCAGCTGAGCTTTAAAATGTCCACATTTCGACCTTTTCAGAAGCAGACTTGTTCTTTCTTTTTCCTTGTATTTTGCACAGGCAGTGTATTTTTGGAAAATAAATGCAGTGCTGCTGACAGGTTTTGGCTTTACATAATTGCAAGAAACCTTGCCAGTTCTCACAGCTGGACAAAAGGGTAGACCCCATATTTATATAAATGTTTCAACTTGACTGTGCTCACGTATTCATTACAAAGAATATGAATTATATTATTTCTCTATTCAACAAGGGAATTTGAATTTATATGGATATTTTATTAATTATTCAGGATTTTCTGTCTCAAACTCTCTAATGTTTGGGCCGTCCAGTCAAATGGAGATTTCTGGAATAATAATATTACATGAGTAGCATCTAGAGGGCAGTGAATAGTCAGAAATGGATGCTTGACAAAAGGCAAAATAGCAAAATACAAGTTGGCTTAAATTTGCATGGTATAGTTATATAAAATTGCAAAGAAATAAAAAATAATTTTCTTTATTTTTATTTGTTGAATAAATTATTCAATAAGTCTTCATGTATCTGAGAAAATAAGTGAGAAAAGGATTGTGTTTTTCAGCTGTAATTTGTTTTCTCCCAATCAGCAATCACTACATTATTTTACAAGTAGAGTCACTGGAAGCACATTCTTAATAATACTGATACACATATCACTTTTAAGATCTGTATTATGTTTTTAAGAACATGTGACAGAGCCCAGGAAGGAATTCTGTTTCCAGCTTAGACCTGAAAATTTCACTCAGTCCTTAGGTCTGGATGGGATTATTTTGGAAGAATAGGAATTGTGTCTTCAGTTTTGCTGAGATCTGTGGAGCACAGCTCTGTGTTAATGTGCTAAGGATGTGGATCTATTCACCAGGAAAAATAAGCCAGATTGCCCATGAGAAAACAACAAAGTTGTCTTTTATTCTTTGGAAGTGTTCTGGATACTGCAGAGGGGGTTGGAGCAGCCATCTCTGGGTACCTGGAGGTCCAGCTGCTCAGCAGAAAATAACACGAGGCTGTTGGTGCCATAAATCACATCCTTGGCCATGTCACAGCACAAGCCTGTGCTGCTTGTACTGACAAAGCATTTGGCACATTGAGGCTGCTAATCAAAGGTGTAACTACCCAGGTATGAACTGAAGTGTGGGACAAAGTGAACAAGGTTAAAAAAAAAAAATTGAAAATTAACTGTTCAGTGGATAGAAAAATATTGAGAAGGGCTTAAACATCAGACTGAATATTACTGCAGTAGCAACTGTGGCATGCTCTGGCGTGCAAGACCTTCAGGTGTGACTTGAAATAAATCTTGAGGTTGTAAACTGGCAAGGGAGGGGGAAAAATGGAAGCAATTCCACAGCATAGAAGTCATAATACACTCCAGATTAAACAGGCTTGCAACACTGGAATGCACCAAACGATTAAAATAATTAAAGGAGAGCTATTGAGATATAAAAAAGGAGATGAATGCTCTCAGTGAGAGCAGTGTAGCATTCATTCTGCTCCTGGAAGATGCACGACAGCCTTTGTCTTCAGAGATAAGAGCACAGTGCCAAATCCCCAGTGAGAGCTGCCTAGCAACTAACCCGCCGAGTGAGGGCAATGCAGAAGTTAATCTCTTTAGTAAGCAAGTGTAGCTATTAATTTAATTAGTAGAGGCAGTACACCATGAATCAGTATGGTAAACCAGAAAATTTTTTAATGAAGATTTTTTTCGAATTCTAAACCCGAGCGGTCACGTCAGGGATTGCCTCCCTGTTACTGTGGGACGAGTGAAACCTTATTAAAAGTAAAGTTCTGAATACTGTGCCCTTGGAACAGGATCCACTAACAGTTTCCAGCTTAGACCTGAAATTTTCACTCAATCCTTGAGTCTGGATGGGTTTGTTCTGGGAGAATAGGAATTGTGTCTTCAGTTCTTCAGCAAGAATTTATTTTTATTTTTGACTGGGAGAGAGCCTTAAAAGATGGGAGGTCCCAACAGGCCCTCCATGCATTTCTCCCCACTTTCATCTCTTCTGACTTGAGTTCTGGCTATTAAATAGATGATCATGACTCCTGAGAATAGTGTAGATGTGATCACTCTGGATTTGAGAGCATCTGTAAAGAAATTCTCTGTGGTTCACTTCAGAGAAAAGTAGGAAATGGTTTCAGGAAGTCCACTTTGTGATTTTGTAATCAAAATGAAGTATTTTTCTTTGAAACCCAAGGAGGAACATAATGGCAACTATATACTAAATATTTAAACTTCTATAAATAATATTAGTTATAATCACTAAAAACTATGCTATTGGCAGTTAGATAATGGAACAGTAGCTAATTTCTATCATTCAAGCTGTGTTTTAGAGATGTGAAGATCTGTTCAAAATAGCCTGAAGACATCTTTCCCTCAAAAAAAACCCAAACCTGAGAGACCTGCTGTTTGGTGCCAGCATGTGTCCACTCAAATCAGAAGTATTTGATCTACATAAGCAGTTTTATAAGTTCCCCACCAACCCTGGAGAAGATGGGAAGGTGACAAATCCAATGATTGCTGTGAAATCTCCTGAGCTGTCACTTTGGTTGGGTGACAGAAATTTTACATCACAGCTGATGCATGTTGTGCAGCATGCCAGGTATATAATCTATTTATTCTGTGGAAATATCGTCTAATATTGTGTTTTTATAAAAAAATCTCTTCACTTAATTCTGTTTTAGGACAGAAATAAATGAAAGTTCCATCATATAAGCTCTAATGTAAGATGCTTTGTTAATGGAAAATTGTAATCATTTTCCAGTTCCAGTATGTAACTAAAATCTGTATTTTACTTTTTGCTAACCAGATCAGTAAAGATTATTCACTGCATGATTTCAGAGTGAACTTGAAACTATAAATTATTCTTGTAAAGGTACTTGGGTTTTGAATTTGACTGCAGTCAGTGATGAATGTTATTGGTGCTATGGGATTAGAGGAAAAAGGATCAAGCAGTTAGTGTTACCTATGGATACCATATGGATATACATGTGAACTTAGGTGTGAATAGGTGTGCATACAATTTATTTTTCTGTAAATAATTTCCTGGCCTTAATAAAACAGTGCAGATTTTTTTTTTTGTTGTTGTTTCTTTGGTTTTTTGGTGTTGTTGTTGTTGTTGCTAATGGCATAGTTTATATCAGTAGGTAGTGAAAATAGGTACAACAACACGAGTTATTTGTGTGACTGGCTCCATGGCAGCAACATATGAGGGCCATGAAAATAGTACTGGTTTCCTCTGAGACCTAAATGAAATGTACATGAAGGGAATTTTAATTTAGATGGTATCCTGCTAGTGACCTTCTTCTTTCTTTTGCTCTCCCATCCACATACACTGAATCAGTTAGGAATTGAAGCTTCTAAATACTCAACAAAAGTTGTCAGAAAATCCTGAAATACAATAGTTAGAGCAGATCTTTTTAGCTCTCTGTCCCCTTTTTTCTTGTGAATTTAGTGTGAATTATTACAATGAATATGCTTTGAATTCCTACCACTGAGTGAGCAGACATGAGCTCTACAGAGCAGGTGAATTTTAGTGACATTTTGAATGAAGAGAGGATTGTATTTCACTGCTACATCTGTACTTTAGCCAGTGAACTTTCAGTAAATGTTGATAGCAAGAAATGCTGTTAGATGCTTAAATATTTTATTTTATTGCTGGAAATAATATTTTTAATTATTTTAATAACTTTATTCATATGTTAAATTACTGAAAGAGGTGCTTCTCTTGTAGGACAAATACAGCATTAAGAAATATTAGAATAATTTTTAATTATACCCCAAAGTACTCAGAATAGAGTTCCTGCTTTAGTGAAGCTTGTGGTGAAGTGTCTCATTTTAGGGTCAGCATTTAATATTATGTAATTTTACCTGTTTAGGAAAAATGACCGTGTTTGGTTTTGTTTGTTTGTTTTTCTCCCCTCACTAGGACTTTATAGCTGCCAGTATTCTGCCATGTAGAATAAACTGGTATAGACATTGGGGAATCAAAGCAAAATTTTGGCTTCATTATGCACAACTTAAGTGTGATAGTGATAACTACATATATGGTCCTTCTATCATAACTCATATACTGAAAAAAATCCTTAATATTGTCATAAAGCATGAATTAGGTTTCTCCACTAACAGTGACCCTGCTTTATTGTTCAAGGGTGATAAAATACATATTCCAGTCTTGTGCTGGAATGCTAGCCCAACTTATTTTTGTTCAAATTTTATCCATGTTTAATATGAGGATTTTAAAATACTGAAAAATTTCAACTACTTGTGACATCAAAACTCAAATACAAACCTTCCCATCTTATATTTTTTCTTTCCTTTCAACTTTTTTTTAAAAAATATCTCATGATCAAATGTTGCTCTACCTTTTTTTGATCTTAGCTGGCTCTAGAAAATCTGCTTCACTGTAATTGCCACAGATGCTTTTTCACCTCAGGTGTTGATATGCTGCTCCTGTAGGGGCTCAGTTTTTACAGCACGGCTACATCATTGCCTGTGATTTTGCACTTCAGCTTGAATTTACCTTTTGACCAGCTTTGCAAACATGGCACTACCTTTAGGTTTACAGAGAGATCGAGGATGTGAGCTCCCAGTTCAGATCTAAACCAGTTACGCTCATGCCTGATAGAACTGCTGCAGTTTAGGCATTTGTTACTATTCCCACTACAATTCCCTCTTCCTAGCTGTGTAAGCATTTGCTCTAGGGTGAAGCATGTCATAAAAGACACATGAAAGGAACAGTTTTGATTTCAACTGTAGAAACACAAACCCCAGACATTTTTCAATTAAAGAGAAGTAAAGAAAGAAGTTTTCAACTTTCAGCCACTTTTATACAATTCTGGAACTTCTAACTATCTCTTTTATAGTTGTGAAGAGCTCAGGGAATGGGGGAAATGGAAAAAGAGTGACAGCAAGAGGATATGGAGCAATTATTTCATGATCTTCTTTTAGTAAGGCTTTTGGGAAATGGTAAAAATCTGTGTGACTGGATAACAATTCTCACTGTGCAGTAACTCACTGCACACCCACATGAGCAGCTTTTTCATGTGAGTAGCTCTATTGAAAGAATTACCCAGAGGAGCTCAGCATGCTCACCCAGATGTGTTTGCAAAGAGATGTTATCCTGCTCTTGTTTTATATTCAATAAGCAAAAAGATATTTGTATTTCACTAAAAACCAAGTGAAATAGATGAAGAAAAAAAGGCAGGAGCGTAAGCACATGTATGATTACCTTTAAAGATGAAACTCAAATGAATCTTTGTCCATCAAAGGCTGGAACTATTCTTAACATCATAAAAATACATTTTACTAAAATCAACCAAAAATTACTGATTGTGATCTCAAACTAAGCCTAACCTTTAAATTGCTACTGTTAAAATCAGTCTACAGGTTCTTTCTTGGTAATGACTGACAGAAAAGGCAGATGCTCCTATCAAATTCTGACCTCCAGATTTGCCTCATAGTTTCAGACCAACTGGAAGAAGTCAGTATTTCAAAATGATAATAAAGGTGCGGTAGAGCATTTCTGTATTGATATAATTTATGCCATCAACTTCACAGTAAAAAGGTTGAACTTCCTGTTTTAAAGAATGATCATCAAATTATCTCTTGTATCCTTGAAAGTAGTTATTTTATTATTGCAAGGAATGTCTTCAATTTTTAAGATACGCTGAGATGGAAAAGTCAAACCTTATGAAAGTGAGAAATTAAATGTGAAATTGGCCTAACTATATTGTCTGAAGGATCAGGTGTAAGTGAGGATATTTAAAGCTGGTCAGGGTGCTGTAAAACCTTTGTGGCCACTTCAGTTTGGAATATCCTACCCAATGAATTCCAAGAATTTGCTGGCTGGCTTTCCTTCTGAAGTTAAGGAAACGTCTGTGTGTTTATCTGGTTATGTTGATTAAATAAGGCTGATAGTAAGGAGCAAGGTGATTAATGGAAACATGAAATCACAATTTTTATCTTGTACTTTTCCTTGGCATTCAGTTCACAGTAAACAAGACATTTAGCACTTGTCCTGCAGGGCTGCTTGACTCATGGCTGGCAGGATCACTCAAGATTGGGGCTTTTGTGTCATTAGCTTGGGTCTCTCACTCTTTGAAATAGAGTATAAAGCTGTTAGGAGACAATGCACTACTACATTCCTTGGGCTTGTAGAAAGCTTTATTTATTAATTTAAAATAATTTATCTTAAATTTCCTGTTTTCACTAACCATTTTTTTGTTTGATTTCTGGAGAAACATTTCAGAACCTGAGCAGCCTCGTTCATCACAATTTAGGTTTTTCTCAATTTAGGTTTGTTTGAACAACAAACACCTTCTTGTCACAGCATTGCCTCTTACTTCCAGCTAATTATTTATATAAGGCCTTTTGAAACTTCAGAAGTGTGTTGTCATTGATCAGTGCTTAGCTAAATAGGAATCAGGTCTTTTGCTTTTATCTGTACTAAAAATGTCTTTTTGCCTGCTGTGAGGGATGTTGCCAGCTCTAAAAGATTGATTTAATGCTCATATTAAAGAAAGGGATTTGGGACCTGATCAATTAAACACGTGAGCTAAGGCTGCAGTGAGGAATGTGAATCATTTTGGCAGGTTGTAAATATTAAAATTGATATGAGCTCAGAGACAGCATTTTTTTTTATTAACTGGAGAAAAAGAGTCAATGTAGAAACAGATTAGAAATTGAGTTGGAAGCAGAAAATGTTGTCAAGTTTACTTTTCTATGGCTTATGGGATGCATCTATCACTGCTGTGAGAAAAGGAACTGGAATTTTCAGGAGTGAAGAACTGCTGTGTAATAAAATGACACAATAGCTATTGTAAATACAGAGAGGGAGGGAAAGGAGTGTCTGGAGGAAGATGAAGTGTTATGGAATAAAATAGCTCTGTAAATTTTCTGATTAAACCAGCAGTGTTTGGAATAAAACATTTAGAACAAAAACGATTCACAAGACTCCAAGTCAGTAACGATGGCATGGTCTTCACAGGAGCCTGACATTTCCACTGTTACTTTTTCCACAGCATGAAGGATCAAGGAAGAACTGATTTTGATAAATTCCTCAAACCCCCCTTAATTCTCTGAGCAAGGGAAAATAGTTAATCAGCATTTTTCTCATTAAACAAGATAAAACTTCTGAAGTTATTTTATGAGTGTGCATTGCCAGATTGGGGTGTCCATCGTTCGGGGCGGGATCTATCCTGAGTCCAGTTCCCTTCAGTGTTTTATGAATGAGTGCAGTGTTAACATGGAAAGCATCTTTCTCCTGTTTATTCATGATGCCAAGCCTGGTAGGGCTCCAGTTACTCCTGAGATGAGAACAAGAAAATTTGACTCCACAGGTTCCTGCTTGTTTGGGTGGTTTTTTTCTCTTATGGTTTTCCCCCTTTTTTAATGACATCCTGCTGATAAATGTTATGCTTAGAGGGTCATAATCCAGCAATAATTCCTCAGAATGTAGAGTTTTGAGCCAATTACAAACTGAGCCTACATCACCAGCCATTATTGAAGGAACTGAAAGACCTCATATTTACATTTATAAACAAAACCCATTAAATTAAGCTGCTGTCTTCCCTCAGTGCTGAGGAGGTCATCCCATTAAGTGCTTTCTCCATTTTGGACATGCAGGCACACTTCTAAAAGCAAATGTAAACTTTCTGCAGGTAAACATGGCTATGCACTAGTATAGATTGTCCTCTGAGATAAAGGAATCACTGCTTTTTGAAGTTCTTAAGGAGCTACTAGTCAAATATCTGTCACAAACATGCAAGAAAAGTTCTCTGGGAATTTGATGAAATTAGGTTTCCTCCACAAAATCCAAGGGTTCTCTGGAGATTTTTTTTTTACCTTGAAGAACTCTATCCTAAACATTTCTGGCTGCCTCTGATAATTGTTGTTCTTTTATCCTAGTGTCAGTCATAATTATTCTGATGTTTTCTCTTATTTTGATAGAGTTTGATATAAAAGCTCTGAGCTATTTGTTATTCTGGATAAGATTTTCCACTCTGGTCTTGTTTGATTCATACTTTAGGCCACACATTGTAGATTAATCAGCTCATTCTATTGCAGGGAAAAAAATGTATTTTGAATTCTGAATGTATATTGTTGTATTTTTAATTTTTCTTTCAAATATTTTTCTCATCCATCTCTTCCTTCTGCAAAAAAAAAATTTCATTATGTAGCAGGTCAAGTTCTGCTTGACAAAAATCCAGAGTGCTTTCTACAAGAGGAGATATTTGTTTGTTTGTTTGCTGGAGTATTCATAAGAGAATATTAGCAATGTTTTGCCTGACCTAGCTGGAAAGGTGTATTTCTGGAGAGGAGATGCTTGCCAGTCTCTAGGTTAGGGCAAAGAATCACTCACAGTATTTCTTATTTCTTGTGGAGACACGTATTTTCTGGCAGGGAGAGAAAAGTGAGCTGATTAGAACAGCCACCACTTTCCCCTGCTAGTCTCTACACATGCTGTTCACCTTCCTAAGTATGAAATTAATAATGGGATGCTGTATTCCAGCTCCAAGGGGTGGGCATCAGTGATTGAGTGAGAGAGCCAGCTGATGAGGCTTAGTTATTCAGAGGAGGAACAGCTCTTGAAAGGATGGTGAATTAGGCCTGGCTACAGCTCAAAAGTTTTGAGAAGAGCAGATTTAGCCAAGAGGAAGTGAAGCATGAGTAGTCTTGATTTAATGAGGCAGATGGTTTATTGTTTTGAAACTAAGCTACTACAAACTGCCATGTTTTGACTTCATGTTTAAAACTGATTGATGGTTTTTTAGAGACTGGACTGTAGTTCTTGTTGGCCTGTTGCTGTTAGCAGTATTTATGCTTATACCAAATGACAGACAACCCCTTAAAATACACATTAAACTATCAATTATTTGAGATAAAATCAGTACAGTCCATCAAAAATTTTGAAGTTATTCATAAAAACTAACCTGCTTTGGCTACCACTTAATTTAGTAGTACTACTCTCTATGGTGCTGCCATTAGGTGTTGATGGGCCTCCACAGAAAGCCCAAAACTGCAGAGTATATCTTCTAGGCTTCAATAGATGGTCCACCGCACAATATTTTAACCTTTGACTGGACTTCTTAGATGAAGCTAAACTAAATTCAGCATCAAAATAATTGTGCAGAAATGTGTAGCTTTGGCTCTCCAGATACCAGTGGTATTTTTGAGGTGTTCTACTTGTTACATGGAAGAAAGAGAATCCCAGAAGCTGCCATCTAATTATTCTAACCTCTGCAATGTTAACATTGAATAGTGCAGTTTTATTTCAGACCTCACAGAGAGATTATAAATAAAAAGGATAGATTTAGATATAACTTCAGAATCAGGCTGGCCAGAAGCAAGGCACACACTATTTATGTTAATTTTGGGGAGTAATAATGATTTGAAGGCTGCTTTTGGGTTTGGATTGCATTATGTGTTTTCCATCTCTCTTTGCTGAATAATGTTTCTTTAGTTTCTGTAAACTAGGGCAATAAACTGTGATTCCAGAGGTAATACAAGAGTGAAGAAATCTTCTTTCATAAAAGCTTAGTGACCTGATTTTTTGATGACTTTGACTACTTGGATGAACCAAATTATTCTAAAATCTCATTTTGTTAGCTGCTGTGTTTTGTTTTCAGATGCAAGGACCTTTCTCTGCCTTAAGTGGCTAATCCTCTCAAAAAGAAATCAATGCCCTGGAAAGGGGCTGTGCCTTTCTCCTCAGCAAATATATCTCAGACTTACAGAGTGCATCTATGACAATGACAAATCTGAAAATCTGATACCATGAGAGACAGAGCATTTTAGACTTCCAGGTTGCTTTAAAGGAAGGTAGGAAGTAGTTAAATTAATAATGTATCTTCGAAATGAGCTTAATGGAGTATAGAATCCACTGCAGGAAAAAAAAAATTGTATACACTAATTTAAAAAGAGAAAACAACATAAAAATTCAAGTGTCTGCCTAGGATGTTTTGGGGGGATTTTTCATCAATGATACTTTTAGAATTGACAGGTGACAGTATATTGGTGAAAATCAGGAGAGCAAGTGTAGCTTTTGGGGTAGAATTTGCACAAGTAATCTATCTATCTATCTATCTATCATCTATCCATCCATCCTGTATACTTTGTATTCAGCATTTTTTCTTCACAGTGGCTAGTGTGAAACCACGACAGCCACTTAATCCATTATTTGATTATGGGGTCCAGCTTTGTTGATGCAAAATACTTTACTGTGTCTCCCAGACGTCTTACTTGTTGGTAATACAGAACATCATGGCCCTTCAGGATTCCGTTAAATTACTCAGAGTAAATTATGCTCTACACTTTATTTATTAAATATGTTTTTTATTGGCTTATGTGTCCTGAAGGCAATAAAATTTTTACAATTAAAAAGGTAATTCTGTTGCAGGGTTTTCTTAATTTAAACAGTGGATTTATTGACTAAGAGAGAATCCTCAAGTATGTGTAAAAAAGGAAAAAAAAATAAATTAGCATTTCAGGCATGCATATGAAAACATTTACTAGGAAAATGTGTCTAGATCAGGGAAACTTAGCTGTGATTGTAGTCATAGTTTTTGGTCTACTTATATAGGCCCCATTTGTACTTAAAATGTTTACTTAAACTGTACCTATATTTCAATCAAGTGTCATTTAAAAATTGCTAATTTGATGTGTCATTCTGACAAATTAGATAATAAAAGAAACAAAGTATCTTTTTTAAAATTAGCATCTTGCCCTCAGAGATTGTCAATTTTTAAGAAGTATAATCAAAATATGTTTTTTAAAAAGAATCCTCACGTGCCATGGATAACACTTACAAATATTTCCTAGAGAAGAAGAGAAGTGAGATGTGTATGAATGATGTATAAAGACTTTGATGGTTGGTTTCTCCCCAAAATATTTTGAAGAAATGAATGCTGGAGAATTATAGCAGATTTATCCACAATTAAGCCTAAAGATGAAGACTGTTGTGCACTCAGCCGAAAGTTCTTCCAGCTTCCACTTCCCAAAATTTTGGTGGTCTTGGAAAGACCAATAGCAGCTCTCTATTTTATAAGCTTTATATTTCCTTTGCTTTCCTTCTTCATGGTTCATAGTTGAGTCAGAACCTACTATTCAAACATAAAACCTTATCAAAAAGTTTAGAAAAGTTTTTCTGAAAAATTATTACATGAAGATAAAAAAAGGACAGGAAGTGGTGGGATAAATAAATAGCCTTGTTAGGGGAAGATCAGTTTCTGGAGAAGGAGTTGAAGAAGCATTACATACAGGTGAAGTCCCAAAGTCATTTTGGTCTGGAGTGCTGAGAAGGACAGGTGAAAAAGAGACATAGCTACAACTGATGTTAGACACACGAAAAGTTGGTCACCTGAGGGCACACGAGTGACAAAAAAATCAGCAAATGAAAAGTGTGATTGCTTTGGGAAACACAGAGGGCCAGTTGCTTTAGATGCTAAGAAGATGTTAGAGGTGAACTGAATCAGCAAGGAAAGTGTTGGATGTGTTCACTGAGGTCCAAGTTTATTTAATGAGGAGAAGCAGTGGCCAGAGACCATGAGGCTTATCAGATAAATTGCTGGGGGTCTGAATTCCAGCCAAGGGATTTCTGGGGGGTACAAAATTGGTTGTGGAACTGTGAGAGATTAAAGGATGCTTGTGCGGAGAGACATGACAGAGATTTAAAGGAAGTATTTTTCTACCCTACATATAATTAGGTTATGGAAATAATTGCCATGAAATATCAAGAAAGTAAAGAGCTTACTTGGATTAAATATCTATACAGGTAATGAGAACACAGGCATTATCATCATCCCACATTAGGTGGGATAAAATTAATTAAGCCTAAAGCTTCTCATACCTGGAGGCATGAAGCAAGCAGTAATGGTAGGGGTTAGAAAGAAAGATCCTTACATGTGATTTTGGTGGGCTGAATTCTGGAGTCTAGCCTGAACAGGTCCTTGATTAATGTAAATCCTAAATGCTAGACAGACCAGATAGATGGTGTAATGATCAAATCTCACGTCAGACTTATTGGGGTCATCAGAAGTGGGTAATGATGATGGCCTGAAGTTGATAATACTGCATTGTTAATCAATTTTCCACTTTTCTGGTTGATCTAACAACTCTTCAAGTTATCTAAAAGCAATAAATGTTATTTATAGACTTAATTTCAAGAACAAAACAGAATAAAAGGCCTCAAGAATAGGAGATTGGAAAACGTTCTTTTGGACTCGCATAGCTTTATAAAACTGATTTTGAAGGATGACTACAGAAAACATGATTTTGATGTATTTGAGTATTTTGTGACTATGCTAAAACCACTGGGAATACAGGGTCATTTAGTCAATTAAACAGTTCAGACAGTTTTAAGAATCTTAGGTGGTCCAGTTCACTCATAATTCATTCTCCATCTATTTCTGCCCTTAAACTTGATGGTTTTGCTTCTTTCATCTGACAGTACTTCAAAGCTTTCTACTAAAATTCTGCTTTGTTCTTTCAGGCTGTGCAAATATAACTCATCTGCCTCCTGTGGTAACACTCTTCCTGTTGGCTGCTGTTTTTTGTGGTCCCTAATACGTCCTTGAAAATGCAATATACTGCTGGCTTGCTGAATGGTGCATTGGATGTTGGATTGTGTGTGGTTGACAGAAACATTTAGTAAATGCATTGTCTGCAGTAATAAAAATCAAATATTTTAATTTTCTCTTACAAAAATATTTGTTTTTCAAAATAATAAACATAACCATTTTTCAAGAAATACCATTAAATTCTTCAGATGCTCTAGCCTTAGAGCTCAGGAACAGAAGCTCTTTTTTTCCCCTTTATATTTGTCCTTTTTTCATTCCATAAAATGTCTTCTTTCATTAGTAAGCACCATGAGACTGCATTGTTTATTAGAAACTGCTGTCATGAAGACAAATTCCCCAAAGATTAAAGCTCCCAAACTGGAATATAACTGATGTTTTGCCAAAAAAACCCCAAAAACCAAAAAACAAAACAAAAAAACCCAAAAACATTAAAAGAAAAAAGAAGGATGGAAAGTAGTACTTGGAATATCGTTACACAAAGAGTTATTTGTCTAAGGCTGGTGGTTATAGACATGTTCTGTCTTTGTAATCAGCCTCTTACAAATGCTCAACAATGCTAACAGCAGATATGAGATACAATACCTAAATTTTTTTGAATTTTGAATTAGTGAAGTTGGGAAATGATTGTGATACAATCTGATAAGTCAGGGTAGTAAGAGTCTCTTGATGTAATGGAGACAACAAATGTATTCATGCCAGATATATGTGTGTGTATTTATATTTTTCACCTATGCATTTCCATTGCAGATCCTTTTTCTTTGGAGTGCATACAAAAAAGCACCTGTTCAGACCTGAACAATAGAAATTTGTGGTCTATATCACAGTATTTAAGTATGGGAGTTCCCAATGCTTTCCTCTATAAACCTGCCATTCTTCATAGGATATGCAGTAACTGCCCACAGAAAGCACGATTTACGATGGTCACATATTACTGTCAGGAAATCATGATTTCTGACTGCCACTTCAGCAAGAGGTTGTAAAATCTCTCTTTAGAGAAAAATGTAATCCAGAACAGCATGCCCTGGGCTGTTTGGGATGCAGCACAAAAAGATGATGTGCTCCTAGTGTATGTCCCCGTGTTTCTTAATTCTTGACCTCAGCAAGTTTATGCCAAGATTGTTGATATGCCCTGTTTTTTCACTAGCTTCCCTGTTTCTTAAGTATTCATTGTTAAGTTTTGTTACAACTGTTGAAGCTGTACCCACTTATTACTGAAAGCAGTAAGAATATTTGTTCTGATATATTTGTTTGGTTGAGTAAGAGAGGAAGGAGATTAATTTTTTGGAACCTCTGACTTGCTCAAAAACTCTCTTATTAATTTGTCCCAAATTTCTTATTCTTGCAGCTATGAGGACAATTCCCTTTCCCTTTCCCTTTCCCTTTCCCTTTCCCTTTCCCTTTCCCTGTAAAAAGCTCTCTTTTGACTTCCAGTTTTCTTGAAGTCACTGAAACGGATTTTCAGCTTGAACATAGTAAAGTATAATAAAGGACAGATGTCTAAATTGCTGTTCCTACTTAAAGACCATCATTGATTCTAATTGTGCTAAAATAATTTTGTTCCCTCAGAAGAGTTCAGAATCTAGAACACACTCCTTGTCCTTAAGGAGTTCATTGTTTTGACTCAAGTGCAAAAAGAATCCATTTCAGCAAGAGGTTTTCACAAAAAAGTTGCCAATGTGGTAGAGAGAAGAGGATGGGATTTTACTGAAGTTCTTACTGGATATAGAAGTGGAAATCCTTTCAATCCTATTGAAACTTGACAGGAAGTTTGAATTTTATACCTACTATTAGTAACTGCTTTTAAAACACAAGAGTTACTTTTAATAAAACCCTTTTCTAAACAGTTCTTGATGTGAGCAGCATATGGTGGGTGTTTCACGCTTCTGTAAGCTGAAATTTACATTTCTAAAACCTAAAAGTAATTACATTACGAACAGTACACAATTACTGTAGCTTTGTAAATGCAACAGATTTTGGGTAATACTTCATTTGGGAAACTCTTTTTTCTACTGTTAGATTAACATGCTTCAAACTTTGGGTTTGGAATTAATTTATCATATCAACCTTTGAACAGATAACTGGTGGAAATTTCAAGAGGTGCCAAAGTAGGATTTTATGAATTTCAGTAATAATTATAGGAATCAAATGATGACAGGAGACTCAGAAGTTTCTTCTTATTTGATTTATAGGAGATGGTTGCATCAAATTTACCTAGCTTTACAAGTACAGATATGCACTGTAACAAAAAAATAAAAATTCAAAATGAATATAAATACTCATTTTAGCAAAAAGTAGCTTGATTTTATGAATTCTTTAATAATTTGATATAATATGCATATCCTTCTATTTACCTGCTAAATGCCTTTTATATATGAAAAAGTTTTAATATTTCCATAAAAAAAGACTCACTGCAACTACAACCAAAAGTATATATTTATATATGACTGTGTATGCTCTGTTCCCTATTAATATTTCCACTTTAAAACTGTGGGTTTGAAAGAACATCAAAATCTTAACGCCCTTTTGAAACAATTTTTAAGCATTAATTTAGTCTAAAGATGTCTCCTCTAGCACATTTAGTCACCTATTTATTAAGATGCTTTCATAAACATTCTAAAATCTCTCTATGGATTTTCTGTTGAAGTGAGATTTTTGGTTTCTAGGAAATTTTCCCTTTATGAACTAGGAAAATATGCTTTATAGAATGCACAAATGAACCTGAAGTGAAAAATCTTCAGGTCATCTATTTCTTACCCATGCTCTACAATTTTGTGTGCACAAATAGTTCTATTAACTGGGTTAGCCCCTTCAGTTGTGTGCATCCCATGCATGTAATGGATTACATTAATTTACATAATACCCAAACTCTATAGAAAATTTCTTTTTAGGCATCCTGATTTCTTGTAGTGAAGTGAAAGAAAGTTTCACTGTGGGCAGAAACACCAACCTACTCCTTTCAGGATCTGCTTCCAAGAAGAGGTAGCTAAACATGGAATGGGGAGTAGTGCTTATGAACAAGTAAAAGCAAGCATGACAGCATAGAGTCCACCAAAGCAGAAGGTGTCTTTGCATTTTAGTTGGTTAAAAGTCAGTGTCAAATTTGGACTTTTGTATTTTAAATAGAATTTGTCTTCCTGTGTCTCAGAAGAAGTCACTGTAAAATGACCGCCTGTTCAATTACTGAAGTAAAAAACTATTCAAGTCTTTAATGTAAATGCATTTCTCTTCATAATTATATGAAGTTATTAAAATAGGCTTTGGATTACATTGCAAGATTTCTTTCCTGATGCTGAATTCAATTCGTAGTATTTAATTTGATTATTCCACTTGAAGTTCTTCCTCACTTGATTATATTATCACTTCTTTTTTCACTGTGTCACTTGAAACTTCAAACAAACAAAAATTTCCAAAAGCTAAGATCAGAAATAATCATTAATACTTTTTTAAAGTGATACTCCATTAGAGAAATTTCCATTTTCAGTTTATAATTCAGATTCACGCACACTCCACCAAGAGGAAAACCATTTACAGGCGACATCAGCAATCATACTTTGCTGAAATTCTGGGCTACTTCTTTGCTCTGTGTCACTCACATCACCCAACCCATTGACACCTGCTGAATCTTCTCCCCATCAGTCATCAATCACGAGCAATCAGTCAGACACTTGGTAATTAACAGAGGGAAAAAGCAGTGCTGAAATTATTTCTTTATAGTGGCTTCATGCATAAGCTCAAATTAAGAGTGGGAGAGGTTTAATGAGAGCCTCACTGCCTGTAAAACAAACCTATGAAAGTGGGATCCAGCAGTACTTAGAACACAGAGACTTTCCCCATGATTGTTTTGTCCTTCACTTGAATTGCAGCCCAGGGACTGTGATGCAAAAGTGGAGCTGAAGTTGGTAGAAAGCTTGAAGCAGAGCATGTGGAAAAGATGCTAGAGGACAACTTTGAAACCTGCTGTTGTGATGCACTTCTGTGGTCCTTGTAGTGTCAATATTCTGAAAGGAAAGATCCATCACTGAAAAAGGCCTCATTTGGCACTGTTCTACACTCTGGAGTTGTTGGTTAGATGCGTGTGCTGAAAATGCAGGACAAATATTTGTAAAGATTCCCACTCTGGGGAGGCTCAGAGACTAAGGTGAGGGCTACCAAAAAGATCTCTCCCAACTTGTTGGTTTATTGAACCCACTTTGATAAAATGAGCATCTGAGTTAAATGAATCCATCAGTATTTTCACTAATAGTATGCTTTTAAGTTTAGCTCATTTGATAATTTACAAAACCAGACAAAATGAAACTAAAAGTACTATAGAGGTGAAAAGCTGCTAGAAACCTGTTATAAGGATACTTCCTTTCTGCATTCAAAGTAAATATTCTATTTGAGATCAGATCCATTTTTGATGTTCTGTGGTATTGCTGAGGGTAAATGTACGAAGATTTACTCTGTGCTTGTGCATTAGGTATGAAAAGGAGTGCAGAATTTCTCAGGGACATTCTCTTGAATGCTGATGTTAGTGCTCCTTGTTTTTCTCATTAACTGGGGTGTTTCATCAGTTTGTGTTAAGGGCAGTGTATTGCATGCAAAATAAACATCTTTATCTATAAAGAGATCACTCTTGGCACATCAGTCCTCACCCTTTCCTATTCAGAAGTTCCTGTGATGACTTCCCTATCATCCTGGCTTGTTAATGGGACTTCAGCATAGGGTACTCATAATCCTTTCACAGCTAATTTTTTGTTTTCATTTCTTCTGCATTTCTTGACTATACAAATAGTAAAAAACATCTCAGTCAGACATGTTAAAAGTAAGTATTCAGCCATTTGTTTGTCCTTTCCTTCACTGCATAGGCACAGTGAGAGTGAATTAAATTCTTCCCAGACTCCAGAGGGTGTTATGAAAGGTAGAGAATAATTTAGAGTAATCAGAAAGTTACCAGTGTAACCACAGTAGCAGGGTCGCAGAAGGTAGACAGAGAAAACATGGAAAAAAAATTCCCCAGCACCACAGGCTTCAGTTTCAAAACTTGAAAAAGAGGCATGGAGTAACATCAGGAAGCCAGGATTCCAAAGTGTATAGAATTCAGTGAATGAGTTAAGTATGGCACTGGTGTATCTCAGTTTTAAGTCTTAGTTTTTCTATGTCAAAGCTGCATTGGATCCTTTGCACTTTTATAGCATACATAAGTAGGAAACTGTTTATATATGAAAAATACTAGTTTTAAGTATCAGAAATATATAATGAATATATCCCTCATGCAACGCTGACCAGTTGTTATTGTTTTTTATTATTTATTTAATCTTTCATTTTAAGTTGCAAAGCAGTTGCAGCACACCAGCCTTCCTTGCTCTTGCTTCCCACTCCTTTCTCTCCTCCTGCCTCTCTCCTCCCCTTTAGCATGCAAGCTGCAGATAAAGCAGCAGAGTAGAAGCCAGGAAAATAAACTGATCCATTATCCATGCATATTTCATGTATTTGCCTAATTTCCAGCAGTTCTGACTTAATTAGGTAATTATTCCACCCTCTTATGACCAGTGAATATCCTTATCATCACTGTGTCAATATTAAAAAAAGCAACCCAACAAACAAACAAACAAACAAATCAATGACATTTTCAGTGACAATGGGCCACATGAGAGCTTTTCAGTGCTGGTCATGCTGGGAATGAAAATGAGTTATTGTTCTTTGGATGAGTGTAGTATCCTAGGGACACTCACTGAGTTCCTCCCTGCCCCCAGCTGTTTGGTTTCAGAAGGGCAAGACCTTCCCACTTAAACGTTACTTTTCTGATATTATTTGTTGCTTCCCAGCCTTAAATCAAGGCCTGAATTCTTTTTTTTTTTTTTTCCAAAGATATTATTCTGCTTTTTCAAAGATATTATCCTTCTTTCATTTTATTAATTTAGCTTTGATTTTCAAATATATTGTGAATTCTGAAGCTTGGTATACCGAATATCTGATGATGATGGTGATGGGTGATGTCTCTTTCCTGCTGATGCAACTTTTGACAAAAGATATTAAATCCATAGGCTTCATGAAAGTCATAACTGGTTGGAATAGAACATTCCTGTTGATCATCCCCATTCTTTAACCTCTCAACCTCTTCCTGAAAGAAAAAGTTGCATTATAAAAAAGAGAGAAGGATTAGAGCTCTGTTGAGCCTTTAGTAAGAAACTGAAGGTTCTGTGATGATCATAATAATATCACGCACGTATTATTGTAAGGAGAGAACACAGCAACTTATGCTTGATTAAATTCCAGCAGAAATTAATTTGTAGAAGTAAAATATATAATAAGAAAATTAGTGCTACAGGGAAGTAATGACACAGCTTATATTTTGGTTTCTTAGACCCCATGTAATAGCTTCTTGGAGATGTGACATACTATCATGAAACCTTTGACTTTCAATGCAATAATTAATGTCAAAATTTCCTGTAAACATCATCGGGGTTTATTCTCTCAGTTTAAGTCTAATTAAGAGTTGAAAATATTTCCAGAGGACTTGAAAAGATGCAATAAATATGGTGCATAAATTCTTATTTAAAAGGAATAGGACTTTAAAGAACATTTAATTGCAGACTGTGTTTCAGTGCTTTTTCAGGTAACAGTTAATAGCCATGAATGGCCAGAGGTGTCAGAACTACTTGTGTGCTTTCAAAGAGGTAACTTTAATTAGGAACAAGCTTTTTAAGGTCAATATCTTTATTCCAGGGCCTAACTGGGTGGCACACACACGGAGTGCAATGACTTCTCTTTAAACACCAAGGGAAGAAGCGAGGGGCTGATGCCTGATTCACCAAGGCAGTTTGTCAACTTCTGCAGAAGTTTGCAGAAATCAGGCAGGTGGGATCTGCCTCTTGCTCCAGTGTGTTTTCCCCTCAGTCTCTTCTTTCCTGTACTCCATACAGCTGCCCTGTTTACAAGTAGGAGATAAAACTGGGCACTGTCATGGTTACTTGATTGTTGGAACTGATCCTCTGGAGTAAATGTCCAGTTCAGAGGTCCAAACCTTTATTTTGTTATTATGCACACTCATTTAATGTGACTGCAAATTTAACAAGGATTGAGCACAGAAGGGTTTAGTTGGAAGAATGATGTCTTCTGGAGGCTTAGTGATTGGTGTGTGGTTTTGGGAGAGATATTTCCTGTGACAGGCTAGCTGGGAGGAGAAGGGATTTGTGTTTCTGCTTTTCTACCAAATCCAGTAATACAGCACTTGTGAATGATGCAACTTAAAGATCATACCTTACACTGATGGTTCCAGAAACAGAAAACCAACCCCAGGCCATTATCTTACACATTACTTCCCTCAGACAAGGTGGTCACTTTGTCAGATAGAAAACCCTCATGAAATTGTTCAGTTTCTCCTGAAAAGGTTCAAATGTAGGAGCTTTCTGCTTAGTACATCATCAAAGGCTGGAATCTTTTAAAAAATGGCAAATTCTCTGCTGCTTTCCATCCATCAATGCACAAAGCCTGTTACTTCCTCTCTCCAGTTTTTCTCCCATTTTCAGTCCTTGCACAGATCTGAATGCTGCAGGTTTGGCTCCCATTTGGATCTGATTTTGCTCACCCTTTAGCTCAGTGAATCCATCAAGTAATATTCTCGTCTGAGAATGCTAATGCTCAGTTTTCCAACAGCAGTGGCTTGAGACACTGTGGCAATTCTATTTAGCTTATGGTAAATATTTCAGCAAGGAAAAAAGAATCTCTTGCCTTGCAGCTTAATAAACTGTCACAGCAGATGCAGCTGTGTAAAATGGATTTGAAATCCTCTTTACTTTTCTTTTAAATATTTTCACTTCTGGCTTTACATTGTTCCCTGGTTGCTTAAAGCTGCTTTGGATTTCGAGCACCTCCATTAAATATTGGGTAATCTTGGTACAAAACTCAACAATACAGTGTAAATGGCTTTGGTTTCCTTTTGAAGTGAAGATAGGGCTTGAAGTAGCCAGTGGGACCTCTTAAATCCTGCCTAATTAAATTTTCCCTTAAGTGAGGCTATATATAACTCTTAGGGGAATCTGCAGAAAAGTCATAGGGCATTATCCAAAAAAAATCCCTACAAAAATGTTAATTATCTGAACATCAACATTTTTACTTGGGATAGTTTCTCAGTTTGAACTTCCAACTGCAAAGTGCAATTGGAGCAATGACTATTATGGTGCTAAATGTCAAGCTGAATCTCATTAAACTTTTAGTAATGAAGGAATCAGCTTTTTAATACAGATATTTCAACATTGCACACAATAAATTCGTTTGCATATTTAAGTTGCTTCAACATGCATGAGAAATTGCAATGCTCTGATATTTTGTGCTTTTCTGAGAAACAGTGCATGAGGAGCTAAAGAAGGTGAATAGCAGTAAATAGGTAATGTGGTAATGAAGAAAGAATAAGTAAAAGTATGATTAACTATAAAGAGATTATAGGGCTATTGAAAGTAAATATATTCTGTGTTTTTGAAAAGTTTTAGTGTTACAAGAAGTCATGGTAAGGAGGAAAGAAATGGGATTTTTGGTGGTTTTCCAAATGAGGTGAGAATTTTCTCAAGAATTCTTTGAAGTCTACCAGTCACTATGAAACAAATGATAGGAAAAAAATTAAGCTGTTTTTTGAAGTGTAAAAATGTTGAGTCGGTGAATAATAGAGAAGATAAACAGCAACTACTGATGAGGAAAAGCTGCATTTCAGTATATTTGTCATTTAAACATTTTGAGGTAACTTCATCAATGGTCTCATGGCAATGTATTAGAAATATTTCTGAAAGAGGTTTGGATGATAACCAATGGCAGTGGTTTACTGACAGATACCAGAAATGCTGGTGGCACGCTGCCCTTTTTGAATCATCTAAGAACTGAAAATTCATAGTGGTCTCTAGATTATTTTCAGCTGAAAATGGCTGAGATTTATTTTTGTTTCAAATGAAAAATATGTTGGGGGAAAAGAGAAGAGTTCAGAAAAATGGATTGGTGTGACTTTAGGATTTTAAAATGATAATTCAAGGGTGAAATTATGCTGGGAATCCACAGTATGCAATAGAGAACCAAAGTTCACAGCTTGATGATTTTTGCTCTAGCATATGTCTTCTGTCCATGTGTCCACAGTCAGGAATAAGATTAAACATGCAAAAACAGTCCTTCATAAAGCAAGAAGGGAAAATTTGGTTTAGGATTAGTGTTACCTACAACAAAAAATTGAGTCCATATAATGAAGAAGGAGGACCATTTATCACGGTCAATTGTATTTGCATCCTATCTGCTCCTTGCATTGAACCAGTTTTATAAATTTCATCTTCTAGCACCGTTCTGGTAAAATTTGGAGAAGATGGAGAACATAACGAGGTAGTTTTTGAAAATTGGCAAGTGAAGGCCTCAGAAGGAGAGTATAGGAAGATCTTCGAAAATTCAACAGATGGAGAACTGGTTGGAAAAATAAGAGGATGACACTTTAGGGAACCAGTGATATAGGAAGATAATTTTAAACTTAATTCAGAGATAAAAGAAAGCCATTGAAGGAAAACAGAGTTGGCAGGATACATGGGATTTAGGAGGAAAACTGATTTTTGTGCAGTCTTTTTAGTGGATTTCTGTGGTATAAAATGGAGGAGGTCAAGGTTGATGAGAAGATAGAAGCATGTTGGAAACCAGACCCACCAGGTGCTAATTTCATCTGCTCAGACACAAAAGAAAGTCTTCCCTGTAGAGAATTTGTGTAGAAAGATGAAGTGTGATAAGAATATCTTAGCATTTTGAGGGCTCAGGAAAGACCCTCGTTGAAGGCAGTACCTGGATCTGTGGTTTGAATTACAGATAAGATGTCAATGGTATTTATAATGAATGAAAAAGTAATTGGGGGAGCACGGTGGAAAATAGAAGCTTGGATTTGTTCATGATGGCTGTAAAGTTGTACCTGGCAATCCTCAAAGAAGCATCAATATAAAGTTCACAATGTGAGACTCTTTTTGGTGTACAGGCAAAGTTTTGTTTAAATGTCAATGAAAATCCTCCTTTTTTGTTACTACTGTTGCTGATTTTTGTTTCCTGAAAGTAGCAAAAATCACCATCTATGGAGTTAATCACACAAGGCAGATGCTGGCATGCCCACATTTTTTCAGACATTCCAGTTTTGGCAGTGAACTTTCCTTCCAATGAGAATATGTGAATGAGGGTGTTACTCATACTTTGATACAATGCTTTGACTTTTAGCGCCTGCCATATGTTTGAGATCAGCAGCTGCCTAAAAAAAGTTCAAACACAGTGAGAGATGGGAAAATACTATCTAAAATAACAAATGATTGTGCAAGTTTAGTGTATAAAATACCAAAGAACATCTGAGGCTTCCCTGAAACCTTTTTTTTTTTTTTCTTTTTTTTTTCTGGACACCTATGGGTTAATTTGGGTATGCCAGCAACATGTTTTCCTTTGTTATCTGGAAATTTAGGTTCACAAAGAAGTCTCATAGGACATACTGAAATGTCAGTGTGGGACCAAATTACTTGTGAACTTGAGGTAAAAATGTATGTTATGTTGATAATTGCATCAAAGGGATTATGTCAGTTTATTTTTCCTAGGACTCAAGGTTATTAAAAGCATAAAAACACATTAAAAAACCCCTCTAGATCTTTTTCAGATTGCAAATACAGTTATTTTGAGAAATTCACTGAAGCTGAAATGTTCCCAGTGTAAGAACTGTAACCAATCTGTTGAATTATCAGGGATGATGCCCTGTGCTGTCACTCTCTTCAGGGATGTGCTGTTGCTCATGATGTTACAGAGACAGGATGAAAGATACTCCTTTCATCTTGCATCGGATAAGTAAAAAATTCAAATTCTGAACTGACAGTTCTAGGCTTGCAGTGTAACTGTAACATTTCTGATTTCTCCTATATATATAATATATTTCAATTTCAATCATTTTGGGACAAGCTCTGTGACAAAGTCACAAAGTCAGATGTGCAAAGCTCTGAACTACTTGATAGGAGCCCTTGTAATGGTGCTGTGTTTGTGTGACTGAGGTAATGCCTTAGCTGCCAGCACAAACCACCATTTCCACATTTTCTAAGGGCAAATTTAATACCTGCAATTCTTAACTCTAAATCTGTAATTGGATTTTTGTTGATTTTCAAAGGAGAGCAAGGTGAATTTTTCTTTTTATAAAATGCCTACTTTCAAGAAATGCTAAATTAAAAAAAAAAAAAACAATCTGTAAGAGTTTGAGTGTCCTGAAAAGAAGCAGCAGAGTGAGCTCCTTGTCAGCATAACGAGGCACATGCTCTCACCAGTGGTGGAGAAAAGGAGGATTGCACATCCACATCCTATGCAGCCAAATAGCACACATTTCCTTCAGCTAAATTGTACATGACACCAATCTAAACCCAGAATTCCAGTGATATGAATATGAATTTCCTCAGTGCTTGTAAACATCTTGGTACAATATTAGTGCCATGCAACTGCAAAACACTTTAAAGATGTGCTTGACAGCCTAATGTAAGTTAGACCTGAATATGTTAAACCCTAATGCAGAGCTATAGTAATTGATTTGGCTGTAATTGGACACCTGCTATTAAATGTAAAATGCTGGTGACTTTTGAATACCAGCTCTGCTGCATCTCTTCTTCTGCTGTTTTCCCAGGTTAAGAAAAGAATCAATCCCATATGAATATATTTTAGATTTTCTGAGCCACTGCCTCAGGAGACCTGTTTGTGTACAATGCAATTAGTGGGGTCCCTTTCCAACATGTGTTAAATTTAATATTTCTATTTTTCCAAATGGCTTTAATTTGCTACAGTTTGCATTGATGGTTTTTATTTTTCAGACAGAGCAGGAACACTGTGATCCCTTTTATACTGGATATGTATGATAGTATTAGCAAATGAACTTATTTTCACTTTGCATGTTCTACTATCTTAAAATCTGTGATTTTAAAAAAAATCCAAGTGTATATTAATGCCTTTACATTAAAACCCACGTACATTTTACTATCATTCAGCTTATAGCTAAAGGCTGCAATCTTTTATTAAAGCCTTTTATATTTTATATGACAGCCTAAGGGACCTTTTAAGATGAAAAATGGGTCAATCACAGGGATTTGATCAAACCCCCATTCATTGTTTGCTCTATCAGCTTTTTTTTTTTTTTTTTTTGGCTCATCTTTCAGCTAGGGCAAAGGCAGACCTTTTCATTTACAGCAAACTAATGACTGTTTCAGTTTCTGACTCCTAATGCTCTGGGATGTTACAGTATTTCAACTGCAATACTGCAGATGCCTATTTACTTTGGGCTAAAATATATCTATAAAAAGATAATTAACTATTTAGATGTCCACTGTTGCATTTGATTTGAGAATTTTTTTAAGGCTAAAGGCTCTTTTTTAGTATACATTTTGCAGGGTGTAACTCTAGAGGCACAAGCTGTTCTGGAACTATCCATATAAATTAACAAATTTCAGTTTTACACTTGCAAAATACTTGAGCATAAAATTAACAGAACAGGCACGTGATTGAGTTGGGATTGTTATCATACTTCTAATGTGAAATGCCTTGCTGATTTATCTTGTTGTGCTTGATTAAATCCCCTTTGAGTCCAGCTATCTGTCCATAGGACATTAAAATAATATAATATGTATAGACCATGTAAAGCTGTGAAATAACAATAGGCTGTGAAAAAGGCTGCCATAGACATTTGTGTATGTTAAAACTTTATGCTGGTTCAGTGAAAAAAAGCTTATGGGAAGACAAATTCTTTCAGCATTTCAACATACATTGAGACCTTTCATTTGAGGAATCTGTCTCACACATCTGAAGGCATTCAAGTATTGAAGGAAACAGAATATGTTTTTTTCTTTATTTTTGTTGTGTTCTTTTTGACTCTGCCAATGCTGAAGTTCCTGGGTTTGAGGAGCTTTGGGCTGACTCTACAACTATTTGTACATCTGAAATGCTACTGATATTTTCAATATTATGAGACTTTTATGTTCTGACCTATATGAAATGCACTTATGTAATGATATGTGCGGCAGTAGCATGTGAACAATTTGGAACTGCATTTAGTTACTTTTGGTGATCTTTAAGCTGTTGTGCCTTCAGTCTTGAGCTTGGTTTTGCAGTTTGAGTACATAGAAGACACAAGGCAGACAGTGTGCCAGTGGGCTTAAAATCAACTCATAAATATAAGAACTACGTGTTTTTATAATTGTAGGCAACAGTTGGCACATTTCACATTTAAGAAATCTGGGGTTTTTTAGTTCTTGTTGGAATCTGAGAGATTCTAAATCAAGTATAATGTTTTGGGAAAACTCAAACAATTTTGTCTTGCTGTCCAGGTATAACTGGTATCTGTTCTCCACGTCTGAACTGCTGATAAAAGTGTCAAAGTGGGTCAGCAAGAGAATCTGGATTGTTTTGCTCTGAAGTGACTTTAGTTTTGCAATTCTGACTGGACAGTCCTCTCAGTCTCTGAATCCATAGCTGCTTCTCACTGTTTTCTTGAAAGCTGGCCTTTATTTTATCACTGGAAGCTCTTTGTGCCCTTGCTCAGGTTTGCAGTTCTAGAAAATGATGCCCTAATTGTTTGGCCTTGGATCAGGTGGCTGCACTCATAATGGAAGGTGGAGGTACCTTGCACACTGGGGAGATCCACAGAAGATATAAAGGTATTTTATGAATAAGGTGCCACTCAGCCAATGAACTTCACAATGCTTGCATAATCTGGCTTTTGTGTTGTTTGTGTATTGCTGGGAGGGTTTTGTATATGTAAAATGAGGCTCTCCATTATGCTCCTTGTTCAGGTAGACATACCTGATTTCTATGTGCTTGCATGCATTGAGCCTTGTTGGGCTACATGCTGGTTTTTTATCATTTCATGTACTTCAGATTTAATCTGGGAAGGAAGAGCACTCAGACAATGCAGCAGGACCCTAATAAATGTGTGGATCATGCCTAGAATTCAAAAAAATACAGCGAAGGTGACCTCTCAGGTAGTGAGCTGTTCCCTACCCTCACCCCTTAGGCAGGAGGTGTGAAGAGGGGCATGACAGAGCATTTTGGCTGTGCTTATTTGATACATTGCTCGAGGGAGTGTAGCCAGCTGGTACCTATTAGTGTCCTTCAGTCTCATCTAAATAACATCAGGGTATAGAATGGTACAGAGACTTTCTTTTGATAACTTTCCTCTTGGCCATTATTGTGCCAAGAGAAGCTCTGCAGAGCTGAAAATTCAAATTTTGTTTTTCTTTTAATTTTGAAAATCCAAGAGGTTTGCCTACCATATTAAAAATGGACAGAAAGGTGATGGGGGCCCCTCTTGCACAATTTTTGGGTTGCATTGAAAGTAGAATGCAGAACTGTCAGAAGTGCTTTTTGTGCAATATTTTTCACTCTCTTAGGGGTAACCAGCAGACTCAGACAAGCAGCTGAGACCTTGCATGATCTACAGGTGTCAGCCTCCGAGCTTTCTAAAGCTCATCTGTTGTTACTTTATTTATCGTGATTCATTCCTGTATGTAAAAATAAATAAATCCTTAAGTGATGACACGATTCTAATCTTAATGCTCACTGTAATTTTAATACAAAATAAGTGTGGAAAATTACAGCACTTATTACCCATCCTGTCACTTACATAATCTTGTATCTTATCCTGTTGGTCAAAAAGAGGGTGCTTTTGGCTTAGGTGGATTTCGTATCACACTAATTTATAGCACAAGGAGCATTACTCAGGATAGCCTGACACAGCCCTGCAAATTGTTTTGGACAGCATCACTTTCTTTTGGATCAGATATCTGTTTTCAATTTGCATAGAGAATGCCTCATCTAAATTTATTGCACTGGAGACAAGTGAGCCAGACATTATCATGACTATACTGGGTGCACGTCTCTGCCTACTGGTTTACAGGGAACATAAATTAATTTGCCATTATTAATCTTATCTTGGAAGGCTAAATAGAATTTCATTCTAGTGAGTATTACAAACAGTTTGCTGCATCAGGTTTGCTAACAGTTTTATGGATACATTATACAGTGTGTTGCATATTGCACACAACAGCCTGCTTTGCTTGTCATTACTCTTGGATTTGAGCAGCTCACTTTCCAGTAAGAAAGAAAAGCTTAAAAAAATAAAACAAAATTACATGTCTTTTATGATAGTACCAGATACCTCAGCTAAGAACTTTTCTCTGTCTCCAGTTCTGCTAGTGCCAAATTCTGCCAAGGTCTTTCTGCATCATGGCTTTCTATTCCTCATCCACTGGCTCAAATTGGGCTGTACTGATGTTCCAACCTGCATACTGAGTCTAACTTCTTACCAGCCACCTGTTGTACAATTTACTCTCTCTTTAAAATGCAAACATTTATTTGTTTGTATCTTCTTGGCATACCTATTTCCTCTTTTAAACTCTCTGTTCAGTTCTTCCCCCATTCTTTATCTGTACAACTGAGGAACCAGCAGCATTTCTTCTTTTTATCCCTTCATCCTTTTTCTCTTTGGTGCAACTATCCAAAACCTACTGGTTACAGATGCCTCTTACTGTGTGTTTCACTAAGAAGTGTCTCTGAAACGTCTTTCAGTGTCATGGAAATTCTGTTTTAACAATGCTCTTCCTGGGAGGTTTATTAATCCAACAGTAATCCAGTAGACAAAGCAACCAAAATAATACTCAGCATTTGGAACATTTTAATTCTCCAGGTGACCTATAGCTTTATTCTGTAACTGTATTCTTGAACTTTTAATTAAATTCAGATCATTTAAAGACTATGTTAGACAACATAACACTCTTAATGTCAAGTGTTTGTGCAGCATGGAGTGTTTAGATGAGATCCAATTGTTCCAGAGGTGGAAGTCAACCACCCAAAGCTCACAAAATTAAAGTGTCTTTTTACAGGATCGGCACCTCAGCTGGTTTTATATAACAACATTTATACAAAATATTTTCCAGCTAAACTCACACAGGCAACTGAACCACTTTATTTTACCTTGAATTTGCAATATTTTGCCAATAACCTGAAATTTTGTTATCTAGTATTTAATTTTTTCAACTGATGATTAGACATCATCTTAATATTCTAAAAACACTTTTACTTACCATTTATTTCTAAACATCTAAAAATTTCTATTCCTTCTTATACCATAGCTTGTCCATTCTATTATTCTACTTTCATTTTTACTGGAATTACTTTTCAGTGCTTCCCTTTATGAAATTACCTAAAAGCATTTTGCATGATAAACATGGATTCACTTTTTGTATCTTTCTTTAGTTTGTAGAACAACTGCTCTCATTGACTTTTAAAATACAACTTTAGTTGTGGTCAGATTTGTCAGCTGTTTGAAAGAATTCCCAAAACTTTAAGTATATCCTGATGGATGAAGAGTAAGATAATTGTCAGTGGTTTTGAAGTATTCTTTGAGAGGTTTTTCTTGTTGAGTTTTGTTCAGAAATTAGCGATAATTTAAGTGAGCACATTGTTCCGTTATCACAGCTTTCTTCAAATCCTAATGATTATATTAAATAACAACAGTAGACATTCAATTAGATGCAATAAGGTTTTGCTATAGCAACTGCTAAGGACACAAGCAAAGCAGGTATGTAAACAGTATTAATACCTTTAATTAGAGCAGTGTATATAGTTGCCAGTTTATACCATCTTTAATTACTCAGAGAAGGACTTCTTGCACGAATGCTTGACAGTTTTATCAATTATGGGATTTAACCCAAAAAAATGTATTTTAGTACCTATAAAACTATTTCTGTCTCCATAGATACACAACATGGCTTTTATTGGAAGACAGCAGCAGAAATTTAACTCAGTGTTGAAAAGCTCATGTACTGAAATTCTGGCTACTTTAAGGTACAGCTTGCATTTATCATAAGAACAGAACTTTGGATAAAAAGGTGTGGTGAAAATGTGTACTGATATCTCTTTTAGACAGAGGTATCAAAGATTGATAAGCAGCAAGGACATGAACGAGCTGTGCAGGTAATCCAAGCGAGTGCCTTTGTAACAATATAGTCATGCTTTTAGCACGTGCCACAAATATTATTAGAGAAAAGAACCTTATAAACAATGGATTTGGAGATTGTTGTTGCTGCTGTTATTTTGCTGTCTAGGAAATTGCACAGACAGGTCGCCTTAGGAACACTAATCTATTCGTTCTAGTCTCAGAGAGTGAAAACAGTTTTAATTTACTAAATTCAACAGAACTTTTGAAATACTCTTAAAAAGACTTTTCTACAAACAACAGTATAACAGTTAACAAGATCTGGTATTTGGTGCAACCTGTGCTTGATCATCAGTTGGGAAAGACAGCATGGCTTATAAAGCACGGGCTCTGGCTTGGTTTTAACCTTGTGCTATGTAAGATAGGCTGTCACTTGGGGTTAGCATTGAGGGAAGCTGGGGTGCCCTAGCTACAGTTCCATGAGGATCCCTTGGACACTGGGCTGGGGCAGGTCCACAGAAGCTGCAGACAGTTTTAGGTAGCAGTCTGGTTTTCCTTAATCTTGGAATATTTCTCTCTCTTGCTCTTTAGCAAAAAGATGAATTTCTTGTATTTCAAGATGTAGTGACTAAAACCTAGCTGATCATACCTTATACACAGGGAAGAATAATCTGGTGTATTTTTCACTCTGGAATTTCCGTTCTGGGAGCAGGAGGGTTGTCTTGCCTCTCAGAAACATTTTCAAGTGCTTCCCTTCTGAAGTTGTTCATCTAACATTCTGAGATTGATGCAGTTCTTTCACCAAGCAGCGTTTTGTATCTCTCCTGTGAAGCATTGGCTACCAGCCAGCACCAAATATATGAAAATATACAGAATCAGTGCTCTGCTGCTGTTCTTGGCAGCATGGAGTGAATAAAACACTGCAAAGATTAAATTTCTTATGTGTCTCCCAATTGTGCACTCAGGACTGATGCACTGTTGAGGTAGGAAAGTATTGTTGCAGGATTTTGAAGTTGTAAAACTAAGACTATGAAGAAAAACTTACGCGATTCACTGAAGTATTAAGGAAGAACCACGTGGGAACTCTTCCTTGGTGAGCACTGCTTTGGAGGTGCATAAGTGGAGAGAAATAACACCTAAAATGTTGATTGGTTGTTCCATGTGGGAAAACAGTGACATTGCTGCTGAGTTATTTGAAAGCAGGATCAGATTCTTAAATTATTTTACTGAAATAATTCTGTGATGCTTTGAAAAAGCTATGGACAAAACTGAAGAACCCTATTCTGATCTCCAAAATGTGAGTGCAACAGCTGGTTCTGGATTTCATGCTTGCCCCTGCATTTCCTCTACTACTTCAATGGAGGAAAGAAAGCAGAAATCTCACTAGAGAACACATATTCCATTGGAAGTCCTCTTTTGAAAGGTTGATCTGACCATTGTCTTGCTGTCTGTTATTAGTTTGCCTGCTGCTGTCCAGATATTTTTGGCAATAGAAGATCACACAGTACAGTATAAAGGAGATGCCTGAGTTGGATCAGGGCCAGCTTTAAAACTCTGAGAATCTGAAGGTGGGCTAAAGCTGCCAACCTCTTCTTTCTCACCTTGCCCATAATCCCTCTCCATCTACACAAACTATAAAACTTGTTCCCCACGTGTTTGAGCTTTAGTTTGTTATTGTAAAATTTATATGCATTTAAATTATCTGAGCCACGTTTTAGGACTGAAAGCTTTTTTGTTACCTTCACGTTCTAAAGGTGACAAATCTCTATTATTCTATCCAAAAAGTCACAATTTAAATTGCTCTACACCCACTGTAAAACTTTGCTGAGTTATTTCTAATAAAGGACAGGTTTATGAGATAATATGCTATTATTGGATGGTTTCTAGCTGTTTTGTGTGCTTTATACATTTGACAGCTGAAGAAGTAGCAATTCATTTACAGAGAAAATGCTTCCCCACAAGCAAACCAGAACGTGCCCACAGCCACAGATAGAAGTGTGTTGGTGGATCAGTAATGTTTCAGTGTCACTGCCTTTGAAATGTGAGTGCTCCTAAGCTCTGATTTCTAAGTCAAACAAGAAGCATTTTGTGGTTAGTTGGGGACTTGCATTTATTTCTTAGTAACTGTCTCAGTTTCTGCATATGATACTCAGGGTTAACTTCAACATCAAATAGGGCAGCTAATGAAGTGATGATGTCTTAGTTGAAGCACAGTTGTGGCAATTCATGACCAGAAGGACATATGTGCCCCTGGCACACTGAACCCCATTTTCCTTAACAAGGTGCGCCATTAATCCATTGGGAGCACACCAGGACAAGGTAAATTACATTCCAGCAGGGTTGAAATGCCTGTGGGAACTTTGTGCTACTGAGTCATGGGAGCCTGGGCTAGCTCTTCTAAAGTTGGGGTAGCTGCTGTCTGTAAGTTGTTCTGCATTCTTTGGTGCAGGTATCTGCTAGGAGTGCAGATGAACTTATTTTCTAAGGTCTTTCCTTGCCCTTTACAAGAAACTTAGTGAAGAGTTTCAGTTTAATCTTGTGCTCTTCAGATGAAAGGAAATGAAAAATCTCATAGGTTTCATTAGAGTTAAAGTTTTTGAGTGCTTTTTTTTTTTTTTTTTGGATTGACATTTTTGTACTTGTAAACAATTGTACAGTGGAAGGCTGGAGCAAGTGGAAGTGTGGTGTGACACATGCAGTAGCTTCCTGCATTAGCCATTACAATAGCTGTATTCACAGCAACATGGAAAGGTCACCTGAATCAATCGTACCTTTATACACAGATTTCAAATGTATATCCTCAGATACACTTCTTAGTGACATTTTAGTAACAACCTGGGTTTTTTCTTGACCACGGCATGGGAGTAAAAGCAAATATTTACAAATGTTGGCAGTAGAAGCCGTGTGAGAATGAGAGTGAGACCCAGACAGCTCTTATCTCCTTTGTGTATTGAAGGCTACTTTTCATTTTTCTTTTTGTGTTGATGCTGGTTGGAAAGATGCTGCTTCCTTGTATACTGTGATGTTTCTGGCTTATTGCATTCCCTGGGAGTGAAATGCTGACTTTACAGGGACAAGTCTAGAATCAGAATGCACCCAAAGGCTTCCTAGTTATCAGGTTTCCTATAACACAGACTTTTCTTCCAAAGAATCTAAATAATAGTTTTAAAAATTTGCAATATGCTTTTATGAGCATTTGGTGTACTCCTGAGGGGTGAAGCAAGACTTTGGAGGAGGTAAATTTGTCAAGTAAAACGTGTGAAAAAACTCTGCAATGGTTTAAGGGGAAGTGTATACATATGAGTGAGTTCAAAGGGAGAATTTTCAGAAGGACTGTAGATAAAATAAGGATTTAATATCCTTTATATAAAATCGTTTTGATAGTCAAAACAATTTTCTTGTCACTGCTCACAGCAATGTTTCCTCTTGGAGTGAAATTCATCTGAGTACCAAAATCCAGGGTAGTCTTTCCACATCACTTGGGGTTTGTGCAGATAACCTGCAGGGGTTCTGTGGCTTGTATGGTTTGCTCTGTTACTGGTTGGAGGCCCCAAGGCAAGTGTCTGTAAACTGATCTTGCAGGTAGTAAGTCCCATAGTTGGGACAGGCTAGGTCAAGGCTCAGCAGTGCTTAAATGCTTACTACATTTAAGGAGTCTGGAGGCCTCAGTATGCCTTTGAAAGCGTTAATAAGGAATTAAGTTATATATCAAAATGACCTACCAGAGAAGGAGGAGAATATATTCTCAATAGTCTTTTTTTCATTTTTTCCTGTGGGAAGCAGACGTCATCTGACTCCTTAATGAAGTCAACTTCAGGACACAGGGAAAAAAGAACTTAAAAGATGCAAATCAAGTTGAATTATTGTGATTATTTAAAATAATGTAACGATATGTTTCAAGTGCATGTTTGTTCCATGTACACCTTTAAAAAGCAACATAACCAAAGGGAAAATATTTCCTGTGCATCACAGGACATTTAAAAGTAATTCTGTCAATCAGTAGACTTTGTAGAAATATAGATGTATGCATTTTGCACCCCAGAGACACACATTAAGAAAAATAGAAAATCATGTTTTCAAAGGCCAGAATGTGGGAAATCTATGGAAATTATATTCAGCAGCTCAATGAATCTATAGCTGGAAATGTTTTAATTGGCACTTGACATAGTTTCCCCCTCCACAGGACCCCTGCCCTTTACACTGTGTATATATGTGGTTCATAAATGTACTTGTACACGACTGGACAGTGGTCACCATGGGGATAATTGTTCAACATTTGCTTGTACTGAATCATAGGGTACATATCCCCAAGCCTTAGTTACTTTGCCATCCAAACCCTGCAGAGTACAAAATTACTGATTTCCTTGTGTGGCCCTTGTTTTATGCTTTAGATGTAGTTTAGATGAACTACTTAGCAAAACCTAAGGAATTTATCTTAACAGCAATCTCAAAATTCTCCCTGTTTCTCCTTTTTCATCCCCTTTTAGTGCAGAATTTAAAGCCAAAAGTTTTCACTAATTTTGAGTGTCAAACTTGATTCAGTTTTCCATCAGTTTTAGTATTAATACAGTACTCCCTGAATTCAAAGCTCAGTTCCTGATGGTTTGAATATTCATCACATCAGTTTTATAAACCTTTGAGCTGCAAGTCACTGGACTCCAGGGAATTTTTTTTACCACATGCTTCTTTTATTCTTATACTGGATCTGAAACATCCGTTATGGGTCAGTATTAGGGTCACCAGAGAGAAGGTCCATCTGGTTTGATATCATCATTCTTCTTTTCCAAAGGACAAAACCCACTCATTCGCAGTGCTTGGCCTTTTTCTCATGAAAGAGTGTGGGTCATTTTGACTGGAAGGGACAGAGCAAGGAGAAGAAAAGGGAAAGGAGCACATGGCATGCACATGTAGTGTAAGGCAGCATTGAAATTGCAGTGTTTGTGGTTGAAGGAGCTGAGCTCTGTTGCACAGTACACCTTTTTTATTTCCTGCTTACTGGAGTGCTTTACTTTCCCGTCTTAACCTTTAACACAATGGTTTCATGAGAAGTTGTTTTTTTTTCTTTTTTTGAGTGAAGAGTAAAAAAATGAAAAACTCCATTATGTGAAGCTGCACACAAGACTTTGAAATATATAGCAGTGCTTGATCTAACTCAGCAAGTTGATAAGCTGTTAGGTTTTTCAGGTAGACTATCTAATATAGAGAGAGGCCATGGGATTTCAAGCTGTGCTAGTTACTGACAGCAGAACAATATTGAGACTCATGGAGGTGGGGTGTAGACATGGTGGGCTTTTATCATGCACCAGTATTCTTCACCAGGACCCTTCATTTATCTTTGCTGAGCTTCAGGTTGTTCTTTGCCTAAAAGCAGCAATGATTGGCTGTGGTGGTTGTCCATGAGTGCTTAATGACAAGTCAACCTTAAGTCACACTGTTCCTTTAGTAGTAGAATGACCAACCTCATTATTATACAATTGCATGTAAAAGAACCCCGACAATAAAACCCAAAGAAAAAAATCCACCAAACCAAACCAAAAAACACAGCAACCCACCCATCCCACCCCCCAAAAAAGCAAACCCCAAACCCAAAAAAGCAAATCCTCAAAATTCTTAAATTAATGTCTGAAGTCAAGCAGGTCCTATCTTGTGGCTGCCATATCTGAGGAGTATCTGGACTGTAAAAAAATTATACTGGTGTAAATAAATGCATTGTGTGCATTATATTTATGTAGTTTTGAGCTTAGGGTTATATATTTCATGGGCATCACATGAACTTCATTTCCTGTTTCTAGGACTATTTTCTGGAAGTTTTTGTGAGCTACTCAATGTCCTCCTTGTGCAACCTTAAGAATTTGAGCAGATCTATAAGGAAAGAAGCCAAAGTCCTTCAGCCCTCAGGAAACACACTTTGGTTTCTGGGCAGCTACCTTGATCTCTTGGAACTCCCACTATTTCCAGTTACTGAGTGATCACCTAATTTGGTGTCTATGACCTACACTGACATTGAATTTTAATGCTGGACAAGGATACATATAGGAGTTGCTTAAAAAAAAAAAATCTAGTCCAGAAGAGCAGTTAACATGGTGGGTTTTCTGAAGAAAATTTGGGTTGGGTAAATTTGTAATAGTATAGCAATGGGACCAAACAAATATTATAATGGGTAAAGCTATGGAAGATGAAAGATCATTAATAAATAATGATTGAAATGTGAACAGTTGCTGAATGTCCAATGTTGTCCAACAAATTCATTAGGAAAAATAATGAATATTTGAGTCTTCTGGAAGCTAATTCTTTCTAACTGGATTTTGTGTGACAACTGTGTATTAAATAGAATACCAAAACTTTAAATCATCTGCAGTCCAGAGTCAGGAAGGTAATAAAGGAATGAACTGAAATAAAATCTTTCCAAACAGTAGCTGTGGACTGGTCACTATAGATTTCTTCCCCAAGGACCTTATAACTAGGACATTGGAAGGTTTTGATCTGTGATCAGTCATTCATGGGCTGAGGATCTGTGATTGTTTCTAAGAAAAATTCAAGATAGGAAAGGCACAAGAAAAGCTAATATATGTTCTACATTATTCTATGTATATGAAAGGTTTTTGGAGTAAGCTGCATCTTCTCTGGAAAATTTGGTAAACTCCGAATTTATATAAGCTGAAAACCATTGAACTTCAAAGATATGAGGAAGGAAGGTATCTGGTGGATGTTAATGATTATAGAGCCTTTAACTACTTTTGACAATTTATAGTCCCTAAAATTGTATTAATGATCTTAGTCCTTTATTTCTTCTTGAACCACAGAATATTTCTTTAAAAAGGGAAATGTTTCTGATGCTCTTACATTTACTTTTCTTATCAGAAGAAATACTTCACAGAAAATCTTCAAAAATTGTGAAGATTTGTGCAAAAAGGAAAGTCAAAAAACTTTGACAGTAAGAGATACTTGCAATTTATTCATAGTAATTTATGTCCTATTATTAAATTTGCATATCTAGCACATCAAGAGCATTCTATGATATGCTTGAGGTATTTAACATTGCTTGGTTTCATACAATTTTCACAGAGTCATAATTTTTGATTATGCCTTCCTCATAGAGAAGTGAGCTAATGGGAGATTACAGAAAATAGTATTTATTCTTTCCTGTTTTAATTCTCATGGCAGCTAAAGGCAGTATAAAGTTTACTTAATTTTTTTTCTGGAGACTGAACTTGCTTTACTTTGCCATGAAGGTACAATTCCTAGATGGTGCTTTTTACTACTACCTATTGAAGCTACCTTGAATTTAGTACTGCCTCAACAAGAGGATTTTAGGATTATTCATAGGACTACTCAATTCAAAGAATGTTTTTATGCTAGAGGAAATGTTATTATCTTTAATAAAAGTCATCTAATCATCCTTTTTTATTGATGATGACAGGTTTTTCTTTCAACAAGCAGGCAAACAAAACCACAGCAACGCTAAACCAGCCACACACAGAAGGTCCATCTGAAGTGTTCTAAAATACTCTTGAATTGCTTATTGTTAGATTCAATTTCTGTTTGTAATAATACCACCTTTTTTTGTCTTTACACTTAGGCTGATGTATTGTTGCTCTAATTAGTTTTTATGTATTGTCTTCTAGGACAAAATGCATAACTCTTGTTCTGCTTTCATGGATCCCTATTATGCCTCCACTTAACAATATTTACCAGCAGGAAACAATGATAAAACACATTCATGATTACTTTGATCTTTCTCATCTGTATTTGAATAGTCTTGGTTTTGATGTGGTCCTGCTGTTTATTTACTTCCTCACACAGCCTAGGAAAATAAAAGATATAACCAATGCTTTAGAGTCTCCTATCAGGTGTTGCTAAAACATTTATGAGTAGTTCTTGCCCTTTTTTCAGGTCACCTGTTCTGTTTAGCATCATCACTTCTCCCTTTTGGTACTGAGTAGTGTGTTTCTACCTCAGAAACAGTGTGCTCCATTTATATTTCTGCAAGGTTCTCACTCTTGGTTTGGCATTAAAATACAAGATTTCTGTATTAAAATGAGAACAACCACTGTTACTTCTACACTTGTGTTGTTACTGCCTCTGGCAGACCAAGTTAGAAGCCACTAGGAGAAGGAGGGCATAAATTCCATCGTGTGCCTGTTTAATGCTGCATTCTGTACCTTAATCATATATTGGAGAGCAGTTCTGCCAGTGCTGGTGTTTAACTGCATTTAGGGAGAATTTAAGTGAGCATTATCTTCTCTCTATTTCACGGTCCAAGCTCAACTCTATGCTTCATGCATTAGCCAGAATGATTTTTTTTTTTAACAAATCTATTTGGTTATTATTTTAAAGATGTGCAGTGGAGTGTACAAAATGAAAAACAAATTAAGATGTATGGAAACCCATGAAGCTGAATGAGATTCATTTGCCAATATCAACGCATATTCAGAGTATCTTGGTGTCCTTTGAATATTGCTTCATGTGAGTAATTACTTTAACTCAGCCTTTTCAGTGAGTTGAGTGCCAAGGCAAAATCAACAAGGAATGTCCTGTGCATTCAAGATGGAACTACAGACCTGGTTATTTTTAGTATTGCCATTGAAACTGAATTTTCTTCCCAGCAGGTGAAAAAAACCGCAGAAATAGGAGGCAGTAGTGTCTCATGGACTGGTTTGCAGAGCAGTGCTCCTGGTACATTTCCAATAAAGTGAAGTAATAATTTATTTTTGAGTGGTTTGAACTTACCCACATTCTGCAGCCTATCTCTATTTCATGTCCTGCCACTTCTAAGAAACAGACCTGAACATCATTCACCACTCTGTTCAAACAAAAATCCCGAATCCAATTTATTAGAACAGAATGATTATAGCCTTTAATTTCTCTATGGAGATATTATTGATAATTAAATCAAAGTCCTTTCCATATGCAGTGCTAACAGTCCTAGCCCCACATCCATTCTCCAAACAGTGTGTGACAGTGATGGACTAACTCAATTAAAGCGTGAGCATTAGAGAAGTTAATGTGGAAAGCTGAAGTGGTCTTTCCCAATTTACCTTTAAAAACTGCAATAAATATTTCAAAATGAAATGTTCATGACTTTTGCTGAGGATACCTGTTAGTGAGGCTGGATGGAAATTCAAGTCAGTTATTCTAAGTAAGGTTGCTTTTGGTTACACCATGGATTTTGTTTTCTTTTCAATTATGTTTTACTGTCTTACAGACTGATTAAAACCAGAATGCAAAGAGGGCAAAAATCACTTTTTCCACAGCTACCAGTGAAGTGGGATTCCTTCTGTAATTTGGCATTTGCTTGCAGTTCTTATTTTTTAAGGTAGCAAATATTTTTGTACAACATGGACAGTATTTAAATGCATACAGTAATTGCTGTTAGACTGTGCTAACTCCTAAGGAAAACATCAGGACTTAAGAAATACATGTAAACAGCTCTAATAAGCTGAATTACTTCCCCCAAATGTTAAAATGGCTGTTGTGATCTACTGATTGACATTTCTAAATTAATATGCCGGGAACTGGATAGTCAAGGAACCACAAAGGAAGTGTCAAGACACGTTTTTTCATGGTGAAATACCTTTTACTTGGGTCCCTTAGTGTTTGATTTATAATTTTAGTTATCTATCTTAAATACTTTTTCATCAGTGTTGTTCTGAGGCTGAACAGTTTGTTTTATATCAGTGAAATAACGACATGATCTGAATTTTTGAGATTTATCTTCTTAGTATTTATTTAAAAGATTTATTTTGGACTTTTGTGTATTTTAATGGTTCATGTGGCTTCAGATTCTTACTCAGATTCAAGAGACTTCTGCTTGATTTTGCTAGAGTAAAACTGAACTGAAGATATAATTTTTTGGGGAAGAGCTACATTTAAATGTGACTATTTAACTTACACTGGAAATAATTAAATTACTTCAGACCACATGGCATGACTTTACTGCAGTTGAAAAGTGCTAACTCATTAACTGCTGAACATCAATATGGAATGTATGAAAGGAGATCCTTGGTCAATGTTTTTGTAGAGCCTCAAAGAAGCTTTTGTAATGTTAACACACACCTCCCATCTAGTCTCTACTTGTTAAAGGTCACTAAAATGATAATGGAAAAGATGTCTGTGGATGGGATGAGGTCATATATTTAAATCCCTTTTCTCGGAAGATTATGGTGACGCACAATATTTTAAACCTACTAATCTCAGTGATGAGTGCGTATGGAAGTCTTGCACGTCTAATAGTTTTTAATTATTATGCTGTTATCTTTGCACTTGGGAGGATGGCCTAGAGGCTGAGGTACTTGGCTTGAATGTAAAAAATCCAGGGTCAGTTTTCAGTCAAGGCACAGATATCCTTTGTGGCATGGGGTTGGTCATCTCCATTTGCCTCTGCCTTTGCTCTCCATCTCTAATGGAAAAAAATTATTTCCCTCCCAGAGCTTTATAAGTCTAAAGGACTGCTCATAGGTTTGGCAGATTTGGATAGTGTGGTGGAATACCAAGTATCTGCCTACACAGACAGATATTAAATTCAGATGATTTAAGAAAGAATCCACCAGATAACATTAACCACACCATTTAAAGGAGATACACCTAGTAGTTTTGCAGTAAAGATCTTTTCCAAAATATCCACTTCAAGTACAATAGGGGCAAATCAGAACAATCTATGTGTAACCAAATTTTCTTTGGTTTGTCATTCAGTGCAGCTGTGCGACCTAATTAAGTGAACATTGCCTGGTAACTTCAGATTTAAATGCACAAATAACCTTTTTTTTGATCTGTCAGATGAACAGACAGAATTAGGCCAGATTCAGGTAAGAAATATTTTCTACTGTAGGTTTTTCTATAATGTTTCTAAATGCCAGAAAAGAAAAGAATTATTTTATTTATTCTTTAGTCATAAATGCCAACCATAAATGCATTTGGGAACATAAAATAGGCACTGCTGGCAGCCACTAAGCTCCTGCTTTGTAGCCACTGAGCCCTGCAGTTTCTGCCTGTGGGCATGCTCTTAAAATCAGAAGTGATGATAATGTTTAATTGCTAATGACCTGTCTAGAGTCCACTCTTTACAAAAGCCTCCAACCTGGAATTTTGAGCAAATGTGCCTCCTTGTTTCAAAGTAGATTTTCGCCATCGTTAATTTGAACAGAAGATCCTACACAGGAGCATTTTGAGATTTGCACTCTGTTTATGTGTGTGTCTGCTCATCCCCTAATGCAGGTGATACTGGTGGCTAAACCACTTATGATATGCTAAATGAGGCAGTGCAGGTTGTCAAGTCTCTGTATCCAGAAGTACATAAGTTATATAATGATATCTTTGCAGAACTCAGAGTCCCTAACCTAAGCCTCATTCCTTTAGGTTGAAGAGAATTAAAAGTAGGACAGCTGGTATAGTTTCCCCCAAGTTTCTATAAAATTTATATTTTTGTCCGGTTTAATATGAATTTTTGGTATGGGATGGAAGATGTATAATGGTCTCTTTAATAAAATATACCCATATTGGTAATTACTTTTAATTTCAAGGGAATGTGATAAAAAAATTGAGTTGGGATGTTTAAAAAAACAGAAAAACACATGCAAACTAGTAACTGAACCTTCACCTAAGCATTCTTGTTGTAAACACACAGCCAAAGACTTCCTTTCAATCTCTTAAGATGTTTGCAGGTGCTGTGGTTTTTCTCTTGCTGTTTTATTCCTGAGAAATTGGCTGTGGAGGATGTACTGGATGATCCCAGTTTGAGACAGAACTTTGATTTCCCCCCTTTCACTCAGCCATCTCTGAAGTATGACTTGGCATCAGCTTATCATTTATTTTCCTTTGACCTCTGGAAGATGCTGTTCTGTGAACAGAAGAGCAACATGTTTGGTGGTCATGCCTTCCATGAGCTCCTTGTGCCTGAGTTCTGACTCCGCAGGCTCTGGAACAAATGAGCTCCACAGTGATTTTCTCAGGAGTGTGAACAATGAAAAACCCAAACCCTCGAAGTTGCAAATCACACTGAGTATCCTTTAGAAGCAAAGTTTGCAACCTGGATGGTAATTTGTCTGACGGTTCTGTTTTGGTGAGTGACCTTTATCTGCTGTTTCTGCCTGCAAATGGAGTGCAAAACCCATGATCATTCCTTTAAAAGGGACTGTCAGACAAATTACAATCCATCTGGCAAACAATTGGGAAACTTTTGGTGTGCTTGCACGCCCAGCTCACTCCAGAAAACCAACTTTGTACACAGCACAATTCTGCTTTTCACTGAAAAGTTAAAGGATGCTATTTGGATTTTTTTGTGAAGAACTCTTGATAGGCTACTGCTTGATGAACTAGATATGATTATGACAGTTGGACTAATGATACTATTTCTATACTTTTTCTGCACTATAGATTATGCTTTTGCCATCAGCTAGAGGTTCTGGAACATTCAAGAACCCTCATAAAGTTTTGGACTATTGAACACCTCTCTAGAAGTGTAGCTTTCTGAATTAACCTCACACATCTCTATGGTCTTGTAGAGTTCTTGGGCTTATTTATTTGGATTTTTGCTTTTTTACCTGTTTTCTCTTCAGCAACACTTCACCAAAAGAGTTTTATTTTTTGCTGGCTTTGTTTGTTTGTTGTTTCTTGTTGTTGTTGTTATCTTGTGATTGGTCGGTTTGGTAGTAATTTCTTTTTGTTGTTTTTGTTGTTTTTGTTTGAAGTTTTGGTTATATTTTTGTTCTGTGAATCAGCACTGTTTTTTATATTTAATGCACTGGCTCTTTTACAGCAAGTTAGCTGTGTATTTGCTCTGTTACATTCCCAAATACAACCCTCTTTTCAAGTTTCAAATAACTACAAAGCTGATTGACTGACTTGGATATCTGTGACTACAGTGAGATGAGTTAAATCCCATTTCTCCTGTCATTACTGAGGCTCCACAGCCCTTCAGGCATCCATTGTAATATTAGAACATCCAGCACCCAGCAAATTAGGGTTATTCTGAACATCTTACACAGTAACTAGTCATGCCCTTATGAAGGGTTAAAAGAAGATTTGATTGGAAATAGCCTGTAAATGATATATCAAGAACTGAGCTGTTTTCATATGTGTGGAGTCAGGTCAATTATTAACAAGGCATCATCAGAGCATACAGTCATATGGCTGGTTATAACACCTTGAATATAAAATTAAGTTTTTTAAGGTGCAGCACATAAACCTTCACCTAGTTTTAAACACTCAAGTAGGTACTTTTATGCCACAGCTATCTCACAGGTGCTGTAACTATTTTTTACAGAATCAGGCCTGCATGTATTTATATCAGAGTATCCCAGTTTGGGTGTAAGCAACATATAGGCCAAGCAAAATATCGAAATCTGTGCTGCTGCTGCAAAAGAAATATTCTGCATGACATTATTAAACAAGCAAAAGGATAAAATAGGTAATTACTGATTTTTTTTATAGCTACTGTATGTAAAGAGGATTAGGTAATGAATAAAAGATAAATGCTTTCAGTTAAAAAAGAAAAAAGAAAAGAGAAAAAAGGTTTACATTAAATTGGAAACTTAGTACCATTTGAAAGTTATCCAGTCACATAGCAAATGTGCTTGAAGCATGATTGTCTAAAAGACTTAAAAATACATGATTGCACTGAAGAAAAAGCATATATAATTTAAATTAACATAATCAGTGCTTGTACCTGTAAGTAGTCAATTTTGCTTTTAAGTAATTTTAATTATTAAGTAGAATTAATCTTACATTGCAAGGAGGTTTCTGTAAAAACAATGGAGACAAATAAGATTATATATGGTATATTAGAGCTAAGAAAGATTAAGTGCCATTTATTGATTAGATTTCTTTATACCTAGAAGTCTTAAAAAAATAAGTAAGCCTTCTCTTTGTGAATGACCATCTTTATCATTAACATTCTGATTTGTAGTCTCTCTCATTTAATAGATTTACCCTGGGTATGTTAGCTGTAATATCACCATGATTTGAATCAATAATAAAATGAAATGAGCAAACACAGTAGTGGGGATTTTAAATGAGAAATAAATAAGACTTCACAGCAGATAGTGCAATTGGAGTTCCGCTGGAATCAATAGGCATTTGCCCATGGAGTAACTCTACTGGAACAGGATTCCAAACAACCCCATAATAATTTAATGAGCTCCTGCAAACTGCTATTCTGAAACACTGAAGGCATTTTTCCAATATAAATATAGAACACACAGGTTTTGTATTCCATAGCTTACTCAAGAAAATGTTTAAAGTAAATCTGAGGGATTTTCAGGTTTTGGTTTATGAAGCACTGTAATTGCTGGATTTTTTGGAAGCAACTTGTTAACATCTTTTTCTTATTCTAATCTGTAATTTCTGACTCCAGTCTAGTTGGAATAGTGTATGTAAATATCTATGAAATGTCAGAAAAAACCAATATACTTGGATTCTGCAATACATGTGTACTGAATAGAGCGGGTCATAGATATTCATTGTATAAAAACACTTTGAGATTTAATAACTTTTTCTATCTGTGAATTATCCATGACCTGCTAATGATTTTTTTATATGACTGTATGTGTTTTATGTAGTTCATCAAATAATCTTACAATCACATTAGGCTTGTGGAATTTTGTAAGTGCTCCTCTGAGTATAATTTTCAGAATGAGTTATTCATGTTGGTGACCCAAGTCACAAGAAAGTGGATCCAGGCTGCTATTTGCTGACCTAATATCTGCAAACAAGAGGACTGGAGTAATTGGATCTTTGTAAACAGAGTACTAGTTAAGAAGAAAAGCAAGTGTTGTGCATCTTAAAGCCTTTGCAATCTGGTTTTTGTGCTCCTTTGTATTGAAAGAGAGTCATACATAGCAGAATACTACCTGCAGTGGAAATATGAGCTCTTTTCTGAGCCAAAAGGCCTAAGCTAGATTTATGAGAAACCTTCTTACTACCTAGTCCCTGTAAGCAGCAGCTGCTTTGGAATCCTTCTCTGAGCATGGTAAAGCTGCTTGTGAGGCAAAATGGGCAGTCAGATTTTACAGAGTTCTTGTTTTATATTGTGTATTGCCCTTTCCAAAATCTCTTTAGTAAGCCTTTTCTTGCCTAAATGTAGAATTCAAATATAGAACAGCTTCAGAAGACCTGAGTTGTTGCCCTCTTTTAAGTTGTCATATTTCAAACTATGTTCTTCACACCTATAAAAGTTTTTGAGTTCCTTTCTTAAGGAAAGGATGATTTAAAACCTCTCTGTCTGTTTATCACTTTATCCAATAACTTTTGAACATAACTAGCCAGTTTAAATCAGATCAGAAAGAGTTGGTCAGTGGAATGCAAAGAGAAAAAAAAAAACTTATTACCATCTCTAGGGAAAGAAAGCCTGGTAAGACTGGCATGTTACATATCTTTGCAGTAGAAGCTGGGGTGTTTTTTGTGATGAGTGTAAGAGTCAGAATTTATTGTGGTGTTCTGAGAAGGCTGTGAGGGCACTGAGTTGTATCAGACTAGGCTTCATTAGCTCTACCATTGATGAAGGTTTTATTTCATTTTTAAATGAAAGTCAATATTCTCAAGTGTCCATTTGAACAGAGGAACAAAGAAAAGCCTTGTTTTATTGCATGTTTCATGAGAGAAACTAATTCGTACTAATATCACTGCTCTCACAGTTGTGGCTTCAGATAACATGGGTGAAGTATTCCAAGGATGTTGGCTAAAGGAATTTGACTCCAGAGGCCAAGAGAAACTCAGGACACCTAAGAGATGGTCTTCAGATATGTGGGTATGTCCTCCATGCTGATGCTTACCCTTTACTACTGCACCTCTCACTTGATGTTTTAATAGGGGATATTTCCCAGGGGCATCTGACCCCTCTTGTATGATGGGCAGAGTGTTAATGAGGTTAGGAAAATGACTTTTCAATTCCATTCAGGAAAGGAAAAGAGAGACAGAAACTAACTTGTGCATTTATCACATAAAAGAAACTGTCACTGTAAGCAGAATTTTTGAAATAATCCATTTAGGATTGGATTGCCATCATTTGAAAAAATGAGCAAACAAAGAGAGCAGTGGAGAGTGAGGGCCATGGGCTGGAATGCAGTTTCTGTTATTGGTTCTGGCTTCTTTCCCCATACATTTCAATTTGAATTCTGCTCTCTTAATTTTGTATGAAAGTGTCAGTCCAATCTTCATTTTTTGGAAGGGTGGGTTATTCCTAAAGGCCAATGTGTTTCTGCAGCATTGTTTTTTGGGGTTTTTTTTACAAGTAGAAGGGTGAAAATAAAGTTCTGTACAATATGCTGCATACAGATATTTTCCCAAAAAAGCAGCTGGTGCATTTTCTGCATAGAAGAAGAATACATTACATAAGGAAAAGTTATGGAAAATTGAGACAACTGTTTTAAAAATATTTAATGGTTTATAATGGCTTTTAATAGTAGGATATAGATAAGGGATCTAGAGAAATGGTAACTACTCAGAAATATTTCAAGGAAAAGAAAGTAATAGCAGGGTTATAGCAGTTCTATTTTTAAAAGATTTTTCAGTACCAAAGTCTATTATAAAATATATATTACAAATCATTATTGTTGGTTTACATTTAAAGCTATGACACATTTTCAAATCATTCTCTGAGGCAGGCATCAGGAAAAAGATTGTTAGATGATTGTATCAACACCTTTATTTATTAAATAGGTAGACTAACGTGGAACGATTACTTTATTTGTGAGTTTGACTTCTGAAAGATAATGAAGCAGCTTTACTGTGGTAAGAGTGGATGATGTTTTCCTACATATTAAACAAAGGTAAGCAGACAGGGGTTTTTTACATTAAAATAGTAAAGTTAAGGAAAATAAAGATGTGAATGATTCTTTCCTCACTTCACTGGAACATAAGGTATAAATCTGCCACTTCCTTGAGGTATGTCAACTTGTAGAAAAAGTCTATTTATATGATGCCAGGACAGTTATTCCTGAATCTCAGCACCTAGAGGAGATCAAAAGTTACATGGAAGATGATCTTTATCTGAAGGCAGAGAAGCCATATGCTTTTCTAAGTGTTTATGGAATTTGAAATTTTATAATTTACTTACACCTCATCCTCCAAAGAAAACAGTAATATGCATAAACAATCTTGGTCTCTTCCAGGTAAAAACTGACAGGACAAGAGGAAATGGCCCCAGGTTGCACCAGGGGAAGTTTAGATTGGATATTAGGAAAAATTTCTTCATTGAGAAAGTGATTAGGCATTGAAACCAGCTGTCCAGGGAAGTTGTAGAGTCACTATCCCTGAAAATGTTCAAAAATCCTGTGGAGGTGACACTTAGGGACAATGTGGTGGCAATGCTGGGTTAATGGTTGGACTTGATGACCTTGGAAGTCTGTTTTAACCTTAATGATTCCATGATTCTAAATTTAATCCTTTTGTGGGTCTGTCTGCTGGTGCTTGGTTACTTTATCCCATACTGGACAAGACAAAATCAACCTGATGTTTCTCTTGAACACCTGGGGTTAAAGAATCCACCTCCTCTTCAGAAGAGAATATTTGCTTTGAGGCAACACAGCAATCTTTAACAGCCCCCTTTCTCACTTCCATTTTTTGGCCAAACTTGCTTTCTCACACTTACATTTTAGCTCTCTTAGTCATGTGCCATTGACAACATGATTGTTTGCAGTGAGTGTTTCCACTGTGGGTAGTTCTGATGAAGAGTATAAATATCTGCAAGGTACATGCTGCAACCAGATCCCTGGGTAACTAATCTGTACTTCTGTGCATTGTGTGTGGAGAGTTAAATTGATCAAAAGTCATTTGAAATCACACAATGAGAATGGAAAACTGCCTTTACTAGTAAGTAGCAAATAGCAAATAAATCCTGTGCCTGGAATCAAACCCTCTTACCCTTTACCTTACTACTCAGATCTCTAAGTGGGCATCTCCATTTCCACCACCTCCACTCTAAAGAGCTGTTTCCTAATGGTAAGTGTTTCTAACTAGCTTTTCTGAGGGGTGAGCATGTGTCTTGTCTATTCCTATAGCAGAGCTGGACAGGAGTGATAGTCAGAGATCTGTTTGCTTTGCTCCATATGTATTTTCTTTAGCACCAGCAGTGATGTGAAACATGAAGCAATCTGACTGGGGCTGCAATCTCAGCAGCCATCTTAACTTTGCCCTTGAAGCTGATCCACTGTGTAGAAAAGGATGGAACAGTCACAAGAAAAGAGATAGCACAAGTGACATGATGACTTCCATAGCTTGAGCATGCCTGCAGAAGGACTGCTGGCATCTACTCTCTGCATGCAGCAGCATTTCTGCAATTTACATTCAGCAGTCACTGACAGCCCAGAGAAGTGGACTTGAATTGAATGAAAAACCACTGAATGCTATTTTCACCCTCTCTTTGCGTTTTAGCACAAAGGACACCAGTTTGTATCATTTGACATTAGCTGTTTACTGTACACTTAATTTAGCCAGGAAAATTATTTAGCTAAGCCTCTGTAGTTGTCAGCAGAGAGTTTTCCTGATTACAATGCAGAGCCTCTTTGCTCTTTGCTTTGAATTGCCTTTTTCACTGACTGCTGGGGGAGCTTTACCAATGACATATTTGCCAAAGCAGGTACCTGCAGACCCTCTCACCAAGCATCCAACCTGGCATGTTTTAACTGCACAGTGAATGGTTATTGGATTTGCCCCCTCGTAGGCAAAGGTGGGACTGCTTGCATGCTGGTTTGCCTTAGAAGTGTCAATTCCTTTTAAGTGAGGCAGTTCTGAGGGCATAGAAAGCTTCTGTCAAATTAGGAAAGAGTAGTAACTTGAAAAAGAATATAGCTTGGAAATCCTACACAGGATATACTATGGCTTTAGGGGCCTTCAGGTTAAACAGGTGCTGAGTTAGGTATTTCAGGACTGTAGCTCTGGATTTGGAATTTCTACCTTAGTTCTGTAGACAGAGTCCAAGGTTGCCTCTACTGACTGTGTGCTGCAATGTTTTAAATTGGCAATCTAAATTTTAATGCTAGAATGTCTGGACCCAAGCTACCTGAAACCAGCATTTATTCCCTTAGCATTTACTTGGCTGCTGTTACATTGCAGCTCTTAATATTGTAAAGGGATTCTTCAGCTCCTTGTCTTGCTCTGGGAAGTTGGGATGAGGTTTTTTAAGTTTTGTGGTGTGCTGTGCTGTTTGCTGTAAGATGTTGTATCCTCCACATGTGAAGCAAGACAGATTTTGCAAATAAGGAAGGGATAGGAAAAGAAAATGATGTTGATCTGAAGCTTTCTGAGAAACTCAGCTAAACGAGTGTGTCAAACAGAAAAGGACAAAATTAATAGGAAAAGACATTGGATTTTCAAGGTTCTCAGAGGGCATTAAAACAATAAAAGTGAAAAATAATAAAGTTGTAAGAAGTGCTCAAGAATCTCTTTAAAATATTAATTGGGTGCTAAAAGTGAATACACATGTGCAATACTTCCTTCTGACAGCAGTAACCTGAAATGACCACCTGCTGCCTCTGCAAGCCTTCAGAGTGCTCTTCCCTTCTGCAGCTCCTTCCCTTTGATACCCTTTGGCAGAAGAGGCAAGGCCTGTGGCTGCTCAAAGTATGGCTCCTCAGCAGTTTATGATCTATTTTTAAGCCATGGCATTTTCTCTCTGAATGGCATCCTGCTGGTGTTGTGTAGTTGATCTGCTGCAGTTGTATAAGTTCATGTGTCAGTATAATTACTTTTGTTGGTCAGAGGCAGTGTTAATAATGATAATAAAAGAACTGCATTTTATGAAAATATCAGATACTGCCAGCTGTGAAAAACATGTTTATATTGCTTGTTTATAGACTACTTAGAAAAACATTAGAAAAATATCATGTTGGTTACATAACTACATTCTTTATCTTTGACTGACATGTGCCTGAGGAAGGGGAACTTTCACAAACATGGATGTGGAATGGAAACCTAAGAGGACTGGTTACTACTCACAAGGCAGAGAGGAAAGGAGAAAGAAGATTAAAATTGCCTTGTAAGTGTATGGCTTGTAGGAGACCATTAAATAAAACCAAAATAACATCACAGAATCGTAGCGTGATTTGGGTTGGATGAGACCTTGAAGACCATTTAGTTCCAACCCCTGCCATGGCAGGGATATCTACCAGGTTGCTCAGAGCCCTGTCCAGCCTGGCCTTGAGCCCCTCTAGGGATGGGGCATCCACAGCTTCCCTGGGCAACCTGTGCCAGGGCCTCCCCACCCTCACAGGGAAGAATTTTATCCTAATATCTGATCTAAACCTACTCTCAGTTTAAAACAATAACCCAGATATCAATGCAGTTAATCTTTTTGTCAGCTGAGAACCGGTTGAGAATAGTGATGGTTGCTTGGACTCTATGTTGGTTTCTATCATTAACCCTCAAAGACCTGTACAGAATTATTACTGCCACAGTCACAGTTTGAGATGGGATTGAGCTATAGAGAGGGCAAGCAGCTCCCCAAGGATAGAAAATGGACCACTATATGTGTCAAGTTCAGAGCCTGAGCAGGTCCAGGCTGTCTGGCATGGGGCTTAGAAGGGGACTTGAGCAGAAAGAAGAAAGGGAGGGCAGTAGTTTGAAGAAGGCATCTGAAAAGTTGTGTGTAGAATGAGTTTGAGCTGCTGTTGTAGTCCAGTTTCAGAAGGATGGGGATGGTGGAGTGGCTCACGTGAAAGATTTTCTAAATCTTCCCCCAGAGCTGGGCAATACATGCTGAAGTTTTAGTTTTCTGTGGAGAGGTGTCTGTACCAAACACCTATACTGTTATAAAGATGCTGTTACAGCCTCAGTGTGGCCCTTAGGCTGGCTCTGCCTCAGTTTCCTCCAGAACTTTGTAATTCTCTCTCCACAGGACAAGTAAAAAATTCTTTACCAATAATGTACTTAACAAAAAAAAAAAAGGTGTTTGACACTGGGTTTATATTTTCCATAGAAGAGTGTGCCTACAAGTTGAGGATTAGCCATTTAAGCTTTCCAAATGCAATTTAAATTGTAAATGTAAACTATCAGAAGGAAACACCTGTAAGTACTAAATCAGGCAGTGCTGACTTTCAACCATATCAATAATTTGTAGCAGGACAATGAATTTGTACCATCCAATCAAAACAAATAAAGAGTATCTCCTTATTATCATAAGAGCAATAAAAAGACTTGCACGGCATTCTTTAGCTAATTTGTCTTTCATTCTGCACCATAAAGATAACAAAGTGTGGTGTTCTCTTAGAACATATTGTTTTACTCTCTGTATTTTTCATCACTGTAGTCTGGAGTATATTGTTTTTTAATTTGCTGATGGAAACCGTCAATTAGACTTAGTTTGAGTGCTGTGGGAGGATAACGACAATAGATATGAAAGGAACAGAATAGAATCTAACATAAATTAATGATGCATTTATTGTGCATCTCATTAGCGTGGTGCAGGGCTTATTCTATGAGTAAATAACTTGCTGTGGTATCAAAAGCTGGGAGAGTAGGAGGATTTGCTTGGGGAACCATCTAATTATAGTCACTCATCTTAGAATGAAGGACTCTGCTCCTTTGATAAAAATCTGATTAAAAGAAACAATATTTTTCCAAATGTCAACATCTTTATATAGAGTTACCTCCTGTGCAAATACATTCTGACACCCATGTCATTTACTGAGTCTGTCTAAGGTTTGTAAAACTTTCTGTTGGAAAAAATAAAACCCCACAACTTAGGAAAGACAAATTGCCTTAAACATTCTATAACTTTTTAAAAAAGCTTTCCATTTAGAGTTCTATTAGCCTATGAATAAGCACTTGTAACTATTTCAAACTGGGTGAAAAAATTCTCCCTCATTATGGATACAAATCTTCTAATAAAAGTTTTATAATACTAAGATTTTTGAAATTTGAATTTTCTTTAAATGCAGGAACACAAAAAAAGACAATAAAATTGATCCTGAGGGTTGAGGCTTTTTTTAGGCACAGAAGTGTCCTGATCACCAGTGGAAAATTCCTAACTAGCTACACTATGTTCTCTGTAAATCAGCAATAATGTGCCATTCTGAATTCTCTAATGTATACTGGGTTTGTTTTCAATCTTAGGAAACAGGCAGAATTGATGATTTACCATCCACTTGCAAAAAAAAAAAGAAGAAAAAAAAGAAGTTGTGTAATTAAGCCAGGTGGAATTAATTAAAACAGTCAGATCAACGTGTAGTCCTTCCTACCACCCACTGTACAGTAGGTATGTAATTTCTAATTAATGTTTAAAATGCAGTTCACTTTTACTTAATATTTAATTCATAGCTATAAGCAAAGTATGTAATCTAACAGTAGCATGAATAATATCTCCATGAAAGAATATGCCACCTAAAAAGTATGGGAAAGAGGAAATACAAAGGTGGTTTTGTTCTCTTTGATAATAAAAATAAATATTTCAAAAGCTTATTTGTTTCATCTTTAACTAAACTAAAATTTTGTGTGAGATGAGAGCAGCAGAGTAATTGGGGCAGTAGTATTTTTTAAGATGAAACTTGCAAAACATAAAGTCTGAAGTACTTGACAATTCCATGTAAGGTGACAATTTCTGAGTATTGCCTTTGAAATCCAACTGTTGTGCCAGATCTCTGACTCGATGATGAAGAAAATGATCTCCTCACTGTTGAGACTAATTGAATCAGGACTGTAAAATTTGGGTCTGGCTCACCCAAAAGCAGTCTTCATTTTGTAAGGAGAGCTAACACATTCCCTAACTAGAATTAGATTTATTTGCTTATTCATTTGAGTGTTGAACTGGAATTAATAATAAAAATTAAAAAGAAAAGAGAAGAAAGAATCCCCTAGGCTTCTCTGGGTAAATACACACTGTAATTCTTTTAATAAAAACAGGAGAACCAAGTGAATTTAACCACATTATCTTATTTATTCCTCTTGTTGGAAGGAAAAGAAGAAGCACCTCTGAAATATCCTAGCTGGTCATTTAAAGGAAACAAAATGCAGTTTTGTAGCTCTTAAAAAAAATAAATCTGAGCATGGAGCATATCCCCCTCTTATCAGACGACACATTCAACAACATTGTGGTTGGGGGTATGAAAGGTCATGAAATACTGCATATTCTATTATGTCTTGAAGTACTTCTGAGCTTATAGTTTCTCATAAATGATTTACTGTATAAATCTGAATGAAAAGTTTTGTTCTTATTGGATTTCTCGGTGGTGGGAAGGAATAAGGTTATTTTGGGCTTTTTGTGCTGGTCATATTTTAAAAAGAAAAACAAAAGGATAAAAGAGGTGTAAAGATTTTTAAAATTTCTTTCTGTTGTGATTTTTCTGGTTGGCTTGTCTGTCCTGCCACTTTAGAGAGTCTGCTTGAATCAGTCATATGGCCAGTCTTTTAGAAAGAGTATTAAGTATGGGCTTTGTTCTTAAAGACGCACATATAGGGTCCTCTATAAATTGCAGGACACAGCCTTAGAAAGAAATTATAGAAGTGTAGTTAGCAATATTATCCAACCATGCAAATATTTTTTAGGTTTGCTTTTTTTCCCACAGGGGAGAAAAAAAATCCCAACCTGTAAATGTCGAGTTTTAAAATTAAAAAAAAAAAAGAAATATGAAAGGAAGTCTATTTTGATAACAGGCTGTGTAGAAGAAGAAAGAGAATAAATAATGAGAGCTGTGCTTAAAGTGGCAGCCTTAGATTCAGTGTCTTTCTAGGAATGACAGGCAGCACTGACTTCTTGTTATTTAATGACAGATGAGGTTGGTGATTCCTTATCACAAACTGAAGCAACCTTGGTTTAATCATTAATAAAGCAGTGGTGAATTTCTGTCAGCACAGACAAACTTCAAAACAAGCTTTAGTTTTGGGCTTGGACAAGTGCTAATTTGAGCAAATGGCTATGAGTTGAAAGAAGAGGCAAGGGGAAGCAGTAAAAATATTGGAAAACTAATCATCATTTTCAGTGAATAGGTACAATTGCCTGCAGGGGTTCAGATATTTCACTGCTGAACACTGAAGGCAGTGGAAAAGGGATTCCAATCTCATACCTGTTACAGAAGACTGATAAAATTTCTTCCCTCTCTTGAGATTAAAGAAATGTAATCAAGCATGGAAATGGTCTTTGTGCAGGCAAATTGCACTGGTGTAAAGAGAAAAAGAAAATGGAACAAGAGTACATGGATTTTCCTGGTTGGGTTGTGTGAGTGTGACTTTAGAGATGCCATTGACACAGTTATTTCACTTGGGACTAAGAGTTCATAGCTGCTTCTCTGATATTGGGTTAAAAATCAGACTCTCTGCATAACAAATGTATTTTCCATGTTTGTTTGTGTCTGGTTATGTAGACAAGGTACTGCTGAGAAACAGTAGTTGTGTAGTGCAGAAAATCCTGCTCTCATCCAGGCTCTGGCAAATGTTTCTGAGTGCCACCTGCTGGCTTTGGCCTCTCACACAACCTCAGTATGCAGGGATGTTTCTGAAAGTGCATGTGCAGTGCCATTTCCTGGGTTCATCTTTAGACAATACTATTCTGTCGTGCCTGTCAGCTGCCCCAGGGACACCCAGACCAAAAGGCAGCAACTGTTTTTGCATTCCAAGGCTTTCCTACTATCCGTGTTTCACTGGATAAAATCTAGGTGTTGCTGCTCATCTCTGCTCTGCTCTTCTTATGATAGAAAGAGGCAGTAAGAAAAATAAAACAGAAAAACATAAAAGAGGAAAAATGCTTATTATTCTGAATAGGAAAAGTTTATCTTGAAAACATGCTGCCTGCATTGACGTGTGAGAGTGCTCTTGTTGAGCTATCTGTTCTTGTGTCCAGGCATAACTCAGTAAATCAGGCAGGAAAAGTCATGCTCATGTTAATAAATCTCTAAAGGACTTCACTTTCAGAATCCCACCCACCATTTGTGCATGGCACGTGTGCTCTGTTTAAAAGAGGAGAGAACAGGCACATGGTAAAAAATGCATTTGTGGAAATCTAGGTCTCTGATATTTGGCTATTTGGCTACAACTGCAGTCTTAACAACATGATTGGGGTGTTGATAAAGCAAAATACAGCTTGTCCCTTGAAAGGTTCTGCTCTGAACAGACACTGTTTTCCCTTGGATGGGAAGTGCCATGATGAAAAGCGCTTGTTTATTCTCCTGGCTCCCACAGAGAGCAGGCAGGAGTAAAGTGACTTGTAACTCAAATCCGAGCAACTCCCAGTGGATTGCTGTTTACAAACTGCCAGAAGAGAAGCTGTCTCTCCCAGTGGCATTCTCTGAGGAGGCCTCCCTGTTATCTGTGACATTCATTACTCGTGTGCCTGCACAGCACCTGTCAGTCACTCTCAGCCAGAGACACAACCATCACTTCCTGAGACGTTCCACGAGTTAGCTGAACAAATTTAAAAATACAGAGTGGCAGAATTGAGTGAGCTATGGATAACTAAGAAAGCTCTGGTAATGTAGACAAGCATATACTAAGCCCTAGACTCTGTCCTGTGATTTTGTATTTTTGCAGTCCCTATTCAGGTGTCCCTGTTTTGAAAGTATTTGAGAAATACTTTCCTTTGTTTTTAAGCACTGAGAACCTGAAATGTGGTGTGGTTTGAGTTTTGTTTGTTTGTTGTGTGTGTGTTTTGGTTTTGCTTTTTAATTTTTTTGGTTTTGTTGTTGGATCTTCCCCAGAGCAAGGAACCTAGAGAGAGTGCATGGCCCCATGGCAGTCCCAAAGAATTCCATCTGAGTTGTTTTTCCTGAATCCTCCGCTGGTTTTGACAAAAGTTTTATCAAACCAGGGGTGTTTTGAGTGAAATGTTTCAGGGTCAGTTCATTGGCATTTTCTAATGAAAATTTTTCAGCAGCTGAAAACTAGCCTGGATTACAGGGGAAGAGAAAGCAGCTGTAATATGTAATGAAACAAATGGGGAAAAAAGAAAGTTGATAGCAAAGAATAAATGAATATAAATGAGAAGTTAGGAATTGAAGGCAGTTGTAAAGGAGCAGAAGGACACAAGAAGAAATGGCCATTTAATTAAGGACTTAGAAAAGTTTTTTGAAGTGAAAAAAAAAGTAGTAATGCTAGTGCTGGCTTATTATTATGTGAAAAAGGCAGAAATGTATGTAATAATGCAGGAAAAACAGAGGTAGTCAACAAATGTTTCTGTTAAATGATTAACCAACTACTTTTTTTGAATTCTGTTTTAGCCTGTCCAGCCCTTTTTTTAGCTAAGATACTGAGTATCCCTGCTCAGGTGTGTTCAGTGATCTCCTCTGGGTGGATTTAGGAGGCACAGGAAAGTGTTGCCAGGGAAATTGTTAAATAAGAAGAAGTAGGTAGGGGTCAGCAGTAGCAGGCGAATTGTAAGGTGGTAAATATTTAGAAATGAGGGGGGGAAAAACTACTTAAGTAAAGATTTGGGATTTTCAAGGTTTCATTTTGAACAGATTTTCATTTGTACCTAGATACTTTTCTCCTTAACCTGCCAGATTGCAGCAGGCCCTTCAAATTCCTTAGTAGTCTTCACTGTGGGAAGCAAACAACTTTGCCTTTTCTGTGTTCCAGAAGACTGATATTCTCTTCTTGCAACTCTTTTTACTCCCCAAGCATGTGTCTCATCTATTGCTCCCTTATTGTCTAACTTGCTGCCTCTCCCAAGTGGAGCTTGCTAAAATTCATAATGCATAAATTTCAAAGTTAGTGCTGATCCAGAATGTTCCTCCTGGTTCTCTGTGGGAAAGGAACAGGGTGATAGCCATATGATGATGCTGAAACTGAAATACCTCATTTCAACAATTAATGAGGATGAAAATGGACCTAACCTTGGACATCTCCAATCAGCATTTCTTTACAGTATGTCCAAATGCTACAGAAAAACTGTCCCAGAGGATCACTGCCATTGCTTTTCAATAAAAGTGGCACTGGAAAAATCCAGAAGATGAGAGGAAATCTATTGTTGAGCCAATATTTTGAAAGGGTGAAAGAGGTTACAATGGTAATTACAGGCCTGTCAGACTGACATGCATCTTAGGCAAAATAATGGCATGGCTGTTACAGGACTCAATTATAAAGAGTGAAATAAGGGTAATAATAACTGTTAGACTTGTGGAAGACAGATACTGTAAAGCTGATATGACACCTTTTTGATGAGATTACAGTTTGGGTTGATAGGTCTGAGAGAGCAGTTGGAGTGAGGGGGGCCTTTTATATGGCACAAGAGGACTTGGGAGGGCAAAGAATTTTGATTAAGCATCTGGAAGAGTACAAAGTCATCTCATTACACACTGCATGCATGAAGAGTGGCCAAATGAGTGATGAGTAATCATCAGGCAGTCACAGGTCTCGTGCTCTAAGTCAGGAGTGGCCAGACAGCATTGCCAGTGGCCTGGAATAGACATCAGTGTGCAGATGATGCAAAGACTGAGAGACCTTCCCTGAATTGCAGATGAGTCTGCTTGTGTTTGTGTGAAGCAAAAAGAAAGCTGTTTTCTCAGGTTCTCAAGTACTTTAGGGATATTCTGTAGTCATAATATAAATATAAGTACATCTAAAGTTCCACCAATCCTTGTGGTAATTCTGTCAAGTAGCACCCATTTCCTCTTGGCAATTTAGAAAAGAATGCTTTGCAAAAATGTGAATTCTAAAATAGTATTTACTACTGTTACCACTGACATATGAATATACTGATTAATTTTAGGTATTCAATTTGTTTTTTCACTGTGACTTCCTCCATCTGAGAATTTTTCCTCCTTGATAGACTGTGTTGAGATTTGCTGATGAGATGGTGCCTGTTCAAAATTATTGCAAGCAGGAATATTTTACCCAGTGCTGTAGCATCAGTCTTTAGAGAATTTCAGTTGTAGACAATCTTCAAAGGCATTTTTCTTTTTCATCATTTTTCTTTTTCTGAATTGCAAGGAATTAGGATTCTGGGAGCACAAGGGGTGTAAGTGAGGGTTCCTGGAGGTTAAAAACCTCGAGTACCTCAAACAACTGTGGAAAACTGTAATTTCTAAATATTTTGTCTGTACAACTGTTTATCCTTTTGATCAGTTCAATGCTCTTATTGTTGTATGCTACTCTACAGCACAACAATATTCCTTCTCACTGAAGCAGAATTATGTTATTTTAATCAGCTAAGATAAGTAGACATAAAATTTTGCAATATCTTACTGGATCTTCATTATTCATATATCTTTTCAAATAATTAGTGAATGTACCAGAAGTCTGAATTACATTTCTTCAGTCAAATGTAGGGTAGGGGAAGTAGTCAAACATTATAAATCCAAATTTTATGTAATTATTTTATTATTATGTTTTCTCTTATCAGTGTTTTTGTTCATTCTTCACTTGCTATCTGTGGACATCAGAAAATCTCTCTCTCTGTGAGGAAGAATTGTTGTTTATTGTTTGGCAGCTCAGTTTAGACATATTACACTGTAAATTGGCACATTTCTTTCTCTCATGCTCATTAGCAGGAAGACTTCAGTCTCTTCTTTCTCTGCTTCTTTAATAACCACAATATCCCACTTTTCCAGTGGGACTTAGCCTAAGATTGAGTGAAGATTAGACTCACATCAGACAGGCTGAACTTATAATAATGCTGAAGAAGTAATATAACATAAAAAATGGGACCTTCCTGCTCTACATAGGGTTTTAATTATTATAGCTTTTGGAGTCTAATTCAAAAAAATACACTAAAATAAAAAAGAAAAAAACATATATGAAGGAATGGAACCAAGGTTGAAAATTCTGCTTTATCTTTTGAAATAGAAGTATTCTGGTCCAAACATGGTTTAAATAATCTGCTGCCTTTAAAAATTCTGAAAGGAATTGTTTATTGAATAACAGTTTTTGAGATTTCTTATTAACAAATTTCTTGTGTATCTTTGCATTTGTGTTTTTATCATATTGGCAAAATAATAAAAATATTTTTTAGCTATTTGGTCACCAAACTAATCACCAAAGGATTGTATTGTAGCCATACAAGCAATCTCTTTTTCTTTTCCCCTTGCTACTTTTATTATCTTGGAGTTTTTGGGTTAGGGAATGTAAGTAAAACACCTAAGAACCAAGATTAAATATTTTCTCTGAAGTATAATCAAATGTGTTGTCTTCATACATTTTTATGACATTTTAGTTTCTAGAATATCATCCTAATTTGCCACCAGATTTAAATAACTTTGGAATTCAAACATATCTTTAACCAAATGTCAGTTTAATTTCCTGATGTTGTACAGTTGAAATATTTGCAGAGATTTGTCTTATAATTGGGGATTGTCAATATATGAGAGGAAATAATATTTAAGTCGATTATGAAGTGATTAAAGAGCATTTTTGATGTGGTCTTTCTGCACTGCCACAGAGGTGATCTGTACCCCCCTGTAAAAACAGTGGTATAGGGACCTGTACACAATTAACCAAGGATTGATCATGTTCAAATTTGTCTAAGTTCAGTTAAAAATGTTTTTTCTTCATCAGGATTTGGATCATGTCCAGTGATGTTATACAGTTAGGAGGCCTTTGTACCCTACAAGCAGCCAAAAACATACTCCTGAGGAGTTCATTACTTTTACTCTTGTGGATTCTGCCAAAATATGATTGTACTTTGCATACCTGGACTATCTGAGTCTATTTTTCTTCTCAAAACCTCTGTATGTCAGGCAAACACTAAGTTACGCATTTTAGGAAGGCATAAATGTTTTAAAAGCTGGAGGAACAATGACACTTGGAGTGTACCTTTATTCAGGTGCTGTTTGTCTGTCTCTCAAGCTTTCTAGAGTGAACAGAGTTTACATAGGTAAATGTCTCGGTGTGCCTGTGCCTCCGTGATTTACCTTTGAGTACATGAGAGAAATTAATCAAAAGCCCCCAGATGAACTTGACTGTTCCTGCATCCTAGGTCAGCCTCCTTAACCATCACAGCATTCCTGCTGCTGTGCTGGACCCAATCTTGATATCAGCTATGTGATTATTTTCATAGGCTGGCTGGCTCAGCTGAGTGCATTATCAAGACATGTTTAGACTTAAACCCATTTCTGAGATTAGAAATAAAACATAAGACTGTGTTTGGATATGTCCTTTTACTTTTTGATTACCTTGTAGTCAAGAATAGAGGTCCTAGCAGAATTTAAATCTCACAAGTATAGCTGACTCAGAAAGATAATAGCTTAACACTGATGGGTTTGCTGTCCTATTTCTCTGCTGTTACAAATCTGCACTATTAAGTATTGGGAAAATGACAGGACTGGGTGATCTCTGATCTTTGAAACAGAGATAATTCTGAACATAACCACGTTAGTCTGACAAAATTCTGACCTCATTATGGATAACTGTGAGATTTTTCTGGTTTCCTCTGCTAGAAAGGTGCTTCATGATTGCTGCCTTTCCTTGCTGGTGAACCATTGAATGATCCTGATATTTCTTCTGTTTTTGAGGGCAGAGGTGAAAGCTGTCTGATTGCTCGTCTGCTAATCCCTCCCCTGTAGCTCTTGAACCAGCTGCTCATCTTCATCTAGTTTGGAATGAAGGTAGGAATCTTGAAATTTCAAGTTTAATGAAAACCCTAAGCAGTGACGAAAGAGCAAAAAGCCACATATTTGTCCTTCCTGTGCTCTAAGGGAAGTCCAGAAAGAACTCAGCTGTTGTATACTCTGGGTGGTTGCAGGCAGCAGGTCAGTCAGCATGAAAATAATTGTCTGGTGACTACATGTGCTGTCTGTTGGCCATGGAAAAGTCACAGGGATGCTTGTAAAGGTCGTGTGGAGCACAGTGGGGTGAAAAAGCAAGCCATGAGACAGTAGATGACTTTATGGCAGTACAGATATAAGGGGAAGTGAAGGTAAACATCCATAAGAAAATCTGTCTCATCAGTCTTTCTGAGCTCAGAAGTTCTCTGGAGGTGCTAATCATGATAATATTGTAACAATGAAGATATTTGAACTATAATAACACACTTCTTGATTTTAAAAATGAAAAATATAGTTCTGTGAACAGGTCTTGGTGTGTGAAGCAGAAATACAGTTCAGAACTTATGTCATTCTAGACTACAGAAACCTAAATGAGTGCAGTTAGATTCAAGAGAGATCATTTTGAAATGACTGCTGGGTTTTGGGAATGGGGCTGTTAGATTGTGTACTGCAGTGCAGTAATGGGCTGTGTACTCCACAGCAGTAAGGCAATGCACTCTGGATGTCAGGCTGCTGCATAATTCAGATCACTCTTTTGAAAACCCCTTCTTGTTAATGGAACTCTTCACATCTTCCTGCTGCAGAGTTTGTGATACTTTGCTATGAAGAACCTTTTCCTCTATTTTTTTAGAAAAAAGAAAAAGAGAGACATCTGCATAAAAAATTAAGCAGGAATAAATTTTGTATTTACCATTTATAGGAATCTAGGTAGGTTGGCTGAGTAGCAGAGTAGTTTCCTATGTAACAGTTTAACATTTCCCTGGCCTCTGAGTGGTAGAGTCTGTTCTTGGAATTTAGTTCCCAAGCAAATGCTGGAAGCACACTGGAAGGACCCATGGTTTTGACAACTGCACTGACCTTTCAAAGGTGCACTGGCAACTGCACAGACCTTTCAAGCTGCACTGATCTTTCAAAACTGGATGTGTGTTTCCATGCTTTCCTTTCAATGTCAAAAAAGTTGTGCAGATCTAATTCAAATGTAAGTTAAAAGCATTTTTAGTAAAATGCGGCTTATATCATGTCCCCAGCAGAAAAAGCATTTTGGAGTATTAAAATTTTCCTGTGAAACCTGACTAAAATATGTATCCTACATTTGGGATTTGAAATCTTTAGATGGTTATGCCTTGGAAATGAAAGGGGGACTAAGGGATTTTAGTAGGAAAGTAACATCATGAATAGTGAGTGTAATACACAAAATAGCACAATAAAATACAGCCACAGAATCTCTTTGGGTAACAAGAGGTGTTCTGGTGTAGCAACCTTAGTGGGAAGTAATGCAAATATTTTCTCATTTGAAATGTTCCAGTTTCCCTTCCATGAACTGGAAAGTGATAAAGTTAACTGTAACTCCCAGTGAGAAACACCCAGCTTTTATTGGTGACTACATTTGGTGTAGCAGGAAGAAATTTGCAGATTGAGCATACAGAGGTGAACAAAGAACTGCATCAGATTGGGATGGAACTGGGGCAGATTAATTGGGTCCCTGAGCAGCTAGACAGGGACTTCTGGGCTCTTTGCTGTGCTCTCACACCCTCTTCAGAGCCTGGAGTTTGCAGATTCACGGAGCACTGGCCCAACTCTTCTCCTGTTACAGGATGTGATAAAACTCCCAGCTGAAGCAAGGTTAGGCCAATACTGTGAATATTTGAAAATCCATCCCAAATGTTCATCAGTGGAACATGGATAATGAAAACTATTTGCTGCTAAGGGCACGAAGCATATTCCTCAAGACATTTCTAGCTGTTGTTCTCCACCAGTTCAGCATACAAGTAAACTTAATACAACAGGCTTGTCTAGTACTTTAAATTCAATACAGTAGAATGTGATAGATATTATTCTTTCTGCGTTTGATAGTGAAAGTGCGTGCACATCATAGATAAAAAAATAAAATATTAATTATTTTTAAATACATGCAATTTTCCACCTGGGGACAGAAAGACAGAAAAATGCTAGTCATGTAGCTTAATGCACTAATAGAAAGGCACTCTGGTACCACACTGACATTAGAGGTATAAAAGCCTCATTAGAATATTTATAACTGTTAGCTGGTAAGCAATCCAGACAAAAGAGCATGTCTTTAGGCTTTTGTGATGTATTGCATACATTTACAGTTGTGTATATGTGGTTATTATTTAGAATACATTCCTTAAAATATGAAGGTATTTGTTAATGCACAATATATGGCATAGGTGTGGATCAATTATTACTGTCCTTTTTCTTAATTTCTTCTTCTATTTTTTTCCTTATTTTTCCCCACTGGCTGCATAGCTGGCTCCATGGCTATCTATTATTAAAGATGTAAGAGAGGAACATTTTAGTTTTCTCACAAAACCACAGCTGCCATAGCAGAAATATATCCTTATATTTATTCTCTGAATTTAACTTGGTGTTAGAATAATGTTTATTCCCATGCATTATTCCATGCTGTTGCACAGAAAAATGTGATGATAATGACGACGTACCTGGAAATATCACAGCAGTCTTTCAATAAATCTGTTTATATGTCACGACAAAGTCATTTAATTTCAGGCAAATGTGCCTAGAGGCATTCAGTTCATTTTGACTGAAGTTTGTTCCACAGATTTGAGGTCTCAGGATATCAAAGGTCATGGTTTCATGATCACTGTCTTTTCTAAAGGGACAAATCAAACCAGAACTGTTTCCAAGTCATTTTGATAATGTATTATTTTCATTGAAAATCCTAAACCCTTCCACATACTCATGAGAAGTGAGGGAAGGAAACTCCCCAGAAATGTGGTGGTAGGTAATCTTTGCAGAGGTTGTTAGTTTTTAAGCTTTTTAAGTCATACCTCGCATTCTCCCTTGTGTTGGGAAAATGTCAAGCTAGGGAGCAACCCATTAAAAAAATCAAAAATAACAGTATGTGTGGGCCAGAATCCAGAGTCTTGGACCCCACTGTTCTATTAATTAGTAGGTAGGTCATAACACACTCTTCTCTGTTTTTGGGGGGATGGAATACTAAAAGAAAGTGCTGTGTATGCGGTGTATGAAACAGTCTATTGGCTGCCTGGACTACCTGACATCCATCACCATTCTGATTATACCACAATATTTTAAGAGTATGTCATTTACCTGGTCATTTTTATACTGTGTCCTGCAGAATCTAACAGGTGTGATTCTCTCTGAGCATGAACAGCTTCTGGTTTGTAATCCCATCAGAGCTCTGCTGGTCCAGCTCAGAGAACACCTAATTGTGACCAGTGGTACTCAAAGCTGTCACTAGACTACCATTAATAGTCAGGGTGTTTATTTTCTACTTGTAGCCTTGAAGGAAAAAATTCCTTGAACAATATGCTACTCATTATCCTACCAGGTAAGGTGGCTAAGCAGTTTGGTTGCCACCTTAATCAGTAAAGTTTATTACCAGTAAATTTTCTTTTGGGATTTGACCAGAGGTAATTAAGAGATTCCCAATAAGCAATTGTTCTTGAGCAACAGATAGATCACAATATGTATAAATAAGGTTGGTGTTTTGCCCTTTTTGGAAGAAGGCCATAATATTAACTAGATTAAAAATCTAATGAACATAAAAATAGGTTTGGAGTCAGTTTAGACAAGACACTATGTCACACCTTTAGGCTTTCTCTCCACACAAAAGCAGCATCTGTTTAACTGAACTCACATGTAAATCAATCAATTTAGTTACAATCCTGAAGCCCTCATATAGTGACTCCTAAATGCTTTTACAAAAGGCTTATATTGATTTACCTTAAGTAGATTCCTTACTGATTTAAGTTAAATCATGAGAAACTTGTTGCAGATCAGGTTAAAAGTGTTCATAGAGGTCTGTACTGTTGAATTAAATAGACCTGCAAAGTAATTTTAGTGAGAACAATACAATTTTTGTGTTTGGACTACCAAGTTCCATCTGCATTTACTTTCCCTTGGTTAATAATAATAATAATAATAATAATAATAATAATAATAATGTAATATTTATTATGCAAATAAATGTAAAGAAACCTGTTTCTTTCATGTGATGAAACAGGAAGAACTAACATAGGAATACTATGACAAAAAAAAATTCAAAATGCACTGGAAGTTTTAAGCTGAGCATAATTATATGACTTAAAAATTTACACAAATTAAAAAAAAAAATACCCTTCTAAGTGTGTTCACTGGTTTTGTTCTACAAGAAAAGATGTGAGATTACCATTTTTGGAAGTAGACCTTGTTAGTATACCTTCTTTTTCCCCAGAACAGTATAGTCTTGTTATGCCATTGCACTCAGGAACTTGCTAATTCTCTAAGACAATGGCTCCACATGAAATATTGAAAAAGGTTTCAAATCAATTCTTCTTCCTCTTTATTTCTGAAACTGATAATTGAATACAAGTCTTCTAGGCAGAGACTGTAGCCACCAGACCATGTAGCCTTTAGGTCTCTCTTGTCCAAATGAAACATTTACTTCTATATAGCAGAACAATTTTCCAAAATAGGAGCTTGACAAAGGGATGACAGAGGGAGGCTAATATCCAAAAGATATCTTCCATATCCTGGGATTCAAAAGACCTGGAGTCATGTTCCTTCTTCAGACTTGTAAAACTTCAGCAGCAGTCAGTAAGGAAGAGCTGTCCCAATTACCTTCTGAAAGATGCTCCAGGCTGCAAACAAAAAGGGAAACTGGAACCCAGGTTTCCTGCTGAGCACTGAACACTTCTGCTGCAGTATTGTAAAGTCAGTGCTGTTATCTTGTTCTTCCTCCTACCGTTGGAGTTAGCTATTAAAAATAAATATTCATGGGACTATTGGCAGACTATTTCTCTAATTTAAATTAGGATAATCTCCTGGGAATTAATGGACTTGGACTATATCTGGGCAGAAGTGTTTTTGTTTCTCTCTGTGCTTTTTTCACTTTGCCCTTTGTTTTGAGCACTAATTCCACTATGAACCTGAGGAGTCCTTCTGGAGAAAATATTTATTGAAGCCAGCATGTTTCTGTGAGCAGTTTTGGTCGACTGATAAAAAAGAAGGATTGAAAAACCACAAGATTGACTTTATAGGCTTTTGAATTAAATGGGCTACAAAATCATTGGAAGACAATCTGGAAAGTTTTTTAATGAGGAATTTGGTGGCACTAGTTGTAAGTTTCTGGTGTATGCTTCTGAAGCCTGAAATTCAAAGGCAGCATAACGTGGAGGGTGGTAGAGACGACTGTATTATTTGCAGCCAGTTCTAACTTCTCAAAGGACAGAACTCAATATGGTAGATAAATCTACACAAGTTCAGTCATGTTTTTAAATCTCCACTTTGTAAAGCGTGTCCTTGTGATGAAGAAAAGGACATTAAAACTGGGATTATAAAATTCAGGTCCTGGGCAAACGTAATGATGATATGCTTTCTTTATTATACAAGAAACTATATTAAAAAAAAAAGGCATGAGAAGTACAATTCATAGGAAAATTAAAGAAGTGAGTCCAAGTCATTATTCTGGGATGTTAAAGTAGCCTGCAAAATAGGTGGCAAGAAGAGCAGCAATGATCAATTCATTTTCCTGCTGAAGTGAACAAAATCACAAAGAGACAGTGGGGCCACTGAAAGGATGAAACTTTGACACAACAGAGGGCCAAAATGAATTCTTCCCCCTAATAGTTATGAACTGTGGAGGTGGTAATATTCCAGGAACAAAAAGAGATTTTTGCTCACGTTTTTTTTTCCCTTTTCGTTCCTGCCAGATGAAACATTAAAAGCCTTTATCACTGTAGGAGAGCAGATTATAATAAGGCAATTAGAATGATCAAAAGCTGACGAAGAATCACGCTCAGAAAAATCACATATTAGCCTACAAAAATTATTAGCAATAGGAAAAAGAAAGTCTTCTGCCAAAAGGATTAATAGATGTGATCGGTAGTGTGGAAGAGAAAGATGCTTTTGTAGAGTAGTGGGAACCAAGGGAGCACACCAAATTTTTTTGGGGAAGATATAGAAAATACTGGTAAAACTACAGGATATTCAGACACAAAACATGCTGTTCACTGCAATATCTGTTGGCACTGATTTATAAAAGGGACACTGAGACAGATAAATGTGTGATTTTTGAACATTGCTAAATTAGTGGATAACATTGAAACAGCTACATGGCAGAACTTACTGAGCTTTTAGGAAAACACTTGATACTTAGATGGATTTACAAAATCATGAAACATTGCATCAGCCCAAACTGCTGAAATAGAATGAACAGTGGTGTGGGCTGCGCAAACATCCGAAAAAACAAAACCCAGCATGAATGGAAAATGTTACTGATTCACTTACGCTCTTCAGGGGAACATTCATGGGATTACCAGTAACCAGGTTTACTGATTTGTGAAAGAAGCAAGAGAACCAGCAGCAGTGTCTCAAATTTTGAAAAAGCACCGTTGGCTTAATGGAGAATTAAAAATTACACATTAATTAATTACTTTCCAATCTTTCTATGTGCTAGTGATACACACGCTGGTATTTCCTGCTTACTTTGCAGCATCTCAAGAACCTCTGAGAAACTATTGATCATGGGGAATGGGAGGAGCTGCAAAGGAAGTATCTCCTGGAATCTAGAACCATCAGGAATAGCAATATAAGCAGGCATAACTAAACAGATATGAATTGAATTGCCACACTTATTTCAGCACTGTCTTTTTACATTCTGCTGCCTCCAAATGAATCATGTGCTCCCCATACAGCCTTATTTCACTAAAGTATTTCCAGTTTGTCAAAAACTATACAGAGTGGCATCACATCCAAAAAAGTATTATCTCCTTGTTGGAGAGAAGTGAAGGCAACATTACTGTGATTCATTTTTAACGCTGGGTAATACCTGGAGATGCATCACGGATACATTTATTATTGCAGTGGAATAAACCATGCTGTGCAGAGTCCTTGAAGGATGGTGTGAGATGTGGGGTGTCGTACAGCACATTACAGCTCTGCTGCTGCACTTAGGACTCGCTTGACACTTCTATTATCCTCTCCCGATTTATTGCTGCTGCTCATATTACAGAAGCATCTAGAAGTCCCAGCTGAAATCGTGCCTGCATCGCTCTGCAGGGCTTTTACACTGAGTGGGAAAGGTATGGAAGTGGGAGGGGAAACAAAAAGATGAAGTGGCTTGCCCTAGAATGAAAGCCAATTCACTCAGGAGGTGAGGGATGAGAGGGGTCTGGTCTGGAAGCTGAATAGTCATGCAAAGAGAGACCTGAACGTGCAGGCATTTGCTTTAGCTCTCTGTGGGCTTGTTAGCTCAGCTCCCTGGTAATACAATCTCACAGTTTTCAGCTGAGAACAATCCTGCCAGCAAACAGAATGAGTCTGCACATACCTATATTAGTACTGAGGGCCTTATTCTTACTGAGAACATTCTGTTTAAAACCTGTGTTTTCCAATTTTCATCCCAGCCCCCACATCATTATATTGCATGCCCCATTTGGATGTATTTTTATTTCAGCAGTTGTTGCTATCTTATTCCAGCTGGATTATTTGCCTAAAAAACAGGTAGTTCTGGGGTTTTAATTTTTTTTAAATGTAACTCAGGTGGTCATTTCTAAATAAGCAAATTTTGCTCACCTAGTGTATTTTTAATAGTCACTGCTTACAACAGGATGGGATTGCTATGAGGGAAGATACTGAATAGCTCAGTAACAGAAAAGGAATCTGCAAATACAATACTGCAATTTTTCTTTGGCTGTTTGCAAAACAAGTTCTCGAATGCTTTTTAGTTTAGCTTTTATATTAATCAAAGGTGTATTTATAAGTATCTATTTTAATCTATATGCCTAGAAAATGCCTTCATCCCTACGTGAATTATTAATGGATAAAAATGCTCTATGGTCTTTTCAGAGTTGCAAGGGATAATCAGTCTTGGAGCTTGCAATGAATGGAAGTATTGATTTGCTAATATGAAGTAATTTGTGTGATCTAAATACAGTGCATACAATATGTGCAAATTGATTCCAGTTCATCATTTTTGACTGTTCTCCTAAATCTTGGTGAGTGAGAACCCTGACTTTCCCTACTTGGATTTCTTGGTGGCTTTCAAAGGATTGATTTTTCCTTTAAATGTTTGGGCCCTGATCCAGTTTACCACTTGGTGGCAAGCTTAGATTTAATCATGTGAACATCCATATAGATTTTAACAGAAAAAAAAACTCCATGCTTAAATTCAAATGGATGTTGACATATTTTGCTGCAGAAAGGTCTAAGCTTGCATCTTATTTGATTTTCATTTGATAGTAATTACTGGACAAAAATATTATCAGCTTCATGTTAGGTGATACTAGATTAGTTTGAAAAAACAGAGCAAAATGGAGTTAAATTAAATGCACCCATTATGCAGCATACATTTACTGCACTGTCTATGAAAGATTTACAGGATTAATTAATCTAAACAACTCATAAAATTGTTGTAAATAATTTTGATGGGAAATGCATGTCTTGTTAATTTTAAATTTATCAGCCTAAAAATAAGTATACACATTTTAAAGGAATGGTAAGAGCTAATACTTGGCTGTAATTTCTGTAAATATATTTATTAAGCTATTTTAAATAGAATGGTCATATCTGAAATATGAAGATAGCAAGACAAGCTTGCATATTAAGTAAAACCAGGCATTATTGAAAGAAATGTTTTAAATTGCTACTATTAGCTGCCATACCCTAATATCCTGATCACAGTGCAAATTAACTTTGCAAATTATAGTTTGCCTATCTAAAGTTTCCACTACAACTGAATTTGAGTCATAAAGCACCTCTCTACTACCACTTTCAATCTATGCTTTTGTGGTTTTTTTGCCTTTAATAAAAATCAATTATCTCTCGACTATCTGAATTTCAATAATATATTGAATAGCAAATTATTTTTTTCCTGTACTGTATTCAGATGAACCATAATCCCACAAAAAGCTTTCAAACTGTACATAAAGACATCTAACATAAGGACTTATGCAGCTGCGTGGCCATATCATTACTCACTTCATTTTTGGTATTTTTCAATGCATATTTTTGTCCAAATAAATGTGTTCATTTGAATGTTTATGGAAAGTGACTGAAATAAGTCAGAAATGCATCATGATGCATCCATAACTGAATGCATATTTGCAAATGCTTAGTGGTGCTACTGATTTAATTTCTGATGTTATATTAAGAGATGGCTTCTATGTACACTTTTAATATTGCCTAATGAGACCGTGGCATTTTAGAGCCTTCTGCAAAGTTAACGAGGAAATCATATAAACAAGGGAACTAATTAATGGGAGCCTATATACAGTGAAATCTTAATTCTTCATAATTGTAATGCCACTGCATGATGATTCAGGACACATAAATGCATGCAAGTGAATAAGTTAAGAGACAAAAGGAATCACTGTGCAGCAGCATCTGTCACCTCCCACCTTTCAGGAAACGACCATCTGAAAACCATTACAGAAGTCAACGTGTTCCCAAGAATGGTTCTGATTTTCAAACCGAGAAGCATTAATAGAAACACGGATTCTGAAAGGATGTTATTTAATTAGCATGTGGAAAGGGACAGAAATTAACATGCGTTTTTAATAATTGATTGTCACTACACAGTAACTTCCATATTAAATGTGCATTAATTATGTTCAATGCAGAGCACCGTGGTTTTCTTTCCTCACATTGCTGTGTGCATGCAGCATTGTGAGGAAAGATTTTGCCCCTTCCAAAAGATCAGAATATGAAAATTATTTATCCTGTTTATAATAGTGGGACAAGGTATCAATTTCAGCTGCTCACTATTTCCTTCTACCCCTGTTGGTGCAAAGGAGGCCTCAGATGGACTGCAGAGCTACAGTGCCCATTCTAGTATAAGGTACAGGATGACCACATTAATAACAAATCCATATAGAATATTATTAATTAAGAGATATAAGATAACATTTACCATAGTATTCAGATGTCCAGATTGTTAATGAACCTTTTTGAAGCTTCAGATTTGGGACGGATTTTGTCTTAAGTATTTCTCAGCACGTAAATCTATCTGACTTACCCTAAAATGCTTCTGATACCATGAATTTGAAAGGTGAACAAATAAATGTGTGCAAGGGAAGAAGGGAAATAACAGAAGTTCAAGTGAGGGCTATGGTACCGTGTGAGAGTTTTTTCCTGATAGCTGCTTTTAGTTCAGGATTGCATTCAGTTTTGGTTAAAAGTGTGTTGGTAGCAGTGGGAATATCTTTAATATACCAATTCATGCATTTCAACATCCTTCATTGTGTCTCATTTTTGCAAAATGCTGCACCGTAGAGCTTCATAAAATGAACAAATGGAGCTAATTAATGCCTTTTCACTATCTGTACTTAATATTATGTTTTTAGAAGCGTAAGACTAATCCTAAAGAGAATTCTATGAGGATCTGATGGGATTGAAATGATATTTAATTATGCTTAACAGTTTTTCTATACAATTACTTAGAAACTGTGCTCAAATTTTAGAATGATGGACACCTGGATTATGTAATGCAGAGCCTGGCTGTTTGTCTTACTGGAGCACCAGCACATCCATTGCTCTTCCAGCACAGAATATGTTTCCTTATGTGTAACAGCTGCTGACCTGGACATACGGGCACAACTCAAAAAATAAGTATAACCTGTGCACAACAAGGAGACACTAAAAATGTTGGGAGTATGAAGATTCTGGAAACCATGAGTTAAATAAAAGAAGTGAGGTTCAAAGGCCAGGGTAGAGTGCCTGGCTGAGGTCCTCCATGAGCTGTGGGATGGGGATTCAGCCCCTCAAGGGGCTATGTCATACCCTGGCTACCTGTTCCAGAAGTTCCTGCCAGGAGACCAAGAAGCTTCTTTTGTACTCAGGCTCTCTAGACAGAGGTATATCCATGTGTTCTACGTTGCTCCTTTCTGCCCTAGTACCACGGGGTCCTTCTGGCTGCTGCTCTGCCTTCTGGAATAAGAAACATTTAGGTTCACTCTGGCCACTGCAGCAGCTTCTCAGATGTGTGATGCTATTGAAATAATGTACTATTTTTTTCAATTTTGTTTAGTTCAGTAAAACTTGAAGAGTGTTTTAATACGGGAGATGAAGCAAAGCTATTTTTGTCAATATAATGCTTTTCACTTCACCTTGAGCCCTCATTTTGCCATTGTCAAGTATAAAATGACAGGTTCACGTGGCAAGTGTTTTTGTCTTGACAGTACATTTCTTAATACTGTCTTATTTTTGATGGGTATTTCTGCTTTAATTTCCTGTTGTGTACTGGAGTCAGAACACAACACTTGGAATCTTGCAAAGCATGTGCTTTGGGCAATTCAAAAATGTGGCTCAGGATCTTTATTCATTGGTGTGGAACAGCAGAAAAGAGTGGTCTTTTAGGTTTTTAGACTGAATTATCCAGAAGAAATTCTGGCATGTTTTCTTGACTTTAACCTTGTTCCTTCAAGAATAATAGAATATTTTTAAGACGGAGGAATGAGACATAGAGAGCTTAGCTTACAGTCTCAAGTATTCTGCCAGTCCTGACCATGGTTAATCTCTTTTCCGAAAGGTATTTGTGTCTGTACTCCACACAAGGTTCCTAGGGTAAAGGAGCTTGCATTCATACACTTTAGGTGAAATATGGGTCATTCTAGGCTGGTTCATTAAAGAGAAACTATCTTAACATGCAGGTTTGTCAAGTATGAGGAGGAGGGCTCCCACTTTATTTAACCATATTGTGTTGGAGGTTCTGAAATATTTAGTTTTATTTTACAAGGCAAGAAAGATCACTTCAGAGCTTCTGAATCCCTTTATTTTCTTGTTTAAACACTGTAGGTTTTTTGTTTCTTTTTCCTTCTTTTAACTTGAAAGCTCTTTCAGTTTGCATTGTTCATAAATTTCCTCTTCACTTGACTGAAAATTTTTAAACCAGAAGCTTAATAATTCAGCTGCCAAGTAAGGAGACTCATAGCTTTCCTTCTTGGGGAAAATGCTTGGTAAAGCATTCTGCCAAAGCTATGGAGTCCAGTGTCATCAATTGCAAAGCCTTAGCAGAATTCCAGCCTAATTGTCACTGCAGCTTGGTCGAGCTGTGGCAGAAAGCAACTCGGAAATGAAGAGGCTCACTTGATATCAAATTGTTCCACGTGGAAACAAATGGGTGTTCTGTGTCTGACCAGCACACCCTTCACCAATGGTTATCCAAGGAAGAGGTACATACCCTTAGTTATGCATATATATAGTTGTAAATCTTAAATTCAGGTAGTTGTTCATGTATAATAACGAGGATTAAAGTAAAATCTAACTTCTTCTTCCATGTAGTTGAGGGTGAGATGGATCTCTGAGCATCACTTACATTCAGCTGAAGTGATTCATAGGTGACTGGGTAAGAACGACCTTTGAAAGCCAGGCACAGGTACTTTGAAGGCACAGTCTGGATATAAAATCATTGCAGGTGGATAAGTAATACCAGTTTAACTTTGTCTCAGCCCCTCAGCTCAACATTATCCTATCTCTCTGAGCTGCAGAATTGCTATTTGAATTTCTGTTTCTTTGTCTCAACCTCTGCTTTCTTTGACGTTGGAAGAACCATGGAGCAGAGACTTCATCTCAACTATGCTCCACTCTTGACAGGTATTCACAAAGACCATGTCAATATGTACAGTGCATTTATTGCTTTGTGCTGTTATTGTCACCATCTGGAAGATGTGCAGAACATTTTGCTGATCATCTTCTCTTTAATGTCAAGAACAATTCATTGCAACTCCCTGTGCATAATACAGTGGAAAAAAAAAAATCAAAGAAAAATGTTTTTCCATAAACTGTGGTGGTTTGAGCTTAACCACTTTTACTTAAAGACACTACTTTAGCAAAACTATTTCTATGTGTAGGATTGAGCTGTGTTTTTCCTGTTGAAAATAGATTGTATATCAGGAATATTTTCCAGCTCTTGAATGTGTTTATTTCTTTCCTAACCACCACAGAGAATAAAAACCAAAGAAGCCTGTTTGTAAAGCCTTTAGGATGCAGAACTGAATTTTTAAGCTGATAATGAAAGTTGAATATGTATTTTTTTTTTAAATTCTTCTTTTTCCTTGAGAATCTTTATCCAAAAATATGAATTTGCAAAACAAAGCATCCAGTAGAAAATGAGGAACAGTACTGTGTCCTAAATCTACCTCTGGTCTCTAACAATTTTGGCTATTTAATTTACTTAATCAGCTGAAGCCTAAATAACAAGAAACATTAAAATTAAATTTCTCAAGAAGTATCATCTCCTGAGTAAGAAATCTTGCTGCAGTCCTTCTTCTACTCAAGGACCAAGCTGGAGGTGAGATAATTGCCTTTGAGGTGGGCAGAACTGGAGGATCTGTAAAAGCCTACACTAACATGAATCTCCAAGTAAACAGAAATGCTGTATAAAAGGTCTCATTTCTTTCTGTACTTTTGCTGGATATGCTGCTTTTTTTTCCAGGAAGAGATGCCTTAAAATGACCTGGGCTTGCCACTAAGGTTCATAAAAGAGAACTCTAAATTCTTAGTTAGAAGAGATCTAACTGTGTATGCAGATCTTGCAGATATTTCATTAACTTTTGCCTGAGAGTATCAGTAATGCAGTCTGTGAGCAGAGAAAAATGAAAGAGCTGTGCTGGTCAAGCCAGCATATTGAGTTGTAACAGCTGGCAACAGTGATGACTATTGTAGTGGGGATCAGGTTATTAATAGTGAACCAATGCTGAGAAAAATTACAGCTAAAGCCTTTGTAATGTGGCATTCTTGTTAGCCTGGACATGTCTGTGGATGTGGTTAACCTTTGTCATTCGCAGGGTTGCATCTTTATTTTGCTCAGCGAAGTGGCTGCGTTGTCACTTGGACATCCTGTCATTCATCAGCAGGAAGCTGGGCACTCAGTCTCTGTCAGAAAGTGCTGCTGGGGCTCTGAAAGGTTTATTCTCTTCCTGAGAGCCAGGAGTTTGTTCTATTAGCCTGTATAACAACGTCTTCTGTGTGTTAATGAAGCCTCTTATTAAGTGAATTCTCAAGTTCACTGCAAACAGTAGAAATCCCGGGTTTGCATTGTAGTACATCAGGATTTTGCTCTATTATGCTTCCTGTTAGAACAGGGTTATTAGAGGCCATCAAGCCACATAATTTACAGGACCTGAGGTTCTGGCCTTTTGTCTTTGCCTTTCCAGTACTAAAAAAGGTAACTTACAAAAGGGACTGCATTGGTTCTTCACAAACAATAGTAATGAAAAAGAATATGTGTATTTTGTTAGAAATTGTTTGCGTGCCAAAACAATCTTCATAATTTTCCTTTTAAATTTTTATTTTCAGTTGTCCATTGATTCTCATATTTACTCTAGTTTCTTTTGAAAATGGTTAGCCTATTTTTCCTACCATGGATACAGCTGAACATTGTAAAAAGTTCAGCTCAAATACTGTTGAGTGTTTCTTTGAGTAAAGATAAAGGATATCAAGAGAGTCAGTTTGGGGCAGAGGAAATAGGAAAGAGCAGAGTTAGAAACCCCCTAGTTGTATGAAACTAAATACAGAAAGGAATTCCGTGTTTTTGGCTTTGCATTTGCCAAATGCTTTTGGATTAAGGACTGCCTAAATACTTGTTGTGTTATGGGACATTAGGCTTTTAGACTTCTGCTCAGAAGTGTTTCATGGACACGTCTTGCTAACATAGGTAAAAGTGACAACTGACTTGGGCCAAGTATGTGATGGTCTGGCCAACCAGGGATGAAACCCAAGACAGCAGATACTGAAAGTGTAGAGGGGCAGATAAGTCTTCCTGAAGTTGTTTCTGGATTTCTCTTGCTATGTATTTGTCTTGTCTTATGATTTTGTGTAAAAAAAGCAAGATGAAAACATCATTTAGACTGAGTTTGCTGGCTGAAGGGCTTTTGTAGAGATGGCTTAAAAGTCTGTTATTTCTGATGGAAACTATTCAATTAGATGCATTTAAACCCAGTGGATAGAAGGAATAAAGTACAACTTTCTTTTGTTAACACTACATAGTATGCCATATAAAACTTATCATGTGGGATTATTGCTGGAAGGAAAATGTTTTAAGCAATTCCAGTGGGAAGAAAAGGTAACAGTTCCATACAGAACAAAAAAATTGTTTGCTTTTTGTTACCCCTTGCCACTGTTCTGTAATGGAGACAAAAATTCTGAATGTATTTGCCATAAAAACCCTAAAGCACATAAGACGAACAGATAAATACAAGATTTTAATTTCAGGGCAACAGATAAAATATAATTTCTAACAGAATTAATTCTTCAGAACTATTCTCTTGATAAATGAAAAGTTAAAGGACACTTTTCAAGTGCAAATATGTGAAAATTTATGCTTTCTCAAGGATTATTGTGCTGTATTTGTGCTTTTAAAAAGAAATAACTCTCTTCTGGGCCCTAAACATAGAAATCCTTTGGTGCTGTGAGATATTATGTATCTAAAAAGATACAGAATGGAGACACACAAATGTTGTAGTTGAATTTGTACTTGAAATGTGGAGTATTGCTAAGCCTGAAGGCAGAAGAGGAGATAGTGTCAGGATGTCTGGGGTTTTATTCCCCAGATATTAAACAAGTGAATCTCACCGTATCTGTACTTGATGGAGCTTCTGTCTAAAAGAAAAAAAAAAAATCTTGTCTTAAAAAATGCAATTAAGCTATCTTGCTTGTTTCCTACTTATTTTGGTTGTAATGTAGGAAGGGCACATATTTCTTGGGTGTGTGCATACACCTTCAGTCTGAGACAGCAGTGACCCAGTGAATTGAAGCTATTTTTCCCTCCAGGGTGCTTGCAGATGATGTGTAATGCTGTGATTTTCCTAGCAGCAGCTCGAGTTGATCTGTGCTTTAATGTTACCAAACAACTATAAACATGAGGATGGGGATCCTCTCACCTATACACCTATAATGTTATTTGCATATACTATTAAGGCAGAGAGCAGAAAAAAGCCCTAGTTATAGGCTGCTGTATCTTGAATCCTAGATCCATGGCTGTTCAAGTTGGCTGGAATTTACAGAGTACAGCTGACGTTCATTAATCCTGATGTTCTCTCTTCCCTACTTCACTATATGTTAAGTGTCTTTCATTGCATTCTGAAATATTAATTCCTTTTGTTTTCTACTTCTAAAAATTTCTTTCACAAGCAGTTGTTAGTGACTACGTCTACAAGGCTGGAGAGAAGCTCTTCTTGAAATGTTAATTGATTTGCAATTTAGCTGTCAAAAAAAGACCCCAAAAGGAAACCATGGTAAAACTTCATTTTCAATTAAGGCAGCATCTCCACAGCGGTGCTGTGAGGTTCTGTGCAGGAATCCTTCAAATCCCGGCTCCTGGAGATCAGGCAATCACAGAGGTATTGTCTTTGGCCCCTAAGGGAAGGGAAGAAGTCAACCTCAGTGTAATTCTTCTGGAAGAGTCAGTGGGGGTGTCATTAGCAGAGATGACTGCAGGTCAGCCAGGATTCAAAGGTATGACAGCAGAGATCTGGGAATAAGGGAGGGAAAATCAGACTTTTGCATAGACTCTCCCACATTGTTCAACACAGCATGCTTTGGCTTTTACCATATTATGAAGAAAAAGCACAGAAAAATAAACAATCTGCCTTTCCAGCTCCTAGAGTTTAAAAAAAAAAAAAAAAAAGCGTGAAATTTGTGTGCGTGAAGAATTGAGTTGCATAATTTTCTTTGGTTAGCATTTTGTGCAGAAGCACAGAGGATTTCCCACTTTTAGTGGCTGTTTCTGGTGGGAAATGGCATCTTGGCAGTAGGTGGCAGTGGAGCTCTTTCATTGCAGAATTTGTGACAGCGGCATAAATCCAACATTTACAAAGCACAGCCTTTTCCAGATGCAAGCCTCAGGGCCTTATTCGGTCCTGCAATTCACTTCTTATTGCTGGGGATGTCTCGTTAGGAGATTAACTGTTTAAAATGCAGTGCTAATGTGAAAGTTTTAATTGGGAAATCCTGTGCATGTTAAATTAATCTTAAGTACTTTTATCTGGAATGCCTGCTTCCTTTCCACAGCGCTTTGTGTTTGCAACCACCTCACATCCTTTTGCATCATACTAGAAACTTGAAATCGACCAACAATGCTTTTTACGTGGCTGAAAATCCTTAAGAAAGATGGTTTCTGGAGCCTCCTGAATCCCGAAGTGCAGGTGTTGGTAAATGCAATGTGAGGGGAATGGCAGCAGTGCTGTGGTATATTGACAGACAGTTTGTGTCCATGGAGAAAATGCAGGGCAAAGGTTTCATCCCAACCACAGCTTATGTTTCATGGATAAGCATGGTGAGCATTAGGAAATTGTGAGAACAGCTGGGATTTGCAGTTTGAAAGAAAAGCAGATAGTAACTCAGCTAAACGTTTAGGCTGAGATTTTCAAAGCGGCCTTGGGGATTTTGGAGACTGGAATCTTGGCTTGCTTATAAAATCCTCAGTCCTTAGGCCTGTTTTCTTTTCTTTAGGGCTTGTGCTGTTTTTAATTTGACCACATCATTAGACAAGTGCAGGGAATGATATATGACAGAAGGAATATATTATTATGTGTAGAAAGAAAGAAATTGAATTTGCAACTCTGCCAAGTTCTAAATTCTGTCCCAGATCTTACTTTATGTGACCATTCAGATTTTGTCTGCATACTTGTGTGGTTATTGTTGCTTTTAAACTCTTTATCTTCCTCAGAGGCACTGTACCTACCATTTGGCAGCCTTTTTTTTTTCATCATCCCAAGCATTTTTTCAGAGTGAGTGCTTTGGGCAGATGACTGTATGCATATCATTTCCAGATTTACTAGTCTGACAGAACTCAAACAGGGATCCTTGCACTAGTTCTACCTTGCCCAGTGTACACATTGCTGAAAACTTGAGAGTAGTCTACAAAGCAGAAAAATGCAGACAGCTGGCCATGCCTTTTACATAAATATTTTGGAATTTATCATTAAATGGGATAATTTATTATGGAACAGCCTGTGGTCTGTCTTTTTTTCTTTTCTTTTTTTTTTTTTTCTCTTCTCTTCTCTTCTCTTCTCTTCTCTTCTCTTCTCTTCTCTTCTCTTCTCTTCTCTTCTCTTCTCTTCTCTTCTCTTCTCTTCTCTCTTCCTCCCTCCCTTCTTTCCTCCCTTCCTTCCTCCCCTTCCTTCTCTCTTCCTTCCTTCCCAAAGAAGTTAAATTATAAAGATCAGTCATATAGCAAGAGGCCACTAAAAGATGGAAGGTTTCTGTGGGTGTCCTTCCTTCCTCCTTTCCTTCTTTCTTATTTTCTTTCTTTTTTTCCTTCCTTCCTTCCTTCCTTCCTTCCTTCCTTCCTTCCTTCCTTCCTTCCTTCCTTCCTTCCCAAAGAAGTTAAATTATAAAGATCAGTCACAGAGCAAGAGGCCACTAAAAGATGGAAAGTTTCTGTGGGTGTTTGTAGGTAAAGTCACTTCTACAGATGCTGAAATAGGATTCAAAGATGAAAGGTGGATATAATTATTCGAATTTGGGGCTACTGAATAGTCTCTTTAAATCATATATAAATAATGTAGCATAGGAGTTACTGTGTTCTTTATCAGGATTAAATTTAATGATGGTAAGGCTTTTTGCTATATGTGTGTCAGCTATGAAAGCTAAATTTCACATTCATCTCTTGTGCAGAATGCTTTTAAGGTGAAGAATATGAGCCCATACTTTGCCAGAGGAATCAGAACAAATCTGCCAGCGCTGAGGTTTTCATGGTGCTTTAGCAGTTAATATTTAAAATGCAGATGCTTGTGTTTGTTTGCATGATTTCAAGGATTCTGATGAAATGTTCCATCTGATCTAGCCTCGGAAAACTCAGACAAATATGTTAAAGGGCATGATTCATGTCTTGTATTTGTATTTGCAGAGAATATTAAAAACATATATATTCCTCCAAAATACAAATATTTTACAAATTATTAAGTCTTAGCTTTCTGTGTAACCCATTTTTTATAGACGTTACACAATGCAAGCATGGTGCTCTGTTATTGAACATGGTCTGCTTTTATTTGCCCAGAACACAAGATTATTATTTATCCTTAAATAGTAAACTGAAGTGTTAGTGAGACTGATTTGGCCCCAGTCAGGGAGAAAATGGCTGGAGGCATCACAGGAGATCTGCATCAGATAAGACCCAGTAAACTTATAGATGTATAAATACACATGTATATACATGCATGTGTGTTGGTGTGTAGAGGGAGAGGAATAAAGGCTGAAGTAATTTTAGAAACAGATATTCAGCATGGTAAGGTGTTTGGAGACAGGAGTCATGAAAACACTAATCATTGGTAAAAATGATTCATCAAGTTCTGAGCAAGGGTCTTGAGAGGAAGCTGTATGAGGAGTGGCTGAGGGCACTTGGTCTGTTCAGTCTGGAGAAGAGGAGACTGAGGGGAGATCTCATTGGATTTACAAATTCCTCTTGAGGAGAAGAGGAGGAGCAGGCACTGATCTCTGCTCTGTGGTGACAGTGACAGGACCCAAGGGAATGGCCTGAAGTTGTGTCAGGGGAGGTTTGGTTTGGATATCAGGAAAAAGTTCTTCACCCAGAGGGTGGCTGTTCATTGGAACAGGATTCCCAGGGATGTGATCACAGCTCCAGCCTGCCAGAGTTCATGAAGTGTTTGGACAATGCTCTCAGGCACATGGTGTGACTCTTGGGGATGGTCCTGTGCAGGGCCAGGAGTTGGACTGAAGGATCCTGATGGGTCCCTTCCAGCTCAGCATTTTCTGTGATTCTGTGAAATTGTGATACTTCGAGAGCCAAGTCCATCAGCTTTGTCAAAATCAAGTGTCTTAGGAACATTTGTAGCTGAATGCTGTCTGTTAATAAGGGCAGAGACATGTAAGTTTGATAGGAAGCTGATAAAGGACAAATTACCTTGCATGAAGGAAAGGGAAAACCTTGAAAGCCTGGGTGAAGGTGGTCTACTAGCACTTTGATGCCCCAAAAAATTGGCAGCAACTTCATGCATAACCTACAATACTGTCAAGTTTTACTTTAAGCCTTTTAGTTTATGATGAACAATTTGTGAATATCTGTGGTTTAGGGTAAGTTAAGCAATTAGATCTTAGAAACAGTTTGTGTCCAGACTTTAAATGATGACTAGAACCTGCATAGAACAGATACAAGAAGCTACTAAGTTAGAATTGATAACATCTGCTAATGTGCAACTTGTGTTTTAAGCAGGGAAACTGGATTTTAAGTCCTATTCTGAAACAGGTTTTCTCACTTCTCCAAAGGTATGTTGCTATCAAAGAAGACGTACCAATTGATCTAAACAAACAGTATCTTTCTTTGCATAAGCTTTAACAGAACACCCCTGAGAAGTGCCAAAGCTCTAAAAATACATGTTTTCCTTCTTTTTATATTTTCTACTCAAAAAGTGCGGAAATGAGTCTATTTAGATTATTGGTTTAGACATCCTCACACTCCAGCTAGTGTTGTGGCCTTGTCTGTAGGATGTGTTTACTTTGTTTTAGCAGTGTACTGACACAGCCATGTGCTTTTCAATCAGTTCCAAAGCTGGGCAGAGTTTGCTCACCTCTGTTCAGGACATGAGATGTCTTTAAGCACTATACTGATATCAGTAACCTCATTTCACTTAACATGTAATGCAACGTGAATGAATTGGGGTCCTTAGTTTAAAGTCATTTTAGCTACTCTTAATCTGTGCTGAGCAGCATTACAGTAAACATTAAAGGCTCTGTATTTTATTATTATTACTACTTCCCTGAGCCAAGCATTCCCTTTGCTTGTTTCATTGATAGGGCATTAATAACTAGTCATGGTAAAACATTATTTATTTTCATTTGTCACTCAGTTGAACAGCCGCAGTGTATCGACACTACTGTCCACTTAATCGAGCCCCAAGCTACAAACCAAAAGTAATTAATTGCAGCAATCAATAAATATTAAATGTAAAGTATTGAACACAAACTCATGATTCCATGGTACGTATTCCGTGGCAATAAAAGATTTTTGAAAATATTATTAAAGCTTGGATATATGCTTCCTTGGAGGGCGTAATTTACTGAGAATTTGATAACACAAATGCGACAGAAATTCCTCTGTGGGACTTCTGAAACTTCTTCATCTGAAGTGGTTCACAAAACATAAAGTTTGCAGGAATAAACAGTCATGTAAATAAATATATTATGCATACAGCAGCCAAGATGAAAAGTTAGTTTAGCTTTTCAGATTAATGTACTACCCACTTTGTGAATCTCACTCCCCTAACCCTTACATTCCTAGACATGGGGTTGGATTTTCAGTTGTATCCATTGTTTAACCTTAAGTAGTTATTTTAATAATGGCCCCTACTGAATAGTAAAATAAGGCAGACCTTTCATTGCTGGTTTGTCATGAGTTGAATTAATCACAGTTGAACAACTTTTAAAATCTATGCCTCAAGAGTTTTCAAGCTATTAAATATTTTTCTATTATAAGGACTCAGAATTGTTCACTGCAGAGAATAAAGTACCACTTTTGCATACATTACACAAACACTTAGTGCTTCATGAATCCACAATAAATTTTCTTGCTGATTACTCATGTAATCTAAGGATCTCCTGCTGTTTTATGGAGAGTCTTATTAATTTCATTCAAGTAGTAAAATTAGCACCTGTAGAGAACCCTTTATGGCTTTTAAACTTTTATCATATTTATAAGAACCTGCTTCATTTATCACGTAACAGTTGGTTTATTTTATCTCTCAAAGTATTTATTGATTCTCAAGGATGTTTAATGAGGTAAAAAAATGTTTAAATAAAAGGAATTATCCTATCAGTAACACTGCTTATCCGTGGTAGATTCAGGTAGGATCACAAGATCTGGAAGCTAGATTTTTTTAGGATTGAACACTGAGAATTTAACAGTTCCTTTTAAAGCCAGAAGGAGTGCTGAGACACTAGCATGGAACCGCCTTGTATGATCCTGTAAATAGAAACTGAATGGAGTACTCATTTCCTGGTGTACATGTTGAGATTTTGTTCATGGAGAGTCAGAGCCTTAACTGGGGATTTCAGCTATAAAAATAACATGAATGGATTGTAGAATACCAGAGACTGATGATGAAGCTTAGAAAGGGGAACACCAGGCCATTGAGAAAATTGGCCTTCCAGCTGAAGCAGAGAGCAAAGACGAAACTTGAATCCTTCTTTGATAATCAAGCTTCTGTCACATATCTGCACTATATTGTCTTTTTCTTCTCTGTATGGCTGATCCCCAGCAATGGAAGTTTTTAGCAAACCTGTACATATGTAGTCTAAGATGAAAAATGTTAAAATTAAGTTCTAATGTTATAATGAGGGCAGTAAGCTTAGAATACCTGAGTGAATACAGCTGAATATTGTGTTATGGTTTATTCACACACAAAGTGTTCCAGGAAAATAATGCAGTGTCTTTTTTTTCCATGAATTAAATTCTGCACCTATGGCTCAGGGATACTTTTATGTTTCTTCTGGAAAATGCCTATGTCCACTTGTAGGGGTGACTTGACAACAGAATCAGTGTATCACTGGAGGTGTTCAAGGCCGGGTTGAATGGGGTTCTGAGCAACCTGGTCTAGTAAAAATTTCCCTGAACCTTTCTGTGATTCTATGTTAGGTCCCAGAATATGGACTTCTTTATGATGGACAGAAGTCCTTAATTAAAACCCCATGCTAATGAGAAACAAATTTGATCTAAGAATTTGTTGTCTTGTATCCAGAGATACAGGTCACAATGTTCAGACAGTTGTGATATCTAACCCTGTGTGTGTTTCCATATATCCACAGTGTGCCCATCATGGTGCTCTCTTTGAGAGCAGGGAGAAGGATCAGGATTGCTTTGTTGATGTTCCATGAGATATCAGCTTATGGCATGATAACATCAAGGGCAATGAGGGTCGTTTGGGATGTGTGTTCAGTGTTGCTTTCCTATTCTTACCTTGGCCACTGCTGTTGGGAGTCCATTAATAATAGTACCCAGTCTGTGGGGGAAACAGGGGAGGTTGCTTTTCCTCAGCTTTTCACCCCCCTTTCCTCCTTCAGGCCTGTTAAAACAGCTTTTGAGAGTCTTGAATTCCCTTTGGAAGTTAAGGAAGGCGTGTTCTTGTTGCTAACTCTGCCAGATTTAGAGTCAAGATGGACATTTCTCTGGAGGCTTTTCAGAGATCTTCCCTGAGGGCGGATAGCCAGGAGTGACATGGAAGGTGGGAGAAACTGGGCTAGCTTTTGAAGGATTACTCTGTTCCAGGGGTTTGGAAGCTCATTCCTGAGCAACCAAAGCACCCCGATAAAGTGATAAAAGAGGTGAAAGAAAAGTACTGTGGCAGAAGTTTGGGGACGGAGATGAGGATGGAGAGTGCCATCATCAAATGCTAATGTGTTTTTCTCCATTTCTTTGGCAGCAGAGTGCAGGCCACAGTTTGCTTTTACTTGGACAGGTGTGCAGTACACCTGGAACTGACTTCTCCAGGGGTGGAAACACAACTCCACTGTTTGTCATGGACTGATCCAGGCTGCCCTGGAAGAGGGTGAGGCTCCACAACACTTGCAATACACTGATGTCCCCACCAACCACAAAGAAGGAATCACAGGCTTTCCTAGGCACTATGGGTTTTTGGAGGACGCATATTCCAGGCTACAGTCAGATTGTAAGCACTCTCTATCAAGTGACCTGGAAGAAAAATTATTTTAGAAGGGGTCCTGAACACCATTTTAATTTTAAGCAAATTAATTGGGAGATAGTTCATACAGTAGCCCCTGTTCCAGCTGTTGCAGAGCGGTGCTGGGACAATGTCAAGGCCTTTTCTGTTTCTCACAGCCCCTTTATGGGATTTGTGTATTCATCTTTGGAAAAAATGATGACCAGTATGACTTCCTGTGTAATAAGGACATGATGGCTGTGTGCTGTCATTTAGGAGTCATCCAAGAGTATTGGTGGTAAAATGCAAGCAGTCTAGGAATTGTTTTGTACAATATATTTGTATTACTGTAGTGAAGCATTTATTATAAAACATGACTGGATTCACTTGTTTTTTTGGTTTTCTGAAGATCACCAGAAATAGCAGGGTAGGTCATCAGAAAAACAGATCTTAAGGGAATTAAAGAAATTCACTTTAAATTATATGAAATCACAAATTTTTGCACAAATTCTCTATGAAGAGAACAGAAGATTAAATCTCTGTGAAATTTTGATTTTTTTTTTTTTTTGAACCTGCAGTGAAATACAAAAGCTAATGAAAGTGAAGAAATATTTTGGAATGGCACTGGTGGAAAAAGAACAAAATGATATCGCAAATGTTGTTTGTACAAATATTAACCTTGCTCTCTTCTCCCTTCTTTTTCCTCATTTGGATTATATATGCATATTTTGATGCTCAGTTTCAGACATTTCAGTCCATTGACACAGAAATGAAATGGTCTCCTTCCTGAACTGATTTTTTTCTCCTACCTTATTGAAGTAAAGGTTTAGAAATACTAACAATGCTTGATTTAAATTGTATGAAGGCATTGCAGTAAGAATTTAAATGGCAGCAGTTGCATAATTCCTATGTTATGAATCATTGTTACCTGAGAATTAACTTACTAATTACAGCAGTTAAGTGTAATTATTCTGCCTCTTAAGGTACCTTATTACTGCTTTTTCACAATAAGACAAAGTCTGCCAAAGTTAATTATCATAATAATAATTTAGTGCACACTTTTGGTCTTGTTAGGAATACAATATAATCTTGGATAAATGATCTTTTCCATGTTAATCAGTCATTCACAAAGCTGTCTTTCATGTTTCTTACTCCTCTGAGAAGTGGATTGAAGCTTGATAATTGGAGAGGCACTGAACGACAGAAAAGAATGTATTGCTCTATTTCAGGGTCTGGTTTTTACCAAATACTGAAATGCTTTCAAAGGCTGAGTTAAGTTTCCTCACAGTAATATAAATGTCACAAATTTTAATAATTCCCTTTAAACCCCCTTCATTCTTCTGATCCCAAACCTCTCAGATGTATAAATTTCTTACTGAGTTAGTATGTCACCAGATACTACCAGACAAGCAGACTTCAGCTCTTTTTGCTATGTTTTCTATTTTTTTTAAATTAAGGTATGTTTGATCCATATAGTTTTTTGCATCTGGCCATAGTTTCATTAAATTGGCAAACCCCCATCTTTTTGAAAACATAAAAAATTTTTGATTAAATACACCTAGCAAACCTGTTTTTTATTAATAGGATAGGCTTTGATCTATTTTAATTCTTCTTGTAATAAAGTCAAGTGTCACTGGTATTCCTTCCTTCGTGAATAATTGCCTTTCTCTCTGTATTCAGGTGAGATAAAAATGAAACAATCCTCTCTGTGAAAGAGACACTCCAAATAGGACTCTATCACAGAAATATGAAGAATAAGTTTATTAAAGTAAATTTTTGTTTATTGATTGTGGACGTGGAGAAGTTTCTCTACAGATGTAAGACTGTGTATGAAGAAAGATGAAAACTTTATCATCTAATGTATCATATTAGTGGAGCAAAACTTTTCATACTTTTGCAGACACCCTGAATAGTTGATGAATTTTCTGAAATAAATATTCTATTTATACTATGACACTTGATCCCCTCACTAGCCCCAGGATTTATTAATCTCTCTTGTATTGAGGCATTTGTCTGCTGTAAGTAGATAATAAGGACAAGACAGGTTTTAAATTTGTGATCCAAATTTGTATAACCAGCAGCCCAGGTCTGTCTGGTGCTTTGTGAGCTAAATTTGTCTGACAGTATTTGATAGCCATAACAAGAGCCTAAAATTGTGAAATAAGTCTCTTGCTTCTGAAAAAAGATTTCATGGAATTTTCAAATAAGGGGTTCCTAGGTGTTAAAAAACTGTGGATGGAAAACCAGCAAGGCATGTAAGAGGAAGACGGTCTCTTTGAGGCTGTCTGCTTCTCATAGCATTATTATTATTTAATAATTAATATTATTATTATTACTTTTTACAGATGCAATGAATATCTGCTGACCACGTGGTACAAAATGTTCATATTCAGTGTATCTTTTCTATCTTATGTTCTAGCCTTTCATGCTTTAACATTATTTGAAAGGGCCACCTTTTGGCTGCAGTTTAGTTAATTCTTATGCTTAACAATCCTGCATTGTTTGCAAAGTATTACAGATAATAATTTTGACTCTGAGAGATTAGTAGTGTGTTAATATTTAACTCAATTCCAATATGCACTGCTCGAAATAGCATTTGTTTAGAGATGGCTTTTGGTCTTTGCAACAACATATATCTGAGTTTTGTATTTTGTTACTTAAAACCTCCAAAATATTAATTTAAAACTGGAGATTCGCTTTTGATAGTACCCTCTATAATGGGAAAAATAGTCTTCATGGTTTTGGATTTTGTTCTTAACATCTGTGGAACAGCCAGTGACAATGAGGGTGCTGAGTGTTGCACCAAATTTAAGGAACAATTACAAAGATTTGACAGTAATAAAATTTCACTCTAGCAAGACTTTTACTACTATATAGTTTAACTTGTCTCTTTGTCATGTACAGAGACAATGAGAAACATTAGTTCTCTGTTTTTCTTAAGATCCTTTTAAGAGACCCTTCTGAAAGTCAATTTCATACATTACCTGTGTGGTTCTGAAAATTATATTATGATAAACATTATAGAATATTTATAGACTGAATTTTATGATAATTGAGACGTATAGTTCTCTGGAATATTTTAATTTTTTTTTAGCTCACTGGAGTTTTTAAAATGACTGGAAGATTCTCAAAATTTATTTCTCATCCCCAAAGACAAAGCCTTTGAAATATGAGTGTCACTTCAATAGCTTATTTTTTTTCCAATTTATTTTTATTTCACAGGGCTATTTCACAGTATTACCGTGGCCAGCATTGCAGGCTTGCTTGAATGGACAAAGCTCCAGTGAGACAATGCCCTGAAAAACCAGTAAATTCTTTGCTGCAGTTTTGCAATTTTACAGACAAATTCTGTTCTCGTACGTGAGTATGAAGATGTTCTTATGTTCTTTAGAGCTCCTAGATTTTAGTCTACTTGTGTGAGTGATATCCCAAAATTAAATTAACAGCATCAATAGCAAAATAAAACTTGCATACAAAAAGAGAAGCAGGATATATACAGAAGTTATGCTTAGACATAAGTTTTCTTTGGCTTTTATTGGATATTGTTAAATTTCAGTGGTAACTAAACTGTCTTTTTCTGTGGACCGGTGTATCTTATAGCCCACATCAGTTCAGGAATTGCACATCCTTTTCTGAAGTTTTCTCAAAATCTGCTCGCACTCCCCTTTTTGAAATAAAAATTTTAGGAAACCAAATAAATTTATTCAACGTAAGTGCATAAACAGTTCATGTTACCTCAGCTTCCACTCCTCTCTTTTTAAGTCCTTCACTCAGTCTCTCTCTTTGCTGATACTAGATTTTGGGGCATCTTCTGGCTCACATCTCGGTCTGCTTTGCTTGGAGTTCAGCTCAAGCACAGGGATGCCTTTTTCGGTAAGAGTGGAGAGGATGAGATGATGCATGCCCTTATCTCAGCAGATAATCAGGCTGTTGTAGGATGCATACATTGATTCTTCAAGTCAGTGAAGTGAGGATCACAATCCTGTGATGAAGGATTGTTTTCAGTACTGTGAAGCACTGACTGTACTTTGAATTAGCTGTTTTGAATAAAAAGCCGAAATGATTTTCATGGATTTTTTAAGGGGGAAAGAATAAAATAGTTGAAGAGCCTATCTGCTTTTGCAGGTAAGTAGTATTCACAAGGGCAGCAAGGTTATTATGTGAAAACTACATATCTCACATACCTGCATTCAAATCACCAGTAGGAGAGGGCTGCATTATGCCAGTGATTCTGTCAAGTCTTCCCTTTCAAACTGATGGCATGACAAAGCAAAAGATCACAAAATTAATCCAGAATGATAAAGAAACAAACAAACCTGAAACAATCTTACTGAAAAACCCAAAAGATTTATTTTTAATTTCTTTAAGTAATCCTGATGTTTCACCCCCTTGGCTGAATGGTGCTTGATTAGAACATAACATAGACACCACTGCTTGAATAGGAAGGAAAATCTAAACTCTGATTGGGTTAGAGGTGGTGTTAAACTTCTGCATTCTTTCTTGCATTTTTAACAGAAGGTATTAAAATACTAAATAGCTGCCTTGACTGAGGAAAAGGTGACAGGCTGCCAATCAATTTAAGATATTCCATGTACATATTCATAATATTAGGAGGATTCCTTGAACAAGATAAAATATAGACTGATCAGTTCTAGGAACTGTAATAATATTCAGTGACATGGGATTGTCAGCCTACTCAGGGTGAGGAAGGGAGGAAGGTTCAAAAGAGATGGATGAAGAATTAGAACAAGATTAGCATGTCACACACGAACAGTTTAGTGTCTCCTAATAGTAAAATCTGAGCAAATTCTACATTGTTACCACAGCAAGCATTAGCATAGCTGTGTTGCTCTACATGATAAGTAGTGTACCAGGAATTGAGTTGAAACACAATTGCATTTTTAAATTAAAAAAGGATCACTGTTATTCAACACAAATATAATGAAAATGACAGAGCTCTGTGGAAGAAGTAAAAGAAGAATCCTTGTTCTAACTTGAGATGGGCAGCCACTTCTAGAAATAATGGGGTGTGATAAAGCCACAGTGATTGCCTTTCATTTCCAGGGGGTGTTTCTCAAATGAGGAAAAGGCATTGCTGCATTAAAGAAGAAATTATGAAGAATGTCTGTGTATAAGTGAAGAATGATAAACAGAATATAAAATGTGTCATCTTTGCATCTTCTATTTTTAAGAACCAGACTTTACACAGTACACACTAAGGCTAGGTAAAAACTGGGCTTATTACTCTGTCAAGACTTTTATGAGAAACTGAAAGCTCTGTCTGAGAGCAACACAGAATGAGGAAAGCTGTTTGAAAACTAGCAGGTTGACAGGTCAGTAATATTATTTCCTTCCCATCTTTGTTGCTGAACATCTAGCACACTACTCTCTTTCATATGGTTGGTTTGTGCCTACAAACAGCATACAGAACATTCATATTTAAAGGATCAATTAATAATAATTACCATACTCATCAATAGGAGATACTAGTAATTAAAAATGTAAATAACTAGAAGTGGAAAAGAGATAAGGCTTATGAGAGCCTCCTATGTTTGATTTGGAGATAAGAACAACTTAAAAAGTTATTAACAGCTTTAAGGACTTGTTAATGAAAGTGAGAATATTACAGTAGGTTTTATTTCCTGGCTACAGGTTGAATATTGCAATTTTGTTTTCATTTCAATAATATATTATGAATAATGTGAAGGAACAGGGTCTTTTCCACAAAATTACTCACAAACCTACATAAAATTCATGTTTCTCTTGCTCTTGAGGTTGTTTTATTGTCTATATGTCACCACAGCTGAGACATCATTTTTGAGGGAAAGTTTCATAACCCTTCTGTAACTCTAGTTTGACACTTAATTAGACTTGGCTGCTCTGATGAGATTGCAGCAGTAATTATGTCTGCATATCCTTTTTCACATGAAATATATAGTCATTAGCTATTGTCAGCTATTTTGGCTTTTTGAGAAGAGAGAGCCAGCAAACAATTCTAACAGCATTTGAAATAAATGTCTAATTGCCTGCTGCATATCTAATTAAAATCTAAATGTGGACACTGATGAGAATTCTTAGGCATTTTGAGAAAAATAATCTGAAATAATTGAGAAATCTGGTCACTTTGTAGATACCTGCCATTGTGCAAGCGTAAGCTTGACTTGTCATTCTAATTACAGTTTGCATTTGTAACTGGATCTTGCCCAGTGCTAAATGACAGAGGTGACACAGTTGGCTTTACCATAAATACTGAGTAATAATCATTACATCAAATACTGAGCTTCATATTTCTATAGAGCACAGGGTGGAGCTATTGACCACCATGGGTATTGTTAAACCGTGCAATCAGTATTGATTAAATACATCAAAAGTGATACCAACAACTCCTTGTCAATTAGTTTGGGCTGGGTTTTCTTTAACATCACAAATTGCCTGTGTATTTATTGCTTGCTATTTTTAGCTGCTTTATAATGACTTCATAATTATAGAAATGCTTTTTCTACATCAGTGAACTTTTGGACATATTACTGCAGCCATGGTTAGTTAAATATAGGAGGTGGTACTCCATGTTTGTTGTGATCAGAAGATGGAAAGTGTACATTTAGAAATATTCTATTATATTCTTTGTCCATGTTAGAAGGATTGCTAATGACTCTATTATCAAGAGGACAATTGAATTCTTCACACAAAATTTGTTGTGTACTGTACTTTATTGTCTTTTTATAGATTTCTAGCATACTGTCTACCCCTGTGTGTCTGGGACTCATGAATAGAACCACATATTTATATGATTACACACGTTCTGATTGGCATTACCAAATAATCAGAGCTCAGTTTATTACTTTCTTGAATAGAAGCTGAGCACAGCATTAGCCATTCTTTGCCTGAGTATAAAGATGGATTGTCTATAGAGATTACTTAAGTCAGACAATCGATCTGAATGACTCAAACTCATGAAATTTTTAATCAAAATATTTGAGATGTATCAAGAATTCTTATTTTGAAAGAATGGGACTGCTTTATCAATCTTCCAGTTTGTTTAGTGTTATGTTATCACACAAATAAAAGGAGTAGCAAATAGAGTGTAAACTCCAAAGTATATTATTGAAAGTTGCAATTTGCACTGTGATCGTATTTCTGGTTGAATTTCTAGCTATGCTTGATAGCAAACAGAAGACACAGGATGGGTGTTTCTAGGTCTTCATTCTGTATATTAGCAATTTTTGACAGCTAGAGGAAACAAACCTGTGTTTCAAAAGGGATGCACTGAGTGCAGTGCTTTAAGAGATTTGGCATCCAGCCATCTTAACTTATGTAGCATCAGCTCTTGGACAAATTTATGTGACACTGAGGCAAACATTAATCAAGGTTTAATTGATTTGCCATTATGAGGCAGAAAAAAGTAGGTCTGCTGCCATGCAGAACAGGTGATTTGCTATTCCACATGTGCTGTGAAGAATGGGCTTTCTCTTTAGGAAAATAGCAAAAAGATACCTTAGAAGATAAAAGTATCATCTACAGTATAGATTCAAATCCAAAGCTCCAATAACTCAATAGATAAATGCTTAATATAACTACTGCTGGCTTGAAGTTCTTCAAAGGGGAGATTAAGAACATAATTTGTCATTAATTTCTTCGTAGCAAGAGGTTTATGTATTGAAATCCAATGCTTTGAGCAGCTCTTTAACCAAAATAATGAACTAAAAAAATGATATTGCAGAACAGAAATGTAGAGGTTGATATTTCAGAGGATGATAAGCATTATTATCATTGTCAAAAGTACAGTACTATACTTTGTTTAATTTTCTCTCATTTATTTGTACCTTACAGTATTTTTATAACTAAATTTAGTTTTGTCAGTTTCTACATAGTTCAAATAAATTATAAGATTTTTTAAAGTTCACATTTAAGTTATATGTCTTGTTTCAGTTGTTCCCTAAATAAAAATTCTAATATAAATACTAATGTTTGTTAATAGTAATCATAAAGTTGAGGAGACTTAACTGAGCTGGATTCAGTATTCTGCTAATAGGCATGGAAACCCAATAATTATTTTTCACATTTGACAGCACTGCAGGTTAATAGTTTCAAAAGACAAAACTAAAGGTAGATTTACAAAGATGAAACAACATGTATTAGTTTTCTGTTACAGAATGCCTTCAGAAAACAAAACTAAAAACTTGTTTAGGTTTTGCTGTATGATAACTTGAAGTCCTCTTCATTTTAAAACTATTTTCCAGTAAATGTTTTGCTAAAAAATAAAAGCTAATTCTTGTTAGTGCTTATGGTAATGAAGAGGGTAAACATACATAAAGGTTTTTTATGACTAAAAGGTAAACAGAATGTGCTTTTTCTCTCATATTATTCCTCAAATATTTGTGGAAATGGGAACATAAAGTATTGTATGAGTTAACTTTGAAGCCAACATTCAGTGGAGAGGATGGCACATTCTCATGTCTTTGAAACACTCGTTATCCCAGAGGGATTCCTAAACACTTCAGAAAATACACAGTATAAATCTAGCAAAAGAGCCAGGGTGGAACAACATACCTGCCAAAAAAGCTTAAAATCTGCAAATTTGGATGGCCCCTAAAGATGTTTAAGAGCTCATGATTAAGGCTGTGCAAATGGAGGGCTTGTGGGGTGAGCTGGATCAAACAAATGAATTTTGCTTCTTTGGTGCAAAAATGTTAAGATCCTGTGTTAAATGTGTTAAGCAAGTGACAGATTGATGCAAAAGTAAGTAGCACATAAATCTAGGGAAGCTGCTGTTTAGTTTTTCAGTTTCTGAATCCTCTATTAGTATTTGTATCCTGCATCTGTTGGACTTCTCTCAACAGGACATACAATGTGATTGCTTAAGGTTTGAAACCCATAGGAAATTGGAAAGAGACGATTTACATTGGCAAAAAATGGTCATCAGCATTAAAAAACGAGTCAAAAATTGTCATTTAACAAGTCAATAGAATAAAGTAGTTTTCTAGAGGGAAAACTTGGACAGTTTCCCCCCCAAGACTATTTATTTTCTTGTCTAAGAACAGTTGAAAATTGACAAGAATTCATATAAAATTTTTTATTTTTCTTATCAAAATATCTTTTAGTGGGCAAGAATTTAAACAATTTGAAGTCAATCTTGGGTTTAGAGGTGTGGCTTAGAATTATGTTAATATTTTCTGACTTTCAGCATAGTTTAGGTGTTGATGCAGAAGCCTTAACTGGGACTTCAGGAGAGATTGCCATGCATAGAGGTGGTGCAGAAAGCTGCTGACAAACAGCTTTGGGGAGCTGGAAGAGGAGGCTGCCTGCAGCCAGAGCAGCCTTTGCCCTTACAGGATGTGTAAAGAAAAGCCCTGGATAGGGAGTGCTGGCTGTTACACCAAAAGGAAGGGAAAGTTGTAGTGTAGACATTAAAGGTAGTCCTGGCAGCTTGAACATCATCTGAAATGGTCAGAACAGATCAAAGGCTCCTTGAAAAGTTCTCTAAAATATTTCTTATTTCCAGACTTAGCGGGCTGATTACCTGCTTCATATTTTATTTAGCTTTTAGTTGCCTTCCTGTGTATAAGGCTGAGAGATAAAGTAAGGCTTTACTGAAGACATCTGTGAAATGGGAGAAACAGAGACCTTTTCTGAGTTACTGCTGGAATGCTCCATCTTCCCCTCTGAAAAAGGGCATCTATTAAAAAGAAGAGAAAGGTGTCAGTTATATTTGCCATCACACATAGCTAGATGGATGCTGAGAATAAAGAATTATAAACAGGATCATGTGAAATTACTTTCTGCTTGCCCAGACCAGCAGATACTGAAGAGGTACAGATAACATCCTCTTTAGCTATAGATGTCAGTCCTAAGGGTCCAAGGCACAGAGCTGCAGTGGTTTAAAATAGCTGGCCCCATTGCACATTATTTCTAGACCCATTTAATTCCTGGCAAGAATAGCACTGACCCAGATTTCTAAATAGTGGTGTAAGATAATTTAGTTTTCCTGCTTGCAGTTTTAATTAGGAAACTGTTTTTCTTATTTGGGTCATATGTTTCATTGAAGTAAGAAATGGTCAGCTAGTACAAATGTCTCAAGAAGCTTGAGCTAGAGCTAGTTCTCAGCATTTGATCATAACAAACAAGTGGTATGCAGTTTTTCCTGAGACTGAGGATTCAACTTCAGGAAACTTTTAAAATTAATTCCAATATTTATTTGGACTCACGTGAAGATGCTCAGACTGGCATAAATTCATCATCTGGCTGTAGGAATGTACTGTGGCAAAGGGAGCTCACTCAGGTGGGCAGAGCAGTCTCTTATTTTGCTTGCATAGTAATTTAACACAGGATCAAATTTAAATAAATGGATGTGAGCCACCTGGGTAGCCAGAAGTGGTATCTACTAAATGAGAATGAACCTGCTTGATTTGAACTAAGAGGAGTAAAAGGCAGAAGAAAAATAAAGAGCAAAGTTTGAAGGCACAGTAGGACACTTTCTAGTTACTCTTGTGTGTTCTTGACTCTTGTTCTTTAGGATAGCTGAAGCACTTCAGTTTCATTGTTCCCTGAGTATCTCATGAATATTTCAGTTCCAAATGGTTGAATGTTATTTTTTATTAGTCCATTTAGATTGCAGCACAAATACATTTTCCTGCATGTGGCTGAGATTTAGAATAAGGGAATATTTGTGGCATGAGGCAATAAACAAAAAGAAATGCATAGTGTACAGTTCAATACAGTTGCAACAATTTAATGGTTTTTACAGTTCACACTCACAGTACTTCACAGACCTGGGACTTGACATAACATACCTTTTATTTCATATTTTAATATTAATTTCTTGCCAATAACGCTGTCTGCTTCTCTCCCCCTGAAAAGCCATCAGACTGTGAGAAACAGATAATCCTTACAGTAGTTTCTTTTTATTTTTCCAGTGTAGTTTTATTGTTTGCTTTTTCAGCTGTCCTCAGTGCACCAGTGGACATCATTGAAAAGAGCAGTTTTGCTGGGCCATTAGCAAGAAACATTTGTAAAGCATGTTTGTCATGCATGAATTTGATTGGTTTTTTTTGTAATTGATAGTATTTTGTGGGCTCATAGAACAGCTCCCTGTCCCAGTGAAACAGGTAAACAAAAAAAGAGGATCTATGATATATCTGATATAGACAAGCTGTCTATATGTTAATTGGTCTATGCATAATTTTCTTTTTTTTTCCAGTTTTAAAAATATTTAATTATTACCCTTTCCTATTGGTGAAGTTACTGGGGTTTTGTTCTTTTATGACTAAGGCAGACAAGAGTCCTCAGATATTCCCTCTGGCCAGGTTTCCTGAAATGCTTGGCAAACATCAGAATGTGATTTCCAAAGAAGCTTGTTTTAAAATCTTTTGCATTGGTAAAGAGAGGCGGGATGTTACAAGAAACAAAATCCCTTTTATGATGCATTCTGCTGGAATTTAGCATGGAGAAGTTTGTTAGGTACTAACATCCAGCCTAAATAATCAGGTTGTAGAAATGAGAAGATTCCCAGGGATGGTTTTAGCAGTGGGGATGTCAGGTAATGACAAGGCACAGAGGCCAGCACTTGATAGATACTGTTCCAGCATCCAGAGGTGTCTGTGTTGCATCTAGACCTTCTCCTGGGTCAGTGGAATGTCATTAGGTTGTTGATGGATCACCTAGTTTGCTGTGTTGACCTTGATCCCCTTTGGGGTTTGTATTTGATCCCAAGAAATTAGAACATCTTTGTTTGGGACTTGGATAAGATATTTTGTGAATATTTTGTGAGTCTCCCATGAGATTTATGCATGGAATGCTTCTGTAGTAAACAATCTTCACCCATCCTCCTAACCCATTTTTTTTTAGCAAAATATAGTCAGCCTAGGGGCACATCATACCCATCCACGAAGTAGCATCTGTTTAAAAACCAGAACTAAAATTTGCAGCATCTCTGTCACAAGAAACAAAACAAAACAAAACAAAAAACAAAACAAAACAAACCAAAACAAAACCCAAAAAAACCAACAAAAAAAAAGAAAGCAGGTTTTAATATGTGCATGCATAAGCTAATTCTTTAGGAAAAGGGCCTTAAGTTATAGATATAAAAAAGAACATCAGTGGAATATTGTTACTGCCAATCAAATCAGCTGTCTCTGAAGGGTGTCCAGCCATGTGTGTTGGAAAGAACACTATTCTTTCCTCATTTTCTTTGCTGGCACAAGCAGCAGTCTGCTGATTTTCACATAATTAGGGATTGCATGATGAAGGCAACAGGCATATTATTTGATATAAAGGCTTAGATGAAGGTGCCAGCTCAGTCTGGAAGATTCTTTAATTTGATGTGACTGCTGTCAGGAGCACAAGCTTGATGAAATTAGATCAACTGGCTACCACCAGAGCACTTGGTGAAGTGAGAAATGCACACGCAGGGCTTAGATGGGTTTCCTGAAGTCACGGAATGTATATTTCCATATACCACTCCAGGCCTAAGAAATACAGTGTTAACCTTCTGTGTACCAAAGCTGACAATTTGCATTTGAGATGAAATTCTAAAGCCTCAATAGCTTTAGCTCTTTTGGATCCTGTCAGTGAAAACAAAAGCAAAGGCCTACCCCATTCAAAATGCTTGGCTCTTTGCATCCTTTACTGGATGATGGAGCCAGGGAATACTTAACTGATAGCTAACTAGATACCAAAAGAAAATGATTTTACAGGATATTTGAGTTCACTTAGAATGTTTTATGCATCTAATCATTGTCAGAGAAGGTGTAGAGAAAAAAATATCTGATATCTAGTGGGATATCAAATAATCACTTGTGAGCAGAAAGTCCTGCCCCATTGTTCCCCCCATCTCTTGCATGCACACACTGGAGCAGAGGCTGGAGGCCTCTCTGAGCCCAGCTCCTCTTGATTGTACAAACACTTTGAAGGTGCTGGATGTATGGGTAGATTTCCTGTAACTAAACCAGTATTTGTCTAATGTCTGTCTATGCTTTGGAGAGATTTTTGTTTAGTTGTCTTCAAAAGAAGCCTTGAACTGAGTAGGAAAAGTCTGGATTCGGTCATCAGAGTGTGAAGCAGAAACCTGCTGTGTCTCTGAATCTTGTTATGTCATATGATCTACTGGAGTAATATGCAGTTTTTCTGGAATCCTTGTTTGAGGCAAGAGCACAAGAAAAATTTACAATTTGGTCTTTTCCTGTTTCTGGCTTCCTGCAAACACATGACATCCCTTTCTCAAAAGTGCTGGTAAACATAAGAACTTGTGGGCTACCTGCTAGGAATCTAGACTGAACCTTTACTTAATCTACACACCTTTTTATGTTAATACTATAGAGAATGGAAGTGTTCTTGTACTTCATTAACTGTTAATAGCCACACTATGATTTACAGATTCACAGTTTTTTTACTACAGGCAGCAACATTTAATTAGAAAAAAAGCTTTTCAATGAAATAAACTTATTCCTGTGCAATTCTGTGCTGATTTATAAGACTGAGTTTTCTGAAACTCCATGTAGGTGATTCCTTCAGCCAGGGAAGAAGGGATATATCAGCATGAAAAGGCTGCAACTGCTTCAAGAAGCTATGAGGGGTTGGTAAAAAAACATAAAATTAGAAGGCAGACTGGAAAAGTAGAGTAAACTGTCCATTAACCACTTAATTACTAATCTTCTGAGCTACATATGACTACAGGCTTAATGAAGGCAATGAAATGTGTGCAATTTGTATCCAAGGTAATTACAGGGACACTGCAATTTTCAAAAAATATTAAATTTATTAATCTTAGGAATGCGAATGCACAGAGAAAATTTGTAAAACAAAAGCGATGGCAAATGGGATGAATAAAAATATTTTAATGCCGTTTAAATTAGCGCAAATGTTTGTTTTATGAAGCTCCATTACCACCCTAAAATTCATTTGCAAATGCTCTACTGAAGCTAAAAAAGGAACATGGTCATGTACATATGTGAAACAAAAATGTGAGGCTTAAATGTTTGTAAATTATCTGATTTATTGGCAGCTGGAAATTGGAATCTGATTTATAATTGCAGTCTCCTTCCCAGCATGGATCAGCTACCTACAGTCAAGGTGTAGATAGTACAAAACCAATTCTTGTTCAGTTATCACTGCACTTGCAAAGTGTGTGCTTTATGAAAATAGGTCATTACAGCTGTGTCTTCTGCTATTTTTTTTGTTTGTTTGTTTGTTTCCTGTTCTTTTAGGTTTTTTCTTTTGGTCTTTTTAAAACTCTGATTGCTGTCTTCTAAATCAATGATTTTTAAGGCTAGACTTCTCTGTGTTCTGTTCATCTACGACTGTCCCCAGATTATTAAGGATGCACATAGATGAAGTATGCATAAATTACTAGACTTTACACAAGTAACACAATTTTAGTTCAACAAGTGCCAAACTTCCTGCTTGGGCTGCCAAAAAATATTTTTAATCACAATTTCCTCTCCCCTCAGTTTTCTAAACGTAGAAGGACACAAAGCCAGATGAATGTGTCTTGTGTTCTGTTATGTTTTTGACCAAGTTCTGGGGGATGGTGCAGTTCACCCAAAGGGAGGGCAGTACCACTGAGCTCCACTGAGTCATACCTTTGCTGGAACTCTGCATGAGAGATCCCCATGCTGGGGCTAGATCCTTTTACAAATGTTGAGAGGGTGATAGTTAGGTCCACAATTTAATTTACTCCTGTCACTACTTTAAAACAGGAATCACTCTTGTTGGTGGAAACTGATAACTAATGGAGGGGAAAAAAAAGGGGAAAAATACCCTAAACCAAGATAAAAAGCTAATAACTGTAGAAATCCTGAAAAACAAAATGTTTTCTAGCCATTTTAATAAGGTAAGTAGCTATTAACCCCAAAGACCAGGTTTGGTAGCTCATTCAACTGTGTTTTTTTAGAAAGTGCTTATGTTATTGTGCTAAGGGGATCAATTCAAGCATGGCCAAGGGTGTAAGAGTTGGAATTCCCATCATTAGGATGACAGACAGCTTGCCAGATGGAGCCAATGGAAGCAGCCCTTTTCCTTTCCAACTGTAAATGCTGCACAGTGATTAAAATAATGAGACTGAACTGCTGCAGTGGCTGGGACAGAGTTCTGTTTCCACCTGAAGGGCGTTTGTTGCAACACACGCCTCTCTCACCATCTGAGGATTTTTAAATTGGAAAAAGCCAAACAAAGAAACTAGAAGTGGACAAACCTGAGTTATGGAATTATAACAGCCAGGTCGGCAGTAAATGCCACAAATGAAGATATTTTTGTTAATATCCATACTTTTGTGGGAGCCACTATCCATTAATGGTTTTAGCAACATCCATAGATGATTTTTCCAGCAGGCACAAGTGTAATTAGGTAAACTGTGTTTTAAACACATTAAACAGAAGAGGTATCAATACTATTTCAAGCCTGGCAATCTAACACATTCAAAATTTTCTTGGGATGAATGATTTCTTTGCTGAAAGTGGTGTCTCACAAGGATCTTTGATCTTTCCTCCTCAGTCACAAGTTGCTCAGTATTTTTGTTAGTCTTTCCTGTATAAACAGAAGTTTTCATTTCTACAACAATTTTATTTGTATTTGTGGGTATTTGTAATTATTTTATGCTCTTGTTTGGATAATGATGTTTTGGATCTTTTTATTGTTTCCATAGAATATTTTCAGTGAGTAGTTTTCTACATACATTTGTGAGATTTCTGTGTGCCAGAAAGATTCTTACAGAAAGCACTGACTCACCTAAGTAAGCAAAGGAAGAGTCCTTAATGAGGGGAAAGAAATGAACAATTTTGATTTCAATTATATTTGTTTCCTCCTTTGGCCTAAAATCTGCTTGGATCCCAAACACTAATAGTGTATACATTCTGTTTCCCAGTGTTTTGTTCAACATTTGGTGTGTTGGCAAAATCAGTGAAAAATTATTTAAATATTTGGTGACAACAAACTATTACATTAGGCAAATGAAACCAGTGTTGTCTATTTGGGATGCCTATTTTAAGCTTTCTTTTGAGGTACACAGTTCTAAGTAAACACAGGCTGTATTTTTAGAAGTGCTGGGGTCAATCTGAGCTTCAATTAAATCACAGAATGAAAAATCAATAAATTGATGATTTATGAATGTATCTTTAGGCATTCAGGTATTGTGGTTAAGATATGTGAAAATGTTGGAAATTATTACATTAGTACTGCTTAAAGTGTTAACTTAGTGACCTAATTTTCCAAAAAGCTCACTGAAAGTTAATGAGATATATGTGTCAAAGTAACCAGTTTCTTTTAGAAGAAGCTTTCTTTTAGTCAGTAAGCTCTTAAATGTTACTGCAAAGCACTATGTCACATTTTGGTCTTAGTCCAACTTCAGTAGTATATATTGATTTTAATGAGACAAAACCAGTATTTTGTTTTCACATTCACAGGCTAAGAACATTATATTCATTTATATTTTTCCAACTGATAAACTCAGTAACTAAGCATCTACTTTTCAAGATGTTTCTAATAACATGATGATAACATTAAATGGATTTTCTGTGCTACTCTTCAATACAATGGACTATCATGTGCTGAGGCAAGATTGTTTCATTATGATCATGTGGCATTCTTTAAAACTTTTCACTCAGTGTGATGTCATTAGAACTGATAAATAAATGAAAATATCTGACCAACTTCTTATAATTTTGTTTTGACCTGATTAACTCTGCAATGTAAACTGTATAGATCACAAATGCCACATCAGTACATGCTGATAAAGCAGTAAAAAAAAAATAGAAGTAAGCTAATGAACAATATTACTAACTGAAAATTTCATAGATACTCTTTTAAGTCAGGTGATAAATATTCCTGACAAGTTCAGCATGACTTGTGAAGGTTAGCATAAAGCTCTATGCCTTATTTGAACAGAGAAGGTGCATACTGTCTTGTAAAATGAATTAACATAGTAAGTTACAGAATAGCAAATGATTGGTTAATAACTGAGCAAATTTGACTGACAAATACATGGAGTGTAAGTAAGAGAGAAATTAATCTCAAAAGGATTGTATTAAGCTAGATAAAAGATTAAGGAAAGAGTCCCTGTTATATTTCTCTGCAACCAGCTTGGTCTCAAGAACCTCCTTTGAAATGCAAAAGTTTCTGTTACTGTTCTGCTTTTATTTCAGCTTCCAAGGGAGGTGTTGATCAGTCTTTCCAAAAGCACCACACACATTCATGGATAAATCTGTTAGAACAGTGAAAAAGTAAGTATGAAATCCCATGTCCTCTGAACAAAACTTTCTCTGTTTTCAGTGCTATCCAGAATTTTCCTCTGTGGCATGTGGCTGTGCAACTAAGCTTTCTTTTTTTTTCAGAATTGTACGTGTAAAAGTCCAAAGATATGAATGCAGAAAGGGTCTCTTCTGTGCTGATTTGTAGATTTAGACAGGTGAGGTTCTGTTTAAGAAGACATTGTTTAGGGGGCCACTTGAGAGCTCAGCATACACAACAGAGCATTTAATTGTTTTTCCCTTAAGTGAGAAGAAGAGTTTCAGCATTTTATCCTCTTAAGTGTTATTCATAGGTGTGCACCAGGGATGCCATTCACAAAAGAAATGAGGCAACCCGTGTTCACCGTGTTAGGTTGGCAGTTGCTGGGAAAAGGAAGGAAAAAAGGAAACTAGAGAGAAGGATTAAAAGCACACAGCTCTTTGAGGGGCCTGATTTCACTGATGAGCACTAATGGGCTCTTTGACCAGCCTCACCTGGCTGGGAGCTCCCACAAGCCCTGCTCAGTCCTTGCCTGAGGTGCAGACCTTTGCCTGCTGCTGTCTCTTGTCCCCATCACCAACTGCTCCTGACAGGAATTTACCTGGATTTGGTTCCCTGCCACGTCTGGGGCTGATGATGGGCTCTCTTACAGCACTGTGCTCTGCCTGCCACGCTCAGACCCTGGGGATGCTGTCCTGTCTGTGGGGACACAGCCAGCACGGGTTCCCCTCAGCTCCTGACTCCCCATCCCTAAGGAGCAGCTGGCAGCAGCACTTGTCAGCGCAGCCCTCTGTGATGAGTTCATCCTGTCACAGCCAAAACTTCCAGGCCCACCAGCTTTCCCTTTGATCTCCTCCCTTAACAGAGCACATCTGTCAAGTTTACAAAACTGACACACAGCCATCAGATTTGTAAGCTTGAAAGGGAAAAGAAATAGCTCTTTTAGGAAACCCAGGATGAAAACAAATGAAAACAAGAACATTCTGTCACACTACTTGGAAATACAGTAATAAAGCCATTGCAGAACAGAGAAAAAGAAAATTATATGCCATTTTCTAAAGTTAATTTTATACACAGATGTTCTGTAAGTCACACTATTACCAAAATAAGATAGCAAAAACATAAAGCATGGACTTCATTGGAGCCATAATTTCACTCTAAATCTTCCTATTTCAGATGTCTGTGTGAAAGAGATCATGCACTACTCTGACACCAGTAGGGAAGTTTCCACATGACCTGTCATTGTGCTCCCAAGGTAGGCTTCATTTCTCCTGTTTTACTGGTTACATCAGTGAGATACCCAGAGATCTTTAAGCTAATCAAGACTCTATCCTATATAGTTATGGTAAATTTTAGTTTCCACTCCAGTGAATTTATAAACAAATGTCAAGACAGAGTAGATGAGGAGCCAGAAGATGAAGGTGTCTGTAATAATGGAGTGATTCAGTTCTGTTAAGCTTTTCTAGATGAGTTATTCTGTTTCTTATCAGCTGGGAGAGTTTTCAAGATGGTAAAGCCCACGAAGAACGTCATTTACAGTGACATAATGATGTGGTTCTGAAGACTTTAATCAATGCTCTCCCATATAAATGGACCAGAATAGGCATATAGATAAGAGAGCTTATAAGAAAAGCCCTTCCTGAGGCTGATAAGATTTATAAAAAATATTTAAAATTAATAGCAAAATTGGTATTGATGCATTGGGATACTTCACTTTGATGTGAAACTAGGTGTTTAAAAATTATTAATATAATATGATATATTAATACTATATATATATACTAATATGTGTATTATATATAATAATCCAGATATCACAACAAATGCATGCTTACCTCTGTCATTGGCAGGACTTTGATTACATACACCTTCCATTGAAGAAGAGTTTAGAGTGTTCTATTAAGTATTGATATTTAATGACTCTTAGATACGAGTACAAGATAGTTAAAAAAGGGGAATAATGAATGCAAAGATGAAGCCAATCACTATTTAATAACTTTAGCCATATTTAACATGAAAAGAACTAAACCAACCCAAATTCTAGACCTCAGAATAGTCAGTTCTATTACCATGACTTGGCATTGCCAAAATTCAAGGGGGGATGGCCTGTAAATAAAAGGCTCATGAGACAGGAAGTACCAACTAATAATTACTTTGGTGCATCATTAAAACAAACAAAAAATGCACACTTTCTTAAAACAATGCAGATTTCAACAGCCACAAGGAAAGTAATTAATCTTGAATATTTACTGTGTAATCCATAAATACAGTACCAGTATCTCATCAGAGTACATTTCCAGATATAAGTTTCAGAAATGCCTGATTTGGGTTTATGGAAAACGTGATCTTCAGTTGGATAGTTATGTATTAAACTCTGATTCAGTCATTCCCTAAATGCCAACAGCCAGACCTTGCAACATTAATGAAGACTTTCTGCGTAGTTTTTATCTGCAAATTATTTACTTCCCAGATCAATTTTTATAGCTGGGCTTGATATCTTGAGAAAGGTCTCTATGCTTTATAAGCTACAGATAGAATTCTGCCAGTCTTAGTATGATAACTTTACTTCAGAGAGATCTCTTCATTGAGCTAGCAAGCATTAACACATTATACTGGATACCCAATTTAATGTGAAATTTATAGATTTTAGATAAGACAACTGTACTGCTTGAATTTACCTCTGTAAAAATGCTCTGTGTTCTGGTTTTGTTAATTTTTAACCCTTGGCCTCGTGTGTAATTGAAAAGTGTCTTCCTCTGGTACATGGACAGACTAAGAAAGAAAAGGAAGAACAAACCTCCCAAAATGGTGTATGATTTTCTGACCTAAAACTTTATAACAATCTCTTTCAATTAAAAAGGAAGTACTTTACTACACTTTCTGTGTTGAGCATGCTCCAACTAAAGTATATATTAATGATTGACTGAACTATACACCATGTAATCCTTTTAGAGTTCATATTTGTAATGTTCTCTTTTTTTCTGTTTTCCCATACTGCAGTCTAGGACAACTCCATAACCTATGACTGATTCTCTACATAAGGTTTACCCAGAGTTTTTGTTTGAGTCTTTATTAAAATTGATATATCACAGAATTGGAAGCCATGCTGTGAATGTGTTCAGGTATGAAGAACAAATCCGTACATGAAGCTGTTCACGTTCCACAAAATCACAGAATGTTCTGAGTGGGAAGGGGCCCACAAGGACCACCAAATCCAACTCCTGAGTGAATGGCCTGTGCAGGGATCCAGCCTGCAACCTTGGCATTTATTAGCACTGACCAGCTGAACTAATCTCGTTATTTACACTATAATTAAACAATGTGGAGATTTATTTTAAATCAGTGGTGCCACAGGCCAATATCACTGACACAGTAATGACAACTACATTGACCCAGACAATCTGATCTACGTGCAGCAATGCCGTGCTCTGCAATGGAATTTTCATTGCATTTTACCCAGTGGCAGCAAAGATGATGATACTTTAGGAAAGGGGTAGGAAAGTGACCATTAAATAGAGTCCATCTGCAGTGGACTCTGGGAATTGGTTTTATTGACCATAACAAAAATCACATGTATAATGTTTGATAGCTGCATAGGGTGAAATGGCCATCAAACTTCTCCAGTGCTGTATCCTGGGTTCATCAGTATGGAGAGCTTCCTTTCATCAATGCCATGGTCACATATGGCATGCTCTGTAAAATTCCTTACTTCTGGAGACAGACACTTTCTGCCAGACACATTTTGTATTGTTCTCCGTGTCTCATATCACTGAAATAAAAACTAAGCAGCCACTGAGCTGCTTAGTTAGTAAAACTTTTTAAATCTTGCATTTCTGAGAATTGTTTTGCTTTTGGCAGATATCTTTCATGGGTTAAAAAACAAATTCCTAATATCTTCTTTTTGGTGGTAGAGAAATAATAAATATGTGTACATATACTTAATATAAAATGTAAATAATATAACTTTGTGTCACATATTTATTATATAAAAACACGTAAATGTAAAAAGTTGTGATAAGAAAATATTTCAACATTCCTCCTTTTTTTTTTTTCTGTTGCTAATTAGAAGTTTCCCTTCAGTTCTTTTATTGCTCTTTAAGAAGTTACTCTTTTCCTCACTTCTCTCAGGGTTTTTTTCTGATCTTTAGTTCCTGTTTTCTTATTATCCTTGATGAGCTTGTTGCCTGACTAACAGATAACTGCAGCTGCAAATCACATCTCTTCTGAAGTTTGTTCTTTTGGAGTACCAGCCTCTTAACATGGAAGGAAATTAAAGAGAGTTTCCTAATTGAAACAAATTGTTCCAGCAATGCCATTCGTTTGCACAGGATCCTGTAGATAAAGCACCACAGATTCCAAAGGAAAAAGTCAGGTGTTTAATACTCAGTCACAGCAGAGTTTTGGGAACTTAGGCATCTAAAACTGAAGTTTACTTGGATTGTGTGGTCTGGTGTTGCTTTTCTTTAGAGCCTTGGCTGATTTGTGACAAAGAAGATTAACTTTATCAGTACCACTGGGACCTACAAATAAATTCCATAGAATTTGCCAAGCCAAATATCAGTGAGAGAGGTACCCTTGCCTTAAACTTGGGAAACTTGGGTCGTTGCAATCCCATTCTCTGCACTGTTGTCAACATCCAAACCCTGCTCGAGATAAACCTGGCTGGCCTATATTGCATTTTAAACTTTTAAAAGTGGCATTATAGGTGTAGTGGCTTAAGCATAGATAAGGAAGGGTTTGTAGGGAGAACTGACACCTTTTGTTGTGCCAAGTGATATAGCTGACAAAAAAAAGAGTGTTACAGAGGGATTTTTAATCCCTTACAGGAACAGCAGAACAGAGAATAATAAAGAATGACAAAATTGACCTGAGATTTTCTTCTTCTGGGAGGGAAGGAGAAATAATAAAAAAAAAAGACTTCTATCCTCCATTGTGTAACAGGATTATACAGAGGCTAAACTCTTGGGTGTACTGCGCACTCGTAATTTTGAATGGAAGCCACATGTCCAACAGCCATTCCCAGAGAATCCACATGAAAAGAACTATTCTGTAGAATATCTGGAGAAGACTGTATTCTCACCAGGCAGGTAAAAGTGCCCAGGGCTTAGGACTCTTGTGTGCCTCCTTTTGAAGAGGGAAAGGCAAGAAGGCAGTAAGAGTGAGAAAAGGGAGGTAAAGAGTCCTAGGTCTTTTTGGAAGCTATGGCTGAAGTTTGGGACACCTGGCAATTTAGATTTACTTGTCTGATTTATTAAAACCCTGAAATGTTTGGCAGGAGATTTGCAGAACTTTACATGTCTCCTCTCAACTAGCCAAGAGTTCTTTTAGTGGTCAGTAATTACTTTCTTTTGATCTTTGTTTAAAGCCCTGCCCCCAGTAAATTTAATATTTTTCTCTGAAAGAGTTTCAAGAGTAATGTTCAAAAATTTCTTAAAATATACCTAAAGAAATTGGTGAATAACCTGCTTTGAAATAGTACCTGAAATAGGGTAGCAATCCTTCCCATTCTCTGACTGGCCTGAATATATTACAGAGCCAGTTAGGTGCTTGTGAAATGCCCAGCTATATTGAATCTGTTTAACTTCTCAAATCTTTTAGCTGCATTTATCTGAAATATATAATTAATTCTGAGATGCTGGGTGCAGCGCAGATTTGGTATTACAGTATCAAAACCTCCTTTTCAGGTTGTTTGTAAAGCCTCAGTGATGAAGCACTTTATCAAAGCATACGGAGTGACAAAGCTAAGAGGAATTTAGGTTTTATTTTCCTATAGAGAGAAAGCAAACTGCCAAGAGGAATAGAAAACAAACAATTATATTCTGTACAAGAATATCATAAAAGGTCTGATATTTTGATATGCTTTTGGTGTGATCTGTGCCTTGATCTCAAATAACAAATCAATCTACCAAAGTAACAGATACACTAAATTTGCATAGCTGACTGAATATTCATGTGACATGTATTTAAAAGGCATTCAGGTGCAAAGGCTTCACTGAGTGTCTCTGTAAAGGCTACCTAGTACTTTGCATTTCTGTGAATGCTTCTGAGTAGATAACACCTACTTGCAGCTTTCTAATTTGTCATAGTAGGAGCTGTAAGAAAAGCTAAAATAAGAAAAAAATTCCCAGCTACCCACATGGCCCGAAAATATTATATAAAGATTCCAAATCTAAACACTGCGCTAAGATCAATCCTCTAACAATAAAAAAAGAAAGTAATTTAAAATTTTTATTATTATTAATTTTTTGAAAATTAGTTATTTCACTGTCATTCCATCTAGAGTCTTATACAATTTTTTCTCTGACACTATTTAAAACAAGGCCAGAGTATCAAAGACAAGCTGCCACAGATCAAACTCAGTAAAGCTGACACACTGCAGAACTCAAATGAAATCAGGAAACCATGTCTCAGAACACAGGCTATTGATGCACACCATTATTAACTGGAGTTTGTAAAGCTTCTATATTTTCATAGAGTTTCATATCAGAAGGCATTATTTCACCTAATTTAATCTCTTTTATATCACAAGCATTTGTGGCTCATATCACCAGAGTCAGGAGATTTTTACTAGGCTGAAGCAGTTTGTTCCTTAGAGCACAGAGACAGCAGAGAGCACAGAGGTTTTGGGGTCATCAGGACATCTGTCCTGGCAGCAGGTTGGTTAGGTCATATCTCCATGGATGATTTCAGCAGGTGAGTGCAGCCTGCAGAGGAGGTGCCAAACCTCCAAGTCATGTTCTACATCCAACACACTTTCCCAGAGAAATTTCTCTCTGACACTTAAAGTTTCTTTTGGCACAATCTGCCAGTTTCACACGACAGGTTCATGTGTGCCTGTTTTCTCTTTTGTGGAAATCAGAATACAGGGTCCCTGAGCCACTACCCTCCTCCATGTGTTTGGCATATGGGCAAGAATTATTCCTTCATTTTAGGAAACTGGGATTCTTTTCTGCACAGTGAATTGTAGCCAAAGAGTCTGTAAATACATGAAAAGGCCAGATCAGATACAATAATTTAAAAAAAACCTAACTGCAGTAGTTCATCCCTTTCAGTAAACTGCTTCTACCTTTGGCCAATTTAGTGTTCTTCAGCCAGGACAAATCCTCCATTCCACCCAGGTACACTTCAGCATCCCTATGTAAAAGCTTTACCCAAGAAGATGACAGTGTTAAACTGTGATGCAGAAAACTGACAGTAATTCTTGTCTTTTACTTGAAGTGTCATAGGCATATGAGGTAGTCTGTCAGCCTTCATCTTATTAAGCCCCAGACTGGAAAGGATGAGCAGTAAGGCACATAAATCCACAAACTCCAAGGCCAGAAGCAGCCCCCCTTTTAGGGGAGATATAAAACTGGGTTTTTTATACAACTCCAAAGGCTATCCAGCTCTAAAAAGGTCCTGGCCATGTTGGTTGTGAGAACCTACCTTTTCGGTTTAAATTTATATACACATGTGAACAGATTTATTTTCCTTTTTTCACCCATGCTAAACATTCGTTTGTGAACTCTTCTGAACATTTTGTGTTCAGTTTAAGCTGTAATTTTGAAGTATTAGGTGTTTGTAATTTTCTTAGATTACAACTATTTCACAAGGTGATTGATGTTAAAGAATGATGAAAAAGACCATAGAAAAAGTGCCTCTAGGTCATTAAAGTGTAACTGGGACAAAATAAAATATCTTAAGACAAACAGCATTTTTTCTTTTCTGGAATACTCTGATCATTTTTACCGATGTGAAGCTTAGAGAGCTAAAGATACCCTTTTAATATCTGAGTTTCCTGACTTTTTTTTTTCCACCCTGAACTTGCCTAGTGCTTTTTTTGGACCTATAGAAACATACCATCCACAAAAATCTTTCAGTTAAGAAGTTATCTCACTTAACTAGAGTGTTGTTAAGAACCACTTCATTTTTTAGGTGACTTTCTTCTTGCTAGTTTCATTTGATGCCTCTAGGTCTTAACCTGAAAGACACAGTCAGTAGTTGATCTCTCTTCACGTTCTCTTTTTCTCTCTGTTTTATACACCTCAGTTACATTCCTTCCAGTCATCTGGATAATTAACTCAAAATTACTTTATCTTCAAGAATTTCATTATATCCTAGAAGTTCCACTAATTTATAGGGGATAATTGTCAGGCTGATCTGCCTATAATTCCCCATGGTTTTGTAAGTTGAATACATTAGGATGGTGTCAGCAGGACAAGGTTGTCTTCAGAAGGTTTTTAGTTTTGCAAGATTTATTAAAAAGTATAATTAATGGTTCATCAGTCTCCTAAGCTACTTTGTTTAAGGCTCTTGGCTAGAGATTTTCAAGATGCTGGTTTGAAAATTCTTTTATCAACAAGTAGGTCTTTCTTTCCTGCTCCTCAGCATCACCGTCATGAATATTTGCTCTTTTTCTATTCCAGCTGTAGAACAGAAGTGTCTGCTCAACACACTCTTCTTTCAGAAATTCTACCAACTGCATCAATCAGTGGATCTGCACAAACCTTGGATTTTTCTTTGTTTCTTTTGCTAGAAGACTGCTTTTCAGTGAGCAATTTCTGACAATCAGACCCTTTCAGGGCAAAGATCTAAAATTCAGGCATCTGAGTTCCCAGGTCACTTTTATGAATGTGGGTTAGGAAACAGACTGACTAAAATTTTGTACCTCAGGGGCAGGAGGAACATGCTTTTAATTAAAATAGAAATTGTGATATTGTTTTATACTCACATAAAATCAGAAACTTTTTTTATATATTCTGCAAAACTTTTTTCTGTAGTGTAGGGGACTTGCTGTTAAGAAACTATTCACTGAAAGTAAATCCTTAAGAACAGGTTAAATTGCAGCTAAAGAAACACAGAGAAACAAGTATTTTGTGATAAAGTAGTGCCATAGAAATCTGTGATCTCCTAAAACATACACACAGGAGTTTTTGAACACCTGGTATAATTACACAACATTCTACTCCAAGAAAAAAAAAGAGAACCCCTTTATCCACCCACAAGATTCCTTAATTGGCCTAGGGGTCTTAGATGAAGGAATTATCTTGCACAGCTGTTTGTAGCATTGCTTGGCATGTTTAGAGTTGACAGAGATAAAAGACACTATAATTGACAGTTTACTTTTCTTCTATACATTTTTTTAAGTTAGAAGATCAATTGGACATCTCCAAACTTTGGAAGGGAGAAATAGATCTATTTCTACTTCCAATTATTTTTATTCTACATGACATGCTGAAACCTGTCATAGCTAAGACCAGATTGTCCAGTTTTAATATGGTTCACTCTCTTTTATCAAAATAACTTCTGTTACACTTTGTCAAAAGAAATGACACTGCTAAGGTAATTGGAGGCATGTATCTCAGTTTTTTGTGAGGCTGGAAAACTAAATGTAGAGAAATACCTAAGTAACTCATTTACCTCAAATTAGTCACGCAAGCAAAAGAGAGGACACTTCTGTGGGCGAGCAAAAGTTGCCTCTTCATGGAAGTCTTTCTAAAATGGTAGTGGTACTGGGAACTGCAGAACAAAACCAGGCAGTCACCTGCAGTGTTGCTGCTTCTAGTTGTCCAGACAGCAGTCACAAATGACTGGATTGAAATCTGTCTGTGTTGGAAATAGAAGTGCTGAATTTAATGGCATACAGGGCATGGGATGGTTGGAGTGCAAACACGCATGAACTCAGGAAATAAGGTATGGAATCTTCTCCTGAATAAGCAGCTTGCTTCTGTCTCCTTCATGATAGCCTACTTTTCTCTAAAATGTCTCTCTTTACTCACTCCCAGTAAGTAGGCAATTATACATACTCTGACGATATACTTCTTTTCCCTAATTATCCAGTTGTAACTAACGTGTATGCCCTCAGTCCAACACTGACCAGCAAATGAAGCTGAAAAACAGAGTTAATGATTTTGCCCTTCTACAAAAAGAATGAAATGTTTGATTTTCCTCTCTTCATGCCCATTTTTTCACTTTTGAGGAGGAAAGATAGAAATGATACATTGCAGTCTACGTGGGGAAGGTGAATTGTTCTGGAGAAATAAACAGTGACTGCTTCCAGAGAATCCTTGTGTGTGTGTGTGGATGTGCACACAGGTGTGTGCATGAGGGAGGGAAGGGACATGAGCTTGAGAGGTTGTTGTTAGGTGTGGGGATGTGTCAGGGGTTGTCTACAGGCTCCTGACAGGAATTGACAAAAATATAGAAGGGAGGAGGTGGTTGATGTGGAAGGCTAACAGGAGCAGAGAGGAGACTGAAAGGAAGCTGTACAGGGAAACAGGGAAATTAATTAGATGGAAAAATATGCTAGAATAAATGCCAGAGTAATATAAATTTAAAGAGGAAACAAATACAGTTAAGCAAAATGAAACAAAGCAACAAATCAAGAGAAAGTTAAAAAAAACCCCAACACATGCAAGGTGACCTGAGAGTTGAAAAAAAATGTTTACTTAATGAAAGCTCGAGGCAAATATGTTTTCTCTGTTTTAAAATGTTAACCAGTAACAAATTAGTAAAAGAGAAATAAGAAGTCTCATTTCCTAGCTTGCCTGAGGCAGCAAAGGGCCCAAAGCTTAAATGATGAAGGAACATTATTTAGCAGAAATTGGTGTTAAGAAAGGGCTGTGATTCTCTGCATTGTGAGTGAATGTGATTGTCATGAAAGAAAGAAATATTTTTTTCTGAGCTGGAAGATTGCACATCAGTAAGCACTTTTGGTCCCACTGCTCTTTGATTTCCACTGTAGAATCTCCTGTTATATCAAGACCCAAGATATGCCTTTCTGGGATGTGCTGCTGTAAAGCAGAAATCTGGAAGGAGCAGCAGTGGTTATGAATGATTGATGAAGGCCAGAATGGAAAGATGATCTTTTGTTCTTTTTATAATTTTTTTTTTTTTCTGATTGTGTCTGATATTCATTATCCTTCACCAAGCCTGTCCTGGCAACTTTAGATCATAAAGAGAAGGACACACTTGTAGACACAGCACTAACTTTAAAGGTCATAAGGTCCTAACTAGTGATGGAAGTCTTGTGAATGTGCAGTCCCTCTGAAGCTATGAACAATTGCATGAGGAAGGTGGGACACAATTCCGTATTCCTATGGAATCAACTTTCTTTCAAATCAGTATTTTTTGACTGGGAGTTGCAAACTTGCATTTGTACGTATGTGGCAAAACACAAGGGTCTATAAATCTTCAAAAAAACTTAAGTAACAGGAGTAGCCAAGGGACAGGCAGAGGCTCAGTATTCCTTGACCTCCAGAGAGTGGAACATGACTTTGCCTTGGTAGCACTATTCCAGGCTGTCAGCTTTCTGAATATTCAACACCAGCAGAGCAGCACAATGCAATTTTCTTTTTGCTTTCAGAGTTGCTCCTTTCAACAGCTGTGCTTTTGCTCTAATAGGAAAGAATGCGTCAACTAGCTGGAGCAGCTTCTGTCCTTTGCTTTAGCCTCACTGTTTTTTTGTGCTCAGTTATTTACTTAGGCTCTTTAGCAAGGCAAGTGCACACTCCTTTTCTCTGCCCGTTTCCTATTTGTTTATTTTCAGTGAAAGCAGATGCACGTTGTTTATTTTCAGTGAAAGCAGATGCACGTTAGAACCGCATTTTTGGGTAATTTAGCATGTGCCAAATTATAATGATATATCCAGAGCTTTGTACAACATTACATCAATGCAAAAATGGTTGGTTACTTCCTGTTGTCTTACCAAACACCAGAGTAATTATTACAGTAATGCACATTGTTACCTTGATGTTGTTTACACCCAATGTTTTTCGTGCAATAGCAAAGAAAGCTAAATAGCTGTAAACTGCAGCCCTGAGTCAATTCGTCTGTCTAGTGACAAAAGGCAAAAAAAATATAAAAAAATAGAAGGAAATGCAGGCTATACACTGACAAGTGGCAATGAATATATTGAACATAAAGTAAAGTAATAAATTAACACTTCTGTTTCTCAGTGTTCCAGAAAGCTGTATATAGATGATAGCACAACTTGTTACTGATTTGTTGCAGCTGCTTTTATGTAGCCCACTCCAATTTTGTGCTCCGTTTTCACTTTTGTACAGCTCTAATCCTCAACATTGCACCCTTTATTAAAATTTCTGTCAAATGTTTACCCCTTTCAAAAAAAATTACAGTAATTCCAACCTATAATTCATCTTAAAAAAAAAAAAAAAGAAAACCTGTGTACTACTGCAGTATAAAATTGCTTTTTCTTATTAAGCTATTCAGGTGTCATTTCAATTGTTATCACGAGGACTGCAGTCATTCCAGATTTTGGTTGATATGAAAAAGTGTATTATAAATGTGAATATAGCTATAGGATTTTCTTCATTTTCCGAGTGCAGACACTTGGAAATATGCATTTAAGTAGTTCCTTGGTTTCAGTTTTATTTTTAAGCAATGATCTTAGGATGAAATTCTTTGGTGGCCTGGAGATTTAGGTTTGCCTCAGTCAATGGGCACCCAGATATTCTGAGGCTTACCTCTGTCTTTAAAAACCTTCTGTGTTTAAAATCTTTTGGTTTGAAAAACTTAGCTGAGGACTTTGTCAAAAGCTGGGAAGCTTTCACCTTTCCTCTCTTAGGTTCCTAAGCAAAATCAGAGAGTTTCATGCTGAATTTTCATTCTGAAAAGCTGTATTTCAGACACAGTGAAATAACATGAAGTCACAGTCTAACTATCTGTTTTAGCTTTTGTTTGGCATAAAACTGAGATTGGGTTTTGTTGGATGTCACTAGAGTAATTACTTTAAGTTTAGAGATCATGACATTGGTATGCTTTGATGTTTGCTATCCAAAATAAAATGGTCATTAACAAGAGGTCAGGTTAAGAAAAACACATAGAAACATTGGATTTTAATACATGAGCATGGACAACTCAGTTGCTAAGATTTAGCCAGGTTTGCATGTAAGATGTATGAGAAGATCCTATTTAATCTTTATATTTAAAACTAAAATTAATATTCTATTTCCTACCAGCAGTCTCAGGTGGCAGTCACAGAATAGAACCTTAGGAATGTACTTTTTTTTTCACAGTATCATAATTCAAAGGTTATTTTTCAAGATTTCATTTTGATTTAAATTTTCTTCATTTCTTTTTCCTTTTCTTTCTCCTAGTGCTGAACTATGTGGGAAAGCACCTTTAAAGTTACAAGATCAGGAAAATAAAAATCAAAGATAAAGGAGTGATAGAAGTCTTGGTATCCCTTGCTATAGAAGAGAAAGAGAAATCAGAGGAAAAAAAGGATTTTTTAAAGGTGTGATTTTATTTACATTTTAGTGAGACAGTAGCAGAAATGTGAGTCTTGTAATCATTAACCTGATTTAATATAAATTCTACTCCTTGAAGCTTATCCTTTTTAGAGCAGGAAATCAATTTGGTGACTTAAGGTATGTAATGCTGATTGGGTTCAGTACTGATTTTTAAGGATTAACAACAGTGGCATAAAACCAGGTAGCATTTAGAACTCAAACTTTAAATCTTGGTTTGATTTTACCTCAGTTTATTAAATGGCCAGACAATAGTTATAGTCTAAGACTGTCACCATCAAATCTATTGTCAGGAGCAGTGTGTTTAGGCTGGAGTTTGTTCTTGTGAAATGGACATAAATATGAACAAATTAACCTTTACAAATTTTTCTGAGCATATTTTCAGGATAGTGCTCCATTTATTCCTTCTTTTTCTGCATTTGGTTTATTGTTCACACTGATGTCTCTGGTTTTATTTCTTGAGCATTTAGATAATTGAGCTTTATTCCTTGTGCTTCTAATTTTGCATTTATAATCAGGTTCAGGTGACCAAACTCTTCCAAAATTTATGAAAACTTGTGAAAATCACTTGTCAGTTTTACATGGCAGAAGGTTTTGTGCCAGCACAGACCTTGATACATATTAATATATTTTTTTAAAATGCACTGCAAGCCACCTACTAGAAAGCCAGTAGTAGTATACATCTTCTGCATCATAGTGCTACATTTCTTTTCCAAACCCCTGAAAAACAACACAAAAAAATCTTAGTCATTCCATTCCAATAAATGTGCTTCCTAAAATGCAAACCAATGCTATTAAATTTCATAGTCTCCTTCCAAGGCTGACCTCGATGAAGTTGTGTGCATTATGTGGTAGGGCTGTTCAGCCTTCTCTCTTCCTGACGCCAAAATGTTGAGCAAATTAATTATTAAAATCTCATTACTGCATTTCATGCCATTGTTGGAAGTGGAGACCAACACATGGACAGGAAAATTTTAGTCCTGCTCTGTAATGGACAGGCTTAATTTTTTTAGTTGCTTCAGATGTGAAGAATGCAGATTTAGAAAATTAGATATTGTTTCTTTCTCATGTGTTGCTGAACCCTCAAGAAAAAGATATCACCCAATGTGAACCTTGGTTATGTTTATGTTTTCTTTTCCTCTTAATAAGGATACTTATCATATTAGTGGAATGAGCACATTAATTTTTTAAGGGGTTCATCTTAGATAGTCATCTACATATTGCTCAATAAAAATACATTTAGAAGAGTTGCTCAGTAGCCAAAAAAGTTATCAAATGTGTGCATGCTTCTTTCTGCATTTGAGAAAATAACTTTTGTATGTCGGTCAAAATGTCAAAACAAAGTAAAAAATACTGCAATGAAACAGAAGAAAACAAAAATCAAACTTTGGGACATTTTAAAGCGTTCCAAGGAATCTCAGTAACTGACTAGCTGGAACCACACTGTGTGTGCTTTGAACAGGGGTATAATGTAATTGCATAATTGGCTTTGATCCCTCCTCTTTACTCAAAATCAGAAGCAGTTTATCAAAGCTCAAAGTTACAGATTTAACCAACTAAGGGTTTGTGTGTGATATTCTCATTGGTGTTTTTTCAGTATGAAACAATATAACCATGGAGAAGGAAATTCTAGCTGGAATGCAGACAGCATCAAGGAGGAGCTGGGGTGGTTTCAGAAGGAGCTCTTTGGAATTTAGGCTCTTTGTTCTGGGAAGAGTGGAAAAGCTTGCAAATGCGTTTTAGACAGTTATAAAAGAGTAATTCTCCGTACTACATTTAGAGCTCTGATGTTAGATATCTTGCATAAATACTAACCAGTCCCTTTACAGCACTGTGAAGCACTCTCATTCCTTAAAGTGTTTGAGGAACAGAATCTTACAAAAACCACCAAAATAAGACAAGCTTAAAAAAAATAATCCCAACGCTTAAACAACTGTGGAGTGTCCACCTCACAGCAGAATCCTGGCAAAATTGGTTATCTCTATTCTTGAAACATTGAGTCCAGCTTGATTCCTCAAGTCCTTATCAGATTGTTTGTGTATGAGTTACACCAATCTTTTTATTAGGTGTGCTCTGGATGCTGGGGTCAGGATAGAAGGAAATTATACGAGTAGGGCTTGGGATAGTAATGATGAAACAGACTGGTACAGTTGCTGCTGCTGCTAAAATCTCCATGGTTTCCTAGAAAGGGACTGCAATTCTGCTCGCAATTGTTTCCTCATGTGCAGCACACAGCAGGATCATAATCCTGGTTACAGCCATGGGAAATGGGACAGAAAGTGACTGACAAAAAGGAAGACCCCTTCTGCACTGAAGCAGCCTGATGTGCAATATTTTGTCTATTTAGACACATCCCTGTGGTCTGTACTAATGACATTATCTCCCAGGAGACCATTATCTGATGATTGCATCCCACCACGGATTGCTCTGAGTGGCCTGAGTGCTTTTGGAAAATATTATTCTTGTAACACCTGCTACATCCCAGTCTCCTGTTGGAAATTAAATTCCTCTTTTGGCCTGATGCTTTGCTACATTTCCCACAGTCTGTTTTCCTCTGTTGCAAAGCCAGTTTGCTTTCCTGTGTTATTGCTGCACAGGGCTACTGCTCCTATCAACCTTGTCTTGCTCATCATCTCTATTTCAGTCTTATCTGATGGTGTCACCTTTGCTGCTGGCATATAAATTACCTTGTTGATTCTCTGTTCTTTCTCTGACTTGCTTAAGGTTTTTAAAAGTGTGGGATCTTGCTCTGACAACTTGCCATTCCTGGAATCCACATCTATCTTGTCTTGTATTAATTCATCTTATAAAACCCACTATTTCTGTGTTCAGCAAGAGTATCAGCTACTCTGTTAACATTCTCTGCTGGTACTTCTTCATTACATCTGTCAATATTTTGCTGAAAGCACTTGCTCTTAGATACTTCCTCTTCCTACACAATTTTTTTAGTTTCTGTTTTACCCTCTCTGTTATTTCTAGGGAACTGAGTATTTACATTTTATTGTGTGGGGCAAGTTGTTATATTTGTATCAAAATAAAGCTGAGATGAAAATTGCTGTTTTCAAACCAGAATTTTAAACTCAGTATATTTATATGTTTCTACATGTGCCATATACTTATAACGAAGTCACAGGGCTGGATTTGCATATGGCTTGCATTAAGCTTCCTATTTCTCCTGGAGGGTTTCCCACTACTTTATTAAAATCATATGCCTTAATTTTTCATAATTAGAAAGATATTTCAAATGTATTAAAATATTAAAATTGTGTTAAGATAGGATATACTTTATCTTGCAGCCTCATACTAGCTATTCTCAATTTTCTTTATCCGTATTTTTGAGGGATTAGTCATTCTTACCCACTGAGGTGAGTTACTTTTCTAACACTTCATATTAGAAGTGTGGAAAATGATACAGTTAGATGCTATTCTTTTTGTCCAAAAAAGCTACATAAAGAAAGCCCCATTTTAAAGACTTTAGGGCTTCTGAAATGTAAGAAGAAACAGAATTTTATAAAGAGAAAACATCTAAAGGCTAATTTTTGTCTGTCTGAATCTTAAAGCAAAAAGCAGTCTTAAGAAAAGCATCTTAGATGAACAGGGCACCTTAAATTGCAAACTGAGAACTCATGTTACAAAGCCCTTTCATTTTCAGAACTGTATGCAGAAATTACTGTGAACTTTTATGCAGGTTTCCCTTTTTCAGGGCTTTTTGAAGTTCTCCTTTAACTGTCTGCTCTGCATCCTGATTGAGGTTCAGCACATTTATATCCAAAGGAAATCACATCACGGCTGAAAGTAAATGGCATTGCTTCAGAAGACTACTGCTTCTTAAAGAAATAATTTTTTCAACCTCCTTTTGATCTTCCAAAAGAAATATTAATATAATTATTTGAAGCAGAAAAACCTTTAAGCTTTCAGCCATTACTATAACCCATAAAAATAGCCCTTTGTAATAAATTAATTACCTTTTCAGTGCACGTATTCATTTAGAAGTGTCTGTGCAGAATCACAGTGTTACCTGTAAGTGCATCATTGGGTCCCACTTGTAAGTGGAATCTTGAACAAGGCTAGGTTAATTTTTGCTTCTGAACATTTTAAGCAAAGTGACCAATTTCAAGTGACCCCAGAGTGGAGAGGTGTGGACTACCTCACGCAGCTGTCAATGATTTGTAACATTTTTTCTGAATCTACCTGAAAAGCCTGAAATTATTTTAAAAAATTATTTGCTGGCAAGGTACAGTTAACAGTTGGGAAGGAGCGATTTGGGTGGGATCTCTTATCTTGTTTTGATTTTTATTATTATTTTCCCCCCCCACAGAAAGTATCAGGCTGATTTTCATGCCAAACTGGAGCTCTAGCCTGTGAGGAGGGGCCAGGCAGTTTATGCAGTGGAGGTCACACGGGCTTTTTTCCCCTCTTGATGATCTGTTTGGCAGAATCTATCACAGAGTAACCCTCAAAAGGGTCTCTAAAATGTTCACAATGGCTATTGACTACTGTGAATTGAATTAAGGGCCAGTTGCTGGAAACTATGGTGTCCTTAGCATTTTCACCAAGGCAAGTCAATATGAGATGACTTTTGCTTTTTTATTTTGTAAGAAAATGCAAAATCCATCTTTGAGCCCAAGACTTCCCACAAATGCTTTTAAATAGTAAACTCATTAGACTTCTAAATAGAATTGTACTACATATGAAACTTTCTGCTTGCCAGCCAGCATAGAGAAGAAAAATATATTTCTTATATTGCTCCTTGGAAGCAGCAGTTAGATGCTTTGGTGTCCACCTGAACACAGAGATCAATTTTTAGGGTCAGCTGAGGTTGAGAGAAGTTATTTTAAGCTGGTTTCTCATTTGAGAAGGTGCTTCTCAGGTGAGTGGTCTGATTCAGCTGAACAGGAAGAGGAAAAACCCAAAACAAACATTTTCTTTTAAGAATAGGCCCCTGTGTCCATCTACCTGCGTCTGGCAGTGCCCTATGTTCATTTATTGCCTTCAATAGCTGTCCTTGAAAACTGTCTTTTATTCAGAGATACAGGTATTTGCCCTGAAATGAGTGTCTTCCACTTGCAGAGTGAGAAGTTTTGGTTTCATCAAAATCAGTTTTCTTTTGTGGGCAGAAATATGTCTGTTCTTTATTAAATACTAAGCTTTCCATGAATAGGAAATGTCTCAACTTTTAAAGGAACATTTAAAGATTTCTTTCTTTTATGGTTGTTTTCTTTTTCTCTTCAATGAGAAAAATTTATAGCAACAGGCTTTACAGGATCTTTGGTGAATATATTCTTTTGTCAACAACAAGTTATCATAATGCATCAGATCTCCTTGAGCCCATCATTCATGTTTTTATTAAATTAAAGAAAATCCTAAAAACAAAATTTCATTTTTAGCTTGAGATTTAGCTTTGAGTTCCAGTAGCCTGGTGTTTCTCCTAGTATTACCCAACTGAAATTTATTCTGATTTGACATATGTAGCAAAATTTCTTGCAGCTTCATCCCACATGATTCACTGACTTTTTATTTGATTCATTTCTATGGTCCTTCTTGAGTGTTTAGTGGATACATTGGTTAAAAAGAATTTGCTACATTATTTTATGTGGTCTGTGAAACATTATTCTAGATGGCTGGGCAAAAAAAGGGCATTTCCCTTGTTGTTTTACCAGCAGCATCATCATTGCTAGCAGCCATACTTTGTGTATAGTAGATAGATGTCAAATCTGTTCTTCGGCATGGATTCTCTTGTTTTTTTTACACAGATCTCTCCTTGAAAAGAAAAATAAATAAATTCATATAGAAAATCACCAGACATTCATTAGGAGAACTTTTGTTTTATGTATTTCAGAGAAAACACTGCTGTTCAGAGGAGCAACTTAGAATGAAATATATACCTATATGTATTTCTTCTCTGCTTTCAACACCCTTTACATACCGGTGTTTGCCCAAAATCAGGTTTCCTCTGGTTGTCTTGAAATTGTGAAACATGGGTCACTCTTCCATGGGGTGCAGTCCTTCAAGGACAGCCTGCTCCAGTGTGGATCCCCCATGGGGTCACAAGTCCTGCCAGGAAACCTCTCCAGAGTGGGCTCCTCTCTCCAGGGGTCTGCAGGACCCTGTTCCAGCATGGACCTCCCATGGGGTCACAGCCTCCTCTCAGGCATCCTCCTGCTCCAGCGTGGGTCTCCTTCACAGGGGAATCTCAGCTCTGGTGCCTGGAACACCTCCTCCCCCTCCTTCTCCACTGACTGTGGTGTCTTCATAGGTGCTTCTTCTTCAATATGTTCTCACAGAGGCATTAACACAACTTCTAATTGGCCCTGCCTTGGCAATCTGCACATTCCTCTTGGGGCTGCCAGGGGCTGTCTTTGCCAGACATGGAGGAAGCTTCTGGCAGCTTCTCACAGAAGCCACCCCTGTAGCCCCTCCACTACCAAAACCTGGCCACCAAACCCAAAACACGTGTGCCCACTGTCCTGCCAGGTCCTTTTCTGAAAGGTCTGCATTCTTTTCCATACCTGTACCAATGCATTGTGTGTCTGTCCCACAGCCCAACTTACTGAGCCTCATGAGATTTTTGTTGGCCCAGCCTCCGGTTTTTTCAGTCTCTCAGGACTCTGCTCTTTGTCTTGTTAGACAATTCTCCAGTGTACTGTCATCTTCCAAGTCACTGAGAATCCAGTCTATGGCATCAGCCAGGCTGGTGATGAAAATGTTGACAAATGTGGGTCCCATATTCAAGCACTGGCTTATCAGCAGCTGCTATCACACGCTGGGTCATTTCTCCAGCTGTCCAGCCAGTTCATGTGCCACTGTGACTCTGCTTGGCCATCCCAAACATCCCTGCTTTACAAATTACAGTGCTGGGGGAGATGAGTATCTTCAAAGTACAGAGTATACGGTTTAAAGCAGTGTATTAAGGGAAAAAAAGCAATGAAGACAACAAAAATAAAGTGTCGTAGAAAGAGGAGGTGGCCAGAGGAGGCTACAGGGAGAGCTGGGACGTCACTGGTAACTGCTGCCACTGAGAAGAAAGCAGACAAACCAGGTGTTTTTATGTGTGTGTTGCCTGAGGTAGAAAGGGAATGAGTGTTTTCCTGCTCTGGTATGATATTTCAGTGGGATTTGCCAATATTTTCTGAACTGAGTTGGATGGAGAGTTTGCAGAGCAGAGCTGAGGCTGTGTGGAGCACTGAACTGCTCAATGTTTCCTATGTGTGACATCTTTCTATGTCGTTGGGATATTCAGTGGGTTTAGTGGTCTCTATAACCTATAGGGCACTGCTGGAAGGAACTTGCCAGAGAAGCTGTTACAGAACGTATATTAACTACTGAAAAGGCCATGCAGAAAACTCCTTTGGGCCACTCAAAGATATGAATTGCTGGTGCAGCTGTGCCTGTGTGGCAATAAAGAGTTTTATGCACTCCAGGCAAATGGCTTTAGCGTGCTAACCTCGCTGCCATCGCTCCATCGGAGATAATTTAGTGTGTGAAAGAATGTGGCTGCAGCAGGGAACAGTGAGAAACTTTCTTGATTGATAATGCAGCAGGGAAAAGGCACTATCTTTCTGGTCAGCTGCCAAGAGCTCACCACCTGATTCATAAGCAAAGGAAGATGTGAGAATTCTCTATGGATTAGCAAATATCACCCAGAAAAATTTACAAAGGCTGTCAGCATAAGACAGAAGAGGCTCTGACATTTGGCAGGCTGTAGGAGAAAGATTATGCTACTTAATTCTGAATTCTCTTTCAAATCAGTCCTGTTTTTCCAGAATGTAGACTGAATCCAAAAATGTCCAAGTCATGCAGCCTATGACTCTGTGCACCTTGATCTGTCTGTAGGCTCCCTGCCTGAGAGGTGAATTTTGCTCTTTGGTTTGGCTTTCACAGCTTCTGCCACATTCTAAAAGCTGGGTGAGAAAAGAGGAGGTGGGGATAACATCCTCCTCCTGCTAGGGGGCTCTTTGTCACCCCTTGTAGAGGAATATTGCATAAAAGTGAAAACAAACATGCCACCTCTCACACAGCAGCCTTTCATTTGCATCAGTGATGTTGTGAGAGTTATCTATATCACTGGTTAGAGTGCATGGTCTTTGCCTGTTTTAAAATTAGAAAAATTGATATGGATATATAGATATATATGATTTCAATCAGCAACAGCAGAAAGAATTGATAGGCTATGAAGAAGAACTGAGATTTCTTTTTTTTTTAAATTCTTTTATTTTCTAGAAAAATATATTTCTGAAATTTCTTCCAATCCATCAGATTTATTTAGAATATTGCCACAGTCTTTAGTAATTAACGTTGAGATTATGTCACCTGATTTTTTGGATTGCTGCAAAAGATAAGAAATGACAACCAGGAAATGCTTAACCATTTTTTTTAATGATTAGAAATGGATGAGAAAATAACATTTAAACCAAAGGCATACATTCTAAAGAAAATATAACATATATAATAGTAAATATGCATTGAATAATCTAAAATGTAATTTTTCCATATTTTCCAATTTAGTATTAAAACCACTTCTATTTTAGATGTGCTTTTATTAATGGAATGTTAAAGCAATAGTAATTTCATGAAGCATATTTATTTTTTAATAAATGGTTTGTTCATTGAAATTTAAAAACTTAATCTTTCACAGAGAACTGCAGACTGAGTCAATGTCTGTATTTATATGCTAATGACTATCAGGAAGAAAGCAGAATTAACATATAATGCTTAATTATGAGAAAAAAATGCAATAATCCTATAACTTGGAAGTAAAGCACAAACCATTTCTGGTGCATAATAGAGGTTTTAATTATGTACTTTCGGTGTAACAATTCTTAAGTAATGTTTCTGGCACTGCCTATAAGAAAGAAGAAAAAAGTCCCTGAGAAAACTACTGAAATAAATTAATCTTGTCCAGTTATAATTTTGGAAAGCTCATTTCTTTTGGTCTTGTTCGTGCATTTGCATCATTGAGTAGAATGGTTTCTCATTAAATATTTCACATGGGAGTGGTGAATGCTGCCCAATGCCTGCCACTGTGCAAGGTGGCTGCCACTCTATTGTCTTCAAAAGAGAATCAATGAGTTTTGGATGTTGGGTTCCAGGGTTTCATTTAAGATCTTCTCCTAGATTCTTATCATTTATACATCATTGCTCCTCTTTGCACTGTTTTAGTGCTCCAGAACAGCACTGGTGCTTCAAGCTGCTCCTGTGGTTGCTCTGCAGGCATTTACCAAGAAACTGCACTTTGAGATTAAATTTGGTCCTACACTCACCACTTATTAACTGTGGTCTGTGTGGCTGGTCCAAAATGAAATAATGTCTCCCCCAATACAGATGGAAATTAATCTTAGAAAAACTGAAGGAGTCTACTGTTCTTAGCAGAAATTTTAAGTAAGTGACTTCTCAGCATTTTACTTTCAGATTTAAAAGACCTAATAAGAACAAAATTGATCATAACGGGCAAAAAGTCCTTCATGACAATGTTTAATCCATTAACCATAACATTTCAGTCCCTCACACCACCTCTGCAGGAAAAAATCAATATATGATATAAAGAAATAAAGAAATGCCACATGGTCTGCACACATCTATCTCTTTCAGTCTTTGAACAATGGTATTCATAAAAAAACCTGACTGCTGACTTTTTCTGAGGAGCAGTCTAAATATTGCACAAACACATTGATACCAGGATTAAATAAGAAAAACTTAAGAAAATTAAACTGCCAGGCTCTGCAGGTTCAGGAGTGATATCTGATACTAGAAAACAACAAAAGAAAAAAAGCAGCAGCTGACTTACTCTGTGTGTGTGTGTGTGTCCAACTTTTGCTTCATTAATAGTATAATTGGATTGAAGGCAATTTTACATGTACAGAGATGTTCTGGTGAGCTGCAGCTTTCTGCTGTCTGGCAGCAGTCAGTGCTGTGAAATATTTTTTCATGTTTCTCTACATCCAGTCCACTTTCCGTGGTGTTTGTATCCAGGTGTTAGAATGCTCTTCAGTGTGCCTGTTCATAGCAGCTGGCAATCCTAATCCCTGCTTTTAGCAGAAGCTGTGCATAAATTTGCTTTACTTGCTTGAGAGTAAAAGCTACCCTCCAAGGATGCTGCCTTCTAAACCCAAACCCTGTTTTGTGAATGCAAGTGGGATAACAACTGAGGGATACGAAATGTGCTACCCCTATGTCCTGTCTGAAGGCACAAACTTAAAGCTGCTTCTTACTTGTTAAGTGTCCAACAAAACAGCAGCAGAACCCAACTTTGGAGAAATGCTGAATGGTGGGGATTTGGGTACAAACAAAGGATGTGATTAGTAGCAGAGCAGCTAGAACACAGAAAATACTGCTTTTGCCATGGCTTTCTTCACACTCTCCTCCCATTCTTTGCCCACAGCTGTTTCCCACACACTGTGCTGGTGAAAGATTTACTGCTGAGGTTACCTACCCCTTGTGCTGTTGATTTTGTGCCTATGTTCATTTCTTCTCCCTATTTATCTCATTCACTGATGTGAACTGCAGCTTTTGTGTAGGATGGCCTTTCAGCTACATAAGCCTTTGATGGTGCATTAGAAAAAGTTTCAGTGTTTGTTGTATTAAGATTTCCCAGTGCTTCTTTTTATTTTTTTCTTGAGTTTTTTACAGCATTAAATTCAAAATTCTGAAGGCCTTCATTTCCCAACAGGCCAAATTGCATATCTAAATATTGTCTGAACTCTGTAAAAATTACAAACTGCACTTGGAAATTAGTCCACAATTTCTTTTAGTATAACATCAAAAGAAAGCATTTCCAAGAAAAACATTTCCTACACTTCACTATTTTGGTAAATGTGCTCTAAAGGAGCATGAGATTAAATGTTTGAGTAAATACAGGGCTTATAAGAAGCAGTTGGTCAGAGAGATTGAAGTTGCTTCATTTGAACAGGAAGGTGGGCTCTGAAAACAACTCCTGAAGGATCCTGAGAGTTACTTCCACAGAGGGAAAACTTTAGAAATAACCAAAAGTTTAAGAGAACATTTTTAGACCCTTGATTCATATGTATGCTATGCTCTGGGAAATGTTCAAAGTAATCTGTATTTGAACATAAATGTCAATTAATATTTCCTTTTGGTGGAAGTCCCATGCAGCTGGATTCCATTCAGATTCCTCCACCAGATAGGAAGCTCCCTGTCTTTCAGAGTAATGAGACCAGCTTTGCAGTGAAGTGCTGATTAAGCTTCAAAAGGTAATAATACAGCTATGGCACTTTAAAGGCTGCTTTTTCATAGGAATAATAGCATTTACAGTTATAACAACTGTGGTGAAAATTATGAGGTTAATGATTCCTCAGGGTTCAGGGCACATGGTGCTAATTGGGATCAAGAATAAGTTTTATCAGAAGCTGTAACAGTGAGAAGAGAGCAGCTTTCTGGGTAAGGGGTTTATGCCTTTTACTCTAGGAACCAACAGTGGTTTGCTGGTTTGTAACAATCTCTATTAGCAGAGATCAGGGGGAATGCTATGTAATTGCTTGCTTAGACAATATATTTGCCTTAAAAATACAGAGAGAAGATATTTTGTATTAAACTAAACAACCAGGACCTCTAAGAAAGTTACACAAGGAAAACTGGCAACTTTCTTGTTTTTATTGAACCAGAACTAATGGTATGGGTCCTAAAAGCACCTAAAGGTTCAACTCTTTAAGATCTCAGTTACATAATTTGTAATTATAGCCTATTAAAACATTAGATGGGCAAATAATAAATTCTTCACTCCACATACATGTTGTTTTCCTATTTTCTCAACAAGATTATAGCTGTAGCAATAAAATATATCAATAATCGACAGCAAAAAACGGGGAGTTTTCTGAAGATTCATCTCACCAAGTATATCAGGTAACATCACCATGAGAGTGCCTTTTTAATTGTTATTATTGACCAGAAAATGAGTTAACCCCTTGGTTGACCCCACAGGAGCATTTAATGGACATGACTATAGTGGGATTTTGAGCTTTCTTGGCCTGTGCTGAATAATTTAGACACAAGTTTTGTTCCTGGACATTCCAGAAAGGGAACCACACAAACCTGGAACTGTGTGCAAGAGACTTCAAGGATTGGCTCATGATGTTTTGCTTCAACATCAAGCCTGCACATCACGTCTTTTAAGAAATAAAAGGGAATAGCTAGGTTTGTTTTAAACATTTCAAATATGAGGGAATCCAGAACATCCCTAGTTAAGTTTCCTCCGTGGTTAATAATTCTTACTGTTTAAAACAGACCTTATTTCTAATTTCCATTTCGTGAGCTTTAACTCTCAGTCAGGGAATAGAGCTGTATCTTAGCCTGCTATGTGGAAAAACCCTCTGGTGAAAGATACACTCTCCCCCTGTCTGTTCTTATAGATCCCTTAAGCTTGACTTTGATGAGCTAAATAGATTGAACCTACTAAATCCCTTTCTGTAAGGCAGATTTTCCAGTCTTTAAATCATCCTTGCAGTTTGCTGCTTTCTCAGATTTTGCAACATGGTTTTAATCATGAGGAGAATAGACTTGGATATATTATTTCAGTAAACATCTTAAATAATACCTTCACTTTATTTTCGTCCAGATATCCACCTGTTAAACACTGCTAAAGACCTTATTAACTCTTTCTGCTGGACATCCTTCTAAGAAGCCAATCTGAAATGGACATTTAGAAAGACTTTTTTTTTTCTTTTAATAATTTTTTTCCAGAATCACTGCTAGAATAGGACCATAAGAATGAACCATAATCTTTGTTTTAGAAGCATGGCATTAAGATCGGAAAAACTCTAAATATATGGTGCTTAATGAGTTCTGAGTTGTAATAGCAGTTCACTGCTTGACTGAAACAGAAATATAAATAACTTCTAAAACATTTTTAAAAAATATTTACCATAGAGCCTTTATTTGGACAAGCTTAGCAATTGTCCATGCTTGAAAATGGGTGACACAGATAATGAATATGACTGGCAGGAGAAATGTTATTGCCCAGGCTGTTTTTTGGATGAGACCATTACATGGCACCTGGTGGTTGTCTACTGTGTAAATCTTCACAGATTATTTCAAGCATAATCAGGACATCTTACAGGCAGAATAAAAGTCCCACTTGACTCTATGCCTTTACAGAATTTGTAAATGGGTCTTTTAGCACACTTTTTTTTAGTATATAACTGTACACATTCAAGCTGAATTGGTTTTGTAAATGAGCCTTTCAGCGCACCTTTTTTTTACTGTGTCATTGTACACATTCAAGCTGAATTGGGAAAGTTGCAAGTTCAACCTATGTTAATTGCTACAGTGCAAGATGACTTAGTGGTTTACTTTATACTGGCTAGTTCTAAAATGGGGGGAGAAGAAAATATCCTTGATTCCCTAGCAAATCACTGCTGATGTCTCTTTGTGAGGAGCTGAACAGATTTGTGTGATTTCTGTGAACGTGGCAGGGTGTATCTTCTCATATACATTCTGTTCAGAGTTTTGTCATTAAATAACTGAGAAATACCTACTTGAAAATGTCAAATCTGATTGTATTGAGGCTTCACAATGAAGCCAAGTATGAAAAAGAAATGTCTTAGTGTTTTTAAACCATAGGTATAAATTTTTTAAATAACACATACGGATTTTAATGTGTTTGATGTATTCTTTCTGTATTAAGAAAAATTTAGTGAAAGGTCTCTTATTAAATGGATAACTCAATCAGACTGAGTGGATTCCAGCAAACTAGATTAGGTAAAAGATGATTTAACTTTAACTTCAGTCAAGTTAATACTAAAGTTGACAGCTGAATTAACGATGTCTGAGTCAATAGCAATTCTTTTAAGGTCAGCTATGTCCAGAGGGACTTGGTCCAGGAGGCACAAAACCAAATAGTTGCAGATCAAACAAGTTATAAGGACCAGATATGATAGCTCAGGTTCAAGGAAGATATGTACTAAAAGAGATCATGAAGGAAAATTTAAAATATTTTCTTTCAACTTTTTTTGTTTTCTTTTTAGGAAATGGAAAGTGAGAATTTAAAAATACTAAATATTTTTGGTCCAAAGTATGATCAAATACTCAAAAGTATGGCTCTTGGAAAATTAGCATAATTTCTCTAATTCTAAAAGATCTTAATCAATTTTATGGTCACATTAATTACTTTGATATGCCACAGGTTCTGCACACCCAGAAGTATTCTAAAGTTAAGCAAACCCAAAATTGGAGTAGCCTGTTAAGCCTCAGCTTTCTCATTTGGCTTGTGAAATGTGCATGTCTTTACAAAGCATGCTCACACTGAGCTGTGTGAGAAGAAGGGAACTGAGCAACTCAGTAATTTGGTACTATTGACACCTCAACAAGAAAAAAAGACAGATTTCCTTCTGGTTTGGAAAGTCCTGCTATTGTCCACAAAAGCAAAATGGTGGGCTGTGGTCCTAGTATAGAATTTTCAGTTCAGGAGAAATTCTTTAATGCCCTGATAATGTGAGCAATAATCTGTAACATTCTACAAGGTCATGCAGAGCACGTGCAAGGCATGGACATTGCACTGGCTTTTTCAGTGCTTGAGTTTGCACAGGTTTTCATGGGTGTAGAAGAAGGTAAACTTGCCTGTTTCTGTAAAGACCAATGTATCTCTTTATTTCAAAGTGCTACTGAATGGCAATGGAGTACAAATGAAAGAAAAAATGGTATCTGAAGCCTTTGAGTGAGTACAGTTTGCCTTAGAAGCTCTGCCTGGAGTTATTCAGTGGATGCAGGAGAGCAGGGTGCTCTGCAGCCTGTCCTCATTCTCTGGAAATCCTCTCCCATGGCCTTTTCCTATGGAACATGACTTGTCAACAGCAGGACTTGATGCAAAAAGGTAAGATTTCTTACTAAAATTTGGTAAACATCCCTTACACTTTCTGCAACAGTTTGAAAGCCCAGCATATTTGCAAGGAATACTTTGTTTCCTCGATAACCAGCATACATCACCGATTTTTTGCTGAAAGAATGACAGTATTGACATTGGAAAATACAACAATATATATAATTTTTGAGAGATATTTTGACTCATTTTCCCTGCTATTTAGAGTCTCTTTTTCACAGCTGACTTTTCTCTTTCAGTTTCTGCCAACAAAACTCTTCTTCAGGGTTACCTGTCTGTGTGACAGATGTCCTAGTTTTTCATTCAAATCTGATTTTTGGGCAGCTTTTCTGTTAAGCTCTGTGAATATTCATGAAGAGATTCTGATGTACCTAGAGTTGACTTAACTGGGCAACGAATCAATTGCTGCTAAAACTTATGTTAAAAGAGAACCAAAAGAAAAGAATAAAGAAAAAAAGACCAAAAACCCTAACTATCTTTCCATCTTTTTACAAATACTGTGTTGTTTGGGAATAATCTGGGGCTGAAAGAATCTCTTATGGCATAGAGAGTGAAAGTATTGTCTTTCAGCTACATGGTTGAATCTAGCAGGATCTGAATAAGAGACAGAATCCTGATTTTTATTTGGTTTATGCAAATTGTCTTGCTGTTCAACATAGCTTTTTGTGTGCTACATCATTCTCCCCACTTAGTGCTCTGCCCCTGCTGATTTCCCAGTCATTGCCAACCTAAATCTATGCCCGGGTAACTGGCCACACCCACCCCTAATTTAGCAGTTGCATTATGAACTCTAGGCATTTTAACAAAGAATTTATAAGAGTTATTTTTCTTTCCTAGATAAAAAAAACCAAACTTTGTCTCAGCTCAACACTCACAGAGACTGCTGTCTGCCTGCTTGATTTGTTTTCTATTTATAAATAGAGTTATGTCTCCAAAGAGGTTCATTTATGAGGGAGATCAACTCTAACCAATAGCGTGAACTGAACTGATTGGGAAACAAAGCTTTGGAGGGAGGCTAAAATAAAACAAATTAACTGTGGAGCTTTCATTTGGTTTTCATTATTCAAAGTAAGATAGCATTGTGGATTTTTTTTAAAGTAAAAGGCTCTGGAAACCCAATTATCCAAGCATCCAGAGTCAGAGTCACTCTTTCTGATGAATTTTCAGCATCTTTACTCCTGACTATTGACCTGCTATTACTTATGCTTCCATTAGTTGTGTTATCCCAAAATGTGAGAATAACAGTTCACTCAGTTGGTATGTAAAGAATAAAAAAATCCTCAAAAAGAATAGTCATGCTTTGGGACTGATGTTGAGTATTCTCCTTTAATCCACAGAATCTTTCAGAACTTGAGTTTGGGAGGATTTTTTCATCCCATGGGGGGAGATTTCACCTGGTGCTGTTTCTAGCAGAAGCGCCTGCATCTAATTTCTGAGCCTCAAGTACCACCTCCCTGTAATAATTTTTTCCCTTCAGAGATGGAGATAAGGTATCTGTGTGTCTGGAGATACTGGTACATATCTGACCTTTATGTCTTCTGGTAAATGGTTAGAATTTAAATTGCTTGGCTGGTGGAATGTTTCAGCTTTTCCTCATGAGAGCTGATCTTCTGTATTTGTGAGGCCCATTTAAAGCAGTACATGGTCACATCCTAGGAGAAGAGCTAATCTATTCTTTTTTATTTGAACTGTTACTTGAGCCAGTGTGATTTCTGGAGTTGTATTAATTATATAACAGTAGTAAATAGCATCCTGCTCAATATGATATAGGATATACCTACCCAAACTATATATAACTTTCTTTTTTGGTGTATTCTAGAAAAAGACAAATCAACCTCCTTTGTTCAAATTTTACAGCTATGCTTATAGGAAAACCACATGAGCTAAGTATGCATCAGGTACAACTTAAAACACAAATTCACTTTCTTTGCAGCAAGCTTCTCAAAATCTCTATAAAAGGATGTTCTCATTTTCATCTTAGCCTGATGTCTTTCTAACCTGTAATGCCTGCAGTCATAGTTTACACCAAATATTTGGGTAAAGCTAGCTTCATATTCTTTGTTCCATCTGTGTGATTAGGTATATATATATATAAATGGAAAAAAGCCCAAAACCCCTCAGAGCTGATGATTATACTTCCTTTTATGCAGTGTAGAGGTTTGAGTAGAATGTCAGCTTTCGATAAAAGAATGAACTATGTTAGTGAATGTGTGTATAGTAATTTTTCTGAAGAGAATGAGAAAATGAAACTTGCTGTACTGGATTGCTAAAGTCTGAGACTTGTTCTGACAGAGCCAACAGCTGACAGGGCTCCCCCAGATGTTACAAATCAAATCAGAAACAATTTTGAAAATGTAAATAGGAGACAAAGAAAAAATGCTATCGAATGAAAGGCTTTGCCTTTGTTACAGACTGCCTTTCCCTGTGTCAGATTTTCTTCAAGATAAAGCAAGAGAAATTTAAACATTGGTAAGATGCATCCCTAAAGTTGGAGAGAAAAACTGCAAATTACTTCCTTTACTGAGAAACCTAGAAGGATTGGATGGATAACCAAGCTGTGATGAACAGCTGACTCCAGTTTTTTTAAGGACATTGTAACATACTAACATGGACCAGCAGAGCACTGCAAGCATTCTTAGAGAAAATAAGAGATTGTCTCATAATTTTGGAATGTTTGTCCCTTACCTAACAAGTTCACATTCTGAAATGCTGTCAAACTTCACCTGGATCTCTTTTTTTTCTTTTCCCTAACTGGGTTTCTGTAGATCTTTCAGGACTAATTACTGGTGGTCGCATACTTGAGTGAAAGCAATTGCACTATTTTTTTTGCAAATTAAAGATCTCAGTTCAACAAGAATTATTCAATTCAATTGCTTTAATTCCATGGAAGTACTCGGGGCTCTTTTAGCTCTGAGGGTTGCTGGATCTTTGACCTGAGATCAGAGAGCACACAAACATGTATTTGTCAGTAGTATAATTTAAATCACTCTTTCTGCCAGAGTTCAAGAAGCAGTTGGATAACACCCTCAGGCACATGGTGTGGTTCTTGAGGCTGTTCTGTGCAGGGCCAGGGACTGGACTTTGGTGATCCCTGTGGGCCCCTTCCAACTCAGGATATTCTGTGATTGCATGAATGATAGCTGTATGTTGTAAATTAAGTGTGTCGTTTTTTGAAGTCTTGAGTCCTCAGTAATTTGTAAAATCAAGCTTTATATGAATAAAAGTTACAGGGTCAGTCTCTGAAATCTGGGACATTATTTTTAGACAGCATCAATTGCTGAAGAATAACTTAAAAGCAAGAAACACCTTACCATTTTGTCTGATAGATGTTACCAACCTTTCTCAGGGATCACATGTGGGATTATTCAATAATTTTGCTCTCTTCCAAACATGCTGGAAGCTCCAAATTTGCCTTGCAAAGGCTGAAACTGGTTGCAAAATAGATTCAGTAGTGTCTCCCTAGAAAGTAAGGAGAGGAAAAAAGGATTTACAAAAGCTGAACAGGTTATTAAATTTCTATTGCAGCCGTTTTTAGCTATATGGAGGAAAATTTGGAAATCTTTGGCTAGCCAAAGGAGGTCTTGAGACAGATGTGCTGCTGTTGCTCATGGTGTGGTTGAGGGGCACACTCAGGGTGCCCCTCAGGGTGCTCACTCAGGGTGAAACACTGCCCTTTCCCAGCCTCACTCAAAGTAAGAATATTAACTTTGATCTCCCACCTCAGACGAGTGATTCTATATCCAACTTCTAATATTATGTGTAAATAAATGCCTATATTCTTACAGACAATTAGATATATTACATTTCTTTGTAATGTGAAGTGTATCAGAAATGCCAGGATAAGCCTCTTTCTTTTTTTCCTCCTTTTTTTTTTCTTTTTTTCCTGGCAGAAACAATTTGATTGTAATTTTGTGGTGTTTGGCCCCTGACACAGTTTCAATAATCATCCTTGACTGCTTCCTTTCTCTGGTAAGATGCCCAGTTATATGCAAAATACTTTAAAACTAAACTGCAGCTTTTTGAATTTCAAATTCAGAGAACCCCAAATCACCAGTGACTTAAGAAGAAATTTAAACTTTAGAGGCGTATGTAGAAAGCAGGAGGACATGTAACTGAATGAGAATGCTTTTTGTTCAGCCAGCTTTTTATTCAGGCTCCTTCTAAGTGACACTTTCAGTAGTACCTCAAATTCAAAATTTAGAAGAGAGGAGAATGGATTGGTAATATAAGAACAGCCATGCGTGACAGAACATTACTGAGAAATTAATCTGATTTGGGAATTTTTATGTTTTACTGTCTTATTTTGGGAAGAATAATTTGTTCCAGGTTTCTGAACAGCAAGTTTTCCTAGTCTTGCTCTGGACTCATGAAAACTACTTTGAAAACAACTTGATGAATTTGAGAGGTCAAGGACTACCTGACCTTATGTCCTGAGACATAAGGTATAGTGTTTAATGGAAACCAAATTGATTTTATGAGTAAGGAAGACCTTCATTGCAATGTTTGCTACTTAAGTTACAGTCCCAGAAGAATTCATGTGATTGAAACACTAGATTCCATCTGGGAATTGAAATCTCTGAAGTCTATAACTACAACTAGGAGTTACAGTGCTCTGACAGCCTCATGGTGGGTCACCCAGAATAGTTCTGGCATTGTAACCATACACAGCCTTTTCACCAGAACCATTTAGCATCAAAGTCAGAGGCTTTCTAACCAGCCTCTTTCTATTGATACATGAGTTTTCTTGTGCATTTTGGCAGGGCATGTATGATCAGGCAGTCTGAAGAAGGTTGCCAGACAAGATAAACCACATGTCTGGTTTAGTGTAGTAACCCCTGCATTACTACAGTTAGTTGCTATGGGAAATAGTAATTACAACATAGTAAAATACTAGCAGGAGACAACCCAAGAACTGGAATTTTACAGTTTTCTTTGTAATGAAAAACATGTGTTAGAAGTCATATTGATTATTTTAATCCTGTCTCCCACAGCAATGTTGTTAAGCAATATGACTCCTCCTTGTCTGTACTATGCCTGGCAGGAGGGGAACAAAGACATTGATCTGCTGCTGACTAAATATGCTGGAAAATACTTTGTACTAACCATCTGAATAGGAAATGGAAGAATGCTTTAAAATAACATTTGCTACGAGGCTTCATGTTATTACCATAGAAACTGAGAGTTTGATCTGAACGCTTTGCTTTTGTATTTGTATTTTCACACGGAGAAGGGATGTTAGCTACTGCCGGTAAATACAGAATCTGATCACTCATTTAGCATTTTGTAAAGTCTCACTAACCAGAGCACATTTGCAGAAAGATAGGCATCAAACAAAGAACATAGAAATTTAAAATTACAGAAAATTACGATTCAATACACCATAAAAATGGTTTATTTAAATTTATGTTTTAGGATATGATGATGTTACAGAGCCTTTTCAAGTCTAACTAGAGAAAAAGTTGTCTAGATAGCTCAGTGGCTTTCAGTAAGATGTTGAAGCACACTTCTATTTATGTCCTTTCAAAAACAGCTTGGGTTGGCAGCAAAAGAAGGCTGTTTCAAGATTGTGATTTGATAGCACTGGTAAAATGCATTTGTGATGTTCAGAGAGCTCTTTAAGTATTATGAAGCATATTTCTAACAGTAGTGAATTGGCTGCTTTAGTAACAGTGGTGGGAAGTTGCCATGAAGATAAAATACACAACTAAGAGACCTTGAACTAAGAGATCTCTCCCTGGTGGACAGATCTGAAGATGTATCTGTGCTATGGTTTCTGTGTTGTATCTCCAGCATCACAGTAAAGCCAGCTGTCAGCTAATCCCAACGTGTTTCATATTCCAAACCCTGTTCATCACGTGCCTGCAATTATGATTCAGGTAGTCCCACTGGCTTTAGTAATTAATATTGGTGGTAAAATTGACAGCAGACTTAAATGGTAACAATTCCTGTAATTTAAATGAGGATGGTACTTGCCCCCATCCTATGCACGTCCAGAGAACTAGTGTGGGAGAGGTCTAAAGGTTTTAAAGTCTCATTTCACTCCTTGTGAGAACAGTGTGATACAAAATGCTCCTGGAGGCTTCCTTGTGCCTTGAGCAACCTGACTCCACTAGGACTGTGACACAGCAGTGGGGTTTGGGAAGCAAAGTATGGGTGAAACTGATGAAGAATGAACAAGGGAGCCAAAAAATATGGAATGGCTGATCTGATTGAGTCTTAAGTAAGTAAAAAATAAGCAACTGTCCCTGGGTCAAGCAAAGAGAAATTTCATCACAATGATTCAGCTTCTTGATTCATAAATGAGGAGGGATTAGACACACTACAAGAAACGTGAAACTGGAATGGTCTCTGTGATGATCCCTGAGCTGCTAAAGCTGATACAGAGCAGCAGCAATTTATACATTGCCAGGGAAAGGGTTTGCCTGTCCCAGCTGAAGTACTCAAGCCCTTGATTTGCAAATATGAAATTAATTTTAAAGGTTTACTCAGCACTTCTTTTTTTTTTTTAAGCATGTGTTTCATTAAATCCACAAAGTATGATTACCATGCAGTTTAAATAAGCTTTTCATAATGAAATGCATGAAATTGTGTTCTTAATAGCTATATTGCTTGATTTAAAAACTGACATTAAGAACATTTAAAAATGGCTCTGTAGAATGCAGCTGGTATATACAGCACAAATGTTGCCATTACTGTAACACACTGGAATAAGTTTAATAGATCAGCAGAAAAAAATATTATAGCAAGTGAATAATAACAGTTAACAACTTTGAAAAACTATAACTGCTTTAGGTTAAAATTTTTGGAAATATTATCATTTGTAGCACTGCTGAGTATTAGTGCAGCCCCATATATATATATATATATATATATATATGTATGTATGTATATATATCCCTTTAGGACTCTTTAATAGTAAAACAATGCACCATGGAATAGTAATGAAAAATTTATGTAATTTCAAATAAAAATATGGATAATATTCATTCATTACTGGTCAAACTTTTCTGGATGTTAGAGAAGTGAGTTAACTGTAAGTGCTTGTTTCAAACTAGATTTCACACTGGAAATAAGAAAAGACATTTGCCTTCCAGGTACTTAATGATTCCATTAGACAATGATGGATTTTTTGTATTATAGAGATTCTTAGCAGATGAAAAATACTGATTGCTTCCCTTCTCTAATATAGCAATAGTTCATGTCTCAGAACTAGTTTTATTGTCAAAGTGAATAATATTTTAATATGTTTAGAGATGGCCTCATTCTTCTTGGTGGAAAAATGAAATTACTTTTGACATTAGGGTGTTTTGTTATCTGTTCCTTGAGTAGCATCAATATCACATAATTTTGATGGCGTGCTTCAGGTGTGATTTCTGGAAACAAAATGTAAGAGAAAAAATGTCCTTAATGCATCACAGTTTGAATTCTTTCTCTGTCAATAGTAATTGTCTATTAGAGCAAAAATATTTGGGTTTTCTACAGAGTGAATACTAAACTGAACCAAAGGTCTCTTCCAGAATGTTCTCTAAATCAAAATAAAATTTAAAAAATAATTAATCTCTAAATTAAAATAAAATTAAAAGTTTTAAAATTTATTCTTTAGCATTAAAATATTTGTTACTTTTTCACAGAACACTGTGAAACAGTGAACAATGATAGTATCTAAGGGAAATTCTGAATGAAAGTAAGACTAACTTACAGTCTGATTTATCTTTATTTTAAGTACCTGGTAAATTTTTTGAATATTGCAACTTAAGTAAATAAGTCTAATATTTAGTATTTTTAAATCCATGTACATAAATACAATTTCTTCTCATTTTCTTAATATTATTATGACTGATGTTAATCAGTTTCAGTGCTCTCTGTAATATTATTGCAGTCTTTGCATTCTCTGTTTTTCATCATGACATTTAAGTTTCAAAAAAATGTTAGGAAGACATCCTCAGTCTGGGAGCATTTCATTGATTACAGGATCAAATGCCAGTGATCCAGTTTTGTACATCTGCCATTCCCAAAGGGAAAATTACCTTGGACTCCATCTGCTTCTGTTCTTTTTGAATAATGGAGGAAAAACTAATCTGAATTCTGCAAAAGTAAAAACACTTGTGGACAAACCTCTGCATTTTACATGCAAACAGAAATTATCAGCTGGAGTGTAAAAAAGGATAATTAATGAGCTCAGTTTCATGAACACAGAAATTTTAAGAGGGATATATTGGTGCTACCTAGCACAGGGAGTTTTGTTTAAGATAAATTGTCTGTATTTCCAGGCTCTCAGGCTGAATACAGCAGTTAGTGTAGAACAGTGACTATTCAAAGAAAGGAAAGAATATTTGCTGTAAGAAAATATGCTCAATGAGCTACTATAAGGATCTAGCTGGCATCACATCTGACCAATAACTTTGCTGTTCACCTCTCTGGGTTTGCTGGCTGAGTAAGTTGTGAATGGCAGACTTAGCTCCTCTCTTTACATTCCATACCCCCTCACAAGTGCAAAAAAATTGCCAGTAGCCTGAAGAATCTTTTATCTTCCTGGCTTTCTTCTGCTGTAGCAGTTCATGCTAATATCTGCATCATTTAGAGTGCTGGCAGCTGAAATGATGCAAAAACAGAGCACTGACTTCAAAGTAGAATGATTAGCAAATTATCTTGCTCTCAAAAGTAAATCCTGAACTCAGGGGCATAGAGTAATACTCAATGAACCCTGAACACCTGGACACTCAAAGGATCTTTAGTGCAAGAGTATTATCTCCTGTGTTTAGGCATTTGTTCTGTAAGCAGACTCTGTTATGTTGCCTCCTTGTGCACTGAGAGGAAGATGAGGGTCTGATAGATGAGGGTCTGATAGAACCACACAAGACAGAAAATCAGCTGAAAAACAGTGTAACCAGCCAGTAGGGAATGGTGAGGACAGGGACGTGTTTGCCTCTCTCAGGGGCTTGGGAATCTTACAGTATTCTGCCTGGAAATTCCTCCCTTTAATTAGGATTTTCAGTACTGAGCTTCCTGCTTTCTTTAAGAAGTGAGTCAAAAAGAGAAGGCAGGCAGGCAGGCAGCGTTCTTGATGCCTTCACCACTTTTCTGTTTAAGTTATGTTATACAAAAAATAAAAAAAAAAATCCTAAATAATTCTTTGAAATGCCTATTTATGTTTTTTTTTTTCTTTAATAGAAGTCTCATTGCTCTTAAGGGAAGGGTGTTTGTCCAAGTCCAGTGTCCTTTCCAGGTAGCTGTTCCTTGACCCCTGCTTTGAGGTAAGCACAGTATCATTGCTTTGCCTGACCTGCTTTGTCAGCCTCACAGAGCTGAGCTGGCATCCTGCTTGCATTTTGCATGACTTCAGTTTGCCTAAGTTACATCCTTTATCTGCTTCTCCAAGGCTGTGCTGTTCTATTCTACTGTCCTTTTCATTTTAACTCAGAGGCTTGTCCAGTTCAGTGCAGGCAGATCCAGCAGACACATCAATGAAACCCATTTTGAAATGTATTCAGTGCCAAATCAGATAAAGCAGCTGACCTAGACAAATAATTAAATAAATTCAAAAAATATAAATGAATAAATAAATAAGAGAAGAGGAGAAAAAACTTCTGAGGAAATATGTGTTCTTATAAAAACCAGGATCAAGGAGTAGAGAAAAGGGACTGTCCAAGAAAATCAGAATGGGGAAGATTCTTGTCTATACTACTGTATACAGTGAATCTGAAAAGTCAGCCAGCTTGATGTAAATCTGAGATTATTACACTGAAGTAGTGCTTTAGAGGAGAAACTAATCTGGAAGGAAAGAACCCAAGACTGAATTCCTACAAAGATTTTTTTTTTTACCATGTAACTAGGAAATTATGCAATCAGGATAAAAGCACAGAAAATGTAAAATTATGCAAGACAAAAAAGAAGTCAAGTGCTCACACAAGAAAAGGCTTTGAGATTATTCACACAATATCAGGCCATATCCCTGCATCTGTAATTAGTTGGGATGACATCATGCTTCACTGCAATGGTGGTAGGAATCGGGGTAAGAAAGACTTGTGTTTATTTCTATTTAGCCACATGGGATTATCCATTAATCCAATTGATTCTTACAATAATTACAAGGTGGTTTGAGACGTTGCAGCTTCCAGTGTTTTGCCTGTTGTGACAGGCAAGACTGTTTTCATTTTGTAAGACTTTTGTAGCATTTAGAGTAACTCCTCTCCCTCCATTTTCTGCAAAAATGTAACTGTAGACCAACCTGAATAATTTATGTGTGCAATTGTTTTTTAAACATTCAGAACCTTATAGATAATTGACATTACAGTTTTTCTTACTTACCTACATACTTATCTACCTAGAAGAGAAGTAAGATCCCTTACGCAGTAGTGTCCTGTGGTTTGATTTTTACACTGGAATACTGTAATTAATTGTTTGAAATACTGAAATTTTCATGTAATATTTCACTCAGTTCTTGTACACATTTCTGTTATGCACATTTCTTTTCAGAGCTGGTGTTGCAGTAGGTTTTGCATTGGTACAAATAACCTTTATTTACTTAACTAGAAGACTGCAATGAAATTTACAGTTGTCTTTGAAGTGCTGAATTCTCTTGAAATTAAACCTAAATATTTGATTATTATTTTTTCTACTTTAAATATTTCTTTATGCAAAAAGATACAGTGAATAACAGTTTAAAGGATTACCTCTGTGGGGGTACACCATTCACAACACCCTCTTCTTTTATCTTCAAGCTATCACTATTATCAACTGGTTCTATTTTTCTCCTGTCACTTACTACCTGTTCCCATTTCCATGACTTCTCAGAATTCATTCATATTACTGCCTTGATTCATTAGAACATATAACTGGAATAGCTAATTTGTATAGGTTCATAAAATGCTATCTGCTATTCTCCAATGACACTTTTCAAATGTGAAAAGAGTTTTTGAAAAAGACCGAACTGTCTTGTACCTCTTGAGTTTTCAGAGTTGCTTCTCCACAGCCAGACACACTCTGAGCCATGAAACAAGAGAACAACAAAAACATGCATTAAGAAATCTGTTCTGCAGAGTTTCTGATATCTATCCTAGTCTGAGCACTTTCTTCCACTGTATTTCTTGTTATGTTGAGGGCACATCTGCTCTCAGAGTCTGTAGCCAATAGTACAGTTGTCACTAACGTGCAGTAAGCAGAGAAAATAAAAAATCGTTAGGTTAGTCTAAAAAAACAAAAAGAAGTAAAAAAAGTGGACAACATGCACATTTTAAAAATAATTTAAAATCTGACAAAAAGGCAGTCAATTCTGGCAGGATGCTGATACAGTTCAGTTCCACCGAGGATCGCAGTTGTTATAAGCCGTGCATGTTGAGGCTTGTGAACGACAAACCACTGTATCAAAGAGGCGTACAAACAGGGTATTACAATAATCCAGACTTGATGTTATAAAAAACATGAATCAAGAGCTCAGCACCCTGTGGAGACAGTAAGCTTTAATCTTTACCCACTACTAAATTCCTGAGATGGTATTAGGTACTTACGACTCTCAGAGTCTTATCGTGTGTACTGAGCTGAAAATGGTAACTTTTCCACTGACATTATTTAAGTTTCCACTTAGTCTACTTCAATTAAATGATCTTTAAAGTTACCCTTTTTAATTGATTGTGATTTCTCAGGCTGTCATTCATAACTCATGCAAATTCCCAGCACTCAGGTCAATGCAATTACTTTTTTCCTTTACCTTTCCAGCAGTAAGATATTTTTAAAATAGAATTGATGATAGTGTTCCTAGAATGATTTTGTCAAAACAGGGCAAAAGGCCTTCAAGGAAAATTAATCTTCCTTTTTTATTAAGATTATAGCAGAAGAACAGTTCTTCACTTATTTTAACTCTTTCCATCATTCCACCTGAAGATCATAGACTCAGAGGAGTAAACGACACTTAACATATTTGGATCAAGGAGGAGGAAATAGTTACAGACTATAAAAGTATCTATATTCTTCCCTGAAATTGTATCATCTACTGCTGTGGAAATCTTAAATGACATGATTTTTCATGTTGGATTACCAATATTGTTCAACAGAAAGAAAAAAATAAATACATCCTGGAACATTTTCCATTCTCTTAGACATGCCATATTTTTGAGAGCGATGCACAGGTTTGTATTGCCTAGTTCCAGACATGAAAATGTACTGTTTCCTGAGCTTGAGCTAAAACTTAATTCCAGTTTTATTTAAAGGGAGAATTTAACACAAAATATAGCATAGAAAAGATGGAAAAAAAAGTGAAAAAAATTAGTTCATAGATGTCAGAGGAAAACAACCAGACAGAAAATGAAAGAGAGATGTCAATAACAAGGAAAAGCAATTTAAAATTCTGATGTTTCTGGCATTTGTATAGGAACATCACTCACATGTTCTGGCCTAGAATTAAGGAGTTCCCTATATTTCTTAACATTCATAGTGTAGATATAGCGTCAGCAAGGTTAAACTTACATTTCCAATTGACAAACAATCGATAAACAATAGACTTTAAGAAAGACAGAAAAGGGAACACATATCAGTTCTATCCTGTCTTATTGTGCAAACCCTTTTGAAGTTGGAAAAGAGTGGAGGGTTTGTTTGTTTGGTTGGTTCTATTAATCTTAGGAGAAGGAGGCCATTTCCACAATATTTCTGGATATTTTTTCAATTTCACTTCTGTTTTAAATACTAGAAGAAATACCATTTCTAACTTTTTGCAGTGCACATCAAACTGTGTAACTTTGGAAATTTATTTTAGGTGCTGACCAGACAATGGAGAGGTACAAGGCAATCAGGTCACTCAGAAGTTAGAGGTGAATTATATTTTCCTTTCACATTACTTGTTCCTCAAAAATGCACTTTCAGAAGTGCTGGAATGAGAATGCAATGCTGAAACAGTATTTCTGAAACACAGAGGTGTTTCAATGATTGCAGTAAAAGCCAGAGAAATCAAGCACTACATACAAAAAACTGTCATAGAATGAACATGGTAATTTTTCCTCATTTCCCTCAATATCCCATAGGTTGGGGTATTCTCCTATGAGTTCTGTTTTCAGGAGCTTTTACCCATGCTGTTCCACCTACAACAGAAATGTCCTAGGCTCCATATTACAGTTGTTTTTATTTTTGGTGTCTGACACAGTTGCTATCTGAGTAGTCCATGCAGAGCTCCCTCTATCAACACGTTTGTGATCCAGTAAGGCACAGGATGTCAGGGATGTGAGTAACACTCAGTGGTGAACAACTGGAATCAGTAATAGCTGCTTACAGCAAGGAGCTGTTAGATTAATGCTGTAACAGCTTCCATTGGTTTTCCTTTGTTCCAGATGCACGTGTCAGGCTGGGTGCTGGGTGCATCAGGAACCACAGATGAGCTGAAGCCTGGGGACCCACTGGGAGTTTCACTGAGGAAATAGAGGCAAATTTTTTTTTTGGGGAGAGGAGAAATTTAGGTTCATTTCTTCTCCTTGACTCAGATTCATAAGGAGAAATTAATTTCTTCTGGAGGTATTTATAATGGACATCCACACTTTTCATGTGTCCCGAGTATATCCAAACAGGATATTTAATATTCAGCAGTAATATGCTTTCAGTTTCTGTCATCTTCCCATTGGGAGCACTGAGATCAGAATTCAAACAGTATGTATTTAAAGGCTGCTCAACCCTGTGAGAGGTATTTTTGCAGAAATACTTGAGTTACATGGATTTAATTATTCTCCTGGAGAATTGTCTTTAAAATTAAATGCTGCCCATGCCTTGAAAAAAAAAAAATTGCTAAATAAGTGCACATATATTCTATGTGGTTACTGCCTTTGCTGCCTATCTGTCAGATAAATACATAAACAATTTACTGAGTTAAGAAGGGTTATCCCTAAATAAGAAAAATGATTGTTAGAGTGTTATTTCCAACCAGATTATTATTGTGCATTTATTCTTAACTGCCCTCTGTTGTAGGTTTCATTATGCTGCCAGCTAGAAATGACAGCCTGACAGCTCTGTTGGTTCTCTGGGTCAGTTTTATCTCAATTGCTGAATACTCAAACCTCATTAACTTGTTGCCAGGCCTCCAGAACTGCATGGATTGATGTCTACAAATATAACCCATTTAGTAACAAGTAGTTTTGCATTAATTTTATTTTTCTGATGGGTTTAAGGGGGAAAAAACTACAGCTGAACATTGGAAAAAGGGGCTGTTGGTCTGGGTACTTCAGTGGGTATTTACATGGGTAATATTTGAGTGTCATTTTTCACATATAACAGATTTTTGTTCTGCTAAAGGAACTGAAAAAATTTTAAAGTCACTCAAAAATTTTGGTCCATATCTAGTCTATTCTATTTCTTTTGTTGTTATACTGTACAGCAGTTGGTTTATTAGAACTTCTTCTGTTCCTAAACCAACCTCACATATGTATCAGTAAAAATAATCCTACCTGGCAACAAGTGCTCTGCAGTGGGGTGAGTACATGTGCCCAAATAAGTCTGTGTTTATGCTCAAGGGGTTCCTGATTATTATTCTACACCCTTTTGCAACTGCTCCTGAAAGTCAAGTCTGAGTTAAATTTTTATATGGCAATCAAAAGTAATTAAAATTGAAAACATATCCATGGCTGGCAAAGGAGGAGTGTGGCTGTGCTTTGTGTGCCTCACTACAACAACAGAAGGAAGAAGTGACAAACCTCCAGTAAAAGCTCCAAGGTGAGGCATCCCAAGAGATTTAGCAAGAATAACCACGCAGCACAAAATAATCATTGGGATGACTCCTTCCCTTTCTCCATGGATGTATTTATCTCTCCAGTGCCTATTGCACAGCATATAAAGTAGTAAACACTGGAGACATCTGCCCTTTGAATATTACCTGTAATTAAAGCAATTACTTAAAAAGTAAGTAAGTTTCAACTTTGAGGCCTGAGTATAGGCTAAGCATTTCTTAAATTTTAGTTGTCAGTTTGAATATAATGTCATTTGATGATGTGCAAAATTAGCAGGTGTTTTTCTCCATTAGCATCATATTACCTGGTGAAAGCAGGACCATGAATGACATTGTAACTAGAAGATTTATTTTGGTTCATTTAACACAGAGAAAATAATTTTTTGTTAAAAAAGGGAAAGTCTATATACTGAAACTCTTAAACTTGTGGTTTACCCACTTTAATAAGTATGGACTAGGAGTCTTCTCCCTAAGTCACAAAAACTATAAGAAGAATCACAGATAACACTATTTAGGAAGAAATTGTGGGGAGGTGGGAGCAAAGTGTGTGTCCTTACCTGCAATTTCTTTCCCAATCCGAATTGAGGCATCTTGGCAGGACAGCAAAAGAAAGCTCCAACCTTTTGCTGCTGAACTGTACATGTCAGTGCCTATGAACAGCACATCAGCTGTCAAGGCTGTAAATCCAGCACTTCTCACATTGTAAAGGTAATAAGCACATATTCAGGTTTTGTTTCCAAGGTGATGGATATAAAAAGTATCAAAGCTTTCCGCTAAACAAATCAAGCTATTCTTGTGCTGTGCTATGTAAGTGGTTTAGGTAAGTAACACTAAACCTTTTCATGACATTCAAAAGAATCCTGTAAGGGGTAAGTCTGTAGTCTCAGAAATTCAGGTTTCTGCTCTGCTTGAGCTCTACAAGCTGAAATCACTGAGGGTAGCCCTGATGCTGCACTGAAGCAGAAGTTACAGTGCTGGGCAGGGCTGACTGCCCCAGGCTGCTTGCTGCTTGTACAGCAGCACAGATTTGATTCCTCTTTCCCATTATCTCTTGACCTTCTGAATGAAATGGAGTTTTGATAGTGAGAAATCTTTATCTCTGACCTAATCTTGCTTCGTGCCACTAGAGTAGAGTTAGCACCAAATAGTGTAAACACACAGAAGGGTCAGAGCTTTCCAGCTAAAGCCTGTGTCTGATTACAGTGTATTCATTCTTGGTTGCAATAGCTTCTTCTTCATTTGCATGGGTGTTTGGCTCAATAAATAGCACTGCTGTCTTGTAGAAAGTGTTTTCAATGCTCTGTAACAATTATAACTTTACAGGTGATTCATAAGCATTCTATAATCCCATTAAGCACACATGGATTCTGTAGCACAGACTTGTTGAAAAGATGATTTTCAGATATGATTGACTAATATTAAGCAACTTAGGATTAGATTTTTCAGGTGAGGTGAATATCTGCAGCTTCTGCAGAATGGCAAAATATCTGTATTTGATTGACACCATCCAGGAAAGTCACACTCATTGAAATACCTCATTTCTTCAGGACTGTGTGCATTTTCAGAGTAGTTCTCATGCCATGCAGGCAGAGCTTCCAGCTTTCTTATTAAAAAACAGATCTCTAAGTAAGATTTTAATTAGGTACACAAATATATCTTTTCCTTGACACCCATTTTGTAAATATGTCCCAGGAATAAAGGTTGAAATACCTTGATAAATATATACAGTAAAAGGCATAGACACAGCAGGACAGAAAGACATATGGCAATATGGACGAAGAAGCTTTCTTGACAAAAGAAATAAATGGCATGTGTAGTTTGAGCACCTGAGAAGGGACAGTTTAGATGAAGAAGAAAGATAGGCAAATTAAAACCTAAAAATCACCGAAAATTGGTATAGCCCTCCCAGGCAAGATTTAAAGAGAAAAGAAAGATAAGGAAAGCCTATAAAAAGGATAGATCATTAATCATTGGAAATTCAATTAGTTAATATTGACTGGCTGGAAATTATGGACTTGATAAGGGGTACCTCTTCTGGAGGACAGGACTCCATTCTGATACATTTTGCAGGCTACTCAGTAAAAGCACAGGCTATTTTGTACTTGCTCCTCATATTGCTGGAAAACAAGACAAGGATGATAAATAAGATAAAAGTTGAGAGTCATCTGGAGTCTAGTGATCTCAATGTCATCAGAACTTCAAACGCCCTTGAGGTTATAAATGTGAAAGACAATATCTCAAAATCACTGGACTTTAAAATATAAATAAATAAAAATAGAGAGTGAGTGCATGTGGAATGAGTTGGAAAAAAGAAAGTTGATTAAAATCAATTTGGGGTTTGGGAATTTAGTGTGAAAAGTATCTAGATAGCACAGAAACAGCCCTGGGAGCTGGCCCTCAAGAGACCTTGTTTAATGAGAAATTGCTGGATTTTTATTCTCCTGGATGGTGTAGTTTGGAAATAATTTGTGTAGTCTCTTGGGAAATATACCAGTCCAACAATTATTTCTCATGAAAGCCTTGTCTGTTGCTTCAGAGGACACTGTTTACTTACACTGATTCTTTAAATGAGACATTTTAGTGTGAAGGGGTGAAATTACAATAAAGAATGATACTTCTAGAAAAACGGGGAAAAAAGGTGCATTCCCTGAAAACGTTAATGACTTTGCAGATGTTCCTGGTAAAACAGGATTAATTTTATCCTCCCAGAAATAACACTCATCTTAAATTATGTAAAACCAACAGGTTGAGAAGAGTAAAGTAGTCAAGAGATGTGTTGATGGAAGTCAAGAGAGGGTTCTCTTAAAATAAAATGGTATCATAATTTCATAGGACAGGGAAGGCTGATGTTTGTCAGGGCTTGTCTAGATTAAGAGCAGTATTTGCTGTGATTTTTTTTCTTTAGCTTTGTTGCTTTGGTCTTACAGCTGATTTCCAGGGAATTATCCACAATAGAGCAGTTATAAGAAAATTATGACAGACACAACGTACAGGGACCTCTGCTCTTAGTAAGATCTTACTGATCTTGGTAAGAGCCACTGCTTAGCAATGTGCAATCTGCCAGACTGCAGGTGGTGGAGTCCAAATTTTCTTTTTTCTCTCAGAACTACAAAGCAGCTTTACTATGCAGAGACATCCTGTGTTCCACCTCTTAAGGCAACACTTCCCAGTGTTCTGATCTGCGTGTAACCAGTAGCTCAGTGGGGAAAGCACTTTGATGAACCCATGGAAAATTTTGCTCTATTTCAGTAGTGATGAAGGAAATTAAGGCCTCTTGTTCTGAGTGAATGAATACTTGTATGGCTGGGCTATTGAATAGAAATATCAAGAATTTATTTTCAGAAATTCAAGCAATTCCATGGAAGCAGCTTTTTCACTTCAAACTGAAGTGAAAATAAATTTCAAAGTATTATGATTATTTTATGTAACATGTATTTTTCCTGTTAATGGCTCATGTTTAGGGAACAATATATAGCATTTTATTAAAATCAATTGTCTTGTCATCCATGCACACACATTCCCTTTCTTTATAGGAGGAGTTGGCTGGGGTGTAGTTTGGTTTGGGGTTTTGACTAAAGTGTTGAATAGAAGAATCAATTAATCCTCTAAATCTAATGGGCTGCCAAGACACTGATCTGGAGAGAACATGGAAAGGAGAGATTTAATCTATGACTTTATATTTCAAATATTTAAATCATGTTCTTTGCATTTAAGACAAATCTAAGTTTTATTTAGCTAGATAGTTTTCAACTAAGAGGAGAGTGTAATGGTTTCTTTCATAAACTAAAAGCTTCCTGCTGTGAGCCCTTTTCTTATTTCAGAATGGCTGCCTGGAACTTTGGCCTCAGCCTACAGTGACATCTGAGGAGTTTCACGTGACAAATCACATCAGCTTCCTATTCAGTGCTTGGCAGGACATTAATGTACACAGATCTCAAGACTTCTGCAACTTACTTTAGAGAAGTTTGACAGGGCAGTTCTAAATCAGAGGAGGAGCAGTTCAGTTGTAGGGCTCAGGCAACAAACAGCTAATAATATTTCCTTAAGGTAAACGGATAAAGAGACATAAATTACAATTAGACACTGTCAAAATAGCTGAGATATTCCCAACAACAGAACATTCTAGTTCTCATGGAGAGTGGACAATACTCTTAAAGTCTTTTTCTGGATCTTGTAGTGTAAAATCTGAAAAACATCTTTCCTTTCTTCAGTGGTTTGGTAAACTGTCTCAGAGACAGAAGAATTGAGTAAAACTCCCACATTTGTGCTTTGATGTGCCACTACCACATTAATGTTTTACTATTCTACTAAACTAAGTTCAAAACTAGATAAGCATGTGCTTATATAATGCTGTTAGGGAACTTTAATACTCTTTCTACCAGGTTTTGCTACATACTGCAAACTTCTGGTGCATTTAGCCACTGCTGTTTGTGCTTGACTTAATTCCAAAACTTTGTGTTTCTTGTGGTGGGATAAAGGTTTTTCTCTGTTTTGGTGGGGAACATGGTCGTACCAGGCTTGCATTTTTTGCCATCAGAAGTGGAATTACATGGAAACACAACTGTAAAACTAAATTCTTGGGTTTGGCATAAGACTTGCACAGGGCTTTGATCAGTGCTTAGGCCATTGACCCTTGAACTGATGGTGGTCAGGGTTCACAAGAAAAGGTTCTTGTAAAAGATGGTGTGCCAAAAGCAGCTGTGCTGGAAGTAGTATTGCCACATCAGTCTCTAAGCCTGTAAAAATGCCAAGAAAGAAAGGAAAAAGAAAACAAAAATGAAAAAGAAAAAGGAAAAGAAGAAAAGAAAAAGAGAGAAAGAGAGAGAGAGAGAGAGAGAGAGAAAGAAAGAGAAAGAGAGAAAGAAAGAGAGAAAGAAAGAAAGAAAGAGAAAGAAGGAGAGAGAAAAGAAAGAAAGAAAGAGAGAAAGAGAAAGAGAAAGAGAAAGAGAAAAGAAAAGAAAAGAAAAGAAAAGAAAAGAAAAGAAAAGAAAAGAAAAGAAAAGAAAGAGAGAAAGAAAGAAAGAAAGAAAGAGAAAGAAAGAAAGAAAGAAAGAAAGAAAGAAAGAAAGAAAGAAAGAAAGAAAGAAAGAAAGAAAGAAAGAAAGAAAGAAAGAAAAAATTTGAACAGTTATATCAGAGAAATTTTTCACTGATTTTGGCTTTGGTTAGTATCACAACAATTTTATAACCATTTATCAGATCAAATTAATTTTGCAAATTAACCTGTGGTACTACAGAATGTGGATTATCTTAATTATGGAAATGTGGTTTCCATTACTATTCCATTATTATACCATACTATTTATGACCTTATGGTAATAATTGCAAGGCATTATTTTCACTGATATTATCACACCCCAAATTGCTCATTCTGCTGCACATTATTTCACAGAAGCTGCTAGGTGCACCTGCTTAGAAGATATACTGCAAAGTTAAGTAATATTTCAAAGAGAGATTAAAAATTTAAGAATGTCTAGAAATGATTAATTGATAGTGTCTAGATGCAATGGTGATAGGCCACTCAAAAAGGCTTCTATAATTATAATGGTGAACTTTGGTGTCAGATATGATAGTATTAATGTTTCCCACTGTTTGTCATGGAAAAGTAATTATTTACTTTGGATAAACTAATTCACTTAGTTTAATTTACTTAGGATAAACGAAATCATTTTCCAATATTAACTGCTTAGTAAAACTTTCCTCAGTGCCTTCAGTTTTCTCTTTCATAGCTTGAGCACAAGTCAATGCAATTTTCCCCAGCCAGGGCATGCCCACACAGGTGAATTAAATTCTTTGCAGTTGTACAGGAGAGTGATTACTGGAAACAGCAGAAAATAACAACTAATAAGTAGCACTGTAGCTAGTAGCTAGTGCAGCACTGTGGTCTGTGCACAAATTATGGTTTCTGGGAGGGTAGGAAAGAGTTTGACAAGTGACTGTGATCATGAAATAAAGATGTCACAGTGCTTTAGCTGCTGCAGGATCAGTCAGTGCTGTGCAGATTTGTTCAAGTTCTTTTCTAGCAGCTGATTTGAACAGATTCCATGTTTTACCCAATTCACCTCAATACTGCTCATTCTTTTGCACTCTTTAGTAGTCACTGAAGCTTCCTCAACCTGAATTATTTTGCTGTGAGATGTCCCAGGTTCATGAAATGATGACTGTAACAGCTTAAAAAGCCACAATTTTTGTCCCATAAAGACCCATTATGGGTCCTTGTTGCAAAGGGACATCATGGCTTCTCAAAAACCTCACAGAGGGGCTGCAAGGAGTACATTTTTAACTGTGGACAAGGCATGATAGCAATTTTGAGAGCCTAAATTTGAATGAGTAGTCCCTGGCACCAGAGGAATGCCAGTCATTTTTTGCAGCAGGCAATTAATATGCATGAGCCTAGAATCCTCTCTGGGTTTGTGTGATAAAACACCATGAAGTTGATTGGACTGCTTTTCCCTTGCAAAGTGCAGCTTCCCTTTGATTCTGAGGAAAGTCCCATCTCTGTTTGATTATAAGGTCCTGCACAAATCCTCAGGGGAGGTGAGCAGAGGTCCCTGTACGTTGTGTCTGTCATAATTTTCTTATAACTGCTCTATTATGGATAATTCCCTGGAAGTCAGCTGTAAAGCTCAGCAGGTCCCCTTCTGATATCCTTCACATTTGGATAATTAACTGAGCTGTTTGAACAACAGAAACTTTATAATGTTCAGCAGTGGGAGTCTTGCAGCTGATCAGCTTTACCTTCATCAGCACTTGTCGTTTTAACACTTGAAGGGTAATGTTTCAGGAGGAATATAATCTTCAGTGGGAAAAGAAAAGATTTTAAATGTACAGGAAAATAAGGGCTTCAATAAATTTGTTATGCAGACTGTAATACTCCTTGTGTTGCATTGCTCATGTGCTCTGTGCTGCTGCCTTAAGAAGGATTTAGTCAACCTTGTATCTCCACAAAATAGGCTTTGCTTCATTGCAATGGAAAAGCAAGTAAAGAATCCTCACAAAAACCCATCCCTGACATCCTGAGAAATGGCACGCAGGAAACCTTCGTGCTGATCACAGCAGTCTTTCCCAGACAAAACTTAATTTGTTTAGAAACAGTAAAGTCAAATAGCTTCTTATTTTTTTCTTCAATTCATTAATGGTTAAAAATTACCCAAGTATCAAGCCTCTCTGCAGAGCTCAAACGAGCAAAGTTATTGGTATCTACTGAAATTCAGGTCTATGGGACACTGAGATGTGATCCTAATAGACAATTATTTATTATCCAAGTGCCACAAAGACTGTTTATAATTAAGAGTGGTTCGTAAATCATGGTGCATTACTTACTGGCCTGAAAAGTTGTTGCACTAGAAAATCACTAATTACAGTGAGATGTTCTTTTGAAACGTAACTGGAATAAGAAATATGTTTTAAAACAACATGTAGCAAAAGCAACATATTCGGAGTGGTTAGAAATATCCACATTTATTGAAGCAATTTAATCTAACTTTAGTGACCTACAGTTCAGCTACCAAAATAATCTTCAAAGGCTTGTTCATTATTCTTAAGTTTGAGGATGCATAGAGGCCTAAAGTACATAAATATAACCTGACAGAATACTGTAAGCTTAAAAAAAAAAAAAGAAAATTCTCTGTACTGAGATAATTCATTATATCCTGGTTAAAACCATTTCCATGGGTGAGTTTGTAAGGACAGGTGTTTATTCCCATGAGATTCACACTGATGAGGTTACAATGCACTGTGTTGGGTCAGGTCAGTGTTTGCCTTCTGAAGAGAATTCAGCGTTTCCTTCCTTCCTTCCCCCCGTGACCCCCACAGCTCGGGGAAGAGCAGGCACAACAAATGCTGTGTTCTGTGAGAGAGACTGATAGCAGAGAGGCTGTTCCAAGCCATTCTTCTGAGCACAAAATAGGCTGCTTTCTGTGAGATAAGTAGAATGCCTTTTCAACTAAAGAGGTGCCAGTTTCTCTAGGTCTTTAGGCTCCTCAGAGATGTGAACTTATTCTTTAACAATACAAGCAATGTCTGGGCTTGTTAGCAGAGCCTCCCATGGTAATATTTCTTTATCCTAATAAAGTGAAAGGATATGTAGTATAATAAGTCACTCCACAGCCAGGTTAACTTAAATATTTCATTAAAACAGAGGCCATTAAACTGTACCTGCAGTTAGATAAAACAAAACTCAATGTTAAGCATATCAGGATTTTCTCTTTCTAATATTGCTTTACATAATTTTTTGGAATACTTAAGGAATATTCCTGTAAGTTTTACTGTTCTCTTTCCTATAAATGCCGTGTGCTAGAATTGTCTCTGCAATGCACAACTCTAAAACAAACAAACAAAAAAATTGATATACTGAAAGGCTTTAATCACCTACTAGAGCTCAGATAAGCCACTATTAAAACACATTTATGCACGAACAACTAATAACTAATAACTGAAAGAAATTACATGCAACTTGAGAAACCATTTCTTAATTGTTACTCATTAAAATAAATTATGGTATAATATCCCATTTACCATGCTGAAAATAGAATTTAGCAGCAGTTGTTCTGTCAGTTTATCTTTCACTCTAGCTTTTTATGGCAGTTATGTTTTGAAAATAATTTGTTCTAATCAGATGGTGTCATATTTTACCAGCTAATAGCTACACCTCCTTGCAAGCATATCCTTAGAGAGGCATTGGGTTAAATATTAAAACTTGCACTTATTAGAGCTAATTGAATGTTATTGTAGAGAACATAAGGAGTTGTTGTGGTTCAAACAATCTGCAGATCTATAGATCCTTACAGTTGCATTGCTATCTACAGCTTCATTTACTGTAGGCCAGACAGGATTATTAAAGAGAGCTGACATTGAAAAGTTGATTGAACACACACATAAGATAAATAGCAAATACTTTGTTATTATTCTAGTGCAGGTTCAGTTCATTCAGTGAATGTGGCTTTTGAATCAGCTACAGGGAATCTCGGTAGTGCTCCTGTGCATCTTCAGCTGGACGCCTCACCTGGAATTAAGGACACCTGGACCCAAAGGAGGAGAGAAAAACCAACAAACTGGGAGCAGGCTGATCAACTGCAGTTCCCAAATATTAAGAGTCCTTCAGCATTTGGCCTGATTGATGTGAAGCTTTTGCCTGAATTCACTAACTCACAAGGACTCAAATATAAAACAAGTTTTGGTTTTCTTGCAATCCAGTCACAATTTACCACTTCCTTTCTTTGTTGTTAAACCAATGTCTCAGGTGCCAACACCATAGACACATAGGAAAAATATGTTTTAATTTTAATCTGAAATTAAATAAATAATTACAATTATATTATCTATATTTCGAGAATATTATTCTCAACTTATTTTATCTTTCTCATGGCTTAATTCTTGATTTAATTAATTCCATTGTCTCAAGCAGTTTCTGTAAAGGATAACTACAGCTTACATTGTGGAGATGTCTACAGAAGGCAGTGGAATTAGAGATTTTTCTGAGCTGACAGAAAATATGACTGAAAATCTTCCAAGGTTTATAGCTAAGCTTCTCCTTTAGCAGAGTTATTTATGTTTATTAGGTAGCATTGGGCACCTTCAGGGATGGCTATAAAGTTGTTCTAATGGGTTTCCAAAACAGCTGCTCGACAAGTGGAGCTGGGGATGTTGGAAGAAGCTTGCTGTCCTCTGCTCCCTTTTGCCATGACCTCTGCTTATTATAGGCATGATTGCACTACTAACTCTGCCCTGCAAAGCTTTGACTTTGGGGGCTAATAGATGTTTTCCTGTTTTCACCCCAGCTTTAAATATTTGTCTCTGTTTGTCGGTGAAAGGGTGCGTGCCCTTCAGGAATGTGTGGCATACATACAAATAATTAGTGCTTGTCAAGGGAGGGAAAAGGAGAAAGGTGAGAAATGCAGTGCACATCTAAAATGAAACTGGGAGTCAGAGACATTTGGATAAAAACCCAGAAACATAGAAGTTACAAAAAAATTTCTGTTTTCGGTGACATTGTTAACTAGAATCCACCTCTTGTTTCTGCTCTTTTGGAGGAGGCTGTACTACATAACTGTACAAGTAAATGTTTTAGGTTGAACTTTAGAGACTTAATAAAGCAGAATATCTATCTCTGCTTCACTTATTGTTTCTCTGAGGGGCTGCTACAAAAGGAAGCAAAAACCCTTTATACCAGGAATCCTCTGTCATATAAGTTATCTCCCTCCATCCACAGTACTACTTTACAGGCTGAAATAAAAAGTACATAAAAAGAGTTGGTATCATAAGATGAACCCTCTCAATCTCTGTTTTCCTGGGGAAAAGAAACAGGGGGAGGAAGGTCACCATTGTTTATTTTAGAAGTTATTAAACTCTTGTTTTATTTGTGTTCAGTACAGATTACTGAGACTTAAAAGTTTGGAAGCCTGTAAAGAAAAGAGCCTGGAAAAATACAGGCAAGAAAGAGAGAAGAAATGAGGTAAAATAGAGAGGAATACACTAAGAAGATGAGGTTAAAAATATGTCATGAGTGCATCTATGTCACTGTGAATTATTAAAACACTTCTCTCTCTTCTCAGAATTATTCCCAAACTTTCTGTTACATGAATACATCCAACTACTGAAATTTAGGAATTATCATAATGAAGAAGTAAAGTTGATCTTCAGCTGCACCATTCCTGTCAAAACTCTTTGGTATGTATGCTCTTTAATTACACTATATCTTCATCATTTTTGTCACAGATTTGTTATGTTGTGTAGTGCATTGGATGGAATAAAGATCACAGGATGGTTGAGGTTCATCATCCTGAATGATGAAGACAGCCAGTGACTATTATTTCATTATTACATTGCTATTCCTTTCCTTAAAGGAGGCTCAGAGTGATTGAGGCTGGAACTGTGGTGTTTCAAATAATTTTAAATATCTGACCTGAGACACACAGGATCTGAATTTTTTAGGCATGCCATGCCCTGCTAATGAGCTTTCAGTTACATCTGGCTTTCTGGACAAGTAGGACTCTTATCTTTCCTGTTGGAGATCCAGACTGCAGTTGTTTGAGTATAAAATGCAATATAGGCAGCCTTCTTCTACATCTGATTGTGGTCCATCCGTGAGCATGTACAGAGTTCCCAGTTATAAATGCTGCCCTTCACCCTGTGATCCATGCAAAAGCATAACTTTGGCTCCTTATTTCTTCTGTGTTGCTTGTCCAAGCAGTCTGACATAAATTACTGTACATAAGGCTTTTGCTGTGAGGGAGTCCTCTCTTTTTAATCCCTTTTCATGAGAAGTTCCCTGCTTCTCCAAGAAGGGAAGTGGCTGATGTTAGGTCCTCAGATCTAAACAAGTGCCTCCCGAGCTCGGCACACACTGTTTTAGCTAAGTCAGTATTTTGACTTTCATGTATTCAGGATACAAGTGTTTTTGACTGAGTCCTAGCTGTTGGCCTTTAGATCTTCAGAAAACCAGACTTCAAACCTCTGAAGCAGAGTAACGTAAAGGAAGGCATTTGAAGTAGCCACTAGAGGAAAAGTGTGATTTAAATTAATTCCCTGAACCAAAGAATAACTGTACAACAGAGGGAAGGAATTTTACACACACACACACACACACACACACACACGTATTTTTCATTATTGCTATCTAACCAGAAGTTAATTCTTACCCTTTCTTGATAACTAAGCCAAAAATACTATCCCAATACCATATTCCTCTAGCTCATCCTACTCCTGTGTGCTATTTCTTCATGTGCTTCATTCAGGTCGGAGATGGAAAAAGAACTGCTTTTCATTACATTGACAAATTGTCATTCAGCTGCTGGGGTGAATGGTAGTGTGATGCCAGTTTAACAGGTAAGGAATTGTTTACATTTCTAGTAATTTTAATTGAGTGTGTTATATTAATGGACACATTCCAAGACAAAGCCAAGATTCCAGTCCAATATACTGAGAACAAAATGCATTTCAAAATCACTTGGTACCCATATCCAGATTTAACTGCTGCAGAAGTGAAATTGAACAGGTACCTGCAACCTTATCTTCAACCCTGCATCTACATAGCCTCTACAACACTAAACTAAGCATTCAAAATACCAGTTTTAAAGCTAGAATTTGCTTTTTTGGACATTAGGTAGACATTAGGTTGCAAGTGGCATTTTGTAGAGCAGCTAAAAGGTGACCTCAGCATACAGCATTCCTTGTTTTGCAGCCCTTGGGTTTAAAGGGAAGAAAATGTTTTGACCTCTGCTTTACAATTTTTATTGCTGCTAGAGAAACATTCCATATCTTTTAGATATTTGGCATTGGTTGAGATACAAAACCAGCTTGGAGAAAGTAAAATGCTGGCTTTTTCTTTCTTTTATACATATACTTATGGCATATTTACTGTATAACCGGTAGATACTTTGCCAAGTTAGGATTAAAATGGAAAAATAATATTCTGTGAAACCAAAGACCAAGAGCTTATTAAAGTAAGAACTTGGCTAGTACCCCTCAAGGGAACTGCAAAGTATTACTAACCTATAGATACTGCATAAAGGATAAGAATCCTTATGGAAAACATCTTCCTATTTGAATAAAAAGGTCAGTTGGCTGGGGCAGTAGAAATAGCGAAACCATTGTACAGCATAACTCATATTGTACTGCTGCTATAAATTAGTATTATATCAAACTTAAATTGTATTTTTTGTAAATTCACTTTCTGTCCATCCAAAAAAAAAAACCCAACCCCAAAACAAACCAAAAAACAAACCACAAATCCCACAACATGCTTTTGACATTATGTTGGTGCCACTTTTCCATATCTCCTTTGCAATTGAAGCTGGCAGAGTAGAGGTTGTAATTTCACACTGTTGCCATCTGCAGAGATTTCCCCTTTAATAATGGAGAAATTCTAGCTGTTAAGATACACTGAGCTCACATTATCAGCCCTTCTGGCTGGCAGGTTCTGCAATCTTCCACAGAACAGGAGTGGAGCTTTCCTCCCCTTCTGCTGCACATTCTTTTTCTACCAGTGCTCTTCCACACACAAATCTTCCTGCTGCTGCCTAACAGGGACTGTTTCCAAAAGAACACTTTTTTTTATTATTTAAATGATGTGTTAGTGGAAAGGTAAGCACACAAAAAAAGAAAGTCAGACTCCTCTCTAATCTTACTGCAATAGGGCTTTAAGTGCTTTTATCATTTCAATACTGAAAAACAAATGTTAATATTACAGTAACCTGAGTTTAACCTCAGAACGCTGCTGTAAGGGCCAAATATATCATTATCTCCATTTACCAGTGGTAGCCTGAAGCATAGATAGATTTTTTTGTGTCTGGCCCAAGGTCATGTAGAAATGCTTTAGCAGAAGTATAATTAGATGCAAGATCTCCTGAGTTCCAGTCTAATATTTAATAGCTCTCCTTTCTGTGCTCTTAATGGTAATGGGAGGCATTTATACTTACCTAGGAGAACACTAGCCTGAAGAAATGGTTCTTTTCCAAGCATGGCAGAAAAGAAATTTGTACTGTCTGTGATGGCTTTTCTCGACCTCAGCACACTGTTAGCTAAACTTGTCTGGGTTTAACCTCAGTAATAAAAAAATCAAAGAGGTTGCAAAGTGCAATTCAGCAGCGCTGGTACAGTTCGCACTGTGAGGATCCAGCTTGCTGTTGCTTCCGTGTTTTGAGTCATATATATTCTGTTAAAAAGTAGAGAGGAATTTTCCTCCTGCTGTTTTTGGCTGCTGGCCTTTTATCAGTCCATTTTAGCAATAAAAAGTCAAGCTGGTTACTGGTGGTGTACACGTCAACAACGTGTGTGATACTTCCTGCAGTCAGCTACTTTTCTTCTGGGCCACAAAAGCCAAAATGCCTTTTTGCTCTTCTGAAAGCTGAGAGAGAAGAGAAACACAATTAGCCAGTGTCAGAAAGATATGGCAATAGATGAAATCAGAGAAGGAGATTTTTTCATTCTTTTGCCATTTTTTTCTCTTGTCAGTATTATCTGCTTGTCTGCTTTCTGTAGCAGAGCAGTGCTTCCAAGGCCTCTGTTCTGCCAGAACTGGGAGAGCACAGGGGGCCACTTCACCCACTTACTTCATTTATTTTACCATATGTTCTTACCTCCATGTGGTCCCACTATGGGCTGAATCACAACTTTCAAATAGATGTTTCTAGTATTCATCCTTCTGATGCCTGTATTCTTCATAAAAATGCATATTTCATGTGCCAAAGATATAAATGCAGGGGTGTTGCAAAAGGATTCGGAACTTCAATTAAAATTTTATGGGAAAAATAAAATCAGTCTTAGAGTGGCAAAATATTTCTTTGAAGCCTCACTAAGTTGCTTACAAAAAAACAAATGTGAAGTCTCTGTGTATCACAGAAATCTCTTTGTATTGCTAAAGATTGCCAGTTACATCGAAATGAGGTCTTTTACTCAAACACAGCAAGTGATGCAGTTCCACTGGTGACACTGTGCATGAAAACATCTGTACAAGATCTTTCTGAAATGTGAGGCAGTACTGAATTGTGGGTTTGTTGTTGATTTTTTAATTTTTCCGTTGTTCCAGTGCCACATCATTAAATTTAAGTTCATTGCTATTCCAAAATGTCTCTCTTCACGAAATTTATCAATGGTGACAAAGACACCACCAAGCTCTTTACAAAGACATATGTTATAAACCAAATGCAGGTTGCTATAACCTAGTTCCTAATAAAACTCCACAGGGAAAAAGGTGAATGACACAATTTATTTGTCCTTGCTGAATCCAGAAAAGACATAATTCTTTAGTAATGTCACCCAATAGATGGCAGCAACATCTTTATAATGAAATGCTTTTTTAGCAAGTACAGAGACATTTGGGATGAATTTCAGCTTCTGCCTGCCAATTGACAAAAGAAATATGGTACTTTTTCTTTTAAGAGGTAGCATTACAGGAAAACACAGAAAAGTGCATTTTTTCTAATGGGCTTTTGTCAGCTCTACTTAATACAATCAAAATTTCATTCACTGGAAGTGTTGCTATTCACACTAATGAAGAGGAAAAAGTACAGGTTGAGTGGTTCCAAATGCTCATCGATTCCTGACTGCAAAAGACCTTGTTTCTCTTTATTGAGCAAAAGCTGAAAGAGGAAATCTCAACCCCGTTATGAGAGTTAGAAAAATGTCTGCACACAATGTACACACAATGCTAGGAAAGGTGAATCCACATAGACGAAGATGAACACTAAAAACATGAACATACCAAGATCAAATTCACAAACTCCATTCACAAATAATTTATGTATTTGACAACAGTTGTTCTTAATTTAGAGGAAAACTGAATGTCAGGTGACTGATTTCAAATTTTATTTGAAGAAAGTACTGCAAACTCACTGATCATTCTGAATGCCTGCACTGTTATATTTAGAGCAAAAAAGATAATGCTGTTTGAGAAATAAAAAAAAAAGCTTACTGATCACTTTCAGAATAATCTCCTCTCTCTCAGTTTGAAAATGTCATTACTTCATTAGATGCCCATTTACTAGATGTAAATGTTATGGGTGCTTCTAATTCCTGATTCTGAAAGTATCAGAATGTGGTTACCAGAACCACCTCACCACACACATACACCAGAGTGTTGTTATTTTCTCAACAATAACAAGACTGTTTAAGGTACAATGTCATTAAAATAATCCTGCTTATGCTTCTAGAAAATAGGCTGTATATCTCTATATGTTTTTTATGGTTTCTAAAATAGCTTGGCATTTTTTTAAAGACGTAAAACTTCAATTTGAAAACTATATTACTCTCTGTCAGAAGAGCAAAGCTTTCTGTTCAGCATATCCTGTGACATTTTGTGTCCTTCTCCCACTAAAATACCTTGTCTTTCAACAGGGCATTTTGCATTAAGCAGAGAAACCCCTATGCACCCATAATTACAGACAGTTGTTAATTATTGTAAGCAGTGCATGATTTTGGAATAATTAATTCTGCAATACTGTTCTTATTTGAAAAAGGAATTTTAAAATTAGGATAATTAAGGTGAAAATATAACCTCCTCTCTTATTGACAAGTTAAATCACATAAAGGAGGAGTAGGCTGAATTCTCTGTTGTCTTTTGAAATGATCTCTAAAAAAATTGATGAGCTATAGTTCAGATTGATGCTTGATGCCTAATTAGTTGTGTATGGAGCTGCTGTGCAATGATTGTAGCAACATGTAAACTAATAGCTTGTATATGGTATATTATTAACTTTTGAATATAAGCACAGGAAATGAAAAAGGCAGTCAGAAGAAAAATGAAATTAAGATTTGTGAAATTTTACAAATATAGGGTAGGGGACCTAATGACTGTTCATTTTCTACGCCCATCTTCTAGGAAAGCTATGGTAAAATTACCACTAAGCAACTGAAATTGTAGAGAAAAAGAAGAGCTTTCTTACAGGAGGAGGCTACTTTACTTTTTCAGTTCTTTCCTCAAGGGCAGGGCAGGAGATGAGCAGATGCACTGGGGACTATTTGCAAGTATCCTTGCCTGATTGTGTTGGTTTTGGTATTGAGGGGTGAATCTGTCTCATTGCACTCTCTGTCACCATGGTTTTATGCAGGAGCAATGCAAGACACAGAATGGGGGAGAAATCCTTCACTGGAAGAAAAGAGGAAAAAACCAGTATTGCAAATACAATTTTAGCTCCCCAAGAGGTCCTTAAATGAAGACAACACAGAAAGTGGTAAACCCCCATTTTTTCTCAGTTCAAGATCTGTACCTTCACTGGTGAAACTTCAGACATGATGTGGCAGTGTAATGAGTGAGAGTAATTGCTTTGTTTGGCACTGATCCCACCAGATTTTGAGTACTTAATTGAAGATCCTAATTAGCAGTGTAGTTGTCCTAGGTTCTTGTATAATCAATAGAGAGAAGCTTCTGGAGGGCAATTCAAGCCTTCCATTAACTCAGACACTGCAGGAGAAGCAGCCTTTCTCCACTCAGTCTTAATCATCTTTTTACTAACAAATGGTATTTAGGTTGTTTCACATTATGGGGGTGAGGGTAGACACTCAGTTTTGAAAACCAGACTCCTTAAGTGGTTCATTTTTTATTTTCATGCCATAGAAGAATTTTTTTATTTCCTACCATTCTTTATATTGACCTGCTCTTAATGTTTGAGTGAATATACAGGAATCAAAATTCTGACTCAGATCATGATTCCCAAGGAGAAAAAAAAGAATGTAAAAAAATATTGCAACTTCAGTCCTTTAAAACATCTGAAGAAGTCCAGTCTTTTCTTGAAGATCTTTAAAAGGTGGCATGAAAGGTAATGGACACCTACTCTCTGTCTTGAACTGAACTCTCTCATAATATTCCTTAAAGTAATTTATAATTCTCCTTGTTTTTCTAGGAATCTTGTCATTCTGGGTTTATATGCACACTGAAGTCTCTCTCCCATTCCCAAACATAACCTCACTGTTGATAATAACCTGAGATGCATTCATTTGCTATTTTTGAGCAATTACTTCACTCATTTCTTGTGTTCCTTACTTCAAATTCCCTGCTGGTATCAAAGCCTAGAGAGTCTCAGACCTGAAGACCAGAGCTGCAGACAGACTTGACAAGATACTGACATCCATCTCAGCTGAATGTTCAGCTGGTGAGATCACAAATTTCCTGTTCCCTGCCTTTAGCACTGAAAAAGTAGTGCTTTAGTTTTGATGTGAGGGTTTTGAATTGGTTGGATCAGGCTGGGCTTTCACTCTCAGGTCTAGCTCAGGTTGCTTGAAGTGGTACAGGTGTATTATTTTCCCTTAACAAAAGAAACAGAACATTATTTTTGGGTGCCTGAAGGGTTGGCTGTGTGAGTCACAAACCAACCCATGTAATCAGCTTCAGAACTTAATAGCATTTAGGTGAACAGGGATGCAGACTGCAGGATTAAAGAAAGTCAAATGCATATAACAGCTCACTTCAGCTCTGCAATCACACTTGTATTTATTATTTCTCAGGATGTCGTAGTCCAGCGTTTATAAAATTTAAATATTAATTTTAGAAGTCTTAATTACAGCAACCAGAATAGTTCTGCTCAGAATAGTCCCAAAAATACCGTAGCAAGAAGCTATTAGCAATTTACCTGATTGAGGAACAGGTAGAGGTTTAATTAGAAATGGAAAATACAGTTTGCTCCTATTTGCATAGTAAGTAGGAAAGGAATTTGCTCATTTGGGGGAAGGTTTTACTTGTATTTCATTATTGAAATAATAGGTTATCAACAAATTCACAAAAAATAATGTTCAGTGGATGAAGAAAAACGTATGATTTACACTGATACTTTCTGGATCTGTGTGTATTTTGTTTATCTGTAAATATGAGGTAAACAGATTGCAGTATTTAAACAAAGTTTTCTTACAGTCATCCATTTCTTCGATACATGACAATATCATAATGTGCTAATTTGTTTCTCAATGGAAATCTAATTTTAATCACATCCTTCACTGGCAAATAAATACTTTGTAGTTTTCTATTTCTGTCTCAAACAGTGATTGTGCAATGAATTTCCAGTGGGATTTCCTGTCTTCACATGGCTGCTGTGGAGCTCTCCATGCTGACTCCCAACAGCAACCCAGTTGAAATGTATTGCTCTTAATTTCAATGTTATTACTAAAAAGCACCAGTCCAGAAGACCGTGCTGTCATAAATAAATAAAAAATAAAGTTCATTGATAATTATTGTAGAATTGGAAGACTGAAGTTGTGGTCTGGTCAGACTGGGCCAGGTCCCATAGATCCTGCTGTGGAGACATCACATCAAAAATAGATCAAATGCAATAAGACAGTCTGGTCCCATTTTATGAGAGTACTATAAAATTTAAATAATTTGTTTTGCATCCCAGAGAAGAGCACTTCTTGATTCTTAACTACACTGTTTCACTTAACTCAAATATTTTCCCTGCTTCATTCCCTATTTTGAACCCAGTAATTTGCCTCCAGTCTTTAAGGAGTACAGAACATGAGTTCATCCCTTCTTTCTCTTCTTTTCCCTGCTTCTTTCCCCCCCCCCCCCCAGTTATCAGGATTTACCTTTCAGGATGTCATTCACAACCCAATGACCCTTTCTTTGAGTTACCAAAGTTATTTGATGTCCGAGCTGGTGTGAGAACTTTTACAATACTTCCCATTAGTCTTAATTTACCTTTGATAGATAGAGGAAAACTGTTTTATGATAAATGCCTTGCATCCATCTCTTCACTGTAGATATTTGCAGTACAGTGGAGAGTACACTGAAAATCCCATACTGTAAAAATTGGTATTCAGTGCTCTCTCAAAAAAATGCATATTTATTTTCCCATATTGTCCACAGAGAAATTCTGCTTGAAGGAAAATGGTTTTATTATTCTGAGAGAATTTGCTATTTGAAAGATTCAATACAGTGGGCTTGAGGGTAGGAAAAAGAAGACCAAGCAGATGAAGTGCTTTCTAGCTTGGCAATTTTGTTATTTTTCTGAGATTGGGATTTGAGTAGTAGTTTGTTCTGGGAAGTAATCACTAAATGCAAGGTAGAATAAGACTTGCAGAGTGTGAGAGAAAACAGTGAGTGGGGGACACTGGAAAATGGAATACTGAGGTTCATTCTTCAGAATTAAATCAGCTTCTTTGTGTGCCAGCAATAGACAGCTGGGCTTTTGCATTGCTTTTGTTCATCATGGCTATGAATTTTATTCTGGGCATGATATATTTGGTGGATTTTAGTGGTTGAGTCTCTTAATGAATGAAAAATTTCTGATGAAAACATTTAACTGGAGAATTTCTTATTGACTGAAGACACTAGAGGGGGTTCCTTCAGAGCTGTACAACATCAGTGTACAACCCAACAACCTTGATCAGGCTCCTCCCTTAAAAAAAAGTGGTCACTTTTTTTTCTGCAGCTGAATTAATCAGCAAAGATTCAGTGGAAATGGTGACAGTAAATTGCATAAGCTATGAGTTGCCCCAAGCCTGGTCTAAATTAATCTTCTTTGAGCTGTGTGTCCTGAATTTAGATCACCATACTGGCCTTTCCTGTAAATATTGTAGAAAATGTAGAATACAAATACCCTGTGAAGTGCAGCATCAAAATAAATGATCTGTTGCCTCATCTTTAACACAAAACTTGCCTCATAAAAATTGAAGGAGGCTTTCACGCTTTTGGAAATGGCTTCTAATGATCCCTCATAAATTAATCCCTCCTTCTGGAAGTAGAAACCAAGTGAACATTGTTGATTGCCATCCAAAAGCGGTGTGCTGTACAATTTACACCACTGGTCAGAAAATCACATCAGGACTGACTAAGCTGCACCTGTTACCAAGATTAGTTTACACAGTTCCCACTTAGGGTAGATTTCTATTTCATACAGGTGTTGAAACAACTCAGGAATGAAAGTAGACAGAGTAAATATATGATCAAAAATAAAAAAGAAATAGTCACCAAAACCCAAATGGCTTTCTCTGACAGTGCTGAATGTACCATCTGTTTCCATTGCATTATAAATTGATATAGAAAATTGCTATGCAGTGCTATTTCTGAGTAGCTTCTCATTTGCATTTGCTTTTGTTAAAAAATGGACCCAACTGAAAACCATCACGCTGAAACCCACTGGACTTTGGAAGGAAGCATTCAAACCAGCCTGGGGTGTTTCAGCCTGGACCTGGCTCCACAGCTAAATGGTGCAGCTGCCCACACATGTACTGGGTGTTAAAACACAGCTTTGGATCCAGGCACCACATGGCTCGTCAGATGTTCAGGCTCCCGGTCCAAATGCCCACTTTTATTTAGCACTTTAACAATTGACTCATTATGATGACATAAGGCTTGCCACCTAGCTACCTTAAATAACCAGAAAATCGTTTGACTCGGGCAGCCAATGTGTAACAGCAGCAATAAGGACACTTTCAAAGAGTACCAAGAGTACAAACTCAGTTGTCTTCGATTTATTCTGTGCAGTACAATCAAATCACCAGGACACAGCAGGGTAACCATTTGCCATGGCCATGGTTGTGATTAATCTCAATGTAAATCACCATCCAAAGCAACCTTTCATCCTGTGGCTGGAGGAAACTGAGTTACAGCTTTCTAACACTGTATAATAGTCCAAACCACTTGCAGGCAGAAATGGAAAAGCCAGAGAGCTTGTCAAATCTAAGTTGGTGACATATTGTATCTGTTGGACTCTGTGCTGGGCAAGAACAGATGTAAATGAAACTCCTCCCTGACATCCACTTCTTTCCCTGCATTATCAGTTTTGGATAGGCTTAAAAGACAAAAGATACAGAGCCAGCTCCAAAACGTAGGTGTCTGTGGAGGACATGTCTGTCCCCACGAGCAGATGTATTTATGGAGCAAGTATTTTCATGATTTTACTTCACATCACAAGGAGCTTTGGATGTCTACTTTATTCCAAAAAGTAATGGCTGTATTTCCTGTCCTCTAATAAACCTGAAATAATATTTTTATTTGTCTTTTATTTAGTTGTCTCCATTCATTGCTAACTTTATGGGCTTCTGGAACAAACAGAAAGGAGAATTCAGCAAAGATTGAATTTGCCCAAAGAAAGTTCTTGCTGTAATACTTGAGCACGCTGTTGTGTAGGGGTGTTAGAACCAGTGTGAATTCAAAGCTTCCTGTGCTGTCTACTTGTATTTCTGGTACTTAGAAATTTTCTTTCAAAGATACAATCAAGGCAAGATTGAACTCCTCACATCTTTGGGGTGCAAAGGATTGTTTGCATAACTGCTGAGAGACATGGCAATGGTATCCACACCTCTGCAGACCAGTAGGAAATGTAATTTTCACAGCAGGCTGGTGATATACATGGATGTGGGTTCCTGCTGGCTTACCACAGGAAAATTTGGATCCATCATTCCATATTCTGGGCTCAGACAGCAGCCTGGGAGTCACTGGGCATTAGACCCTGCTTGTGTCTCCAAGGCTGGCAGGACAAGAAAGGAAAATGTTCATTTGTAGTTCCTGTGTTCTTCATCTTCTGTCTGTGTAGACCTTAAACACCTGGGCTCTAGCTTGTTATGGTATAATGCTGCATTACATGTGGTAATGTCAAAATCCAGATAAATACATAAACAACAGATATTTGAAACTCTCTCCTTTACATCAAGTGATGCTGGTTACTTCTCTATACTATTTGTTAATGAACTGGAATTTTTCCTTGTAAAATTCTCAACTGGCATTTGCTTGTTGATCAAGCTTTTTAACATTTTGAGGTCATATTGACCAAAAATTTGGTATTAATGGGTTTATATTTTTTTCTTTACATTGCCATGCCTCACTGATAGATTGCCAGAGAAGGAAGAGATCAAACTTAATATATTCATTGAGAAACTTCAGAATTAAATCTGCTGCGCATTTACTCCAAAGAACCTGAAAGTATAGAAGGCAGTGAACCTGGAAGCAGGAATATGGTGAACACAAGGTAAAATCAGCATTTGTTGTAGATATATAATGTTACAAATTATTGTAGATAAACTGGTAGCATAATTTAGCCACAGGTTTGTGACAATATGAGGGACCTCAGCTGTTTGACTGAAGGCTGTAATCCCAAATGGTCTTGAAACTGCTGTTGATTTTAGTGTTGCTTATGTGTAGCTGGGTCACTGGGAGCTTTCACACCACAATGCACTTGCTGCACGTGTTCTTTGTGAAACTTGTGCTTCATAGTCTGCCTTCTGGACAATACAGTGTATGGCAGCGTCAGGGTCAGACTGCTTACATTCTGTGAGATATAGTCCTCCTTGGGAATTGTGCTATCCTATTTTAGTCATAGCTACAGGGACAAGGACGCTGTCTGCTGCAGAAAAGAACTTCTGCACACATGTAAAGCTGTGTTTGTAACCACAGGTAGGGCTTGCCTTGTGTCTTTACCACGGTGTGCTCTTGCTCAGTTGTGTCCCTTGAAGTGTTTGCACTGGCATACCTGAAAGAGGTGAATATCAGAGGAAGAGCTGGGGTTTGCAATGCACTCAATAGACCTTCCTTTGTAGGTACATTGGGCAAAGGAATAAAAAAAAAACCCCTTAACAGACCTTTTCCTCTTTAGATTGTGCACTTTCCCCTTGTTCGAATATTTTGCTTCAGTGGTATTACCCAAGCTAGCTACTGCCTGAAAATGAACAGTTTGTGATTTCCAAGGATCTAAAATACAGGGCTAGAAATCTTCAAGGGGACAAGAGGACACAGATCTTGTGAGCATTTAATTAAGTTACATTTATTATATTCCAAATTCTTTTGGATCAGAGAGAAGGAAAATGGTTCTGTTTTCCACTGCAAATATCTATCTGTGATCGTTGAGCTACCTAAACTCCAAGTAATAAATGCAGGCCCAGTCTGTATCCATGCCTAGACAAGTTTTAGACTCTTTTTCCTATTTTATACTGTCCATTCCTTTAGAAACAAATGAGGAGTGTCTGATAATGGAGCAGGACATCAGATCTCCCCCACAGTGTAGACTTGGGCTCAGATCAGTATGAACAAAGATTGCAGGTTACAAGTTTCACAAGTTTCAAATTACAAGTAAATGCTGTTTTGTTTCCCTCTCCTTTTTTTTTTTTTTATTTTTTTTTTTATTTTTTTTCTCCTGCACAAATGTTAGTTAGCAAGGCCAGTGAAATTTTGCTTTGTGAGCCATGAAATTAAAGCAAACAAACCTGGTATCTCATCACAGCTTGTATGGTCAGTGAAAAAGTTGCTAAGTCTGAAAATGTAAAGGACTGGATAAACAGAGGAGTTATGATTAACAGAGGGTGAATAAATTCAGAGGTTTACCTGAAAAATGGCAAAACACACAATGAAATATTTCTACTGGAATTATGTTCTTGTTGTAAATATTCGTGATTGGTGATTTATTCAATTAAATATGTTATGGACCCTGCTGAGTATACTTTCGAAAGGACTGAATCCTAGAAAACCTTTTATTCCCCTTGGCCCTTTGTAAAGAGCACTGAGAATTGTTATGCCTTTAAATGTATAAAAATACCAGCCTATCTTACTTATTTGATGAAAGCTAACCAGTTTCCAGCCTCCTTTTCACAGAGTCCTACAATAACCAATACCTGAATGTTGCTATGGGCTCATTTCACAACAGAGACACTGATTAAAACAGAGAGTAAATTAATTGTCTGGGGTCACAAAAAGAATCAGTGACTGAGATGTCAATGAAATCAATGCACAGCAGCTTCTTTTTAATGTAAATGCTATTCCATCTTTTAACCTGGTACTGTCCTGAGATCATGCAATACTTGGTGAAGAAAATGTTCAGCCATATTTCCTGTTCTGGATTTCCTGTTACTAAAAATGATAGCCATGTTATGCTAAAGACTCAGGATCTATAGATAGAGATTTTTCTCCTCACTAGAAGCTAAAAATAAAACAACTTTCTATCAGTGCTAAAGCAACTTAAAAGTCATATTGATCCTATTGAACAATGAAAGTGTTTATGTTTATGGCTATCTTACCCATCAGCAAAATATTTAGAGAAAAGGAATTTGCAGTCCTCATAGCTGTTGACAGCAACAGCAAGAAAGCATCACTAAAACAGACTTACACTGATTATTTAGAGGTCAGTATTTTCTGGGGGACTGTGTCAATCCCTCTTTTGCCTCCAAGATACAGATGGGAAAGGGCAGAGGATTTGCTGCCACCTGAGAAGGAGCTGCCAGGGTACTCCTCTCCCTTACATACAAGCTACATCAACTTCTGGAGTTCTCAGCAGCTGGGAATAGCTGCTCAGTGCTGGAAATTCAGCATAATCAATTTCTCTTTTCAGCAGGTCTTTTTTTTGTCCCATTAAGCCTGCAAAGAGTTGGAGACATAAGATCTAAGGTAGATGTATTTCAAGGTGAAATAATCTCTACAGTGTCCCTTAACCATTTTTCCAGCTCCTGAAGATATTGAGGCGTGCATTCTGTCCCTCAAGACCAATGTGATGATTCTCCAGCTAGCCAAGAGAATTCCACTTAGCACTGCAGCTTGGCAGGGTCATCCTAGGAGATAATGCCACAATTTACTGCTGCTTCACTCCTGTAGAACTGATCCTTTGTAAAAGGACAAGGTGTTTGTCTGTAAAGTTGGAAGATCCTGTACTGCAGCTACATTTGTTCTACAGAAGTAATGAGAAAAGATTTGAGCTTTGCAGGCTCTCAAAGCTATATCTTTTACAAGAACTAAGAGAAAACCAGGATCTTGAAATCTAATTCTCAGAAATGTTAGAAGCATCTGGCCTCCTAGAGGGTCTTGTCAGCCAGTTTTTGTGGAATTACAGTTGCACTTTCCTAATTTTATTCTTTCTACTGTTGTAGGGAAGAACTCACAAATTATAAGACCAGGTACTGGGAAGAGGAAGGAAAATAACCACACATAGTTTTTCAAACGGAAAAAGTAAATAGACTTTTTCACAAACAAGGATGGAGAAATTATTTCCTCACTACATTTCTAAATGCTGCACTGCAAACACAGGGAATGTAATAGGTTGGCTGTATCACTTTAAATTTTTTCCAAGAAAATCTAATGAAAAAAATATTGTTTTCCAAAAAACCCCTATGCAAGTAGTAGTAGATTTTTAAAATATGTAGATAAATGTGAATATGTCAATGACCATGGAAAGGAAAGGATTACCAGGCACTTTGTTTGTGATGTCATTTCTAATGTTCCTATTTTGGGAAATAACTGACTAAATACTACACTGTATCACCTTGTAAGGACACTTTAACAAATCAGTTCTTTTTCAAGGACATTAATATGTATGATACAAGGAAAAAATTCCTTATCTGATTCATGGAAAGTCTAGGCAGTTAGACACCTGTGTCTGCAATCTTTCCCTAAAAATAATAACTGGAGTGAATATTGCAAAAAAAACTTCAACAAAATCTTTCTGGGTGCTGAATTGTTGATATAGAATTTAATGGCGAAAAGAGTAGGTATCTTGAACAGCCCAAATAACAAAACCCTTATGAAAATAATGTTAATGTCTTTTAATTTAAATTCTTCTGAGTTTGAATCCTAAATGCTTGCCTTGATTGGTATTTTTATACTCAGTCACTTGTATTGTGCTGAATAACTCAATATTTTATTTTTGTATGTTGAAGATAATTTATCTTGAATAATATCATCTACTCCTTCATTACTTGAAATTATTGATTACCGTATTTTTTCTGTGTTTGATTAGGTGAAGTCAAACACTGAATTCCAAACCTGTCACACTATCTCTTTTAGAGATAATTTTGCAAATACTTGCAAGCAGGCATCATTTATTCTGTGTAGCTCAGTTAACTGTGCTGTAAGGAACCTGGAGACAAGCTCTGTGAAATATTTGTAAAACTAGGACTTTAAATTTTAAGCATTTAAGCAAAGAAGATGCATTGAGCAATATGAATTTACATATTCAGAATTCTATTATTTTCACATTATCTAATGTTAAATAAGAATACTTTCCACTATATAATAAATTGTAGTTCTTTTGTGGGGGACAATACACAGTTGAAAAGGGACATTTCTAGAATCTAGGAAGGGGCTCAGTAGTTTGGGTTCATAGTTTTTGCACAGTTTGTATTTTCATAATCTCTGCAGCCTTTAGAGATGACCACTTGTCAATGCTTTAACTCTTAAATCTCTTCTAGGTTTATTGATGTCCTTAATGCACTCTTCTCTTAGTAAATAATTTGATGTGTATATTTCATTTAAAAATTACTCTTGTGCTCTTAACTCTGACCCAGTTACCAAATCAAATGTTTCAGATTATTCTCCTTCTTACATCTATGCATAGGTATCAGTCTGCCCCTTTTTCTGCTTACTGATAATTTGAGGAAATTGTAGCCTCGGTTTTGTATGCCTTTATATTAAAAGTAAAATGCTGGCGACCCTTCCTAATTCTTAAGCTACAGATATATTAACTGTCAGACCAAACTCTATATTAACTTAGGCCAAATCTCTGCAGTTGTCAAATTGAGTCCAATTTTGTGTGAAATCTGTGATTTATCCCAGCCAAACACCATGCCCATGGCATCTGCACCTGCCCTGTCTTTGCACATTGATGTAGCAGTGAAAATAGTTTCCAAGCCAGTGTCCATAGGTGGTTTAAAAATAAGCAAAGATTTTAAATCAAATTCATAATTACAAGTATGTTTCTGTGGACAAGTGTCAAATTTGGAATTGTTGTGATCCATAGTGTGCTACTAATCAAATGTCATGAATCTTCTAGCATCTCCTAGTTAACTGTACAAATGTTCATGAGTCTCAGATGTTTTAATTGTTTGAAATGGAGCAATTATGCATCTGAGAATTACTCCTGGACATGCCAGTGAGAGGGTGTGATGGGAGGAGGATTTGTTATTGTTTGAAAAAAGATTGTCAGCCAATATAATGATTGAAACAGTCCAGCAAGCACCCACTATCAAATCTGAGAACATATAAACTAAACATTTCACAAAAACTAGCCTGAAAATGAGTTTTCTAAACTGTTCCAGGAGAGCTTACACATAGCAAATGTATCAAAGAAAATGAGACTTTGCTTATGAACAATTCATAAATCTAATAGAACTAAGGTGGTAGCAAATAATATTCATGCAAAAGAAAGTGATAGCTCTATTAACTTCCAGTCAGCAAGGTACATGAAAAATTTTGCACATGGTCCACCTCTTCAACTCTGTCTTTATTTGGCTTCTGCCCAATTAAATTACAACTGAAATGAAAGAATTTGGTTGACAGTTTGTCTGGGTAGCCCTAATCTCTTCTTCATATAAGGAGTACTTTTTGGCTTCATGAAGGATAGGACTAGAAATGGAATGGTTTAGGATGGAAGGGACCTTCAAAGGTCATCTAGTGCAACCCTCCTGCAATTGGCAGGGTTATCTTCAACTAGACCAGGTTGCTCAGAGCCCCATCCAACCTGGCCTCCAGTATTTGCAGGGATGGAGCATCCATCAGCTCTCTGGGAGAGAGTTCCACTGTTTTATCACCCGCAGAATGAAAAATTTCTTCTGACATCTAGTCTGAATCCAACTGCTTTTAGCTTAAAACCATTTCTACTTGTCCTATTGGAGCAGGCCCTGCTAAAAACTCTGTTCCTGTCTTTCTTATAAGCCCCTTTGAGTACTGAAAGGCTGCAATGAGGTCTCCTTATAGAAGAGCTTTCTCTTCTCCAGGCTGAAGCCCAACTCTCTAAGCACACAGAGCAGTTCCACAGACCTCCACCATGTAAAATAAAGCATGTCAGTGCTTTTCCTGTGTATTTGTATGAGCAGCCTCTGTAGTTTTGCACAGGAGATGACAAAACCACATTTTCTGATGGCTCTGTTGGGATGTAGGGAAAATTCAGCATTGGGAGTTATCTGTTTGTTATCTGCCTTAGTTAAGTGTGCCTGATCTTCAAAAGCAGATCAGAACATTTCCTTTTTCCTAAGTTTTTGATGATGCCAACTCTGATTCTTTCCTTCTGCTGTGATTTTGATTGTAAATTTACTTACCAGTTTTTCTTCCTGCAATTGTTTCCATAGAGGGATGGGATTTTTTTCAGTAAAGGGAAAATCATCCTTAGCTATTTAAATGTTGTGAATATTTACTGAGCACCATTTTACTCTGTTGAAATTTTCTGTGCTATTTGATACTTATTTTTAGTCTCATCCATTATTTTTCACTTGTTTTAGCAATCACAGTGATTTATGTTTTCCCTCTGCTTTCAAAATGTGTATTTTTGATACAGATTTTATTTTGAATATGCCTAAATGTTTAAACCTATGGGAACACAGCAAGTCTATTTTGTATACTCTATTTCTCTAGGAAAGATGTGAAATATTTAAGCTATTTCTACTCTTCAGTTCCTACAGCATTAGTGCAGTTCCTGCATTTTGGTGGCAACCTGTCATGGGCCAGAGCCCAAGCTCTTTTAACTTTCATTTTTATGAAGCAAGGTTGCTGGCCATTCAATCTTGTAAGACAATTCTTTAGCATTCATGAGCTACTTTGGAAATTGCATGGCTTCTAAAATTAGACTTGGGGCAGAACTGAGCAGCTCCAGATGGAAGACAAGGAGGTGCACTGCCTGAGAGAAAAGACTCCTGGAAATAGGGTTGTTTTTTTCTAAAGGAAAATAAAAGAGAGGCACAGTGACAATTTTCAAAATGTATATATTGTTTTAAGATTAAAGGAATGAATTATTTTTGATGTCTATGGGGATACAAAGATATAATGGCCTGAAATTGCAACAAGGGAGATTGGATTAGGTATACATGTATATACACACACTAGCCAGTGTGCTTACATTTGATTGTAGGGATCAAAAAGTGTCTACTTAAGCGTTTCTATATTTTGAGAGACTTGTTGAAATGCATAGTTTAACAGGTCTCGATTCTCAAATTGGTTTTTTGCGTAGTGCAAATCAAATTTAAATTTCACAAAATTATTAATGGCTAATTGAGGGCTACTGAGAGATGACAATGTCCTAGATAGCTGCAAATTTTTTCCAGTGTCACTGTCTGTGTCTCTGCTCCAATGCTCTGAAATGAGTCAGTAGTCAGCTTTAATTTGTTCGGTTTAATTAAATTCCACCTGAATAAATGTGTTGCGCAAATGCTGAAATTTCCTGGATGATGTATGCAGCTGAGATTTAATTTGATCTACGCAGCCCTAGATTGTAAGCTACTCTCTTCCAGAAAGGTGTGCTCCATGTAATTACTTAAATAATAACTTAGATGAACTTGTAAGGATAATTATATAAAGAAGGCAAAGCAAAACTGCGCACAAAAACCTATTTTTGAATGTGCCGTCATTATCCTTAGAATAACAAAAATCATCAGCACACCAGAAGTATATTTCACTTTCAAAACACAGTCTTGTTAGGTGTAGCAGCTGGTTTACTTAACTTGATACTTTCCTGTCTACCTATTACATTCATTAAACAGCTAGTACTGTGATCAGATAGAACAGCATTTTCTGCTAGGATGTCTTGCCTTTGGTAGAACGACAGTGATGAATTGTATTTTTGTTTATGATCCGTGATGTGAGGAATTGAAATAAATGCCACATCATTGTCCTTCTCTTTCACACATAGTGCAAAATGGACCAAAAATACTCCCTCTCTCCCAAACCTCCTGGCTCTAACTGACTGATGGAAACATGTCAAGTAACCGTATTTATTTAGGCAATGAGGAAGCATGGATATCCATCAGTCAAGGTAAACAGTGCTCACAGGGGCTGGGAGAAAAACTTGTCCTTTCCAGATGGTTCAGAAATTCCTCTTCTCTTGTACTGTATTTTACAATACTGACTCCCCTTAAGGAGCTGCATAAAATTCACTCCTGTGTATGATTTTACAGTACATTACTGTAACTTCTAAATCAGTGTAATTCTCTGAACCTTTCCACACGTGCAAATTCACATGGACTCCATTTCCTTTCTACTTGCTCCTAAGGTAATTTTCCTGTTACTTTTATTAATTTTTTTTTTTTAATCCTTGTTTTGCAAGTTCTATTTAATCTAGGACAGACTTCCAAAGACCTTGCCTGAAAGTTGCAAAGCAGAGTTCACTGAAACTAGTGACAGATAACTGACTAAAGATTTAAGAGGTTACTCTACTCCCACTATATATATATAGGTTTATCTGAATTTCTGTAGGTCAAAAATTTCTGTACTTCTGTAGACATATATTTTTAATATATATTCTCATTCTAGTGATCTCTTCGTTACAAATTTAATTGAAACTTGCCAATACTTTTACTGAAATGTGGAGGTAGTCACAAATGTTTTCATAATTATAAAATTTAGAATAATTAACACCTATTGCTAAGAGAGAAGCCTTAGATAATCTTTTCACCTTCTAACACAGAAGAATGAGTCCAAGGTATGGAAAATGCTTGGTTTCTATAAAATTCTATATTTTTTACATAAAGATAACAGCTTCAAATTTAATTTTCCACTTATTTTCTAGATTCTTTTCATATGTGAGAAGCCTTGGAAATCATGATTGGTATGGGCACATAAAATTTCATACCGGTTTTTATTCACATGTGGGAAATAAAGTCCAAATTACTGCGTGCAAGATTTGGAACAATTTGTTCTAATCCACAGATCATGTCTCCCAGGAAGTTTTCCAGACTGCAGGAAAATTTCCACAGTTAGCTCCTCCTTGAGGTCTCTTTATCTTCCTGGACCTTGCACACCCTTCAACGTAAAAACCATTCTGCCTATGGTGGCACCACTAGGTGCAATGGGAAGATGGAAAAGAAAGGAGTGGCTCCTCCTGGAGTGCTCCAGACTGATGGCAGCTCAGAGGGAAGGAGTGCACTGGCAGTGTGCATGCAGAGAAAGGGAAATAAATAAAGAGGGACAGTGGACAGAATAGTGGATAACCCTGCTACTTGGTTGCATAGGCAATGAAGCCCTGTGGTTTTGTAGCTAAAATTTGCAGGTTGGTATTCCAAGAGGAGTTTGGAAGTCAGTAAGTGCTCTCAATGGTTGCTTCACCAAGGAAACAGTGAAAGACTTTAATATATTATTATGCTTTGTGTTAAGAAAAATGGATTGATTTGGTTACTAGTAACAGGACCAAATTCAATTCCTAGGGTAAAGTAATAAATATTGGGTTTAGACACCACTCAGAGATCAGTGAAAATTGAATTGTATGGGTGCTGAGAGAGCTCCATTTTTCAGCATTTCCTCCCCAAAGGGCTGTGTGCTTTTGCATTGGATTAGAGTAGCCACTCAACCTGAGGCACATTCAGTTGATTCACTCAGGTGACTGTGCTCCTTCTCCCTGAGCTACATCCTGTTCCCCACTTCATGACATGACTATTAGTTTTGTTCTTTATAGAACTATTAGCAAAAATGAGAAAGAATCTATTACTGTGTTTAACTTCCCATTTCTACTTTGTTTTCTCACTTCAATACAGTTTTCTTGAGTAATTTAATTCATTCTGTAAGGAGTCGGGGGAAGCGGAATTCGCTCAGTGCATCCATCTGCTTCACTAAGAGGTGTGGGGTTAGATCTTATTTTAGTTGTTATGTCCCTCAAATCCTGTGCCCATGCTGCACTTTCTCAGCATGAATTTCACACTGGTTTCCTTTCTGAGATTTACTGGGCATCTTTGGAGACAAACCTGGGTGATCCATCGTTTTGGTTTCTCCCAGGAGGGAAAGGGCTTGGAGTGATAGTTCTCTGGCTAACGACTATCAGGGTACACCAAGTATGGACACGAGACAGCCTATTTCTCAAAAGGAACTCTACAACAAACTAAATTAGTGATGTAGCTGCACCCACTGAGCTCACAAGCAGCTTAATTTGATTTTCCTGGGTTTTTGGTTTGTGGCTTACTATTGTGTTTATTAGGGGCTTCTGGAAAAAAGATTACCCTCATTACTGCCAGTCAAAGTCTGACAAGTGCTACATGTGTTTGTAATTAGGTGGTCAAGCTCAGCTGGCTATATCTGGCAAGGATGGTAAACAGCTTAGGACAGAAGAAGTGAAAAGGGTAAAGTGCCAGTGCCTTGCTGGATGTCACTGGATAGGGGTGCATATACTGCTCAAGGAAGGGGGCTGTGACATGCCCCCAGGTGTCATAGGTGTGATGTGGGGAAGGAGACAAGGGAAGGCGTGCACAATAGCAGAGAAAAGTGTTGGGAGTTCAGAGATATTGTAAGAGAATCATCACCCACTTATTTTAATAAAGGTCAGTGTCTTGTCATTTAACCCCACTATAAATGTAGATGTCACTACCACTTGGTGCTGAAGAGAGAAATGTAACAACGTTCTAATGCTCTAATTAAGAGAGTACTTTTTGAGCAATGCTAAAACAGCTTCCTTACTTTTCTTTCTTTGTAATCAGTTGATAATTGTGACATTTTTCTTGGCTTTAACTGTGTCTCCCTGAAGGCATGTTAAAGACCCCCTGTGATTACAGCAATGGGAATCATGTTCCTGAAGTGATGGTAACAGAGACACTTATTAAAATTTGGCCCCTGCTGTTTGTAGTTTCTCAAGACTACACTTTGGCAAAATTTAAAATGGAATTACACTATGCCTGACAATTAGAAATTATGCTATATAGCCCAAGTGTTGGGTGAGAATTAGAGAAGCAAGTATGGACTGTCAGAACATCTGAAAACAGAAGTGATGGTGGACTGCTTGATGGTGCATTTAGCAGATCATTGGTTTTGTGGCTGGTGTAAAGCAGATCTCTTGGCATACTGTGTACACAAAAAGATCACATTGTGCAGCATGCTGTTTGAATGTTTGCAAGGCATTTGAAGTGTTTATCTGCAGTTCTCAAGTCTCTGGTGGAAATATGATGCCACTTTTTTAAAGCCTGCCCACCTGAAGAGTATTTTAAATTAATACTCGACATGACTTGTATCAGAAGAGAACAGAATTGCTATTTGACTGTGACCAGTTTACACTGTCTCTTGAATCAGCAGCTTGTGTTTGTCTTGTAACTTACACAGCAATTCTGTTTTCACCTCTAGTGTTTATATCCCTTTCCCTTTCAGGCAACAGCAAAAGCCAGAAAATAGCCTTTGTGAGAATGCCGCTGAGATTTCGAGCATCAAAGCAATCTCATTATCAGTTTACATCCCCAGCTGGAAATCAGAGGTTGTTCAGCACATCAAACAGTGGAGTGGGGGTGTGTAATGTGCAGCCCAAGGGCCAGATGAGACCTGCTGAGTCATAAGATGTGGTCTCCAGCTGCCCTCTCCTGTATCTGAGGGATGGGGACAGAGGAGCAGAGCTGCTGGCTGGTGCTGCCAATGAGCTTGAACCACCATGAATTATTCCCATCCAAGTGCCAAATAGGGTTATATGCACTTACAATAAATGTCTATCGTTTATATGCAAACTGGTGGTGGCCCTTGGTGTCCTGACAAGGAACCCGTATAAACTTCAGGACTGCAGAAGGGAATCCTCTTCTGCAGTGTGAGCCTGGGCTGCTCTTGCATAATAGCAAAGGAGGAGGACTGACAGAAACCCCTCAGTTCATCTTGCACACTCTGCTCTTGGGTACATGAGCAAGAAGGGAAGGAAAGAATATTCTCGCTGTACAAATTCTCACTGCCTCAACCCTTTGGTTTCAGCAGACATGTACATGTAAAACCCCCACTACATCACCGAGGTCTTCATGATGGATCTGCAAACGACATTACACTTGTCGAATTTTTATGCTGTGGAAAGAATTTTAATTATTTCAATTACTGTTTCTGAGTTACTGGGAAATATACTCAGAATCTTTCATTAGTGCATCCAGCTGTGCAAATGAAATATATAATCAATATAAAATGGTTTTGTCATACCCTGTTTGAACAACGATCTATGATAGTTTAAAATTCAGAAGGTTCTTCTGTGATAAAGTTCTATTAATGCTTTCATTAACAAGAAATTACATTACAATGTCTGTGGGGCTTACTTCAGTGAAAGGACAATTTCTTTGTTGGTAATTTCATCTTGACGTTATTCCCCTCTATTCAGCTTCCCCAAATGACATTTTTCTAAAAATCAGCACTAATGCAGTAGTTAACCTTTCTCAATATTATTTAAGAAGATAATGCGGAGATACAGTCGCACAAATAATTAAACCTTGAAAACCTCCATTTTACCCACTGCTGCAAAAGTACAGCAAAACTTCCACCATATCCTTTATTTCACAGATAGTACTTTTAAAATTGCAATAATGACCTTGAAATTACAAAAGAGGGTTGGCTGGCTGACATACAGAATGTGAAGGTTATTTTTTGTATGGAAAGGAAGAATATAAAGATATTTTCAAAGAATTTGAACCAATTTCATTTACTTTTAGCATGGGCAGGATTCTAATGTCCTTTATATTATTTCTTTTTATGATAAAACTGACATTGAACAAGATACGAGGGTGGGGTTTTATGATTCTGCAATACTGAAAGGTGCACAAATAGTTTACTCAAGATAGCCCTCAATTTTCATTTATTTAACTTATTTATTGTCACAAACAATGCCACAAAAGAAATGTCTTCTCTCTTTTTGGGGGATAAAATCTGAGTGTGACCCCTCTCATGCAAATTATGTCTTTGCCTGGGGAAAGCAAAGTGTCTATGTTGTGCTGTGACCCACTGGGGAACTTTGAATGACAGGTACTGGAAACTGAACTTCTGCAGTGTGAAACATGGGGAATATGCGTTGATCTTGACTTGCAGCATCTCTTCAAAAATGAGGTGAAAGTGCAGGGGTTTTGGTGTCCTGGCAGATTTTATTGCCATAAATCACTTCTTCAGTATCTCCCAAAAGTGCAATGTTTTTGAAAATGGACACCTATAAAATGATTAATTCATGTTATGTCTTATTCTAGTTTCCATTTATGAGGTTAGGGTGTTTTATTTGCTAGCTGTTGTTGACAGTCATGGGGGACAAAAACCTTCAATTTTATTCGCATGAAAGCTGAAATTTGTATCCAGTCACTTGATTCTAGGAGCTCTGATCAACTATGGGGAGACAATAATCAAATCCCTAGAAATCATATGGCTGCTTTTGTTACAAGATTTTCAATGGGAAGAAAAATAGTTCTGGTGTATTATGACCAGTGAATGAGAATAGATTCTGTGTTGTCCTAAATCCATTCTGATCTGCTCAGTACAACAGATCTTAATGCTATATGAGCAAACGAGCTGGGGATTTCTTTCCTCTAGACAAATCCTAGCGTCACAGAAGGATGTTGATACCAAAATTGGTCAGATTGAAACTTTATAACACAGTTTGGAGTGGTAGAAAGCAGTCATTCTTTATTGCAGCATGCTGGGCACTCGGGAGACACTTCCTCTAATCGAGCGTGCCGAGCGTCTGGTAAAGAGTTTTTATCATACACACAGGAGACTTGAAATGAGCACCCTAGAAATGTTCTCCAGTAACTCTCACATGATTAAACCTACAGAAAACCAGGTAATCAACTAATTATACTGTACCTGAAAGGCTGTGTACCACCATCTATAATTAAAATCTGGGAGAAAAGTACCACGCCGCTGAAATTGTTGGGTCTAAGCATGCAGTTTGCAGCACACAGAGAGGTGGATGGCCAGCTTGCTGCCATCAGTACTCTGCACTGTTTTCACTCACATTCTTAAAAAGCTGAAGTGCACTGCATAAGTCTGAGTTAATTTTTAAGAGGCAAAAAAAAAAAAAAAAAAAAATTGGCAAAGCATAAAAGGCTCGAGTATCTGCATATCAATCAGACAACAGCACAGTGTAAAAAAGCAGTGAAATATTTTATTAATATTTCAAGAAGTTCTTGCTCTACTGTTCTAAGAGACTATCCTTTATTTAACCCTTATTGATGTCAGAGTGATCTTGAGAAGTGCCAAATACAAGTGGATGTGTTTTCATTGTGTTTAGCAATCGTGGGTGTCATAGAATGAAAGTAAGTATTAGGAATTGGCATAATCTAAAAGCCGCTCAAATTAAAACTAAAAAATGAATATTTTTGTAGATGATCATGCCAGGAAAATAGCACTGGGAAATTAATGTCTGTCTCTGAACAAAGAGGACTCTTTGAAAGCAAAAATAAAGAGATATAGCAAGGCAATGAATACAACGAAGACATCAAAAGAACACAAGAATGATTACATCAAATCAAAAAGAGTTTAAATATTTTAAGGTGCAAGACAGATCAAAGGCTTTTAAAGGTATCAAAATTGTGAAGCCCATGAGGAAATTAGGATGCTGAGAAGCAAAGATTAGTTAATGATAATGTACTTACCACCATTTAAAGTGGAAAATTACAATGTTCTAGGGTAAGGCAAAATATTTAGTAATAATAATTCTCTCATTTTTCATTAGGTGAAATTAAAACATACATAACACCTGAAAATTTGGTATTTTTGAATTTGCCGTCATGGTTATGCAGAAAAAAAGGCTAACTTATAGTTGCTTAAGCTTCCTTGAAGGTGAAAATGAAAGTAATGGATAAAATTCAATCAAAGACAGAATAAACAGTGAGAAAGCCTCTGACTTGGATTCAGGAGAGTGGAATTAAGTATTTTACTGGAGCATTTATATTGATGCCAGTGCTAGAGCTTGCTCAAATGGAACTAGGCTAGAAGAATATTTTATGATGCCATCATAGTGGTGAAAAAATCCACATTATGAACCATCTGTTCTGTGAAAATATTTTGGTTCACTGAGGTGATTTTACAAAGTTTTGTTTTACAAAATTGTCATTTTCCCTTGCTGCTTAACTCAGTATAGCCCTAAGTACTGTACATCCAGGAAATAAGGAAGAAATACAAATATTTACTTGAGAAGGTCTTTTTGAACACAAGTTGTCATTTGTTTTTGTGTCCACAGCTCCCAACCCTGGAATTAGAAAGCAAAGAGATAAGACTTTTAAGCTTATAAGGTAAGGTTAAGATGACCTTTTTTTCAGTTAGGTTATCTAGACTAAGCTCCCAATTCCAATTGGACATTCTCTTGTCCAATCCCCGGGAACGCATCGCTCCAGGGTCTTGAAGACATCTCTTGGTTCTTTTGAACCTTGGTCATGGCAGGATCCTGGTTCACATTCACCACCATGACAATGGATTCCACGTTTCTCTTTCCTTCTTGGCACCCTCTGTTCCTTCACTGTGCATGTGGCTGCTCAGCATGTGGAAAAACAGTGACTTCTGCAAGGATAACTACACAGTCAATGGAATTCATCCAACAAATTGGGGGAGGGGGACACATGACATGGAGAAGGGAGTTAATATTTTTTTTCTGTTTTGGAGGCATTAAGAATGCACCTCTGTTTTGTAGACCAAGAAACTGTAATAGAGGGACCTGAGAGCTACTTGGAGAGGCTGATGCAGTCTCTAATGCTCTGGTGGATAATAACCAGATTATAACTCCACAATTCCTACAAAGAAACACAAGCAGTATGAAAGTATAGTCTGCATCCATTTGTCCATTATCTCTAATGAAATTAAATAAAGCACATGGGACCACATGTTTGAAGAATAAATGCACATTAAAATTCTTAACAGCGTGAAGATTAAGACAATATGGTTTTGTCTAGAGCTTTCATCCAGGGAAAAAAAGCTTCCTGCTTGCTTCAAGTAAGATTAGCTGGAAAAATCCTATCCTGTACCTAGAATAAAGTCTGAGTGGCAACAGGCAAATATTTTAATGTGGAAAGATTTTTACTGGTTTTAATTAAGCAAAGGCATTTTTATTGAATGTCTTTAATCTTTAATTACCACCCAAAAGCACTGAACATGACATGAGTTATTTACTGAGTCACTGAGAAATACAGCCCAATATTTTCTTATGAATACTTCATACAGAAAAAACAGTGATTTTTAGAAATATAAGTGTTTTAGGGCCCTCATTTGAACCACAAGGAAGGCAAATGAAAGAATCCCAGTGGCTTCCATGGGAGTTGGCTCATGTCTGTAATGAGTATTAGAGCTGATAGTAGGTAGAAAAATGTAGAAAAATATTTTACTGTGACTGACAATGTCCCAAAAAATCAAAATCTGTCACCAAAGACCAGCCCTGAGTATGTGTTTGGGGGCTTTCATGATTTATAAAAAGACTAGATTTATGATGATGAGAGAGCCCAGAGCAGCAGGAGCTGGGGCAGGAGCCCAGAGCTGAGGAGAGTTAGTGCTCAGGCAGCTGAGAGCAGCCTCAGGGTGATTTTGGTGCTGGGGACTCCGTGCATCATCCACAATTTGCCAGGGGGACTCCTCCAAAAGAGTCACCAGTGTGCCCAAGAGTGAGAACCTGTCCCTGTCTGCGAATATCCCTTCTGATAAAACACAGGCTTTTTATCTGTAGGACAGGGGGTTTATTCTGTAACCAACTGCTTCTACTTGTGTTGGCATAAGCCCAGGTGGTAGGCCCTCAGAGCCGAAAATGTGCCAACTGGGAAGTTATAATAGGAAAAAACAGCTGGTGTTTTTCATACTAAAATCCTGGGCATACTGTGGAGCCCAAACTGTGATCTTAAGTTTTCCTTCCTCGGCAGAAAGCTTAAAGATGTGTGAAAGTACCGATACTGCTCGATCACCACAGAGATCATGCCTCCAAAAACATGCAGGTCTTACTTAAAACTCAAAGATATCTCTCATATGTGGCCCAGGTATGGAATTTTAGCCTCTCAATAGTGTTTACCTTGCATGAGAGCAGTCGCGATTCAGAAAGGAGGAACTTTACCCACACTCCAGTGAAGTGTAGTTCTCTTTACTTAGGTTTATTTACTGAGTTTTCATGAAATTATGAAAAAACACTTAAAACTTGATGAGCACAGGATATGTAACATTTCAGAGGTAGGAAACTTGTCTCTTTATCTGTAGAGCTTGTTCATAAGGGTTCTCATCTGACCCTCTCTACTGGAGTCAGTAACACATCTCAGAAGCCAATATTCAGCCAAATTCTAGTTAGTAATTTCCATTACTAAAGCACCTTATCAAAAGCCTTAAAAAAATACCTAGTTCTGTTCAACATCCTTCGATTTTCAAGCAGTGACTGCTGCAGGACAGAAACAAGAAAATGCAGTTATTAAAAGCCTTCTATGTAAAAGCTTTCAATGTGTTTTGAACTCTTTGGCTCTACTTCTGTTCAGGATTTTTAGCTTTTTACAAGATCAGGTCTCAGGTATAAGACTAAGCACTGCATTTGTGCTTACTTTGTTTAAAGTTAAAATGAAAAGAACCATCTAGAAATCCTGATAATGTTAGCACAGGGGAGACCAAGATGGAAGTGTTACCTTGGATTGCTTGTGCCTTGTGCTTCTGGAGATACCAAGATCCTATTTTAAGTGATAATATGCCTTTTTTCCTTCCATGGGGAAAATGTTATCACATTGCTGTGTGAGTAGCTTGTCCCCAGCCAATTTCCAGAACAATGTCTGACATCAGCCTGTGGAAGTTTCCTCCCATTGAAATTCAGGATGAAGTTTACTGCAGGAATGATATCTATGGTCTGATTGCTTGTCCACTGAAATTAAGTGATAGCCCTCTATTCAGTTCATTATGCATGAAATTAAGATAGAATCCAGGCAAGATAGTGGAGTTTCAAATGTGTGGGAGACCTGGAGAGTGGGAAACCAAGGCAGAGGAATATTGTGGCAAGAATTTGGGAAACAAAGTGTGTGCACATACAACCTTTTGGAGTGTGGCACAAATTTTTGTGCCTCATTTCTAAACTGGCCAGGCATTGCATTCAGTGTGTCATTATGCCTCAGCTAATAAATCCTGCTGCAAAAGAGATGAGAGCTAATTGGGAAGGGTATCTTAGATCAGATAAACCAGGTCTGGGACCTAGGGAACTTAGTTTATCAGGACAATGGGCTAGGATAACAGGGAGTAAGGTTTTAAGAGGTTCTAGAAAATAAAGCGAAAAACTAATTAAATGCTGTTATAGAGTCAGGAATTCTAAATGGAAATATTTCTGACATTAATCAGTATCTCAGTGTTAAAGTTTGCAATACAATCTGTGTCTTTTAGCACTGGATGTACAAGTATTTATACATATGTCCCTATCTTGGTTTGAGACAATTTCAGAAGAACACTGTAACTTTTAAAGTAAAAAGCAGATGTATAGAGTATCATATAATTAAGGATGGCAAATATATGACAATGGACATATGACAAGTATATGACAGATGGAAGCACTGCGAAATCCGCATTTCTCATCATTTCAGTTTGTCGTGCTATGGAACTGCTTGGTTTTATTTCCTCTGCATGGCACAATTTATTTAATTTCCAGGAGTCTTCTGCCTACACGTAGTGGTTCCTTTTTGATGAAGCAGAGATAAAGAATTTCACTGGAGAGAGACATACGTGGCTTTTTATTGAGCTATTTATTTTTGCCCTTAAGTTTTAGGATGGTTATGATTAAAAGAATGCACTTCTCCCTTATGTGTAAAAGACTGTCTTTATAGAAATGTACACATATATGTATTTGTGCTGGGAGTAATCAAGAAACAGTATAGGAATTAACTACTCGAAACATTCTAATTGGCTATCCCAAGAATGATGGTTAATCTTTGATTAGACTTCTTACCCATGATTTAGAGCACATTTCATGATATATAGGAAAAATCTCTACTTAGGTTTGCAAACATTAGCTCTATTTCTAAAATTTTAAATGTGGTCTTGGATACTTTGAGGAGGAGTTTAATATAAATAATCTCCTCATGTCAAATCTAAATATTGGTGAGTAGTGCTCTCAGTCATTTCAGCATGAATGTTCCTATGAAAGCCTAAGAAAGGTAATGATAGAAATTCTGCATCTAAAAAAAGAGCACCTTTGCTAAAGTCCATAAGGAGCTTAAAAAAATATGTTTTTCAAAAATATCAGTACTATGCACATATGCTTTCATTACTGTATATTAGAATCTTAATACACAATATTACACATTATTTTATTATGGGCACAGACTTCCACTTTAACTAAGTTATGATTATGTTCTAGGACTTCAGTCTGTAATACAGCTTATGCAGTGCAACATACTCAGGACTAGTATTCACATTAAATATTGATAATTCTGATATTCTCCAGCCAAATATTCATAGGATGATGTCTCTATCTGTACAGCAGGTGCTTACTTATGGCAGAAAAGTGGTGGTCAGTACCAAGTTAAAAGTAATACTGATTTTTAATTTTCAACCACTTGTCCATTTAGCACCCAACTACTTGGGAGCTGGATCTTTGCCACAATCTCTTACTTCCTTATCAGAAGGATGCCTTGGGGCTGATACGGTACAAAATTAGGTTTAAAAAAAAGAAAAGTTTTATGTAGCTTACATCTATTAGAAATGTACCTCTATTTCTAATTTTTTCTCTCTTCTTGGGGGCACGTTTGCCATGGGCTCTGAATTCTGTTGTTTCCACTTCGACATTTTCATTACATGTTCTAGTTTGAGTGCCTTCTGTGCTGAGTCTGGGAGCATGACTGCTTGGGAGATTTATGCATTCCAGAGTCTCCTTTCAGTTGCCATCACGTTAGAGGCTACAAGAAAAAGCCTGCTGGGCTGCTGGGTGTAGTGACATTTTAGTTTATTTGGAGATAGAGACATCACACTGTTCCTGTTTCTTATTCAGGAGCTGCAAAAACCTGATTAATATGAAGGGTGCTCTTATAGTCATCCCACTCCAGAAAGAAGCCTGGGGGTTTTGCCCCAGATTCTCATTTGTTCTGTGGATCTAGGTCCAAAATAGCAGTTTTGGATCCAAGATCAGGAACGGTGTCAGAGAATAAAGGCTGCCAAGGAAAGAGCTGCCTGGTGATTGTAATAACATTTACAGAAAAAGTCATTACAATTTCCACATAGTGTTCCCCCTGACTCCCTGACCTAGCACGGTGGCACCTCTGTGAGACAAAGAAACAAGGCAGTTTTCTTTCCTAGGGTCATTCAGGGAGTGAGTGCTAAAAATGGAACATAACTCTTCTGAGGCTGGAAGTCAATGCACTGAGTATTGCTCAAATGGTGCTGGGAGGATATTGCCTGGTCCTGGGGCACCCAGGAGTCATTAGGCAGACAGAAAGCCTAGGCTCTTGTTTTTACAACAGGGATAAAATGGCCTCCAAGGTGTTGTTAAAAAGATCCTCCAGAAAAGTTCACATTTCATAAGATTTATATATGTATTGGCTTATTCAGAACTTTAATTAAAAATTGTGGAAGGTCCTTTAGTTCATTAATTGAAGATGTTTCCCCTGTAAATGAGAGATTAATTTATGCCTTTTTTTAATTGTTGGATGCCACCACAATTGGTGCTGCATAAGAATACATACAGTACATAGAATATGAATTAAAACAAGTGAATAATTATAACCACATCAGCCTAAAGGCAGGAGGCATTTTAATATTGGAGCCTGGTAATGGTGCATGAATTTAGAAGGATTAATTTTTCTGAGACAGTTCAGAAGTATTTAGCCTTTATTCTGCCCGTATTTAAAATGCCTCATATAATAGATCTCAGTATTTTACATAATTTAAACTTTCATAAGACATTTTGTTCTCACTCTGTGAGGTTCTTCAACATACTGAAACACTGCTAAGATCTTAAGTCTACAAATCATAATCTTTCCAAACAGATCCTTTGTTCTGAGGCTTTGCATTGGTAATCAGCAGTATCAGTGCCTGTTATAGATCAGCTTCCCCATTTGGGCTGGTGCTTCTCTTATGGAAGTAGAAATAGACTTAGATGTGTAGGTAGGCGTGGATATATATAGCAAAAGGCATTCTGCACTGGTCAGAACATCACAGTTTCCAGAATGTTGAGAATTAATGTGTCATGGAAAAATGCTTGTATTCCCTACACCAGAGTATTATTTAATTAATTTGGGAGGCAAATATGCAGCAGAAAGCAGAGTTTGCTCCACTGTCAGACAAAGCAGAGTCAAGATCCTGTGGTTTTATGGTCTCAGGAAATAGCTAACATGTATGAACTCTGTGCATGTTTTAGGGCACACACTACAGAGGGGCACTGGTTCAGCAGTGAGGCTGCTGACCATCAGCAAAGTATTGCACAATATGTGTCATTTTGAATCTTGTTCCAGTGACCGTTCAACTGGAATTAACTATATAGCTAAAAATAAGAGTGTCTAAGGCCTCTTCTAGGTTTGGCTCAGATATTTGCAGGAGGTTTTGCAGCAGTGAGACCCTTGCTGGCCAGAGTGCATCACAGCAGACTCTATAGTTGTTACAGTAATGTGCTTGAGTAGCTATCAAGAGGTTTTAAGAAATTTAGTAATAGAAGGAGATGTGGTGAAATGAAGAAGATTCCTTAAGGGGGAAAAAAAGAATCCTTCCCAATTGTAAAAGTTTCACAAGAGAGCAGAGGTTGTATTACTGTAATAATTCCATTATTAAGTTTTTGATAGACGCTTTACATATGAATATTAACAGGAGATAGCCTGGATTCAAGCTATTCACAGAGCATGGAAACATTATCTCGGGTTCCTGAATGCTTCTGTCAGCACATCCTTTGATCCTGATTTGTAACATGTCTTCTGTTTCAGTTCTGGGTTTCTGGGTCTTTCCTCTGCAGATTATTTCAGAATACATGGTAGCTTAGTGATGTGAACAAATATCTACTGAGATCAGATTCTTTAAATTTTATATGAATATTAAATCAGGTAGAAGGAACTCTTGTATGCCTGTACGTCCCTCAGCATGTGAGTTTTCTCTACATTAGAAAGCAAATCACAATCAAAGAGCCTTACATGGATTTTAGATTATGACCTTGGGCAAGTTACTGAGGCCCTCTGTGGTTTGGTTTGAAGCTCAGATTCTTGCATGTGCAAAATGCTAATGTTCTGTGCATCAAGGTGTACATATTTTTCTCTGTGTAGAAACATATGAATCCTAGAGATCACTATTTTATTTTTTTTTTAAACTTTTTATCTTTTTTTCTTTCTCTTAGCCAGTGCTACACATGTATATTTCCAATCCCTACCTGGATGTTTTATTCCTCTCTGCTACTTTAGTAGCAGGAGTCACTCAGTTTGCAGAACAGAGGTCCTGAGTTTTGCCTCTCTGTTTAAGCAGAACTCTTATTGGGTTTTAATCTTGGCTGCAGAAGCTTTTGCAACCCTGGAGTTCCCAATCTGCCTCTCCTTTGGCTGTGAATGCTTCTCTTTCTCCTACAGGAGGAAGAATACACTTCTTTTTCCCCGGGAAAATAACAGTATGACCTGAGAGACTCTTTTTTTATAGCAACTTTCTCACTCTTAAAACTATAGGTGAAGATTTTGTGCACAGTTTTGCACCTCTTGTGATATTATGAGGAAATTCAACCACTGAACTAGTGCCCATTTGATGGTTCCCCCAGAGCCTCCCACTCCAGGCTCCTTTCTTTCTTTGATGAAAGGATTGTCTGCAGTGTCCACCAGTCTAGAGCCAGGCCAGCCATCTGCCAGACGATGACTCCAAGATTTGAAGGAGCCAGGCTCAAAGATAAGTACCCAAAAGGAAAGTAGACATCTGCTTTACTTGACATCTCTGTCAGCAAGCAGCAGAAACACATGACTCTTTCTTACCAGGCTGTGGAGGAAAAGGTGAGTAGCTTGGGCATGGCAAAAACATGAGATAATAAAGCTGCTAAGTAGCTCCTGAGGAGAGCCATGTGGCTGATGAAAGACCTTATCCTTTTCAGATTTTGCCACAAAGCATTTGCAGGAATAAGAATGCTTCATCCCTTCCCCAAGAAATGATGATGGATGCTTAAAGAGCCTACTGGTTATGAACTCCAAGCCTTGCAGAGGTGAGTAGCTGTCTCTGAATATCCTGTTTCCAGCATTAAAAGAGGAAATGTATCTGCAGTTTATTTGGCTTATTGCTAAAGTTCTCATCTTTTAGTAAATTTAAAGCAAATTGGGAAGTCAGGGTCATTGATATATATATAAAGTTCTCTGTAGGGTTAATCAAGAATCCTTGTTAAAACAGGGCATCATTTTCCTTCCGTGCTTCCTGGAATTTCTGGGTCAGCAGCTTGACCTTTTCCCCTGTATTTAAAGCTTTCCAAATATTATTCTATGGTTTGGGTACAGTTTTTAACATTAGTAATAGACTTGTCTCAGCTGTGTCCAAGGAACTAATCCTCCATTTTCTGGAGAGCCTATCCCAGCTAAGAAGATAAATTGTGTGTGGGATCAAGAGTTCAGCCTACAACTGTCCAGAGGAGCTGATTGGTGACATCCTGCCTTGTCTTAGAGGCTTGTTTCATATAGTCATGGCTTTCCTTATTAGCTCCTTTTAATTCCTCTGCCTCTCCACACTGCTTAGCTTTATGTTGACTTTTCAGTTAGTTCTTTTAGCTTGTTTCTGAATCTAGGGACAGATTCTAATTTGAGAAAAAGCACTTTTTTATTATTTTATTTGCTCAATGTCTCTGAAACACTATTTTTACTGATGGCAAAAAGTAAGGTAAGGCAAAGAATAAATTGTAAGACATTGTGCTCTCCTTTAATTTCCTAAAAACTGTGGGCGAGGAACAGATATATTTGCTTGTATTCAGAGATAGACTTTATTTCTTTTTATTCTTTCAGTAGGCAATGCACACTGATATGATTTAAAAAGCAGAAAAATACATATTATCCTGTGAAATAATACTGCTTTGCATCTAGGAGAAACTGGCTTAGTTGTCTGTGGTTTCCTGAGGTAAACACAGGGCTTTCTTATGCTTTTTGTATTGAATGGAGAATTTATTTTAATTATTCTACCTTAGCTTGGACTGTCAGTTTAAATTCACCTGCTGAGTACTATCAACTGGTGCTGGCATCTGTATCCATGCTTGAAGATGTCCATATTCATTACTGGATTTCTTCAGCTTAACAAAGCTTGGAATTAAATGCAGCCCACAAAGTGAGCATTTATCATTCTGTGATGCACTGAGAGCTGGTGCTGCTAAAGGGAAGGATTGTTTCAGGCATTGAGAGTCCAGCCTGATTATGGAACTCTGACCATTTCTGGTGGAAGCGCTGCAAGAACGCCATCGTTACCATCTGCGTCCTCGACAGAGGCTTCATAGCTGAATGTTTAGCATTTCAAAAATCCTACAGATGTTGATATTGCATTATTCATTCAGTTAGAAACTGCCACAGCTGTGTGCTTTCCTGCATACTCTTTCAAGCAATCTGGCAGCAGAGCCTGGTTTGAGCAGGGCAGAGTACGGACTGCAATTTTGATGGGCATGACTCTGGTACTCATGGTTTGTGCCTGGCTGGCAAGCTTACAATCTCTGAAGGAGCAAAATGGAGTATTGTGATTGCATCCCAGCAATTTCAGTATTCCAATGACAGTGTAATGGATTGAAAATGAACATGCCTTGTGTACATCTGAATGTTCCCGTGGTACTGAAATGATTTTAGAGAACCCTTTCAAGTCAATACATCAGCCTGTCAATTAATAGTTTGATGGAGTGAAAGAAGTGAAGTATCAACTCCAAGAGAAATAGTGAGGAAAAGGAAGTAGGAAAACAATAGGAAAAAAAAAAGAAGCAAAGGATGTGGAAGAAATGGAAGAGGATGTGAAATGCACTGTATATTGAAAAAATTGAAAAGAACGACACAAAATAGAACATATTAAAGAAAAAAAATGAAGAAATATTAAATTAAATTATAAGGAGGAAAAATAAAAACTCAAGGGGGTTCGTGAAAAATATTTGGTGAGATATGGGACATCTGAGTTAGCTATTTGTAAAGGGTTCAGATTCAAAAACACAGTTTCTAAAATATTTCTAGTGAGTAACTGGTTAAAAATACTCTGCTTTTCCTGTGAGAGCAAAGCGGGAAGAAAAGAGGATTGGAATCCAAATTGCCAAATATCCATTGAATAAGATTCTTCCCCAGGAATCAGTACAAAGCTCTGTTTGTTTATTTCTACTCATAGAATCTGATATTGGAAGTTATTCAATTGCTTGAAAGCAATTTGTTTTCATAACCTGTGACTGGAAAGCCAAATCCCAAGAAGCTCTGCAAACTTTACTGAAAATGCTTTAAATCTATTACAATGATAACAAAAGTGAAAGGTGACCTTAACTTAGTGATGTCTTCCAGAAAGAGGTTTGGTACTTTGTGAATTTTTAGGAACTCTGTTTATGGTGTTTTTGTTTGGGTTTTTTTTCACTCATTAAATCTCAGTTATTGAAAACAACAAATTCACACATGAACAGTGGATGATTCCTTTGCATCAGCTATTTAAAGAAAAAAGGAGGGAGAAAGACCTATAATTCTATCTTTATGAGTTTGATTGAATTACAGCAATTAAAATCCATGTTCAAAACACAATGGAAGAATAAAAATAGCCACCTCTCCCACCATCCATCTAAACCAGCTGTCCCAATTTAGAACACATTAACCTCTTACAACATGGCAAAATAGTAGGTAGTGGTGTTGCCTTATTACCTCCTTTGTTCTTATAGCTCTCCTTTTCTTAGGGAAAGACTCTTTTTCTGGCATGTTCTAGACTCTGAAAGGTTGATTTTTCCAGGGTCAGGGAAAATGAATTTGTCACAGGACAAGAAAGACTTTTATGTTCAGCTGGAGCACACAGGAAGTTTGGGAGGCCAGGTTGAGATTGTGTGTGGGTTTAAATTTCACTAACTCTGGGTGAATGCCACTGGCTTTCTCATTCCTCATCTGAAGAGATGAAGACCCCTGGGCACTTAATGCCACTGAATCCTTGCCCCAGGACTCTACAGGGGAAGTTCAGTGTCATCGCCCTACACTTGTGTGCAAATTCTGTATTCTGACTGCACTGGACAATTGAAATAACACTTTGTGATCACACTGTTCCACATCTCTCTTCTTTTCCTATGGGGCTAGTTTAATGAAGCTCCCACCTGTCAGATGAAATCTTTTCCACTTTTCAGTGTCTTGCTTATCTAGAGAAAATATTAACATCTTTTGGGACAAGTGTAATGAAACACCTGTTCAAGTGGCCAGCAACAGCCAAGCCAGGTAGAGTTCAGTTTGCGTGAAGAGCTGGAGGAAGCACAGTCAGTCAGTAGTGAAATAGAACAATTTTATAAAATCAGCAGTGTTTTCAACCTTGAACTCCTTGTCCTATTTGGATTACTCACATGGAAGGGTGACAGAAATTGCTTGTGGCATTCTGTATTATTGCACAGGCAGACAAAATTTTAAAATTATATTTAGAGGACTGGATTTGTTGGAGTAAGGAAAAACATGGAAGAGTAACCCAAGTACTCATCTAGTTTTGAAGCAAGAACACACTCAAATTAAAAATAGCTGTTTAAACATGTAGCAGGAACTACACCTTGCACAGCAGAGTTTTCTAAATAAAAAGCAAATAAAGTATTTTAAATTATTATTTATACCTAAAGGTTGTTTTTTGTAAAGTTCTTGTTGTTCTTGAAAAGGGCACTGTAGTTTTTCCATATTTTATGAGTAATTTAACTATGAATTATTATGACATCAAATGTAAATATTGTGCCTTCATTAAGAACATCTGCTCATTGATCACTACCAAGATTCTTAATCCATGAAATTTCAGACCTGCTTTTCAATACTTTAGCTGTAAACCAATGTGAAAATGAAAATATGAAATTAGATAATTATGTGTAACATCTTTCCTTGCTTTCCTTGTAGAACCAAATTATTCTTCCTTCCTCTGTTTTTTACAAAATATTTCTACCGTGATTTTTAATGTTTCCCCTCAATCCTTAACCATCCATGATTCTTTGATGAAGTCTAATTTTGCCAGCATTTTGAGCAGTAATTTTTGCTGAGTTTTATTAACCAGAAGTGTACTTTGATCTTTTCTTTACATGTCCATACTTCTTGACATCAAACAGCAAAAATCCTGGAAGCGCTAGCAGTTAAAAGAAAAAAAAATAAAATTAAACAACCATTAAAATTCATGGGGCAAGTTCAGTTTTCACTCATGACATTATGAGAAATCAGAAGTTTCAGAGCCTAAAGACAGATGAGGTATGGTAGAAGGGAGTATCAATGATACCTATTGTGGTTATTAGGAAAAGGAGAAAAGCATCAGATGCTACACAAATAAGAATGCCCCTGAAAAAATGGTAAAAATGGTGAAATAAAACTGAAGAGGGGGCTGTAGGAAATCAGTGAGTACATCCGCCCTTTCTGATCCTCACCCTACCAAAGTTTGTTTTTCAATGAGGATATTAAAAAGGAAACAGCCCTGTAAATGGATCTGTGCAGGGAATCTAGTCACATAAATGCAATCTCAAGTTGTGTTCACGTTGTCCCATTTCAGTCCATTTTCTCTATTTTCAAATTATTGCTTTTTCAAAACCTCCATGAATTGCACTAACTAGAAAGTTGGGGTTGGCAATTTTGGGGGAAAAAAACCCATTTTTAACTTTCTGGAAGCATAATTAATTTAACGTTGGTGACTAGATGGCACGAGCACTGTGTTAGATTCTCTGCAAAAGGCTGATTCCTTCTCTAAAATAATTAATCTCCGCCATATTTCTGCCTCATTTAGGAATGCTCTGTGCAGAAGTTTTCACACTCTGCATGACTAGGAAAAGGTTTCAAAAGCAGTTTAGAGGGAAGAAAAAGAGGTCTTTGTCCCCCCCGTCCCCCCCCCCTTTTTTTTTTTTAGAAAAAGATCAGTATCACACTAAATAAATTCAGCCCTGTTTAGAGATATTATTTGTAGAAGTGGGCTGGTTCCTTTATTGAGGACACACACACGCACAACATTCTTAGGAACAACTGTGAATTCTTCAGCTTACTCATTTAAGTTTGTCCCTTCTTCTTGTAGTGTTCCCTAAGCCTATGGAGAAATGTCCATGCATTAAAAGTGAGAAGGTCATAGAATCATGGAATGGTTTGGGTTGAAAGGGACCTTTAAAAGTCTTCTAGCCCAAACCCTCTGACATGGGCACCTTCCATTAGACCTGATTGCTCAGAGCTCCATCCAGCCTGGCCTTGGATGTTTCCAGGGAGGGGACAACCTCTTTGGGCAACCTGTTCCAGTGTTTCCCCACCCTTGTTATAAAAAATGTCTTTCTTACACCTAAGCTCAAATGATGGTCTTGAAAATAAATTTTGGTTTTGTGTTTAGTTTTTGGGCCTTCTACTTGCCTTAATACCCTTTTTCATTCTCTCTCTATTGCTGAAAGTGGCAGAATATTCCCTTTCAGTTTTCATTTTCCAGAGAATATATGGTGTTCTGCTTTATAGACAACCAAAACATTCTGTCTCTTGGTTTTTTTCCCTGTATTTTAAAAAGTCTACAAGTAGGAAGTGAAATTTCTTGAGCTCTGTTATATTTTGTTTATAAAAATCAAATTATGCATTTGATTTGCTTTTCATGGTTAGAAAGTAAAAGTAAAGAAATGCATTATTATAGAAAGAAAAATTGCCACAGGTGAGAAAAACTATGTAGCTGATAACACTGGTCCCCATGCCAGACAACACTTGGTTGTTCCTACAGTCATGTAGTATGCAAAACTTCAGAATCTTTGTGGCTCTACATCCCTAGAATCCCTTCAGGTTTTGCCATGCATTATGGATTCTTCTCTTGTAGAAAACAACCCTGCTTTGATGTGTCAGAGGTTATTTTTTTCACAATTGTTTTTAAAATTGTCGTATCTTGTTAGCTGAAATATTGACATTAAACCTTTTTTTCTTAACTACATGCAAATTGCAGCAGAGAGAAGAACCTTGTGTTAATGGACCAGACCTATGACCTCCTAAGGCATGAGAAGTAAATGAAAATGTAGCTAATGACTTCGTTATCATGTGTGTGAGCAGGTCAACATGAAAAACAGCAAGGATGGTAAAATAGGTGACAAGGTAGGGAGAGGAATATTTATAAAGCTTTTTCTCAAACTATGAAAGATGTTTTCTTAATTCTAGGCTCTGACAAAGAACCTGTGTGGAAGTTTACCTCAGACTTCATTCAGTGGCTTACAAAAGTAATCATTTTCTATTTGAAGTATTTGGGTACTCTCTTGAAGCAGGGCACAGAGACCTTGCCTTCACTAAATTTCCCCAAGATTATTATTTTTAAAATAAAAAATAAAAATTGCATCAATGAAATATTTAACCCAGGATCTCCTTGCTGTAGTTTCAGTATGTAATAAATGTATGTGGCTTTAATAAAGATAGTAAAGCTTTTGTAGTTCCATAAAAGTTCAACTATAAATTAACATTAAATGGAATGCTAAAGTTTGAGCAGGTTATATCCTTTGAACTTAATGGCCCAGATCCTTGGCTGCTGGTAAGAAACACACAAGGCAACTCAGGTGAAGGGCATTCAAGGGTGTATTTCAGCATTTCTTACCAAACTGCTTCTCCTTATAGCACAGGGCACCTAGAAAACTATAAAATATGGCTACTACTAATTGCATTTACAGTCTCTGCAGCTGAAAGGTGGATGGAAGATTCATGGCTCTTTGCTGCCTGTATTTTAAGATGATCATACCTCTTTGTGGGAGTAACTTCAAAAATTACTGCTAGGAGATACCCATGATCTCAAGAAATCATGTTTGCATATGAAACTATTTAACACTCATGCTATTCTGACTATTTAATGCTCTCAAGTGATTTTTTTTTTTTTTGCTTCATCTTTCTTTATTCTGCTTCTAAAATTTCCTTGCATGAGTTTTCACAGGTAGTCAGCTTCAGATCATCTTTATGGCAGCACAGGGCTGTGAATGATTGGGTCACACATCTTTTTAGAGGAGAAGCACATCATGAGATACTGATCATTACCAGAATTACATAAAAGGAAATCAATGTTTATCTTCTCCACTCATTTTCATTTATTTCCTCACATATCTTATGCTTAATGTGCCAGTGATAGGCTTTGTTATTAGCTTGAAAAAAGAGTTAATTAGAACACTACTGCTGTGTTATACCGCATCACAAAATATATCCCCAACTCCCACTTTCTCCCACTTTTCAATCTCCTGAGTGATTTGTTCAAAAGAAAGCTCACAGGAACCAGCAAAATGCATGCACGTGGTATTTCACAGGTGAATGCCCTAAAGTCAGAGCTATTTCCATTCCTCACATGCTGTACTCTTAGTGCAATTTGCTATAAGCATGCAGTTATTAGCATTTGTAAAATGCACCATATCTAGAAATAAAAACCCATCTACCAATGTTGGTAAATATATATTTAATTGCTATTGACAACTTAATTCTCAAGATTTTCTTGCAAAATGTGGGAGAGTAAATGGCTCTGTAAACCTTCAGTCTGGACTATTTCTTTTAGCATTTTGCTCGGGTATCTTTGCTGTGGGCAGGAAGTGGATGGGCCCAGAGGGCTGGAAATCTGTGTGGTATTTTTCTTGTAAAAAGCACATGTTTTATGAAGGGATTTTTCCACCTGGAAATATCCATGTGCCTTTGTCTTCCACCTGACAAAGTATAGGTTCACTGCAGCAACATTACCAAATACTTGGTTTTTACAATGCTGAAAACAGGTACTCTCCCTGAAAATTTTTACCAATGCTTCTCTGAGTGCTGAATCCCCTCATTCTGCATAAGCCATTTTATTTTCCTAGCCTTGATGACACATTAGACTGCACAAAAGCTGCAGCACTTGGGAGAGTCCAGTTCAGTGAAGATGAAACTCCCTTTCCTATAAATATTGCTAACATGGGATGCTTGCTCCACTTGCTTTGAGGTCTGTGCTCAGGCCCTTCCTAGACCTCTCTCTGTGTGTGACTGCTGCCTGGTCTGGAAGTGGGAGCAGCTACTGTTTGTGAGGATTTTAGTACATCAGTCTTAATGTGAGGTCCACATTTCAGCACATAGACCTTTGTGCAGTGAAGCCTTAGTATCCTGAGACAGGTGTAAAGGCTTCAGGAAGTAAACCTGTGCACTCAGGTGGCAAAGCATGACCAGTGCCTCAAGACTTATGGGCTGAAGTGAAACCTCTGGGGAGATGTTAGACCCCTGACAATTAATTATTTCCATTAATCAAATTATGGCTAATCAAGATATGATTGCTTGAAGCATGCCAATTTTAGGGAAGTACATGAAAATTTGAAGTGTATTCCCCAAAGGAGAGATGTTGCCATCTGTGTAGGTTTCAATACCTAGCTGAATCCCAGAGTGAGAAACAAATTTTAAGGAGATGGACTTCACACTCTCTCTTCTCATTCACAATCAAACTTCCCATTCAGCATCAGATCCGCTGATGATTGATTTTCTTTTTTCATCTGCTTAGCTGATGGAATTAGGGCTGTGTCACGTGAATAGGACAAACAACAAGCTTCAGCCTTCTGGAACTTGCCTGTACCTTTTTCACAGATAAATAAAAAAGAGAGGTTTTGATAAGGCTGAAATAACACCAAAATAAAAGCAGCAGTTTATTTACTAACAGAGCGTGTAGTGCTACAGGCATCATTGAATGTTTTACATGGAGAGTGAATCTGGTGGTTATGTGAATTTTAATGCCCTGCATAGACTGCTGAAAACTGCTAAATGTTTTTCAAGTTGGATATTGAATTGTTTTATGCAGATTATAACAATCATTTGAATATTCTTGCAGGCAAAAGTTATATGTACTGTCAACTCCCAAATATTTGCATTTTAATTTTTATTTTGATTGATGAAAGGATGAGGGATTAGAGAATTGTTTTTGTTCAATGACATTGTCTTCCAAAGCTAATATCTGGATATTAAATGGCTTATCACTCATTTTGGTATTTTTGGTATCCTAAACAGCTACTGAAGTTTTCTAGAACCCTACATGCATCATAGGGATATTTAGCACCATAAAGTTAATGGCTCTGTAAATGAAGGATGATATAATTTGCAAATTTGCCAATTCAGTTTCAAAGTAGTTTCGCAATTTCTTTAAAGGCTAGTTCACCCAGCTCAATAAAACTTTTCCATTGAGACCAGTGGGTGTAGCATCCACCCATTAAATGTCTATCTACTAGAGGCAATTCAAATACATGCAGTATCCCATTGTTAGTAGTTATTGATGAGCTTAAAATATATTTTTCTCTTGCTTTCTCCCCCATGCCTCTCAATCCATGTGTGTTTTTAAACCAAAGAATCTAATGTACAAGGAAAAAAAATATATATATGGGGGTAGGGAGTGGGGGGGTGTGTTATACATATTATTACATTGTGTATCCTGTCTTTTAACTTAAAAAATAGGGATTTTGCTCTTGCCCTAATTCAGATTTTCTATTGCTCATGAAAATAGTTATAAATACCATGTCCTTTGAATCATTAGTAAGTTTGGGTTTAGTGCTTGTCAATCTTGTTAAAAGACTGATGTCAAATTGTCTTTTTTTTTGTGCTATGCTTGTTTTCCATAAATTGACAGAAAACAATTTATTCAGTCTGTCTTTCTTCCAGTAATTGATTATGCAGATATTATTTATCATGCTCTGCAAGCACATCTTTGCATAAATTGGATGTGCTTTATCATTCTGTGTTACATTGTATTTACAAATGCCCTATTTTCTGCTCATCATTGATGACTTTATTCCATGGTAAACTCATCTTCATTAGAAGGGCTTAAGCATTGCTGTTCATTTATCAGCAAGGGAATTTGCTGAAAATCCCCACCATGTTTTCTTTCTTTAGCAAATTATTTTCCCAACAAATGTACTTTCAAATCCTACAGCTGTTTTTCTCCATGAAAATACAATAAATAGGAAGAATGATTTTCTCTTAGCACCCCACCCTCTAGGTGTTTCTTTTAGCTGCTATTAAAATTTGCAAGTTATTTCAGTTTTACTGTTTAACTAAAAGAGCCAATCACAGTGAGGAGGTGCAGCACCCCTGGTATTTCTAGAGTGTTTATGGCTGTGTTGAGGTCATCCCAGTTAGGAATAATAAGTTTCCAGGCTAGCAATTTACTTGGTTAAAGGAAGGGTTGTCTGGGTATCTTCTCTGTTTATTGTCTTTTTCCTAGTCATGAATATTGCCCATGCATGATGTTTCAGAATTCAGCTGAGTCCAGGGAATTTACTCACAAGTATGATTCATTTTCAGGTACAGAAAAACCTTTTCTCTTCATAGCTTTTTTCTTCCTAGCCAAGAAAGTATTTTGTCATTGCTCTAGTGAGATGTAATTACACTAATTCATCTGCAGTCAAAAAATTTCAGGCTTGAAAATCTCCTCTGTGATTGCACAGGCATAAATGTTACGTTAAAACATAAAAACTAACATTAGTGTAAATAAAGGCTCAACGTCCTGTGGAGTACGAGGCATTGCCTGCTTCCTTGTGAATTAGCAGGCTGTGAAAGTGCTCCTACACTCACAGACTCAAGCCCCAGAATTCATATGCCAAATCACAGCCCTCTCCTGCTCCTTCCTGCATGACAATGGAGGAGCCAGCTGCAATTCTTTCTGCTTGAGGAAGGGTTTGCAGTGCCAGCACAGCCCTCGTTCTTCAGCCAGGACCACGAAGCCTTGACACATGACCGATGTGTCATCTGTTATGTTGAGGCATTGCTGCTGCTCCCGGTGCTGTGACACCTCCTGGCTGGGATCAGTGAGAAGGAAATGCATCTCCCTCAGCTGACCATTCAAGCCTGATGTGTGCACATGCTTGGATGAGGTAAGGAGGTCTTGGTTTTAGAAGTACATCATCAGAAGATGATAGAGTTCCTATCCCTGAGCTTCTTCAGCAGAGATATTTGAAGACAAAAATGGTAGGAAACATGAGACTGTTCTTCGTGCTCATGTGGCTGGGTGCAAGCTCATCATTTCTGGCAGCCTCAGAAATACCTGTGGAAAAGACAGGAGGAAAAGAGGGTGAGACACAGTGCAGGCCAGCAGATGAGTATTGACACAGCACTCAGGACATCTGGATCTCCTACTCTGTCACGTTAGCAAGAAGAGGGATAAAAGAAGAGTTTACTGCCTTATAATTTTTTGCTTTTATTTATTATTCTATGATTCTTCATTGAGAATAAGAACCAGTGTCTGATGCATGTCTACAGGAAATAGACATCACTCTGTAGTAAGCAGTTATGTCTTGTCTACCTTGGAATAAAGAGGCTGGAGCTGTGGTGTCTCCTCTGATATTTTCCACATTCAATTGAGTCTCCACTTTGTTTGCTGGTTTCTGGAGTTACCTTTGGGGGTGCTAATTCCACATCTGCATTGCAAATGGAACTACACTCACCCAGACAATCCTGCTCATGTATGTGTACAACTGCTTGTCAGTACTGGCTTTTAATTGAAGCAGGTTTCAAAAATCCACAATGATTTTGAAATCCTAATTTTTAGGAGAAAAAAAAACTCCAGTGACTAAACAAGCAAACAGTTATAGGTCACCTTTAAAATGGCAGAGAGAATTGCAGAATGTATATGTTATCTATACAGCTTTATATATAGTTATAGGCAATTGTACTATATAGGACATATTTCTGTATATAAAGTAAATGTATTTTGGTTTTCTCAATGTCACATAGGATGGTTACATACGTTTCTCTTACATGTGAATAACAGAATGGTGGGTGCTCAGTTGCTCTTCTTGCAGGGCTCTGAAAAGGTTTTACTGGAGCATTTCCCCTTCTGCCCCTTGCCATTGGAGTTTCCCACTCCATAGAAAAAATATACCTTATGTGATATGAATATGGAACCTGTGTAGTTAAATTTTTATTTCTCCAAGCAATGACTGCTTGCTTTAATGTTCACAGAAAGAGACTCTAAAAGAGGTCCAAGCATAGCTGGAATGAATTAAGATTTGAATTTCAACAGATATTCACCGAAAGGTTTTTTCTTTAAAGGCATTGAGTTCTTCTGATGGCAGAGGATTCACCCAGCTCATGATTTGTAAAGGACTGTCTGGACTTTATTGCTAATTGTAAGTCACTGTGCAGGCTCACCAGCAGTACAAGGAAAAATCAAGTCCCCAGCCATAGATCTTCTCTTTGCATCCCCTTCCTCAGGGCTTGCTTTATTTCCAAACCCACAAACTCTAAACCAGAACAAATCAACTGAAACTGCTCAGTAATAATCACCTGAGGCCCTGCCAACCTCAGCCAGCTGGGAGGTGACAGCAGGCAACCTCATCTGATGAGATTTGCTTTTGTGCCGACCTTGTCAGTCCTTTTGTGACTCCAGCAGGAGCACAATCACCAGCCCAGTAACCTCTCAGGTGCCAAAATGGCTTTAGCCAATGACATGCTGGTCTTTTGCAAGAGCTGCCAATTTATGCCCATTGACCACATTTTCATACAGGTAACTCACATCCCAGGCAAAAATGAGATCACTTTAGAAAGAATCAATACTTCAAAAAAAGTCGTTCCATGACCTGAGACTGTGAGGACTAATGCTGAAGGGAATTCAGGGAATTTCTGAGAATTCAGGGGAAATAAGGAGCTCTGCAGTAACCTGGAGTAGCTTCTGCCTTGATTAATTGACATGGGTAGTGGTTTTGAATTGCAAGAACTTTTTGGTTTTGTTTTTAAGTCTGACTGCTATATAATTTAATATCATATGTATTCATCTTACCACTGTAAAGGAGGAAAGTGAACTTAAGACAGGATACAAGAGAAGATAATGTAAATATATGTGTTTACATATATAAATACATCTATTTATAGATGTGAAACTTTCAGGAGATGCAGAATATTCAAGTACAAGTACTTATACTTGTGTATACATGTAAAGCATTAATGTTGTATTTTTCACAAATTCACAGGGAAGGCTTTTTTCCCAAAGCTTTTCTTTCTTCCTAGAAAAGGAAATCTGTTGCAGTGTTTTGAGAACACTTGAAGAATCATGTGAGTTGTTCTAGAGAAGAGACCTATCCCATCTGTCAGGTAATATATAGCCTTCACAAACCAAACTTATTTGGCTTTTTTTTTTTTTTTTTGCCTCTGTAACAGCTGAACAAACATCACTTCCATACATGCTAGTCTAATTTCTTCCAACAAACCAGATTCATTGAGCCAGCAGGTCAGTGCAAAGCATGTTTATGACAGTGTGATATGAGTATGTTTAAGTAAAAGCCAATAGCTTTCAAGACAGGTAAATTGCAGTGAAGGATTTGGGGATGCAGGTAAAATCTGACACCATTCTGCTTAGCAGCAGTTTAATTGTTACCTGTAAGGTAATTTTGAAAGGTAAAAAAATACTGACTAAAAAGCATGTCTTAAATAAAACCCCCCTGAAAAATGAAGCTCTAAGGAAAGATTAATGTCAGACAGAAAATTTAAAGCTGAATAAAAACCATTAAGGCAATGAATAAAATTAAGCTGTACTTGAAAATTGATTAAGTCTTGCTAAGTAGCCAAAAGGGAACTACCAAATGATACTGACTGCCATAAACCATTAACTCTTACACTCAGAGCCCAAATCTCACTATCTAAATTAGGTCTTCCTTTTCAGTCTGAAATCTGGAAGGTGTTTAGTCCTCTTGCCTTCTCACTCTGCTCACCTTCTTTGTCTTCATCAATGAGTCTGATTATCAAGTCCTGTTGAGAAATACCTTCTGCAGTGTTTAACACAGAGGGGATGATGCACCTGTGCCTCCCAAAGTGAAGGTGGAAGCAGAGAGCAGAAATGCAGTTGACATCACTCACTGCAGCCTTTGGTCTTGATTGCTCTGCACTGTCACTAAGATAGGAACTGACAATTGGAAGAAAAAAAAAAGAAGATTTTACGGCCCTGCCCCTCTTTTCACCTCCCTGTCACTAAATTCAACCTCTATTGGAGATCTTGTCAAAGCAAAGAAATTGGGATTAAATGTTCTGAGCACTGAGTGTGATCACTTAAGTGTAGGTGGCCTGTTGATTTAACCAGGAACCTATTTAGTTACTAATGGCAGATTATGGATGTATTTTGACAAAGCAAGAAGAAAGGGAGGTAAGAAAAATAAGAAAATGAAGCAAAATAAGTTGTAAACCAGACTTTCTCCATTGTATTATTTCACTAAGAGTATTGATGTCACCAGCAAATTTTCCCATGTTCCTCGTGGCAAACTGAGTGCAGGGAAAAGCCATGGGTTTCAAAACCAAGGAGGAGGTGAGTACAGGTTATAGGAGAGTATGACCCTGCACTGCCCCATTGCAGGATCTGTGGCAGGTTTTGGAAGTGAGCAGAACCAGGGGTGGTAGTTTTTCCAAACTTCTGAACAGCAAGGAGTGCTCACATGGGTTTGTGTGGCAGAGACTGTCTCACTGCTGAACAACTTGCTGCAGTTAAAATTTTAATGAAAATTGAAAGTTTAAGTGCCACCATTTCCATATCACTTTTCCCCTAAAATGATTTATTGACCACTTATACATGATACATTCTCCTGTCATGAGTAACACTCTATATATTTATTTTCATGAATAATGGCTACCTTTTTAATTGATAGTTTCAAACAGAGGAGTAGATTTATTTCTACAATGAATGAAACTGCCCTCAATATAGAGCCTGTATAAATTACTTTACATATTTCAGTTTTCCTCTTGCAACTCAGTATGCTCCTAATCTTAGCAGAAATCAATCAAATAAGATCTAATATATCACTAACCACCAGCTTCTCTAAAGTATACTATGACATTTTTCTATAATGTTTGTAAAATTTGTCTCAAGTGGTATTGCCAGGAGCTTTTGACTTGCCTGCTATATGTGTCTGTAAGATGTCTGTTTCATTCCCTGGTAGCTTATTTGTCAGCTTTTTTGGCACCCTACCTGTATGCTCATAACATATCAATTACTTTACTCAAACACATCTCAATTATGCTACCCCTTTTTCAGCTAAAAATTTTAAATTTGACGATGTTAATAATTAAATATTGATTGCAGCAGTGCATGAGCTCGTGTGGGCAGATGATGCATTATGCATTCACTGCTGAGTGTGACACCTAGAAGTCAAGTCCACAAAGGGTTCTTAGTAAAGTGATCACAGTTCAGGACTGAAATCCCCACTACTTGCAAATGATCTCATTCTCATAAAAATATCCAAGTCAGTAAATGCTGTGTGCTCACAAATATGTCCCAATCATGTGCTGCAGAACTACTGAAGGAACAAGGCTGCATACATGCCTGTGTCTACTATAAAACACTAAAGCTTGCTGTGATTCATTTCAAAATAGAATTAAAATGTTACAGAGCATGCACTAGCTGCCTTCTTCTAAAAACAAGCAAACAAACCCCCAGACAAACAGAAATTGCTGAACAAATTGCATTGCAAATCATTGACCCAAATATCTTCATAATATATCCAGTTTCCAGTAATTGTAGAGGGCTATTATTTATTCTTCAAAGTCAGGCTCATTCCTACAGTTCTATATTCCTCTTTAATAAGGATTTCCTTGTTATAGCCTGACTAGAGTTTTCTAAGGCATTACTCCAATCCCTATGTAAATATTTTCATAAAGGATTTTACATCCACTCGGAAATCCCAGACTCATGCACCAGTACTGGAAAGTTTTGATGGTGGCATTTTAATATTTTTCAGCATTTTAAGAGATTGGGGATGGGAACACTGTCAGATATAATGAGTAAAGAGCAGAGGACAGAGTTTGTGAATGCCCTATAAATGAAATGACCCAAATGTGAGCACCCAAAGGTGAATTCCAAAATGTAACAATAGGTTTTGGCAAAGACAGAGGTAGAATCTATGAATCTATGAAAGAGAAAAATGTATTTGGCCAAGTGCCTTGCCTTCAGTACGACACTTTACCATCTACTACTTTAATTAATTAAATTCTAGATGGGAATATTTGGAGCCAGGTTCCACTTCCTCTTTCTATTTATAAAACACTCTGCATATTTTTTTTTTCATTTGTTGAGAGATGATGTCATCTGGTAAAATATTAGTAACATAATGTATTTTTTAATCAGAAGAGGTATTTCTTACAGACCTGGCATTCATGCCAGATATGCTGTATAATGGATGTACAGCAATTTAGCATTTACTGTACCTTGTGTGTAATGTTGTCTTTGCTTTCATATATATTGCCTTAGCTACAGCTATGGTATTTAAAAGGAAATGTAAGAACAGGACTGTATAGGAATTTGAATAGCTTTTATCTGTGTCTGCATTAACATGCAATTCCTTTCCTCCCTCTAAAACAAATAAGCCATTTTCTTGGGAAAACAGAGGCATGATTGCTGGAAACCGTAGTTTTGTATTCTGTTATTTGAGCTATGAAATCAAAATATGTTTTAATAAATTACTGCCATAAATACATTCAGCTGTTAAGCTAAAGCAAAGACATAAAAGTCGATCAAAAGACGCCACTCACTGCAGGGAGGCAAGTGAAGCTGTAAAGAATTAAACCTAAAGCTACACAGTTCTTTTCGTTTGGTAGCAGCAAAGTAATTTGCATTATTCATTTCACCCTGGGAAGACAAAAAACCCCCCACCAAACCCCCCAAATCCAACAACATGAATAGATTGAAAGGACCAGATGGAATCTAGCTGGCAAACAAAGAAGAGGTGAAGTAAGCGAAGCAAAGAAAGCTCAATCAAATGTAACAAGGCTGCAAAAGGGTTCTAGAAATATCTACAGAGAGTAGAAGGAGACCACTGTAAAGTAACAAAGGGACCATATAAGTGAAGGCTCCAAGATGGATGAAAAATGTTCAAAACTACTTTTCCTTAGTTTTCAGTATAAAGGAAAATGATGAAAGTGAAGAATATTATGTAGGAAGGCAGAAAGCTCTTACAAGTGATGGGCCAGAATTGTGCTTAACTCACACACAAGGGCCTCATTTTCTGCCTTCTTTCTCCTTGTGGGTCCCTTGCAGCCCAACATAGCCTGTGATTCTGTGATATGTTGAATAATACTTATATTGCAAGTAGCCCCCTCTTCAAAAGAAGGGAAAAAAAAGGTAGTGCTGGGTGGTATAAAGATGAAACACCAAGTTGCAAAGTGTAATGGAAGTACATTCCTGTGAGAGCAACCTCCTCTCTCTCCCTAAAATCTCCCACTAAAACATTATGAAAAATGTTACCTGAAACGAATACCTGCTCAAAATAAATTATGTTTTTCCTTAGTTCCTTGTGATTGAAGTAGGAGCCAGCCACTGTAGTGCATGGTGTCTTTCACACCATCACCCTGTGCTGTGTCACAGAAGGTTTAGGTTAGATGATGGGAGAAGTTTTTCACTCACGGGGTGGTTGGGCACTGAACAGCCTCCCCAGGGCAGTGGTCACAGCATCAATCCTGAGTTCAAGAAGCATTTGGACAATGCTCTTGGGCACATGGTGGGAATATTGGGAGCTGTCCTGTGCAGGGCCAGGAGTTGGACTCAATGATCCTTGTCCAACTCTGGATATCCCATTATTCCAACACCCTAGCACCCTGACAAAAACACAAGGAGCATGCTTTAGGATGTAAAGAGAGCCAAATGAGGCGCAATCCATGTGTTCATTTAGATCCTACTCTGAAAACACTTAAAATATATTTTTATTTAAGTGACTAACCATGTTGTGAAAGAATATCTTAGAACAATTATGTGTGTATTTTAACAGCATGGTAACACTTCATTTTGGCATTTTTGGCTCAATGGGGTCTACCATTTTTAAATGACTTCTGAAAATTAAATTAATTCAATATGAGTAAATAGCATACAGAACTTAAAGTCCAAACAAAATGTTGTTTTTTTTTTTATCTAAAAAGAATGTTTGATTGACTTGAAACCTTCTTTTTCTAATACAATTTCATGGAAGATTTGTACATTTTGTGTTCTCATTTTAAGTTTGTAATGGGGAAAGAAATCTCATGACCGAGTACAAAACTCCACTGTGGTGTTTTTATATGTCTATGGCATTGAGTAAAGAAATTAATGGAAAGGACAATGAAGCTGGTGCTACTGAGCATTAATGAGGAACAACAACTGTTACTGACAGGTCACAAACCTGACTCAGTGTCTGTGAGAGTGCAATTCCAGCCCCAGGTTTGGAACTGACCCTGAGCCTGATTTCCTATGAATAGATAAAGGCTGCACATACACAGGCTGATATTTAAATGTGAAATTTATAAAAGTGAAACCTAAATAAAACATTTATTGATTTGGATGTGTTTATGGATAAAAGTTGTAAGAAAATATGCAGGTAGTTTAAAAAATTTGACATGCTTTTTAAAAAGGGCAATAAAACCTGGTTGGATTACATGCATATAGAGGTCATAGAATTTCATCAATTGAATCCTGCAACAGGATAGCAGCTCTTCACAGGCTATGGGCTATCTCTTGATTTAAGTTCTTGTTAAATGAGAAAGCTTATGCTCTTTAAGCAAATATTTCCAATGCTTTCTTGCTTTCTCTGATAATAAACACATGGTCAAACTCACGGTAATTAAATTTTGTTATACTATGGAGCCTGCTACTATGAATAATTTTATCCTCATTCACATCCCTGCAGACCAGGACCAATTCACCTGGTATCCTTCTCTGTGTTAACTAAAATCATCACTCAGTCTAAAATGAATATTCCAGATCTTGGATAATATTTGTGATTTTTTTTTTTCTGAACTCTATCCAGTGTGTCAACAGCCTTTCAGAGTAGAGGATAAAGACTTTAAATGTGAGCAGTGTAATTGGTTTCCAATGGTAACAGGCTAAGGAATTAGTACTAGTCAATAAATGAGGAAACATTTATTTTAGGGATGCCAGACACATGGCTTTCAGAGGAAGTTGCAATTAGATACTGTCAGAGGAAAAAGGGAAATGCAGCATAATCTGCATTCTGATGTCTCTACAGAGAGTCTGATAAGTAGCCCATGGTACCGAGTGGGACTCTTCCAATTGATTGGAACAGTTTTGGAGCAGGAGGTTTTATGTAAAGCTAGGGAATCAACCAAGCACTTTGCCAAAATCTGGTGAAAACAAAATTATGCATTCTGTTTTCACTGCTTGCGAAAGCTCTGAAAACAGGCAACAAGAATGTTGAAAGGATGAAAAGGTAAGGGTGTAAGGTCCCAAAAACCCCCTTGCCAAGCCTCCTGAGAGGGTTTATGGGTCCTAACCTAGGAGACAGAGCAGAAGAGGAAAGGATACAAGAAGTCAAATAGCAGACAATTGCTATTTCAATAATCATAAGTCTAGTCACAATAAAAATTTCACTCTGCAAGTCATCGCTCCCCACCCTGAGAGTCTTTAAAACTGCAGGCAAGTTGTGATGCAAAACAGGAATTGGGGAAAGAATTCATTAAACCAGTCCTTCAGCTGCAGTGACCAAAGAGTCCAGCAGATTGGTGGGTGATTTCCTTCTTGTGCCTTGATACACTATTCTTCTTTGGTGAGGCAAGGCCTTTTCCATATTCCTTGCTCATTTATTAATAACATATCAAATGTCAGACAATTTAATAAAACAATTTTTGATACTTGCTGGACTCGTAACATGAGCTCCAAAATAGCATAGCGAGTTCAATTTAGATTCTTTATTGCTTATTGATATTGGAATGCATTGCACTCCTTGTCAAAAAATACAAACTTTAAGGATAGGCCAATTTTCAATAGTTAGATTTCCTTCCCTTTAGGAGTCTGTAATCTTACAGGTCTAGGTATCATTATAACCCAAACAAAAATACATGTCCCAGATTACCATCCTTATCTCTCCCACCAACAAGGTTTCAGGGGAATTCCCAGGATCCATACCCAGGGAAAGAGGAAAAAGTCAGGCCACATCTCCATGTTTGGGGCTGGTTGAACTTTGTAAGCTTTTAGCAACTCCATCAGTGGAGAACAGTTCAGGTCAATTTTTACCTGAGTTTCTGGGGCCTTCCTGCTGGAGACTATCGGTTTGGACCAAAAATTAATTTTCCCTTTATTCTGAAACTAGCAGTTACCTCTGTTTAAAATACTTCTTCATCACCTCAAGAGCACCCTTCTCACTGTGTCAATTAACATGTAAGGTCCCAGAAACTTGCTTCTAAAAGGGCTGATTGATTTTTATATACTCTGAGGTAGATGCTCAGAGAAATACTGACAAGATATTCTCAAGAGATCAAAACAACAAAAAAACTTTACTGGTAACTTCAGAAAACCAGAGAACTTTGGCAAAAGTTTAGAGCAGCATTCAATCAACATAAAACACTTCACAAAGCATTAATTTAGCCCATTCAACTTAGCAAACACCAAGCCCATCTGATTTTAAGTTATTCAAAATTCTGAGAAGAGGGAATTAGAAGGAGATGAAAGGGAAAGAGAGAAGGATTACAGAAAAGAACAAATATAGCTACCACTCCTGATTCCAGCAGTGTTCAGCTGACAAAATCCAAGGGAAGGTAGGGTCAGCACACGTGCTTGCCTTGTGTCCTGGCTTAAGCACCCTTTGGACTTCCTGGGCTCTTCCCCCAGGTGGGATTTTGGTCATTTGGCCACTCTGGGGCTGGACTGCTGCTCCAGGGGTGGGTGTGGAGCATTGTCTCTGCAGTACCAGGGATTGGCAGCCACTGCCAGGCTGGGATACAGGCTCTGGGGGGTGTGCAGCATGGCATTCTCTCACCAGAGCACGACCTGACCTGAGCCTTCCCTCATATACGCACCCGAAATGTCTTGAGCCAGCAATCCTTCCAGTCTCTCACAGTGGGGCACCTGAAAGAGCCAAACGCATGCAGTTTAAAATGAGGAAAGCTTAAGAGATGCACAGCTGCTCTGTAAATTCCTTCCAGAAACTAATGTATCATCCCACAGTTTCTCCGTGAATTACCTCTCTGCAACTTGTTAAAATACAAGGTGTACACAAAGGAAATAACGTGATGTGTGCTCTAATGCACAACTGCTGTCCTTTTTTATGAGAAAATTCCTCCCATTCCTTCTTGTAATCTATTTCTCAGCTGGGTCACTTTCAACTCAGCTCAGAGCTTTGCAATTGAGTTCAGTAGGAGAGAAGCATTTGCAAGTTATAAGGATTAGTTTCTTTGAACTCCGGGTACCAGTATTCCTGCAGTATAGAAGAAAAAGAAGAATTTGTGTGAATTGGAGAATAATAAAACATCTTTACTCTTCTTTGTACCTTCCCATGATAAAAAATAGAGCTGAAATGAAGAGTGTGACAGAATTCCCCTTGAATTCAATAGTGTCTATTATTGAATTTTTCATTAGCATTTATCATTTTCCCCCCTCAGCAATTCAACAATGGCAAAATAGTCAGTGTAATTAATTGCACATGCAAAATATGTATATAGAGCACTTGGTAGTACAAGCTCTTGCATAACACAAAAGCCACATAATTCATATATATTCAACATAATGCAGTCAGGGATGGGCAGCATATGTGCATAAATGCATATGTACATACATACAGACACCCCTTGTGGGTATCCAAAGCTACAGGATGTCCTGGGGAGGGGAAAGAGCCTAAAGCCAGAAATTTAACAACTCATGTGTTGATGCATTATTACTTATTTCCATGACATATGTATATATTCTCAAAAGTTCAGTATTTTTATTCATGATAAAATATGCATTCTTATTCCTCTACTTATTTTTCTTGATCTTCCCGTTAAGACAGTAGAAATTATAAAAATTATGTCCAGCTGTTCAGCTCAGGTACCAGGCACATGCACTACCTATCCATATATAAATGCATTCCAGTCTTGATGTATTAGTAATATTTGACAATCTTGGTATTCTGTGACTGCTTTGAATTTCCTGTGTACAAGGAAGGAGCCCTTGGATTGTAGGCTTGACATGTCTTAGATCTGACACTGGGGGCTTCAATCTGTTTGCAAAAATATTGTACATGCTCTTTTATTTTCCAGGGAGGATAATCAGCTATAGCTCTTTGGGAACCCAGTGAATACCACTTTCAAAATAATGTCCCACTGTGTTTTTCTCTATTTCCTCCCAAGCAGGTATGCAAACTCCTTCTAACCTTCTCTAGCCTTTTGTCTCCACAAGTATAAAAAGAGAAAATATATCTCCACAAATACAAAAATATCTACTTAATTGCAAAGTCTAATATATTTATTTTGGCTTTATTTCTCATGAAAGAAGTCACTGAATTCTCGATGAAGACAGCTAAAACTCTGCTGATAACATAGCTATGTTTGTAACTAAAGCCAATCCAACAGCAACTCTAAGAACAATTTTAAAAGATTGCTCCATATCTTTTATTACATCAATGATTTCTAGCTTAAGTTGTGTTTGAGCTTTCATTAATTAAATCACTCGACTGTAGGAAAGATCTTTTACATACTTTAGAACAATACCTAAAAATACTCAAGTCAGATGTTCATTACTAAACTTACCCATGACGTGACTTCCAGAGCTGTCATTAGGGCCTTTTATAACCATTGTGAGTCATTCTGAGTATTGCTTAAACTTTTCAAGATGCAATTTGTTAGTCAATTTCTGTTTGCAATAGTTTTCCTTTGAAAACACTGGAATTTTCCTTAGAAAAAACTGGACATTGGTCCAGTAGGAGCAGCTATTCCATTTGTGCTTGCCCAAATTTTTCAACGACTTTGAACAAGGTGCTGAATTCTTCATAAATCTTCTCACTTGCAAAGAAACAGTAGCCCACATGTGGTTTTCTTAGAAAGAAGCAACGGTAAGTAGCCTTAATATCTGTTGTGGGAGAGTTTCAAAGCTTCTGTTATCCCAGGAAAGCCAGATTTCATCAAGGAGAGCACCACTAAGGAGGGCATCAGAGACAACAGAGGCAGGCTGTGAGAATGATGAGGCACTGATCTTCAAATCTGAAATATGCTGGATAAAAACCTGAGCTGATATCCATGTAGAAAATTTATTGTCAGCTTCTTTTCACCCACCCAGAGGCATGAATGCCAAGAGTAGCTCAGACCACTGGATATATTGATCCTAATGTAGCTGCCATACTCCATCAAGAATGTCTGAAAGGACTAAATAGGCACCTGTAGATTGATTCCCCTTTAAGGTTTCTCTAGTTGCATACACTGGTAAACACAACATAATAATTACTTCCCAAATAAACAGCTGATGAAGGCTGACTCATGGTGAGTATTCTGAACTCTTCAAATGGCGTCACTGAAGCTCAAAGTGGAAAATATGCAGCATGATAAAATTGTGAAGAACAGAGCTGTATGCATATTTCCTTAAGTAATTGAATGACTGAAAGATTAACACTTATTTTGGAAAATAAAATGCCTAGATAAGCATTAGATTTGTGAAATGCACTGAGTGAAGTGAAATGCACCAGAGTGTTTATGATCTCTTTTAACAGGAATTTTAGTAGCAAGATGTGACAGTGGCATTTTTCTTGCTTGCTAATAAGCATTATATCCTACCCTGAAATATATCTTTATAGCTACTTAGAACTGTAAGGTATTGGGAAAAATTTCTTCACTGAAAGGGTGTCAGGCATTTGAACAGGCTGCCCAGGGAAGTGGTAGAATCATCATACCTGGAAGTGTTTAAAAAAATGGGTGCATGTGTCACCTGGGGATGTGCTTTAGTGGTGAACACAGTGGTGCTGGTCCTGGTTTGACAGATTCCATGATCTTAGAGCTCTTTTCCAACCTTAATGCTCCTATTATCCATAATAATAAATAATAAGCTTGCCATAAGCTTGCCAAGAGCCACCAGCAGAGTTCACATCAGTAGAGCTCACTTATAATAGCTGGGAAATTAGTTGAAAAGGTGTGTAAAATACTACATTTTATTATTTATAGATTTCTAGCAGCACTTCTAAACGAATAAAATTTTATGTTTTCATTGTATGTTTACATTTCTCTTAAAAAAAAAAAGAAAAAAAAAAAAGAAAAAAAATCTGTAGGTGTTTTAAGTTTTCAGCTTGCCAGAGGATGATCCAAGCCTGGAAATCGAGGTATTGTAATGGCTGTGTCTCAAAAAACTCCTCCTGCCAGCAGCATCTTGTGGGTTACCATCCTTAGTCCCTGACTTTTCAAGATTAATATACCACAGTTCGAGTAGCAGTGGCTGTTAACAGCTTGACCCATCTGAAAGTAGGTGTGTGCTTGAACAGAAAGTGGCATATATCACCAGAGAATATATCACCTGTTGTACTTCTTTTATAGTTTAATGAGCAGATCTCACACCATGTCTTTTTTTGCAGATTCTGCAAGGGATTTTGCATAGCTTTCTCCTGGATAAATGGAAAACTCTTTCTCTGAACTTATTAAAAGCTGGGCTGAGTATTTTTCTCTCCAATGAAAAAAAAAAGTGGCATTACAAAAAAAAAAAAAAAAAAAAAGAAGGGAGGCAGCACAAAGATATACAGGGTATTTTACTGAATGTGTTAAATTAAATATTGATTTCCCATAATGTGCCACGGTAGCTTCACAAGAAAAGGAATTCTGTTGCAGGTATGAAACTCAATATCAGCACAAAACTTGCCCTAATATGATAGTGATCTTCAACTGACTGCAGGACTCCACTGAGCCATAGGCTTACTTAAAACTCAGGCAGAACTTGAGGTAACTTCAGAGGGAATTTCAAGTAACAGAACTTGTCTCTATTTTTTATGATTCTCTGGTACCTCTGAAATGTTATTGCTACACTTTACTGGAAGCCAAGGTTCATGTCAAAATGTTAACTTCATTGTAAATTCAAGATAGAAAGAATTGCAAAGTGCCAACTGCACAATCATATTATCACACCATCACATTTCCTTTTTTGACTGAGGAATGCCTATTAATCATCAGTCCAAGGTACAGAACCTGTGTAAGTCCAAGTGAATCAAGTTTCGAATGAAAGGACAGTGAAACTGGTTACTTGAAAGAAGAAATAAGGATACACTGATGACACAAGCAGTAGATGGTGAAAGATGCTGGTTTTTTCAGTGATTTGCAGTTATATGCCATAGGCAGCAGAAATTACAGAAAGAGAAAGCTATTAAATGATTATTTCCATTTATGGCCCATATATAAATATTGTTTTCAAATGGCATGTAATTTTTGTTTTGCCTCTTCCTTCTTTTCCATCAGTTTTCTCCCAAAAAACTGTGATAATAATAGTAGTGGCAAACAGACTAAATAGTAAAATAAAATAAGGTTAAAACAAATAAACAAAACCCTTTCTAGTGACAGAAATACTGTCAGACATGGCAAAATCTGCATATTTAATTTGCTTCATAGGAGCCACTACTATATGAGTGTCTCAACAGCTGACCCAGTGTATCTTGACTAAATATCTGTTTGAAGATACAAGTAGCTGGATGGAAGCAGCTGTCCTCAAGGTAGCCTAAATATCTCATGCTGTGTTCATTAAGAACATCACTCAGAGTGCTGTGTTAGGATTCATGGGGTTCTTTGCTCAATTTGATCATCTTTAGAAGTGCACAAGATCACAGGCCAGATTCATCAAAGCAAGGGATAAAAGAGATTTTCCTTTGTACAGCTTGGATGTGGAGCTATTTTAAATTAAACTATTTTAATAAATTTAGTTTTCACTTCATTAGTAGTTTTGCATTTTGTCGTGGATGACTGCTAAGGCAAGAATGATATGAAAAGTTCTGTACTTGTTTATATGTAATTTTCACTTGTATCCTGGAATTTTTGAGCTATTACCTGGTAGAAAGTGTTGCTAATTTGTGACTGTCTTAATGCAATAATAACAGGGCCTCTGCAGAGATCCAGTTATTAAAATTATTAGAGAGATGCCACTGCCCAAATTAAAGCACAAACGAGACCATATACCGAAGTCAATAGAATGGATTTTTATTTAGCAGTAAACGTGAGGTAGAGAGAGAGAGAGAGAGATAGGGAGAAGGAGGGTGGGGAGAGAAAAGAAGTGGCAGAGAAGCAGAGAAAAATACCACCACTCTGTTGGTTCCAATGACATCCTGTCAAGCCTCCTCTTCTGGTCTCCTCAATGGTTGCAGTCTTCTGGAGGTGGTGGTTTCAGACTGTATCCATCAGGTGGTGGGGGAACAAACCCAAAGAACACAAACTCTGTTGGGTTTATAGGTGGTCAGATTCAGGTGGAAATGCCCAGGGAAAGCGTGTTCACACTGGGTAATGTAATGCAAATCACAAGACATGGGAATTATGTAGTGTTGTGGATAACTTAAAGGGTTGTGACACCTTGTAAGACATTGCAGCTGTCTCGGAGGAGTTGAATCAATCATGGCCCATCACCCAAGATGAATCCTTTCATCCTACATGTGAATGTCCCATACTTTGGATTGGAGTTTTCACAGCTGGAATCATTAGATAAGGGAGGACAGTGGCATGATAAGAAGGACTTACCCATCCCACAGGATTTCCCTCTTACCAGCCTTATTTAGGAACCTGGTTTTTCACCCCCTTCTGCACTTGAGAGGCCACTCTCAGGTGCATCCCTAGCAAAGCACCCAGCCCATTGAGCCATTAGCACCAATATTCCAGTCTCTTACAGCACCTGGTGGTTACAGCAAATGGTCGAATATTTGACTCATTAATCACTCGCAGTCACTCTCACAGCCTCTTAATACCAATTTTTTTCTATACATGATGTAATTTGCATAAGATGATAGACTGTGGTTTGGGCTTTTAAATTAGTAAAAGGAAAAGATTACTCAAATTAGAGCTCATTTTAGGATTCTGTCATCTCAGTTTATGAGGACCTATAATTGTTTAGACCCAGGGAACTAAAAATGTGAAGGAAAATTACGACTGTCAAAGTTTTAATGGGAATGCAGTACAAAGAATAAGATTTGGAGTTGGAGCATACTTGAAAATGTCAGGCCCCAATAAAACGTGTGAGTGTCTGCACTGAAAATCACTTCTCTTTTGGAACCCATTTATCTGGGTGACATCTAGAGTTTATTATAAAAGATGATTTACTCACACAAGAGACAGCCAATCTATTTTTTCTCCATACTTATTCTTCCTTGGACTACAGCATGTTTTGGGATCCCTTAACAACAGGATATTATCAACAGCATTGGCTTGGAGGGAGCAATTGGGGCAGTGTGGCTGTGGTAAGGTTGAGCTCTGCACTGCCTCTTTTGTAGAGTGTTTTTATTAATATAATATTGCTGTTATTTTTTGTTTTGTTATCTCATTGCTGTTTCCAGTAAATTGTTCTTATGTGATTTTTGTCTTTTGTTCCTTCAATTCTTCTTTTCATTTGCTGCATTGGGGAGGGGGAAAAGGTGGGAGAGAGAGTGAGTAGTGGTTTTTCTTTTGGTTTCAGTGGGAGCACTAAATTGTGGAGTACATTTCCTAAACCATGACAACAACATAGTCCATGAAGGACACTGGGGGCAGAACAATTGTTATATGCTTTATACTTAGGAAATATCTTGATTTTTTCCAATTCCAAACACTCAAAACTACAGAAAGATGTCTTGTCCTCTTCCTCCAAAAGTGATGGTTGGTTAGAAACTTGTCAGAAACTTACCAGAAAAGAAAAAAAATGTAATTCTATTTTTTTGGAAAACTCTGAAAGTAGCATCAGGACTGAATCTTCTAAACTTCAGATGGAGAATCAAGTTAGAGTATTCCTGTTAGAAGCACAGAAGACTAAAGAACAATAAGGAAATATTTAAAAATTTTCTTCAACCTGCTTCTTACCACTGTGTAATTAGACATGTATTTACTAAATTCTGACTATTCCCAAATTTACTGATGCTTAAATTACAATCTGATATGTCAGTATGTTTATGTCACATTAAAGTCCCCTCTGCTCAATTAACCAACATCTAATCTAGAAACTTTTCAGGCAAATGCCACAAGTATCAAGAAGCAGCAATTAATTGTAAATGCTTTCAGACAAATCAAAGAAAACCACTGAAGATATTTGTCTATCAGCTGACAGGAACTTGGAAAGGAATGCTCACGCACATGCTTCACTGCCTCTGAACACATGTAAATTATCCTGTTACAACTACCAGTTAAGTACATTTGTGCACTGAGAAGTCTCTAAGAATAAATGTCTTCTGGCATTTTAAAGAGATAATGTCAGGATTCCTGTCCAGCAGAGGAAAACAATACTGTTTGTTTATCTGAGAGAGAGCAATATTGTGGAAAAAAGATGAGCGGGCAAGATACAGCTTTGCTTAAGACATTTCAGTGCTATATCCACTTCTTTCCAGAAGAATGGCTTAACCCACAACAACAGCTAGGCACCTAATGGCATTAGCACCTTCATTCAATACTTGAACATTCAAAGGAATATGTAAATGGCCAAACTGGGATAAACCAGAGAGTAATCTCCTATGATAGCCTTTCTCTAACAGAGGTCATAGGTGAGTGTCTGTGGAAAAGTACGTGAAACAACGTATTTAAGTATCCAGGAACAAGACATGAGGGTGTATGGGAAAGACAACAAAGTAAACACACACTAAATGTCATCATCTCTTTTGTCTTTTGATAATCTTAAAGCAAGTGGAGGTTTTTCTTCTCTGGTAAACACAATGGTTATGGTAAACATCCTTTTTTCAACCTGCTCAGACAACTGATAACCTGAAATCAAAACCTTGCTGTGGGGATGCTACTTTGAAGGTTGGAAACAATGAAAATACTAACTTTAATAAACAACTTTACAATACAATGTCTTTTAATGGAAAGTCTCTTTCCCCAGTCAAACTATTTTCCTCGGTCTTTAGCAGACACTACTGGTACTGAATAAGTCTAGGAACAATATGCAGTGTTATGAACCCTGGGGTTTAGTACTCAAAAATCATTTATTCTGGTCTATCCTGGTCATTTTCTTGCTTTTGGGTCTTTAAATCATACCTTGAACATTAGTTTAACCAAAAGGCTTTTTGATTAATATGTATATACAAGGCACACAGTTCACTGCACTCTTAAAGTTCATCTGTTTACTGCCAAAAATTTTTATTTTAATATGCAGCTTATTGCTCTTGGGACCTAGGTTTTGAATTAAGCAGCAGTTTTACAGCTGCACTCTTTTAAAGGGGTAAATGTACACATATTCCTCATATTGCCTTCCTCACAATTTCTTTCATTTTTCTCTTGCATCAAGCACAAGCTGTCTTCTAGAAAGACTTTTGCTAGCACAACTTCCTTAGTTTCTGCAGCATTGCATAGCATGACAAGACCTCATTTACAAAGATGAAGTTAAATTTCCCTTCTTTATTTGCTTTTGAAGCCAGCAGGAGCTATGTCCATACACCTGATGACATTATTTAGTTATTAGACATTAAAGCAAAGAGTTGTGGGAAAAGCAACAAACTCTCTATGAAGTTATGAAGCTTCTTAGAGAATTCACAGCAGACATTTTTCCAATAGAGATTATTCTTCAGAGACCCCAGATTTATGGCTGGGGCATAAAGGGAGCAGGTGAAAATGATTCTGTTCATCTCAGCCTCTCCCCAGCCCAGATTCCCCATATTTTCTTTGAATACCTGTGTAGTTCATCTGCACACTTTAGCTGGTCACTCCACACCAATGCTCAGCAGAAGGAGGCAGTTTTCTGGCAGCACTAATCAGTGAGAATCTGGAGCAAATGTTTGCTGGCTGTGAGCTGGTGACAATGCTCAGAGCTATCTGGGAGTATTTACCAAATGTGTTTCACAGCTTCCTGAGGTATCACACTGAGGGAGATTCCTCAGACAGGGGAGGACAGAAGAATCACAGAATACCCTGAGTTGGAAGGGTCCCACAAGGATCAAGTCCAACTCCAGGCTCTGCACATATAATGACAGCAGGATAGAATGCAGACTTTGTTTCTAGAGGAAGCAAAGAATCAGTCTCATAGAATGCAAATATACCAAATTCACTACAAATCTACTGACCCCAATCACGCTATTCATGGTAAATTAGTTAGCATGTTTTGTAACTTTTCCTAATCTTATTAATTAATTTTCTTGTGGTCTGTTATTATTATAAATTCTACTTATTAACTCAATCTTTCTCTCATAGTGTGAACTGTTTTGTGCTTTCTTTTATGGTGCTCTCTTAGATTATTGACAGATGCTTTTTGACTTACCTTCTGGTCTTTTTCCACAGCCTGAATTCTTTAGGCTATTAAGCCACTCTTGGTAGCTCTGGAAGCTGCAATTGCTTTTGCTTATGTCATGATGCTGTTTAAGTCCTGTCTCTTGAGACTGCTTTTATTGCCTGATAGGTCACCATGGCCATGAAAACATGCTGTATAATGACTCGACAAGTAGCTTGTATTTGCTCTGACTGGACTGAAATAGGCAGAATGCCAAAGTATGTTGAGCGTAATCATTTTGCTTCATAAAATATTGAAGGGCACAAAGGATTCTGCCAAGAGCAACTCATTTCTTCTCCTAAGGGGTCCTCCTCGGATTTCTTATAAAGGCTGTGGACAGATTTTGATTGAACTGAGTGGGTCAGGGGTCAGTAAATGGTAATGCAGTAGAGGGACAAACACTTAACTTTCCTCGATGCATCTTGAAAGAAGTATGTTTCAAGAAAAAAAAGACACAAGTTAAACACATAGCTTGATTATCAAAGGCTTGTGGTCAGAGAAAATACAGTGAAGCAAATATGAAGTGAAGAAATAATGGGAGAAAAAGCCCATAATAAAAACAGGTCTATTGAAATAAGCCTTTATGGACATTTGCTGTGTGCACTTATGGCACTATACCAATAAAATAATAATGCAGAAGGAGCTGTCTCCCATTTGCAAGAAATATAGAAACAGTGCTCTAAACATACTTGTGTGTATAATAAGAGATAATCTGTGATGGTACACAATATTGAGCAGAAAGGCTGGCAATAAATCCCAATACCATTATTTTGTTTTTCAGCATTTGTCTGCACATTTATGAATATTATTAAAATGAGGTATCAAATTTTATTTCTTTCCCTACAACTCAGCTGGAGTAGTAATGAAATTCATGTCCACTTCTTTTCCCAGCTGTTCCTACAAATGGCATGGGGAGGAGATGTGGGTATGTCTGATGTGCTTTCCATTGAAATACAGTGGGCTCCAGTGTCCTGACTGGGTCTCTGGAAGGACAATAACAATAACAACAATAGGAAACCTCAGCAGATGCCAGAAGGAGTTTCTTTTCTTCTGCCTGATGATGTAGCCTGCCAGTCAAGGCACTGCTGATAGGGCCATGACTCTTCTGTAGATCTCTCTTTTCAGGGCAGGATTTGTGTATGAGGTTCTGCATGCAGCTGTTTTTTTCTCTTGACTTTATTATTTTGAGGTTAAAACTCACATCTGTCATTTCCATGTTGAGTAGGAACTACTGAAAACTCCTAGTCTGTGACATACATCAAGAGGGAGAGGCTTCCACTCCAGGGAAGTCTGAAAGGCAGAATTATCTACTGCATCATGGGGACCCTTCTAAGTTCTCGGTGAAATTGGCATTTTTACATTACATTCACTGTCAGGATCCCTGAGAGACTGATCATTTTCTAAAGTATAGTCTCTTTATGTCTGTATATTTGTCTATATATGTTGCACTTGTGTGATACAGCATTACACTGGCTTTACTGCAGTGAATATAGACTGATAAAAACATTAATGATTTTATGACTAGCTTTCCATGTTAAACAGTTTCTAGGCATCTACCTGGTTCTTTAAAAGAGATGTTTTTCTGAGCTGTCATGTGACAGCTGACCCAAAAACATCTAAAAAGAAGTAGAACCCAGGTTATAAAGAAGTACTCTGATTTCAAAAAACACATCTGTCAAATCAGGAACAGCCAGAACCCACAGCCCTCTGTCCTGCCCAGTGACAAATTCTGACTTTCTTTGGCTTGAGTTTGCTGAATTTACTGCATCTGGCATTGGGAATTCAATGCCTCACCTACAAAAACAGTTTTCTGGTGTGGATTTCTACTATGCTGGACGTAGGGAGCCAAGTTGCATACCAAAATCAGAAGGAAAAAAAACTCAAACAACCTAAAATGGAAAGCATCCTACTGCATATTGGATTAATGTGCTGTCAGCACATTATGTGTCATTGCATCAGAAACAGAGAAAATAGAAACACAGGTTTAAAAAATCAGCCTGTGGAATTTTCCTTTTTCTGACTCTATTGCAGACTCTTCAGTCACAGAGAGCTGATCAGTCTCTTTTCATGCTTCAGCAGAATGATCAGTACATGTGGACCTTCCTTCAGTGCTGGAAAACTAAAACGGGCTTTCAGCAAAGCACAATATTGTTCTTGCTTGACTGTGCAGGGAGTCACTGATAGAAAAAAGAAAGCTTCAGTCCTCTGAAAATCACTGCTATTTGTTATACCAGATAGGTCTGTCCAAAAAGACTAAAACTCATGATACAGCTATAGGAAAAATCCACCAGTTCCTGGAGGCATAAATCAAGTGCCTGTATGTATAGATACCATGATAGCTCTAATTTTGAAGTCTGGCAATTCCTTGTCTCCATTGCCTTCAATGTATGAGGAATGAGACAAGAAGGAAGAAAATTCCTGAGGCATCCAGCTGTCTATAGGAAGGATTCAAGAGCCTGTTCTCAGAGGGGTGGAAGAATCTCCCAGTGTTGGGATGATGTCTGATTGAACACCACTTAGATCTGCAAAACCTAAAAATAAGCTTGCCCATCCTATATGTTTTTCTGGAATTGCTATGTTGGTCTGGTTGACCTGCTTTTTTCCATCCTTAACTTCTAAAAATAAGAATATGTTCAGGCTCAGTTACAAAGTCCCAAACTTCAGGGACGTTTTTTGTTGTTTGTTTTTGTTTGTTTGATTGGTTTTAACCTGATTTGAAAATGGGATTAAATTTTGCTTTTAAGGGATTCCCACTTAACCTCAAAACAGACAGTTTCTTTCCCCAAACAAACAGTAAGAATTAATAACACATTTCTTCAGGCAGAAAACACACATGGAAAATCTTTATGATGAACATTTAGGTTATTAGCATAGTAAAACAGGGGAATATGACTGAAATATTGTCAGCCCTTACATAATTAATGCTCTTGAATGCATCCTACTACTGTATCTGTCTTTGTATTTATTCATACCCCCAGGCTTATAAGATCTAATTCTTTAGCCATATAAGTATATATGTTTAATATATACACATTTTGTATGTACTGCATTTTAAATATTACAAGCTCTTTAATGAGATAAGGTACCTCACTGCACACCACAATAGCTCTTTTTGTCATACTTTTTCATCAGTGCACAGTTTTACAGGTGAAGTTTGTGGAAATACTGAACAACCTCTCAAGAAATCTCTATTTGTTTTTATCACTGACAAAGCAGAGGATTTCAGCTTCACCCTAGAATGACACATAAACACTATTATTTACTGAAACAACAAAGGGAAGGAGCAGAAAAACCTCTCTGATGCCAATCAATTATATGGCAGGTAGTTTAACAACAGAATAATAATCTGGAATGGGGAAGTTTATTAGTAGGCATAAAAATGTTGATTCCCTACTAAGGTTGCTGTTAATGTATGTAAAGCATAACAAAAAGAGCCTTCCTGAAAAATAACAACAGAGAGAAATTACCTCTACTAGTAAATATTGCCATTCCAAAATGAATTCATTGTTCTTCTACCTCTAGTAAATAATTGTTGCATTTTGCACTCCCAAAATTTGTTTTGTCTCTCTGTCTTTGCATGGAAAGCTTTTCCTCTCAGTGATGAAAGTTTAAATAATTTTAAATAACAGAAGTGAGAAGGAATTAAACCTATGCTTATGTTTTCTAATGCAGAGCTGCAGTGCTGTACATCCCAGCAGTACCACTGAAATAAAAAAAAAAAAAAATTGTGGGACAAGGAGATCAAGAGTGATATCTACCAGAGAACAGAACAAAAAAAGTCTTTAGCAAAGAAATTTTTGGAAGAGCAGGAATCTCCATTCGACTGCATGTTTTTCATGTCTTTATTTTTTTCCTTGTCATCACCCACGTAACCTCCTGAGTGTTGTCTGCTGATTCTGCCATCACTTTTGACCTCATCTTAGCCAGTTAAAGTATTTTTGACTTTCCAATACTAGAGATGTTAGTTCAGGACATTGGTCATATCCTCAAACCCCACTGAAATCTCTCACTGAAAGATGTGAATTTACTGAGCTACCATCTTCATCAAGAGTCAGAGATGGATCAGAGCCAGATGGAGGGGCTGAACAGCTGGGTTTCAGTCTTTCCAATCTGCAAAGCAGATTTTCCAATATAAAAATTCAGGCCACCATACACCTTGCTGCTTAGTGAGAGGTGTAACTCTTCAGTCATTATTGAGATTTGCACATGCAATATGTTAATTGCAAGTTTAGAAATTATTTTTGAAAGTTAATCTCATATAGTGTGAAGAAATGCTGTGTTTTAGCAGACATTGCAGTCAGACAAACAGCTGATTTTGCAAGTACTGGTTTGGAAGTACAGGATTGGCAGTCACAAAAATCTTGTTTTGACTTCTAAAATGAGAGAATTGTTGTGGATATAATTAGGAGAGAAGAAATACAGTAAATCAAGATATCATTTCTATAATGTCACGTCTATGACCATAGCCTAAGACTAGAAATGAGATTTCAGAATAAAGAACATCCAAAATATTTCATGAAGTGAAACATCTACAAATGATTACAAGGAAAATTTTACTTTATTAGAAAGATATGTGCTTTGATCAGTGTTAATGAACTGTACATGAAAGGTATGGATTTCAAAGAAATGATGGAAACTACAATGTTGGAGGAATGTAATAATGTGTCAGGCTTTTTGCCACACACTCCTTGCTTAGTAGAAAATTAATGACTTATATGGCCGGAAACTGTTATTTTAAGATTAAAATTTTTGAAGCACTGTTAATTATTCCTAATAAAATTACTTTACTGTGGGCACAAGCATACAAACTGCTTCATTCCCTTTGTCTTTATATTGCTCCCTGAGCTCTGAGACTTGCAATCCAGCTACAGTACAGCACTCCCACAGTGCCAGGTTAAATGAGTCTTCTCATAAATATGTACTGATCAATTAATCAGCTTTCCTAATAATCAGTTGCTTTTACTATGACCACAATGTCTGAAAACAAGCAGTCTGAGGACAGTGCATTAAATTCAACTCTCTGAGGGCATGAGAGTGATGGCTGATATTGCTGAGAAAGCATTTGCTATGGGGAAAAAAAAATAGTGGATGAGTGGATGCTGGTACTGGTCTGTCTCTCCTTATGTGTTTTCCAGTAAATGCAAAATTTAAATATATCTGCAGCTCCAGGACAAGAAATACTGCAGACAAAAAGTATTTCTGGACCTCAAGAAACCCTACATTTTCTGTTCATGTGTCATACACACCAACTTGTATTTACATCATTTTTATTCAAAAGCCTTGACAGGGCTGGTTTCTGTGAGAAGCTGCTGGAAGTTCCCTCCACGTCCAGCAGAGTCAATCCCTGGCACGTCCAAAGACAGATGTGCCTCTGGTCAAGGCTGGGCCAATTAGAAATGGTGATAATGCCTTTGTGATAACAAGTTTAAGAAGAAGTTTAAAACAAAAAATATTATTGCACAGTTGTAATTGTAGCCAGAGAAGAACAGAGTGAGAACACGTGAGAGGAACAGTTCTACAGACACCCAGGTCAGTGGAGAAGGAAGAGCAGGAGGTGCTGCAGGAACCAGAACTGGGATTCCTCTGCAGGTGCAGCCTGCAGAAGTGAGGCAGCTGTGCCCCTGCAGCCCATGGAGATCCACAGGGGATGCAGAGATCCACCTGCAGCCTCTGGAGACCCATTATGACCCATGCTGGAGTAGGGGGATGCCTGAGAAGAGCCTGTAAACCTGTGGAAGGCCTGTGCCAGAGCAGGGTCCTGGCAGGGAGCTGCAGACCCATGGAGAGAGGAACCCACCCTGGAGAGGTTTCCTTGGAGGACTTGTGACCCCACAGGGGACCTATTCTGGATCAGGCTGTCCTGGAAGGACTGCACCCCGTGGAAGAGTGACTCACACTGCAGCAGGGCACAGAGAGCTGTTACCTGTGGGATGAACCCACGTTGGAGAAGTTCATGGAGAAATGTATCCTGTGGGAGGGAGCCCATGTTGGAGCAGGAGAAGGACTCCTCTCCCTGAGCACTGGCAGAAACAATGTGTGACAAATTGACCATAACCCTCATTCCCTGTCTCCCTGAGCCACCAGGGAAGGAGGTAGAGCTGGGAAGGAGGGAGGAGTGGGGGAAGGTGTTTTCAAGGTCTTATTTTACTTCTCATTATCCTGCTCAGATTTCATTAAATAAATTCAATCAATATTTATCATTCAAGTCTGTTTTGCCCATGATGGTATTTGGTGAATGATCGCTCTCCTGGTTCTTAACTCATGAACCGTTTGTTGTATTTTCTCTCATCTGGCCAGCTGCAGAGAAGTGATAGAGGCTTTGGTGGGTGCCTGGCATGCAGACAGGGTCGATCCACCACTGTACATGAAGTTACTGACCTCAAGATGTGCCCTCTGCAGCTTTGTGGAGCAGAAGTAGGAACATTGCCAGGGGACGATGCCCTAATTTTTCCAGAGTTCAGCACCACCACTGTGAGCAAAATAAAAGCCTGTGGTGAATTCACTGCAAAAATGTTTCTCAGCTCCAGGCAAGCCTTATGGCAAAAAAGGTTTTTTAACACTGAAATGCAAAGCTTAAGGAAACAGCTGTTGTCTCTGAAGACAGAGGCTGACAAATGAATTGGTGAAATATACAGTTATCTTCCATTTGGCTTTAAGGTGAGTTCTTCATGCCTTTTGGGCAATACATTTTTTTTATTTTAGTTCTACATGAAAGCTGATCTAATTTAACAGCCTTTCCAGTAAAAGGCAAAATCCTGTTGTCCCCCTTCCTTTACTCACTTTTTCTTTCTCTCCTGTTTTTGGCATTAGCATTCTGCCTTCTTCCCCCCTACTGGCTGGGCTGCACAGCTGAGCCTGAGTCAGCTCACCAAAGCTATCAGCAGAAGTGAATCACTTCCATATGAAGTTGATAAGGGAAGTAAAAGTCTTTGCTATATCAGCACAAGATATTTGCTTTAATTCTTCACACTTTTATTTATTTCCACGTAAATATATATATGTATGTATATATAATGTTAAAGGAATTCCTCTATCATATTTACTTGTCATTGATCAGTCAGCTTAATCATCACAGTAAAGCCTGTTACAACACAAAAGGGTCTCTTTGTGTTATTCTTGTCTTCTGCCTTCTGGAGATCCCCAGAGGTATCAGATAATGTAGCTGTAACAGTGTCCCTGTTATTAAGCATGTATTATAAAAGGTCCTTAATTCATCCTGTCATTTTTAGTGAAATAGTAACAGCTGTTTACCTGCCCCACTAGCCTGGTTTAGTTGGAAGTGGGCATTTTATAACACAATTTTTGAATAGTGGATGGTGATAACAAATACCAACAGATATAAAATAGAGGAACAACCTTCTGTATGAGTTAACACAAAGTAGGAATTCCTGCTGATTGGGGTAACTGCTTGTGTGTTACTTATTCACACATGATTTTCTCCGTGGTCATCAAAGAGCACTGAAAATTTGGGCTCAGATGGTCAACCTTTTTTCTTCTGTAATACACAGTGTCATTCATCAGCTGTCACTATTAATTGCTGGGTGTTGGTAATGCAGACACAGAGTGAACAGTAAGAAAGAAACCTGTCCACACAATCTATCAGCAGTGTTACTTGGGTAGAAGAGTTTAAGTGTTGCCATTATCTGTGAAGTACAACAAGAAATCTCCAGATGTAAAGGAGAAGGAAAACCTGCAGTTACCTACAATGGCTGATTACTGTTACTGTAAGGAAAACCCTTTCAAAAACTATGCTTTTATCTCTGTTTTTTTCTCATAAACACTTGTGTATCAGAGTGGGAAGAAAAATGAACAAAAACCACAGGGTTCAACTAACAGGAAGAAGTTTAAAATGTCACAGACCAGGTTTGCAAGAGCATTCCAAAATGTAGCCATGGATAGTCACAGCTACTTCAAGAAAATATTGTTTACCATTCTGAGGGGAACCAAGGGAAGAACATCTTGCTGCTTCTTTTTTTCAGGGTTTACAGTGGGAGATGCTTGACCATTTACTCTTTACTCCCTGCACGTCAAAAGAGCATCAGAAATGCTCAGAGCAGAGAGCTAGAACTTCTGGGACAAAAGGCCATGAACTGGACCATGGATGGTGCTTCCAGGCAAGAACCATCTATAACTACTGGGTAAATTGTAGAAATACAAAATTTAAAAATAACATCATATCCACAACTATTTTACCTCCTTTTTGCTGAAAAAAAAAGGAGCCATCTCAAAGTTATCAACAACACATAAGAACAAAGTTAGAAAGTGATAATTTTATAAATGACACCTTTTTTTCCCCCCAGCTGACAAGATTGTTGAAAAGTAGTACTTTCAGGTAGGATGCAAGTAGGTTGTAAAGCATTGTTTCAGCTCAATTCATTGTTGAAGGAGCAAATCTGCACAGCAAAATAGCTGAAACTGGTTAAAAGTCCTGTAATTTAGTAAAGATGATAAGATTTTGTTATTTTCAAAGGCATGTTACAGAGGGAGATTCCTCTCCTCTTATCTGTGTTAAATCACGTGAGCAGGTATCAGTGACATGGCCTCTATCTCCTCTCTCATTAAAATACAAATACTAAGGCTGTAGCAGAGTGGGAAAAAAACGGGAAAAAATCCCAGAACCTAAGGAAAATAAGAGACAAAATAACACTGAAGACTGCATTGGGATAAAATGTCTGAATGTGCTAAAAGCACTATTCACAGGAAGAAATTCAAATTGATTGTTGAATAATTTTAACAAATTTTAATGCCAAAATCATGTGGAAAATCACGTGTTGGTCATTCTGTACAGGAAAAAACTCCTCTGTCATCCCTCCACTCCTAGATGAATGCTGATGGAATCTGGTAGATGCTAATTTCACATTACTTTGGTGCTCATTGTTTAGGCAATTAATCTAAGGTAGTCATCTAGATTTCATCTAGAGGCAGTGAAGAGGGAGCAGAACCCTTACTGCCCCATATATCCCATCCTAAAATTTATATTTATAATGGGTCAGAGGAATAACAGAGGCAAACAATAATTACTTTCAGATGGCCACACCTTGGAAAGAGATGCCTGGATGACTAAATACAGGTTTCAAGCTTATACTTAGTAGCATCTTTTACAGTTTTTTCAGCTTTGGTGTTTCAACATTACTCAGAATTATTAAGTATTTACTTAATCATTGAGGCACAAAATGCAATAGGATGATAAATAGTTCAAGCTGGGCATTTTAGTTTTCATATGGGATGGACAGTAACAGCAGAAAGGAGGAGCTTAGTACATAAAATGGGTAGAAGGTTCTGGAAGCTATCACCTGTGCTCTCTTTAACCCTCAGGCAAGTCACTGGAGACTGATTTTCCCCACTACAACTCAGCCATAAACTATTTTAAACATGAATAGTAAATAGAATATAATTGTCCCTTGATTACTGGCATTCTGACTGGTTTTAATGTTTTGCAATGGCTCAACATGAGGATATTTGCATTTTCTATTTTATTTGTTTTTAAATAAACCAAATTGTGAAGTATAAACTTTGGAAAAAGACAGATTTAAAGTTGTCTTTGCCCATTTTGAACTATCTACATACAGATTTTCATAGTTTGTTCTTTATTTTTTTCACAGCCCAACTTTTATTAGTTTCATTTGGAGCTGCATTTTTGCAAATGAAAACTTTGCTGTGACAAGATAAGCACGAAGAAAATGAGGAACATCTTTCCTCTCAAAAGTCTGGTTTAAGTGACTTCCTTTGAATCATATGGTAATCTTGTGACAGATGATGATACAAAATGCAATTTCTAAGCTGGCATTGCATTGCCTTAACTGTAGGAATAAAGCCCACTGAAAAACAGATTGCTGCTTCAGTGTTGGTAAAAAATTGAAAATATAAGCTTGCATAATGAATTGCTGAGTGGCTCAGAACAAAAGATTTCAACTACATCAGAAAGAAAACGTACTCCCTGAATTTATTATCCAAGTGTTCCATAAAGGTAATGATCTTAAAAGAAATATGTTTTGTCAAATAAAGAATTTTTGTGCAAAGCACAAATAATTTCAACTACTCAATAATTTTAACTGGTTTGGCCTTTTCATTGCCTCGAGTCCCACATTTTTGCATTTTGTAACTTGAAAAAGTAAGATGGAGGTCTTAGTCATATTATGACTAAGTTGACATCCACAACTATTTTCTGGGCATCTTGTTCACTGTCTAAACATAAACATGCAGGTTAGGATCATATAATTAATGACTTTATTATAAGGCCTATAGAAAAGAACCCTGAGTTAATATTAAACAGTCAGCTTTATTTATGGTATTTCCCAATATTGAGTCGTGCTTTTCCAACATTACTATCTAATTTTTTTTTGTCCCTGTGAAAAAGTGAAATAAGTAATCATTTGAATCTTCTTTTTCTTCTTAAACATAGTCATTAACACCCTGATGATAAGGGCCTGCTTTCTCTCTTCTTTCATAAAGAACTGATGACTAATGAGGAATTATTAGCGATTTGGTAATATGTATAATTCTGTAATAGAAACAAATTATAGCCTTTTATAATTACGCTTCAATGTTGTACAAATCATCACAATAACAAACTTTTGTGGAGCTTTATAAGCTTGATGAGCTCACTGACAACAGGTAATGGCTTAAAAATGTGTTAGAAATCACGTATGGCAATTGTGCTGTTTCTGATTAATATATTAATATATCATTAGAAATATTCCCCCCCAGTTCTCATTTGGATTAGATAATGAGCATTGTAGTAGATAACAAGAAATTTTAGTCAGCTAAACAGTGTTGACAACAATTGACTGACTGGGCTAACACAGTCAGTGCCGGACTACTACAAATTATAAAGTAAGTATTACATGGAAGAGTAGATTACCTCTGATGCCAGCAATATATACAAAACAGCAGCTCAAGGGTAAATTAAAGCCTAAATCTGGACTAAAAGTTATTACTTGGGTGATACTTCTGCTGATCTGAATCTGAAGTTTTCAAAAGTAATTTGTTTATTGTTGATGTAAATAGGTCAGCTCTGGGTTTATCCCGAGGACTCCATGGATCAGACACAGTAAAGGATAAGTGTGTATAATCTGGACCTCTCATATCCAATCTTATTTATGTCAACTATGTATTTTAAAAATGTAGAGATACAAAAAGAGATAATTAACTGGGCCACAAGGAGATGTGGCCAAAGCTAGTTTATTGCACAAATTAATAATTAGTAATAAAGGAATACTTACAGGAAGAATACGGGAACATGAGTGTTGCTACTGTGTCTGGTGTCTCAAGACTTCAGTAATTTTGGCTACTTGCAAAGATCAGCGTGTTTATTCCTATTTGCAAATTAAAGTTCTTTAAAAAACATTCTCAAATAAAATCTTGCAGAACTCCTTTGGCCTCCTGACCGACAAGAAATGCTTTAGAAGCCTTGTTACTGCATTTCTGTAATTTCCTAATGTATCTTACCATTTTCAGGGAAAGACAAGCAAAGTGTTTTCTTTGCTGCTTTTGGATACAGGGCTGTTTCAGATGTGTATTTCCTCCTCATATGGCTTCTAAAACTCAGAATTAAGATTTTGGTTTCAACTTCAAAACATTACAGCTTCCAAAAGAAAGGGATGATGGCTAGCAACTGGCTTTAGTGTGGCTTAAGCGTGTTCAAAAGGCTTTATTGAGTAAGCTCAGGGACCTCGACTTCTTGTGACTTGAAAGCTCCACAGGGCTTAATTCTCCTAGCCTTTCATTGTCACCTTGCTTCTGTTATAAATCCCAGCCCTTCTTTGTAATTAATTGTGCAAATGAATAATATCAGTGTAGAGATAGTGGTCTTGGGCCAAAAGCAATGGCTGTATCTCATGCACTGCTCAGAAGTGGCTATCCACCTCCGCAAGAACAAAGAAAATGAGGTCAACGAAAATCCCTCATTTCCACTTCAAATGAGAGCTGGCTATAAAGAACAACTTTAACCCACAGTTTCATTCCTACTTTTAAAATTCATCAAAGAGAGTTCTGTTAAAATGCTGTGCAATGATATTAGCAGTATTAATAGGAAATAATTATGAAGAGAAATAATACCTTTTCTTGAACGGGTTCTGATATAAAGTACCAGTGCTGCTAATGTAACAGCTTAGCCCTCTTGGTATTCATTGCTTTATTAAAAGAATTTTTATTAACTAATTCAAGAAAGAAATATGATGAATGCCTCCTTCCAAGTTCCATCCCTATCTTTCATTACAGTAGTATCTGGTAATAGAAAGTGCTTCTGGCTATACTTATCTACATATAATGCATAAAATTTTTAAGATATAAAAAGGTCTGTATGGAGGATGGCTACTTGATACACACCACGAATATCATAACATTTGCTGCCTCAATTTAAAACTAAACCTAATAGTTCTTCTAGTTCTTTTGATCTTGTAGTCATGAATTTATATGGGACAAGTTCTCAGCAGAGGAAACTGTCATAGGTCCATCAATGACAATTTATAACTCATATGCCAATCTGACCCTGTACTTTAATCCATCATTATGGTCTCAGACATTTGCCTCTTGGAGTTCTTTTATCACCTTTGTCTTCTTTTTTCAATTAAATGTAAAACAAAGAATTTCATTTAGTTGACACCATTTATGTAACAGACCCCTGCAAACCTGTCTAGTTCCCAGGTACTCTTATGATTCCTTGATGAGTATGTTGTCAGCACACATGCAATGATACCATGCTTGTAGTACTAATGTCTGTTTTCCTATTACTATTTACTTTTCAGCCTATATGTTTTTTTCACAGCCCGAACCAGGATCAAAGCTCTCTCAGCCTAGGTAAAAATCTGATCTAAAGCACATCCAGTTTCAGAAATGCAATGGGTGGGATGTTGCTCATATGAATTACAAATTGCAGCATTATCCATCTGCATCCTGGTGACAAGTAACTCCAGAAAACAAGTCCTGGCATAGACTGAAATTTCCTATGTTAAACAGAAAATATGGGAGCTATACCAGGTTGAGGCAGCATCAGAGAACAGATGCTTTCTGATAGCTAGCTATGGCTCTGATTCAGGAGCATATTTAAACACAGATATGTTTAAAGGTTCTGCTGCACAGGGGTAAATGTAAAGCTGTGCTTAGAGCTAAACTGTGTGTCTATGAACAGGACTTCTCTGAAATCACATTTTTCAGGACTGCTCAAGGGACTGGTGCTGGGGTATCTTCTGTTTTGATTATCTGACCATTATCTGACAGGATGGGAAGGTCCATCAGACAGGAAATCAAAATCTTTTGATTTTGCTATACTGTGACTGTGTTAAAGGGAGACAATCTCTGATTCTGGCAGTAAACTAAGACAGAAATCACCCTAGACATAAGACTAGCAAGGGGATTTGTTTCTTTCTTCAAACTACCCTGGATCTGTACCCTGGATCTGCCAACTCAAGCAGCTTCCAAAAATTCAAAATTAAGCTGCAAATTGGTATGTCTGAAAACACCACATTATTATAGTGTTTTACTTCCTTTAGGATGGGCCAAGAGCATTTAGCTTGGAATTACAATTATTGGTCAATATCAATGAAAATCTTAAATAGTTTAGTGTGTAACCATTCTCTTGAACACAGACTACAGCTATCTCACATACCTTTGTTAACCCTTTCAGATCTCTGGTCTGAGACCATGTGAAGGTGAATATCTGCTATTGCAGTAGTGTTTTATGAAATTCACCCAGGTTTCATGCATTTGAATAGCACATATCATTCACTCTTTTCTTTTTCTCAGCAGTTCCTCCTACTGGCATGAGTAGAATCCTATTTTAGAAGATTCAATTATCAGGTTGCCATGATATATTTCAGTATAATTATATTTCATTCTCAACTACAAATTATTTGAGGTGCTTTTCTCATATACTTTTGGAATGACAATCTAATACCACCCAGAGACAGTGAAATAGTAGAATATATACATAACCACAGAAATGTTAAAACCCAAAAATCTTCTTTCAAAATTTTTTTGCTATCAGCTAAAATGATGTTCTTACAAGTTCTCTGTCATTCAAAGCATGTATAAATGAGAGAAAAGTTCATAGAGAAGCATATGAGAGCATATATTTGAAGACATGGCATTTTTATGTGTGCCTGAAAGTCCTAGGAATCTACCTAACCTCTACCCCTAGTCATGACTTAACTAATCCAAATTTCACATAACCTCTGTAAACAGCTCAGCTCCATGGTTGACTATTGCTATCATCATCAGTTCTAGCAACTGATTTAAAAGTCTAAATTCTTCTTTGTGATGGGAGGAGAAACTTTTGTTTCCAACCTCTGAACATTGGGCTGGGGGAGCCTACAGATATTAAATCCCTTTCTAGGGCTCTTGACAAATTTAAGATGCCAGGTGGAAAAGAGTTAATTGTTAGAGTCAGAAAGATAGCTGGAGCTCATCAAGTAGTCAGATTCAGACCCTTCCTGTACAAGAAAGAAAAGGACTAGTGAGTAGTGACGGGAAGAAGCTCCCTTCATCTCAGGAAATTCAGCTGTCACGTAAACTCTGAGTGTGTAGTGCCATCTGCTTAATGCTTGGAGTTGCTTTCAAATCACAAAATGGAAGAATATTAATCTGAGAATTTTGTGAACTTCTCTAAAGAAGGAGGAACAGCCCTTATTCTTCTACTCTGTGCTGTGTGTTGCATCACTTCATTTTTAAGTTCCAAAGGAAGGGGAGAAAATAAGATGTACGGATTCCGTATAAAATACGGAGACTTAGAAGAACAATGTAGTAGAGATGAAAAATGACCCAGGGGAAAAAAGCAGTAGTGGCAATTCCCTGTGCTCAGCAGTGGTTTCCAAAGCTGCTCCTGGAGGAAAACCTCCAGAAAGAATGAGGCTGCCCAAGCCTGATGTCTGAGATCAGCAGAGGTTAAAGTCTATGAGTGAAAGGCAATGCTGTGGGCACTTCTTAATGCAGGAGCTGTATTTGAATACAGACTGCCCTTGCCCTCTTGTCAAAAGTTATCTCCCACGAGGTTTCAACGCCCAGACTGGAATACTGCTTACTGCAAGCCTTGTTCTGCAAGCTACGTAAGGATTTTCCCTTTGTGGGAAGGACTAATGCATCATTTCTTGTTAGTGCAGTCAGCTGTGGGGCAGATTTCAAATTCACCAGCTACTCTAAACTAGCTTTGTGTGTGCAGTCAGTACTCTTTAAAACCCTACCCCACCTGTCTCTGTGCCAACTTTCTGGAGTGAAAAAGCCTGAAGAAGTGATTGTTCTTGTCAAATGCTGAAGAATTCAATATCTTTTACAGCCACATTAGGGAGAATGATAAATCATGTCTGAAAAATAAAAAAGTAGAAGCAAAGATGTTTACTGCTTTATATTAAAGCATAGTAACATTTTAATTTTGTGTTGGAACCCAATTTAGAAAAACATAGTCTCCTCATTTTTCTTCTAATATGTGAGGAAATCCCACCAAATTTATTACCTTCATTTGAAAGCGAATTTAAGAAACATTCCAAATGCTGTATTAAATCTTTATTGAAAAAATTGTATGGTATTGTCTCTGAAATTCACTGGGAAGCATTACTAATCCCTACATTCAAGATATTGCATGTGACAGCCATGAAATTTAAAGCTGGGCAGTAATTTTTGAAGGGATAATACTCTGTCTTGTGCCCTAACAAAGAATTGAGCTGATGTGGAGGGGATGGTTATAATAGAGTTATACGGTTATAGCATCCAAAGGCAAGAATAGGAACTGCCAGTAGCTAAAGTGTGACATTAACATGTTTCTTTATTGGAAATGGTAGCCTGGGGAGCCTTCCTGAAGTATGAAAGTTCTTTTTTTCTTCTAAAAGAATGATAGGACAGAAGTAGGTATGTACTGAAAATGTTGAGGTTTTTTACTATAAACAAGTTGTAAACTTGCATAACAAAAGAAAATATTTTTCAAAAGCCATTTTTCTTTTTAAGGCCAGTTCTGTGAATTGTATGTCATTTTAGCAAACTGCTGCTAAATGGTGGATGTTGTTTCACCTAACCCAGTGCAGTGGTAGAGCTCTAGGCAGTGTTCTATGATGTTATCACATTCACCTAACTGAACATTTTTTTAATGCACTAATTCTCTAATATTTATTTTTAATATTCTCGGGGTTTTAAGGATTAGCTCTAGCAGGCTTACCTTATTTAAGGCAGAAGCGTCAAGGCTGCTGTTAATTGTGGGTGCCATATCCTTTACCCTCATGTGTCAAACCTTGCCCAAATATAGGCATTAAATGTTTTTTTCAGCATGTATAAATATCCACACCCCCTTAAGTTAGCTGGTGTAGATGCTCCCTGAATTTTTTTGTTACAGTAGAAAAGTCCTTTATATTCACCAGAAAGAGAACAAACATTTCATTATTAGGGACAGAGGTCTTGAAGCTAGTCTTCTTCTGTTGTAGGCAATGACTACAACAAAAAACAAAATGAACAAGCTCTAGCTGAAAGCCAGCAATGTTTTCTGATCCTTCTACTTGTAAACAGAAAGGCTGACACAGAAACTCCACGCTCTGGTGTATGGGAAGTATTTACTTACCAGCATATATATATATATCTATATATCTATATATATATATATAACAGTTCATTCATTCACCAGCACTGCCTTTCATGTCATTTGATTCCCATTGTGACAGCTTCACTCCTGATAAACATATAGAAAGCAACTACATTAACTTTTAGATTATGAGGCCAAGTACATCGAGTTTTCTCAGTCTCCTCTCAAACCTTAGGACACCTGTTCTTTCTGTAGTAGTACTCCTTCAACACTGCACTTTCTACTTTAAAACTGATCCAGGGAATATCATCTGCTTTCTCTGGGGGTGATATTCAGCCTTCCTGTGTATTGGCAACTTTGAATAATCCAGTCATGTCATTGCCATTCTCATGCTTTTTGTGCTTGAGTTACCAATGAGAATTTTACATTGGATTGGTTTACAAGACTGAACCTTCAGAAACTCCACAATTAATCTTTTCTGCCCAAACCCACTATTATCTTTCTCTCTCATTAAACCATACTTTGATAACTGGTATTTCACTTCTTTTATCTCACTTCTTTTTCTTCACTTCTTTTGACTAAAAATAATTAATCACCTGACTTTCAGTAACTGCTTAGTAACTTTTGTAACATCTCCCACCTGTCACAATACAATATTTAGTGATGCACAGACATATCAAATGCACTGGCATAATTATTAAGATTAACAAAGTTTGTGTGTTAGTATTAAAAATCTCTACTGAAAGAAAATAAAGATCAGCTGGATAAATAGGCCTAGGCTTACAGGATACATGTGAAGGTGACTTATAATCAGAGTGAGAGAAGAATTTGCTTTTCACTTTTTTTTTTTTTGTGTTTGTCTATTTTTTCTCCTGCCCCTAATATATTAAAACTATCTGCTTTCACAGGTAAAGGCACATGACTAGAAACTTTACTCTGCCTTACACTTCAGTGAATGTTATTAATTTTTCTGGGTGGATTCTAATTAACAATTACTCTCATCTGTGAGTCTGTATCCAGCCTCCTGGCAAACACAGCTGCCTCTTCAGAGAGCTGCCAAATTCATCTGAGTTTAAACAGTAAAACGAAAGATGGTTGTGAAAGAGAAAGTGCAAGAGTGAGAATGAATAACATAAAGACTGGTGTGTTGTATCTGATTTACAGTTTCTTATTTCATGTGAATGTAAATCCACTTTCAGAAGACAGCTTTTTAAAGACGCTGTAACTTCAGAACCTTTGCATTTTTGCTGTAGTTTGTACTCCCATTGTAACCATGTCATTCTATAACTTATGTTTCAAAGCAACTGTTGCTATAAAGAAATTTGTGATTTTTCTAAGTTCTGGTTGGAATTTTGGTATCAGTAACCTTAGTGATTTTTTCATTAAGCTGTCTAATGATTTTCCTTTGAAGGCTTGCGAGCCCTTATTTTAAAGTAACTAGATTTATATTTTATTACAGAACTTGGTTTGTTGGCAGATTTAGTCAAATTTTCTGAGCATACGTTTGACGGGTTGAACAGGATAAAAGAGTTTCACAGATGTCTTTGTAGAGGATAAAGGGCAGAGGCTCAGCATCATTTTTATTCATGAAGTTTCACAGACAAGAAATGAGGTTCTAATCCTGCAACAGGAGTGAGCACAGGGAATCATTTTGCTTGTGGAGTTTCTCACCGAAATGTGTGACCAACTCAGAGAAGTGACAAAAAATGAGTGTTTTCTTTTTCTCCCAGCTTCACAACTTTCATTCTTTTGATGTTACAAGCAAACCCCTAATGCTGCTGACTTGGAGGTATGGCAGGAGCATTTTTAAAATACAGAGTAAACATTGTTGAGTAACAAAACCTGAAAAAAATCTAGAGAATGTACAGAGATGTAAAGCAAAGGTTTATCTGGCTTTGGCCTGTGTGATTAGTTTCTACATCTTGAAATGTTTCCCTAACAAAGGTTAAGCAATTGCACACAGTTCAAATGCTGTGCAGATGAGTTACCTCTGGAGTAAGAATTGGAAGTCTGAAAAATGGCAGAATTTGGAGGAAACAGCTTTCACTGTCCATTCCCATCCCAGTATTTCCCACCAGACACGGGGAAGGAGGATGGCTACCCGTGCATTCATAGGCAGGTGGAGTACAAATACATTAGAGTTAAGGTGTTTCCTTGAGGGGCAGGGCAAAGAGCTGGCAGGGTTGGCCTCTTTGGGAGGTCAGGGCTATTCAAACCCAGCTGGTTCCAGCCACCTCTAAAGGGGACCCACCTGAGCACACAGCTGACCTCACTAGTGAAGATCATGGTGCCTCTGTGTAAATGCTTTTAAGGGCAGAAAACAGCAGGGGAGGAGGAAGGAGGAGTACTGAAGTTGGGGGTTAGATGCAAGTTCTTTTTAAGTATTTGGATCTTGCCAGAAAATGTCTAGGTATTTCCACCAAAGCCAGAAGTGAGCCTTGTATTGCCATCTTCTAGTGTCTGAGGGGACAAGGGAAAAAGTAATGATAAGGTAATCTCTGCTCCCTGGAGCGACTGCAGGCAGTGGATACACTCACTTCAGAGTATGGAAAAGAACAGTAGCTTCTGAATAAGCCTACCCTAGAGCCTGCACACCCCTGAGTTGAAGGTGAGCTTGGGAAATGTGGTGTAAAGGGGTTTTTCTGAAGCTTGTACATGTTTGTTCCTTTTTTGCATGGGTTTGGGACTACCCATATCAGGAACTAAATATTTATTGTAACTTGCAATAACTTAGTTTCTCCAAGTCCAGTTTGTTTAGCCTGTGACAGTGGCTGTTAAGTGATTTTCCTGTCTTTGTAAAGCTCTGAGCTTTCTTGTTCCTGTTCCTATTTCCTAACTCCTGTCTCACAAAAGAAATAAATTGACTGACCAAATGCAGCTTTGAGATTTGCTCTGGTAGTGATTGAGGCCAGTTCAATTCTTGGTCCTGCTGGGCAGGAGTAGAGGTGTGCTTTTCATCATCCACCTCTACAGAGCAGCAACTGAGCAACAATATCTTAATAGCACAGTATGCTTCCTCTAACTTGCTTCAGAACAATGTTCAGAGTCACCCTGAAGTCACGCAAAAAATATATCCAAGAAATGAAAAGCTACTCCCTGTCTGTGAGAGAATCAACATACATAAGGCAAAACATCAAGAAGATTGTGTATTTTTAGTAGCAGTGAGTAATTACTCATTTCCAAATAACTTGGAAATTATTTCAGAATGAAGCCACAGAGCAAACCTTTGTGCTGACCAGCAGAGCTGGGGCTGTGATTAGCTGACACACAACCTATATGATATTAACCACTTCATCCAGGTCTGGATTTACAACACAGATGATGATTTACTTTGTAACACACTTTTTCTTTGACTCTTGATGCTGTCCCTCTACCTGTTGTTTTCCTTCCCTAAGGTGACTTTGCTCTGTATTTTATTACTTGTGAGATCATTAATTAGAAAAGGTTAATAAATGGCAGATGAATTCAGTTAATTAGTCCACTGAATAGTTTGAACACTTCTACTTGCTGGAGAGTTTAATGTTGCTGGAGATATTCATGCACAATGACTACTTCTCTGAACTTTATTCAATAAACTCTTCTCCAAAGCAAACCTGAGCATGGAAAATGTGAGTGCTCAGCTATTAATTTCAGACAGTCTAAGTCTTTCTATGCAGTCATGAAATATGAATACAAGGTATAGAAGTGAGCCCCTGAATAGAAAGAAGCATGGACCATCCTGGTGCTTCCTCACCCTACAAAAACTTATGGTCAGAAATGTGCTATTTTTTGCAGTGCTTTTGAGAACTGGAAGGTGCTTAGATGCTGAAATTTGTGGTTTTCTAGATACGACTTTTTACTTTTTCTGACTTCTGTGATGATCAGAGAATTCTATCTACCATCCAAAACTTTCAGGACAAACTAAAGAAACTAGTTGCTTAGCAATTTCGACTCATTTGTGGTGTTCACTGTCTTACTATGACAAGTTTTGTCTGAAAACAAGATACCCTCCTCTTCTCCCCTACGTCACTCAAAACACAGTTGATTCAGCCTTGGTTTATCCATTTCTGTGCTCCTGCACTGGCAAATATATTCATATAGTTTAATTTTTGCAAGGAGTACCGCATTCTATTTTCTAGAGTAATTTCATAATTGGTTTCCTCTGCCTGAGTTAATTGAGAGCTATTAAGCATATAAAGCACCACAGAACTAGAAACTGTTCAAAATAATACTGCTGGGTGGTTGTATTCCCTGTTGCTAGAAACTTTCTTTTTTCCCATGGAAAAAAAATTAAGGAAAGCCTTTAGCTTTTTCTGTTTTCTGAGGAGTTCATAATGATGGGGATTTTAATATTGGCATGCATTTTCTCCTTAAGGCTTTTTTGTTTACTATATTCATGACACCAGATGCTGTTCAGAAAATAGCTCAGAGGCAAGAGAGAATGTTTCATTCATTGTCTAGTCTTGACAGATAAATGGTGTTACCTGATCCCTTTGTGAAGACAGTCACTTCCAATCTGATTTGGTTTTTGTAGGGACTCTGTGCATACTTATTTATTGCATTTTTAAGATAAAATACCTGAGCACTCCAAAGAGTAAGGACTCTTCTCCAAAGATAGGACCTTTGCTACTTGACTGAACTTCCTGAAAGAGGCTGTAGCAGAATGAATAAGCTATTCTAGAAAGGGAAAGATTTAATCTGACCCTCCTTGGCTTGAGGGGGAAATTGGCTAATACATTAATTCTGTGTTTGGGAGGCCCGGGTTCAAAGAGCCTACTTCTATTTCTCTATCTTTAGAGAATCTGTAGGACTGACTGAAGAGTTTTATTTTGGTTTTGAGTGGGAGAGAGAAAGCCAGTGTTTGGATACAAGTAAATTGCTTTCAGCGCAGAACTGAAATAGGTTTCTTTTTAATTTCTCTCCCCCTGTCCCTTTCTGTTTCTGTTTTTAGCTAACATCAGTCACTAATTGACCTTTTGCCGTTACTGGTTGTATGGGACCAGTTGGGAGGATGATGTGAATACAATTATAAGCTCTGCCTGTGGAGGAAATATTTGTGTTATGACAAGATAACAGTGGTATGACATATGAAAAAATTTGGGAATCTGACATTGTCTTGTGCCATAGAGAAATGAAGCACTTGAAACAGGGTTGTTGAGCCTAAAAGTTGGGAATAATAATACATCATCTATCATCTGTCCCTAAAATATTGAAGAAACTACAGAAGTATTTAGGATAGCAAGGAATTGGTTTGTTTTTGTTTTTCCCCATGGTGGTTAATCCCTTATGGTATTAGATTTGATTTTTTTTTTTTAAATATTGTTTTTTTCCCAACTGATCATTTGCACTCAATTTCTTTTCATCCCAAGAGCTAAAATTTTACTTCTGTCCTGTTAGGTGCTAAACAGTGCTTGAAAAATGTGGTAAATACCTCACACTGTCAAGGCTGATGACAACATAATGATGATGTTAAACATTTATTATGGGCACATCATTATTAAGAATTTCACAGGAGAAGGTTAATCTGACTCTAAGCCAATCCTGTAAATCAGAATTAGCATCTTGTGAATTCTTACAGCAGTGGTCATATGGCATTTGCATCTGTACTGGGCACCTGAGGGAAAAAGTTTAATCTTGTGATACCTGAACGACTCTCAATTTGAGTTCAACTTTCTGAAAATTTCTGAAATTCTTCTGAAGTATTGTTTCTGCAGGAGGATCATACTGCCATGAGTCACCCATTGGATAAATAAAATTGAGTCTTCTTCAACCACAGAATGAGGCGTTGTGTTACTATTTGGGCCAAAAGCAAAGGATTCCTTCAAAATACTTATCTTAAAAAATAAAACAAAAAGTCAAATACTCTGAGTTGGAGAAAAAAAAAATAATTGCCTATGCAAAATTGCATTTGGAAATCAAATTTGTTGGGAACTTCTTAGTTCTTAAGAAGGACGTGCCTAGTAATTTTCTTCTAAGAAGAAACTTGCCCTTTCTTGGAATTAAGCAAATCCTTCCTGCAGCTTTTCTGCATCAACTAAAACCTCTCTGATTTGACCTCCTATCTTGCCATAAATAACAGAGGAGAGGGTTCAGAGAGTCAGAGAATGACTTTATGAATGTGCATTTCTGTTTGATCATCCTACTTTATCAGACTACCATTAAAAACAAAACAATAAAAAAGCCTGTCAGCCTGGCTGTCTCCACAGCTGTCTGTATGCCTTTCCCAGCAGTGCTGGCTGTCAAGCTCATTATTCTTCCTCCAAGTTAGTCTGACCCACTCTTGTGCACTTCTGCTAGGCTGATAAAGTTTGTGGGATGCCTCTCGGGAAATACATTTAGAAGGATAAGTTAATTCTGCTTCTCTCCTGTAAGCATTTCTGCCTGGCTTCTCCAGGGCCAGTATGTCTGAGCAGTCTAAATTGCTTATCCTGTAGATAATGAAGTTTGCAAGGCCACAGCTGAAACCTTCCCCTTTCTCTACTTATCCTGCTTTCTGCTGCGACAGGTGAGGTAGTATTTTGCTGAAGCCAAAAGGCTGTTAAGAGAGTGAAAGTTGTTGGTTCTATGTGTTGCTGTTTGTGGCTTGGGTTTGTTCTGGTTGGTTTGTTGGGTGTGGCTGTGGTCTGGGAGAGGGATGGAGCTGAAGACCTGACCAAAAAGGAGAAGAATGAGAGGGGAGGGGACAGAAGAGGAGGCAGTTGGGAGAGAATGTAACTTCTTGGATATCCATCCAGTGGGAAAGGGGACCAGGACCACCCCCAGACCAGGAAAGAAAATAAAAACTTGCCATTTTGTTGGAGGGGTTGTGTGTGTGTAGCTCTGCAGGGAGGGAGGCCCACACCTGGCTCAGCCGAATCATCACTAATAAACAGTTTCCTTTTGCTTCCACGAGTTTGTCCCCATTTTATTGTATCTACAAGCTAATTAATTTCTAACAACAACCACTGCATTTTGGTTTGAGGGATGAGTACTTCAGATCCTAGAAAGCAGAGAAACTGCTAAATCAAGGACAGAAGTCTAAAAGACCTATTGTTGTCCTTGTTTTAAAAAGTAAAACAAAAAAATCTCTACAGCAGTTCATACAGTATGTAGGTTTGCAGAGAGGGGTTTGCAGCTTATGAACACAAGTCCAGCTGCCCCCATTCCATCCATGTTGGGAGAGAGAAAGCCTGCTCCATGACTTCCAGCCACCAAGGGAAGTCAGCCTTGTAATTGCCAGGAAGGTTCTGCCACCAAAAAAAAAAAAAAAAAAAAAAAAAAGGATGTTTTTCCAGGTTTTGGTTTTGTTTGGCTTGGGGGATGGGAGTTCTGGAGCCACAGAGGCTCGGTTGCTGTGCTGTGTCCTTTGTTCTCTCTCAGCCGTGTGGTCCGGGGAAGGAAGGGGGCTTCTCTGCCATCTTGTCTTTGTCCTCTGGCTTCCATCTTGTGTTTTCTGTTTGTTTATTTATTCAACACTTTTATATCTAGTGATTATTGCTGTTGTGTTGGTTGTTGTTGTGTTGTTTTTCTTTTAGTACACTGTTATTTTTGCACTCGCATCTCTTTCCATTTTTCTCTCCATATTGGTAGAGGGCAAAATGTTGAAAACTAAGGGCAGGTAACTCATTTTGGAGTCTCTGCCCCATAAATTGTCTAAAACTATGGTGTCCTTACATTAGAATATGAAGTGACTGATACTAGAATACAAACTGATAAATTCTGAGATAGTAATTGCTGTAGCTCATATTTTTTAACTATTGCTAGGACTTTAGCACTTCTCAGAGATAAGGCTTAGCAGTTTGAGATAATGACTTAATTACCAAAACACGGTCTTGATTTGTGATCTGTTCTTTAAGTGGGAATGGTCTTTGTCTGACTAGGTAAGAGAAATCCATGTTTGGCAATCATAACTGGATGGGACACCAATAAATGGCTCTTAGTAACTTTTTTTTCATTACAATTGTTCAGTCCCCTAAACAAAAATAAATTTCCAATTCACCGAGCTTCAGTGTTTTAGTTACTTTTCAGATAAACTTTTTAAAAATCTTCTGTAATGTAAATCTTGAAAGCATCCTTCTGGAAAAAAAAAAAGTTCTGTTTTCATGAGGAGTGACATGTTAATTGCTTGCAGACATCTTGTTGGACTAATGAGTAAAATAACCTAATAACTAATTGAAACTCCATTGAAATAAAGTCATTAAGAAAGTAGTATCATATCTAAGTAAATTAACTCCATTTTCTATCCTGAATTATCTAGCTGTTGTGCTTTGATCACAGCTGAATTGGATCATTAACTAACTAAAAGTGAAGCCTATTAATAATTGCAAGCTCTTGTATAAAGATTTTTTCCTCTTTTCATGAGACATTTCAATAAGGGGTCCTGGTTCTTTGAAAACTTTCTTCTGCAAATGTTTAAGGATACAGGCATGACAGAACTGATGAAACTCTATTCAGGACCAGATCCTTTAAACTACAGCTAGTTAGGAAACTGCAGCAAAATAAGACTTTTATTGTGAAATAACCTTTTTCTATGCCTTGTTTGTATGTCTTTCAAATGCCTTGCAAAACCATAACTATTTAAAAAACAAAATAAAGCAAATCCTACTGGCTTCTTAACCGTTCTCATGTTTGTTTTGCTGGAAATCTGAGTTTTTAAAGCTTTAGGTAACCTTTTCAGAAGGAGGTTGGGGTCTTTCAGCTATCCTGTGTCCACTGTGTCTCAAGGTCCCTACCATGGTAATGCCACTGACTGAGCCAAGAGCTGGGGTTCCCTGGACCTCACAGGTCCCTGTCACAGGACTGATGATCTTGGCTATGTAATAATGGGTGAGGTTTCCAAGGTATTCTCTAAGGGACTTGAAATCTCTGTATTTCCAGATGCCCTGTGTGGAACTGGGAGCTCTCACCTTGAAGCTTCAGTTTCTGCTTTTTAAGATTTAGGGACAGAGAGGGAGCTGAGGACCTAGAAATCTTCTGAGAGAAAAATAAAGGCTTAAAGGAGACTGAGGCATCTGAGAACTGTGAATTTCAAACTTACTAATGTCTTTTCTCTATTTTATTTATTTCATACTTTAAGATTAGTAGAGGCCTTTTTTTTCTTTTTTTTTTCCCAGATGTGTAATAATCTATAAGGCAGTAAATCCAAAATTTAAAAATTTGGTATGGCTTCCTAGCTCTTTAGCTCTTAATGGAATACCATGCTTGTCAGGTAATCTCAGGTGGTGATTCTATGTTTGGAGTAAGCTCCTGAAGCTGGAATGCCCAAAATTCTGCATGCTAAGGTGAGATCTACCCAGGCCTCACAAAAGAAAATTATGCAAGAACAGCTATATCAGACTCTGTTCTTCTGGTCTACAGGGAGGCATGTCCTTCCATGGAAGAGTCACACTTTTTTTTCAAGATCTCTGTCTTGAAACTGTTTGCCTAAATAAGCTGTTTCTCATGAGAGACTGAATCCTTTCAGTGCTCTCAGGATGCAGGATGCAGGGCATTAAGAACTTGAGTGGTATCTATCTCAACTTTTTGATTTTTCCCAGGACAAAGCTGATTACTGGGTTTAAAGTACTGGAGTCTTTCTGTTGTGTGTTAAAACAGGTGAATTTTGCATGGGCTAATTATTCTTTGGTCAGAGAACATGGTTTCATATTAGAGGTTACAGAAATTTCCATGTCATAATAATTTAGTTTAACCAACTGGTCTGTTCATACCCTCCTAAGGTACAGGGAAAGAAACACCTGAAGAAATGAGGGGAAAAAAATCCTGATGGGTGCCTTCTAAAAGCAACATATCTCAGTCTCCCTCTTCATGAAACATGTAACTTCAGGGTGCCTACACCTGAAGCAACCCTTGCAAAGATATAAGCACATCTTAGATGATCTGCAAAGATGTGGAAGCCTTAATTAAAACCTTCTTTTGCTCAAAAGCCTTATGGATTTCCCACATTTCATCTTCTCCTCCCTGATAGCATAACTTCAGTAGTAAACCAAAAAGTAATTAATCCTCCAGCTTTGTCTCTGTAAAATTTGCTTGCTGACTGCTCTCCCTCCAAATATGAAGTAAGCACCTGGCCCATTTACAGTTGATACTGCAATATGGTGACAATTCTCTTTATACATTTAGTGATGGACATTGACCAGATTTAGAAAACATATTCTGATCCTGTAGCACTAAAACTAATGCCAAAAATAACAAACTGCATGAAACAAGATATAATTGAACGCCTGGTACTGAAGGATAAGACACGAATTGCATCTTCGTGTAAAATGAAAACATCCCTTAATGACATACTTAGCTGCAATCTATTCTCAAAATGAGTCAAAAGCAGCACCTAAGTGGTAGGTGAGATTTGTGCTGGCCCACTGCCCAGAGGTGAATTCTGATTTAATTGTTAGTGTTGCTTAATTGGTAGGTCAACAAATGAGGGGCCGGTTCCATAATAAATGCTGTCAAAATGCCAGAAACATGACTTGACAATGAGGTGTGGGGACAATTAAAGAAATCCCTTGAAATAAGCACTTGTCCTGTGAAATTCCTTCCTTGTGAAAAAATACCTCTGCATGTTTTAGTTTGTTTTTTCCTCTTCTTTGGAATTGCTTTGAAGTGTTCCTTTAAAATATATAAATCTACATTATCACCTCTGTAAAAATGCTTGTTTTAAATACAGCTGTTATAAAGTAGGTAGGCAGTTAGGATTTAACATATGTCAGGAGTAATCCACACTTAGCAGAAGGAAAAAAGTAATTTAATAAGAAAACACCCTCGTATGCCCAGTAAGACTTCTTTAGTATAAAATGCTTTACATTAACGAACTGCAACTTAAACTGGCACATATTTCTTCCGTAACTCCAAAATAATTTCCCAAGGCAGCAATTTATGTTGATTGTTTAAAATGCAGCATCAATGATTATGGGGTGACAAAGACTAATGAGACTTCATTGTTACTCAATTGGGACTTATAAGATTATGCATTATGTGAAAGACTATTTAAAGGAAATTCTATTCAAGAAAATTGGAAAGAAATCAACGTGGTAAAGCTCATTAATTTTAAATCTGAATTAGCTATTAATTCACATGGTTTTGCTTTCAAAGCTGTGAGAACAAAATATTGTTATCTTGTTAATAAAACTGTTGGAATGATAAAATGTAAAGTTGAATTTTTTTTGGCAGGAAATAATTATTTTTACTTCCGTTTACTGCTGAGTAGCAGTTTCCTCAGCAGAGAAACTTATTATAATTGCAGGCACCTATTTTGTGCCGGCTATTTTTTCTTAAAAGTATTCCATGATTCTGGAAGCCAGAAAATATTTTTATTTCTATGTTTATTTCTATGTCTCAGTTTAGGAATTGTAATTTTACTAATGGTGTGTAAAAACTTGAACAGTTAGCATTTTAAAAGGTTTTTTTGGGTGTTTCCCATAGGTTTTTTTTTTCTTCTAAGCTTCCTACTTTTTAAGAACCCTTTTTTTTTTTTTTTTTTAAATGTATTTATTTCCCCTAAAATTTTCCTGTATTATTGTTTGGCTTCTCATAAGTGCAAGGGTATCAACACAAATTAAATAAGTTAGTTTTTTTCCAGGTAATTGTTGCGAATTTGTTTAATGTTCTAAAGCATAGAGGCTTTTGCCTTACTTAATTATCTAATTCTATGAAATTGTTTTAATTTCCATGTGCAATCAGATCCAAGTGGAAATTCTTCTGCTACATGATGGTCCATCAAGAAAACAAAAAAACCGCAGACTCTTGGTTGTTTGTTTTCTTTTTTCTAATAACTGTGTGGGTCATTTTGGTAGAGAACAATATTATTTTTGATCAAAAACTGGTGGATTCAAAAGAAGATTATCCCGTAGTAGCTGTTTTACCTGAAGCTATTTTCAGACCTGGTAGTTGGAAAGATAAACCTCAGTTAAATGATAAATAAATATTGGTTAGGAGAAAATGGAGGGGGGAAAAGGGAACTGTTGCACTGGAAATATTACTTGGAAAAGGGAAGACACCTTGTTTCTCTGGTGCTTTTCTGGGTCACCCTTGTGATGTCCTCACACAAGGATGGTAGTGCTGATCTTTCAAGGAGTAGCAACAGCTGTCTGAAACAATCTGAGAGAAGTTTTGAAATAAATTTTGTTTTTTAAATATCAGCAGTATTTTAAGAATGGCAAAAATATATTGTGGTGTGGTGGCCTTTCATGTATATGATCTCGGTAACAGAGTTGTGATTTAAAACTGCAACAAAATCACAGCTGCAAAAATGCTGGTGTTGAAAGAGTGACTACTGGGATTGGGAAAGAAAAAACTTGCATTTAATGAAACATTTTCTTCAAATAAAATTTTGAAGAAAACCCCTAGAGAGGGGAGAGGAAGACACTGCAACACTACAGATTGTTCCTTTTTCTTACATCACATTATTGGAACAAGACATCTTGGTTTTATTCTGTTTTTCATTTTAAATGGTACCATTTTCCTTGTTTGTGTTGCAAAATGACTATCCTTAGAAGACTATATAGAGGATGTTTTGAATAGAGGATATTTAAAATCCTTTTCAATTTGGAAAGTTGCTTTCTGCATCCCAGTTCTTTGCAAAACAGTTTTTGTTCTTATGCAGTACTACTTATGTCTTTTACTAGAAAATACATAGCCTAAGTTTCTCAGAGAAGAAGCAATTCTAGAATATAATTTGGAGAAATTGTGTACAAATACAGATCTAAGAAAAACAGTTTTCAAAGCTTTTGGCATATTTGAACAGCTCTTGAAGTGTACTTGGAATCTTCTGGCAATTTGCAATCACTCAGCATACTATATTTGTTGCATAAGACAATTTTAAACTTGAAGAGCATTGAGTGAGGGGAAAAAATTCAATGTGTGCTCTGCATTTAAAAATAGCTGGTGTTGGTCAGATCTGAATGTTGTCTGGAAACAGAATTATTTACCTCCAGCAAAGATTGGCACAACCATTAGTGCTCAAACATACTGTCTTCTGGTTAGGTCAGTTTTAGAGTTCTGTACTATGTCACTACTAAAGATAGCACATAAAACTTAATGAAAAGATGCAAAATCCAGGGCTGTAGGCACACATTGATAAACTATCTCCTACACTTTCCTGATCATATTGACTGGAGGAATTTTCACTGATTTCTGCAATTAAGATGATAAAAGGTGTAGGCAGCATGAGCTGCTGTAGACAATTAAGCATACCTCTAATTACTCAGAAGAAAATAACTTCCACTCTACAGGAATCTCATATCTTCTTTCTTACCTCTTTCTTGTTGTTTTTTTTTTTTTTTTTTTGTTTGTTTGTTTGTTTTGTTTTCTTTCAGTGCTTTAATAAAAAGAGATCTATTTTACGATATATCACTCCTAGAAGTTAGCTCATTGTCGTTGGGATGTTGGAACATTTTTGGAAGTCCATAGTATTTACAATTGTCTTTGTTATTCTGATGAATCATCTCAGAATAGTTCTGACCAAAGGCAGAGGAACCTTGTTTGACAGAGAAACTCTCTCAGTGGGTAGCCTTTGTGGGTAGGTTTGAAATAGAACAACCCAGTTCCTGGTTTATGGGATAATGAAGCTTGGTGAGAGAAAGCCCCAGTTTCCTGATTTGACTTGGGGTTACAAACATATCAACTAATTTCACACCCCTATTGTCTAGGAAGTTAAGTCATAGCAACTTTCCAAAGAGGAGAAGAAATCACTGGGTAAGATTACTGAATTTTGTAGGGTTGGTTTTTAATCCCTTCTTAAATCTGTTATTGCAGAGGCACTACCACTGCTGCTGCTGGGCTCAGCTTTGGCCCGCAGCAGGTCCACGTTGGAGCTGTCTGGCATTTGTTCCGTGGGACACAGAGGTAGCTTGTAGCAGTTTCCAGAGAAATCATCCCTGTAACCACCCCATCACTAAAATCTAGCCACACAAACCCAATACGGTGCCAAAGGTAGTGTAGTGATACAATTAACCTCCCTGTCTGAGGGAGCAGAGATTCACGTCTCTTGTTTTTCAGCAGAGAATATCAGCTGACAATTGTAGATGGCTTCAGTAAGAGATATACATCTTTTTGGGTCAATTTTTCCATGTACAGCAAATAATTCATTTATGAGGCAAAAAAGGAGCAGATTTATAAAAGGAGAGATGGTATAACTTGTTAGACCAGCGATTGGCTGTAGGCAGGGGGTCCTGAGTTTCAGATATTGTTTTAAGAAGCTTGTATTCTATTCAGTTTTTGTTTGATGTAAAATGTATGACAGAAAGCTTTAAAAATGCAAATCTTAGTGATGCATGCTCAGTTTCCCTCAAAGAGTTTTGCATTTTAACTTGACCATTAACCTTTCAGTGAATGTGGTTTGGCTTTAAAAACAAAACATAGGACATGGAAGGAAGCAGAGTTATTTCATTGCTCACCTCCCAGATTTAGTAATCTGTAGGGAATGGAAAATCTGCAGGTGTAATTTACGCTGTACAGAGCAGGTGAGATAAGCATGAAAATGGGAGAAGGGAAGCTAATAGATGCAGAATCCACCTTTCCCATTTGATGCCAGTGACAGCAGAAAGCAGGAGCCCCGACGTCCCTGTTTCATAGATGTGCTGGGACAGTGGGAAGTCACCTGGTTGCTGTACTGCATTGTGGACACTGTGGTCATGCAACTGTAAGGAAGTCTCTTGTCTCATTCCTTAGGCTATTCCAGTCCCCCTTAAGTAACTTTCTATGTCTGACTGTGGAATGAAATCAGACGTGAATTTCCTGGTGTGCAAGGGTTGTGGGAGCTTTCTGATGCATTCCTCCATGTGCTGTACTCATCTGATTCTTACATTGGATGCTTCTCATGTTTAAAGGCACCACTTATTCTCTTCATGGATTGGGAAGGGAGTTTTGCTGAAAGGAGGGTGTTTGTCTAATGGCACTTTTGTTTTTATACTTTAGTATATGCATACAAGACATTTGTCCTTTCAGAGAAGTTGTCTAAAAATGGTACAATTTCGCTGTCTGTCACATGTTCACCTGAGTTTCAGAGATTTCAGCACTACCTTCTGTTCAGCAAAAGGTAAGAGGGTCCATGTGTGCTTATGTGGCATTTTTTTTAAAGCCTGTTTCTAAAGAAACCGTGTTAAAATGAAATAAAAAAAATAGGCCAAGAAGAAAAAAAGTTACAGTACTTGCTAAAATAATTATGGGAGAGTAACCTTGTAAGCAGTGGTTGTAATATTGGAGCACAGAACTATAAAACTTTGTTCCACAAGAGATTGCTGTAAAAGGCAATGCATCCATCAGGTGTGTGGGGAAAGGTGGAAATAGATGCATGTCTTTGACAGAGCACCTGGAGTATTTTGACTAACCAAGGGTGAAACCAAGAAAAAAGTCATTAAACAGTTTGTTACTATTGCTGGTAGCCAGTTAGCTGCAGTTTTATCGCAAATTTTATAAAAATTATTCGTTATCTAGGTGACTATGTAGATATTTAATTCTTACCAGTGTACATATATATCATATCTATATCTGTCTCTATATATCTCCTAAATGCTCAGTGGTAATTTTCCACTCAAACTGCAAGGATGGTATTTAAATTTACACAGTTCCAAATGAGATAGGAAACTGTCAGATTTCTTGAAAAACAGGGACCCTCAGAATGTATAGTATGAGTGGCACAATCTTCTACATCCATAGATATTGTCCTTCTCATGCTGCTTCAACTGGTAACTCCACAGCTATGCTATGATTAAAATCTGTGGCTAAAGTGTGTGTGTTCTAAGTGAAACCTTTTCCATTATGGAAATTTCAGTACTTACTATGGTGTCTCTGCAACTGCTTTGTAAATATATTTTCAGATAAAATTGCCCATTATACTCTAGCAGAAATGTTTTGTTGTCCATTGGGAAAGGCCCTTGGGAACATTCAGGCAGAACAGTTTCACATAATATCATGGTTTTCCACTTATGGGGAACTGATATCTAGGAATATAATATATTGTGGAAGTACTTCATTGTTGGGTTTTTTTTAGTTGTCATTTAGGAATCTGAAAATGGTGATTGAATTCCATGTTTTAAGTCCTATACTAATTAAAACTTTCGAAGCAAAAGCATGTGTTCATAAACAATTCGGGGAAAAAAATTAAATGAAAACAAGTGAATGATTATATGATGTAATGGTTTTATGATTTTCCTATTCTGATGATATAAAACACCATAAGAGTAGTTTTGTGATACTTCAGTGAACTTTAGGTATTTTAATGTCTTTTACACATTGCACTATGTGTGCAAGGCTAATTAACATTATCATCCAAGTCATAATTTTAAATTAGACACATCATTATGTTTAGTTATTACAGATTTTTTTTTAATCTCTGATGGATATTAAACCCTAGTTTATGAAACTGCAATCACAGTTGTTTGGCATATTAGTAGCACTTTGTTTTAATAGCATTGATTGTAATGAACTCATTTGGGATTCCTGTAGAACTAACATTTATTTCCATAAAGCATTTCACAGTAATTGAACATTAGTTCAGTTATGAATGCTGGATTGGTGCCAGAATATTTCTTTCTTTCTGTTTTTCTTTGGTTTCCTCACTGTGGATTTTGTAAATCTATCTTTTGGCTTCATTGTCAATTAGATCATGAAATCTAAGGATGGATTCTTAGCCTAGCATAAATTTGACCTCAGTGGAAGTATCCTCATTAACGCTGATTGATGAGCTAGATGTTAGTTTTTGCTGTATTTTAGTAAATCATGAACTTTTTAATCCAAGAGTCTTCTGTGACTAAGTTAGCTTTTTTATATTATTTTTGTAGATATGCAATTGAAACATCCTTCTATATACAAATAAAAAAAGAAAACTAAAATGTGTCTCTGCACTGTCTAGGGGTTGTGTTTTGGGTTATACTTGATTATACTGAAAATATCCCAAGTAAGAGTATCTGAAGCTATTCTTAAAACTGCTTTCACACTTAAATTACCTTTCAGGATGGGAATTATTTCAGTATTGGCATTAATGTTTTGCAGTAATTTATTAAACAGTTATTGAGACCTCATTTGTCCCTTTGCTTAGAAGAAAAATGGGTTATTCAGAAGACAAGTATAAATACAGCCTAACTTTGATTCAACAGTAATATGGAAATGATAGTCCAAGTTTGAAGTGCAAGGAAGAACCTGTACATTGTTTGATGGACAAATTTTTCACATGCTGCACAGGACATTTATGACATTGGATAATATCTCTTGTAAATAGCTTTCAGGGTATCTCAAACATTTTCAAGTATGTTTTATGCAGCTGTGATAAAAGCACAGAGATTGAAAAATGGATGCCATTTAAACAACACCAGTTATTTTGCTTGTAAATTATCTTCTTGCATCTATTTCATCCAGTAAGTGGATAGTTGATTGTTACGTAGAGGTCATTAAAAAGGATGGTTTTGTTCTATCAAAGCAGTTACTCAGTGTTTGTTTGTAGTTTTTTGAAAAAAGACCCCTCATGCCTCAAGTACAAAATTAAATGCAGCTTTAATGATGGATTCTGCAATAACAATGTCTGTAAAAATTAAGTATCTATTTCACATTTCTGAAAAAGAAAAACAACAAAACAAATGAGAGGGGGAGATGAATGCTTTGGAAATCTGCACAAATTACAAAAATACCCCACCAATGAAATTAAAAGATAAAAAATAAATGTAATATACTCTGACATGAACAAAGACTTGCAATTTACCACATGTAGTAAATTCCAAATATTTTCAGTTTTTGAAATAAGTATTTAGCAAACATTCAGTCACTAGAATGAGACTTGATAAATTGCAGGTTTGCACTAACTGCCTGGATAAAACCAGCTTCCAAGGTACATCTGCCACAAAATGAAAATACTATTAGATGTTATTTTAAATATTCTGTTAGTCTATCTTGAAAATGTCACAAAAAACTTGAACCAACCAGTTGTGATAGGTTCTCCAGGTTAACCAGGGAAAGCCTTTGTTTACAACTTGAAGGTCTGAAGCTTCCCAATTTCAAAAGAGGAGACAGCTTAGCTTTGTGTTGGGTATCAGTTAGATGCCTCTCACAAAACTTAAGTTGCATCTTACATACCATTTACTTGCAAAATAGCAACATTAAACACTTTCTATTGCTGTTGGTTATTTTTCATTTTCTTAAGCTATTAATGAGAGATTTGAACAATTGGATTAATCAAATCTTGGACTAAAAAATGCTGCAATCTTTTAATTCTGTGGCTTCATAAAAATCTGGAGGTTTTTGTTACCCTGTCATTCAGAAAAGAGAGTAATAAAATACCAATTTTCAATCAAAAAGGGGAAATAACCCCAACTTTCTCTTCAAAATGCAATTGAGATTGGAGCCCTTAGGATGTTTGGTGCCTTTATGGGATTTTTTTCCTCTGGATTTTCTTTTTTTTTCTTCCTCCCACTGTAAATAACTGTAAAAATCTAGTCAAATACTGTAAATAACTGTAACAATCCAGTTGAATAAGAGATACCCTAATGGAAGTAAAATTTTGGACAGGTCAATAGACTTGAATGAACACAGTGTTTGAAACTTGTGTGACAGAGTCATTGCTGAAATCCTGAAATGGGTGTTTACCAGTGCTGAAGAGTTTTTTGACTGACTGAACTAAGGAAAAATCATACATGGAGGTTTAAAAATAAGAGTTTATTGCCTTAAGTTAAATTTCCAAAGCCAAAATCCATGTCAAAAGCTAATTTGTTGTAGTAGTGCATCTGTCTCTTTGCTAAGGTTGTGTTATAGTCTTGGAGGTTTTTTCATTCCTTTCTTTGCTACCATGTGATTGTTTGCCTGCACATCTCTTAGTACTTCAGTTTGGGGTAACTGTTTTTTGAGGCATTATCTCCTGGCAGGTGTTGATTTACACCAAGAATATAAACTAAAAGGTATTTTTTAAAGAATGTCAGACCAGTAGCTCACTTATTTATGCACTTCCTTAATGGCACTGTGAGGGTCCAAACCCACCACTCCTTTGGATAACCCTGAGCTGTGTGTTTGGGATGCTTGGTCCAGAAGACACATAGTCTAAAGTCTAACTCTGGAACTTTCAAAGCAGGATTGGCAATGGAGCGTGCTCAGCACCATCTGCTTTGATCTACTTTGATCTACTGATCTCTTGTTCTGCTGAATTGTTAATGTCAACCCAGCCTTTGTTAATAAAAAGGTTGAAAGTAGAATGGCAAAAGTGATTAGTACTACTGGAGCAAAAAGCTCCTTTTATTAGGATTGAATACTAGAACCATACTGAGTACTAATGGAGGGGAGAACTCACAAATAACTGAGCAAATGCCTTAGAGGGTAGATGAAAATCTTTCCAGGTAAATAAAAGAAAAGGTCATGGTTATGATCTGGTTATTAAAATTGTTAGAGCAATGCCGTTGCCTGAATTAAGGCGTGAATGAGACCATACACCAAGTTAATAGCATAGATTTTATGTAACAGGAAATGCGAGTGAGAGAGAGGTGGTTGCAGGGGAGAGAAAGAGCATGACAGAGACAGATTAAGTAGAAAACCTCACCACTATGTGGATACCAACAGCATCCTGTTGATGCTCTCCGTCAGACCTTCTTGATGCTGAGGGCTCCCTGCACACATGGAGCTCAGTGGGTGGATACACACTTGGACTGGGAGGGAATGCCCAGGCACCTCCCCTGGCAGGGACAGGTTTGACACAGCCTCTTGCAGCAGACTCTGGATCTGTTGCACCCCTTTCCATCACCAGCAGTGCTCTGCTGCAAGGCCCAGCAATGAGTCCGGGGAGCGCTTTGGGGGTCTTGGACGGATTATGGCACCTCCTCAGCTGCCCCTCATGGGAATGTCCTGTGGATGTGGCCTTCCTGGGCTGGGGGGGTTTGCACCTGAGCCAGTTTGTGTGAGGGAGGATGGGTATTCACTGCCTGGGACCAGAGGTGACACCACAGCCCCAGAACTCTGCTCCTCCCTCCTGGTTTGGGGCAGTGTCTGCAGAGGTGGCCTCAGCAGATGAGCCTGAGGGCTGTGGCCTCCCCCAGCCTGAGCCTGGCCCAAGCTGATTTTTAGGACAGCTGCTGGGTTTGGCTTTCTTGTGGATACATTCTCCTGCCTTAGTCTTGTTTCCTTGTCCCGAGACCAGAGGTAATTGAGCAATAGTGTCACCTTTATTGTATCTCAGGTTCCTTTAGGCAGCTTAAGTCCCAGCCCACAGTCAGAGTCAGGGGAAGAACGGGTGGCCTTGGGTGATCTCAGCCTCTTTATTGAGTTTTGCCATAATGGGCAAAAAGTCTTACATAACAGTGTTTAAGCCAATAGCCATAACATTTCAGTATCTCACAGTAATTTAATATCGATATGAAGAAAATAATCTGCATTTTGTTAGTATGTGTAATGAATTTCCTATAGCTATCTGGGTAGCCTGGTCTAGACAGAAAGCATGAAAGATAGTAAGTCTCATAGGACAAGATTGTCATATTTTTGTGTAGTCTCGTAAAGAGGAAAAATGCCAGACTGACAGAACTGATGCATTGGGAAGACTTCATGTGCCTTCAAATTAGTTACACTGGTTTAATCTGACCACAGTTCTCAGCCCTTTAATATCAAGTTCTCAGAAAAATTAAAATGTTTTAAAGGTTTAGGATCATAAAGCTCCTTTGCTTTACAGATGACAACATAAAAAGCAATTAGAAAACTGTCACATGAATCTATGTCTTCTAAAGCTCTGATGCACTTAAAAGAACTAATTGCAAAGAAAACTTCCGTGCTGAATATAATTATTAGCAATATGCAAATCACAGAGAAGTTCAGACAAAGGTCTACAGAGACCAGCCGTTTGCCAAATTACTTACAAATGTAGCCCATGATGGTTTAATGTGGTATGTGACTGTTTTCCTGGAGCTAATGCTGATAGTGGACATTATGAAAAGGGCAATGGGAAATGCTAATGTTCACTTGCTTCAGCCATTCCATGCTCAGCAGCATCTAAGATCCTTTTAACGTTAAGACAGCCTTTCTACCAACAATTAGATAACTGGTGTTTACAAAAATATTACAAATTTCTTAATTTTTAATTTCTCATCTGCCTATGCCATCCCAAAATAAATACAAGATGAAAAAAATTCTCTATATAAAAAAACCAGAAGAGAAGTTTAGAACCTTTCTTATGCAGTTGGACACTGTTAAGTCTACCTTTGGACAGTGTTATTGTACTCAAACATTTCAGCACTAAGGTGGAACCCAAAGTTGTTCCATTGCTTTGAGTAAAAAGTTAAATGCAAAATAGGATGTATTTGGGGATCAAGATGAGTGGGCACTTAAAGTAGTGAGTTTTGATGTGGAGAGCTATGGTGAGAACTAGCTATCTAGAGAGCCAGTGATAATTCTCAATAAACTGATATCTACTAAACTATAGTATACAAGGAAATAAAGCTTATTTTTGAGCCATTTTATAATGATCTGCTCCAAAATGGCCTGCTCACCTTCCTTCAAGCTCAAAGAGCTCTATAACCATGGTGTTCTATCCCATTTTAGAAACTTTGATCCTTAGAAATGTAGCTGATACCACAAAACAAACAGTGGAAAAGTAATTGATATTATCTGATATGTTGTTGTTTGATGTAAACATTTTGTAAATGTAGGAATATCTCTTATCAATTTAAGTCTTGCTTTATGTTCTTTAAAGGAAGTGCACAACTGAATTGCTGTGATTGCAGGAGGGGTAATTTTTTTCCCTTGCTCCTTGAGATAAATAAGCTTATGTCAAAGACAAGCGAATAAAGGTTATGTGTTGAAATAGCTGACCCATACCTTTTAGATCATAGGTAAATGTTCATTTTTCTTTTATTAATTTTGCAATTAGAAAGGAGGTAGGACCCAGCTTTCTAATGGAATATTTAACCAGATAAATGAAGAGACTTCATTGTGGTACAGATGTTCTTAGTCATAGTAGCTCCTTCACACAATGCAGTGCTCTTTCCAGTAACCTGTCATGAGCTGACAGTTCTTCCGTAAAACTGACAAATCGTCTTCTGCTTCCCAGTGAGATTTCCCAAAGGAAGGAAATCAAGGAATACTTGAATTTTTGCCCATGTTTCTGAGGTATACATTGAAATCAAAAGTGAAATTTTTTACTAGCTAAATTAGGTCTGTGTTATTCTCTTCTTGTATATTTAGCTCTGCATCAGTGAAGAAGTAGAATTAAAGTTTATAAATTTTCATCAGTCATTAAAGCAAAAGATTAAAAGTATGGGTCACTTGTTATCTTAATTAATACCTACTTGGTGTTTTCCAAATGAAGTGTCAAGAAGTAAAGGGCACATTTGTGTTCAATTAATGCATTTGCAATATTTCTCCCATAACGCTTCCTAATCCCCTTTAGAAATTCTGTGTTCATTTGGGGAAGAAATAATTTTCCCTGATACATATTCAATATGATTTTTTTTTTTTTTGCATATTGTACTAATTTAGGGTTCTATTCTGCATCCTTTCTGAAGTCTAAACATTCTCAATTTAATATAAAATAGGTCATACTACACATGAGAGAGGGAAGCATATTTTGCTTTCTGAACAAATTTAACCTGGTCAAATACGTTCTGCAAGTTGAATTGTATTTTTTTAAATTAAAGTTATCACTGTTAACCAAACCGAATAACATGTCTGTCTAGAGAATGATTCATATAATTAACAAAACAAGATCCATCGTTTAATGAACAAATCATAGTTCAGCATAACGATTGCTCAGTGCTGTTCCTTGCAACATAAAAATGTTACTGACGTGACTATTTGTAATATGCCTTAGTGATTTCATGGCATCTTAACTCTTTGGTTGCTTTTCTTTGTAATGAGTAAAAATTACACGCTTTCCTAGCTGTATACTTATGGTACAAATTCAGCATATTGAGCTTCTCTGCTTAGATTCTTTGGTGGACTACAATCAGCAACATGATAAAGCAGAAATATTTTTGATGGGTAATAATTGGATAAAAACAGAAAAATTATCAGATGGCCTCTGCTTTTGCACCTCTTGAAGGAAAAAACTTCACTGAAAATGGTAGTCTTATCTGTGGGTACATGAGACACTTGCATAAAAATCATGATGCCTTTATGCCTTTCACCTATTTTGCCTTCATTAGATCAGGAATTCCTATTTCTGAATTCACAATACCACTATTTTTGCACGTCTTTCTCTCTCCTAATATCCCTTCACACCTGAAATTATGTTTTTCACATCAACTGTTAGACATTTATGCTGACCATATCAAGTACAGGCCTAAAGTATACTGTATTTTAAAGTGTGTATGTGTGTGGTCCCATATCATCATGTCCCATTCCACCCTCTCCTCCCCCACCCTGATATTTTTGCATTAATTAATAATGAAAAATTGTACTTAACTCAAACTTATCAACCTGTGTTTGACATAAGTTGAAAGAAAATCATACTCCCAAAGAATGTCCCTATATTTATTTTCACACTCATGAGAAGGTGTAGAACCTTTTAGCTTTCAAGAAAAAGTCAGTAGGGGAAGTCTGGAAGTTGAGATGAGCAGACTGAGTAGGTCAATGGTAGAGATAAGCAAATTGTCAACCCTGGTATAACTGAAGCAGAGCTTGATGATCTAAAATATATTTACCAACCTAAATGATTCTACAGTTCTGTGACTTTTAAACAGTTATCTTCACAATATTGTTCAAGGTTACTTTCAAATGTCATCTAAATCAGTAGAAAGATTTTCATTGCCTCTGGTTAGGGACACAGGTAACATGTACAGACTTTCTTCCATGGATATTCTTTTCAGTGGTGAAATTACTTTCATGTGCCAATTTCACTTTTATTTCTGCATGAAAATCACAGAAATCAGTCTACTTTATTTTAATGATGGTGGGGCCACAAACGTTTGTACTCTTACAGACACCAGCAATGCAAGGTGCACAAAGAAGGGAGATCCCAATAGTTCTTCAGAGTGAGATCAGATCTCCTGCTAAAACAGGAGTTGTAACTCTGTGTTGTAACACTCTTCAGGAAAGAAACAGGTTGAGTAACAAGTAGTCTCCAAACTGAGAAAAATCTCACTTGTACTTGAAAGCAGAGGATTGTTCTGGGAGACAAACAGTAGTATCATCGTGTAGAAATTGTGACTAACTGCATTGGTTCATGCTATTTTGTGAACTCCTGTAGTTTAATCAATGAACCAGTAAAATTGTAATTATCTAACTATCGCATGAAAAGAGCATCTTTCAATTCTTGGATAGATTGAGAAGGCAGCTGAAGTAGCACTGGAGGGGGGAACGTAGGAATTAAACAGTCACAGAAGGTATTGCCTAAAATTGAACTGCCTATGCTTCTAAACACTTGCATGAGAGTGACTGACTTTAACTTAGTGCAGGAAATACTCTATGTTTCACAGTGGATTCAAGATACAAACAATATGTTTTACTAGAAATACATGATTATTGTTCTAACCAAATCAAACTGTTGTTTGACATTCTCTCTGGTTTGGCAAGATTAAGACAATATAAAGAGCCTGATTACTTTTGTGCTTGAACAGCCTTTCTGGCTAAGAAACTCACTTACTACAGATCTGCTCACTTTTTCAGCTAGCAAAGATTGTTTCATCTCACAGGTAAAAAAGGAACCACTTTGATCATCTGCCCAAAGTTCCACAGTTATAAATACTGCAACACAATTTGTGCTCCTACAAATTCACACACTTTTCAGCTAGGTCTTATAAGACTTGTAGTTGTATGTATCTGTAATCACTGGTGAAAGGAATAAACAATATACCTGAACAGAGAGGGGGGAAGAAAGGGTCTATATTATTTTTTTCTAAAGCACAGAATTTTCCAATCTGTGTTTCCCAGAAGGAAATATACTTCCAATTTAGAAAAACAATTACTTAATTTAGCATCTGACCATTAAATATACACAATTTTCAGAATTAACCTCCAGTCTAGTTGTTGCGGAGCACTGTATCAGCACAACTCTGACAGATTGACACACAACACATTCATTTTTGTAATCATTATGCATTTAAATTTCATTAAATATAAATAAATGAGAGTGAGTCAGTTCTGATAATTCTTAGTTTACACATAATGAAAATAATTTCTCTCATAGTAATTGGTAAAAAAACCCAAATAATTAAACTTTCCTGAAATAAATGATTAAACAGATTTGATTAGACTTAAATTTGGAGGTTTTAGTGATACAGTGGTTATTGGAAGATGTTAGCAAAATTAAGCCACTCTGGGTTTTGTCAAGTTTCACCAGAGATAAGCAATTCAAATTGTTCATAAATTGTTACCTATTAAAATAGACATGGGTATTGATTTTACAAATCTCCTAGAAGTACTGTCTGTGGCCCTAGAATATGAAATGACTGAACTGTGGCAGATAAAGGAACTGATTGCTCTTGTTTTGAATTGTTTATTGATTGTACTGAAATATGACATCTACCACAGTATTACAGCAGAACCTGTGCTGTGACAAAATAAGTGATACCCTTGATATACTTCAAATTCAGTAATGTATTCCTTCTCTGTCAGACATTTGTGATCATTCATTTTTGTTAAGTTCTTACTAATCATGAGCTAATTAAGTAGCTTAGTCTCAGCTTTTCTTGCAATGCAAGAATCAGCTGTGGTCTTCTAATGCTCCAGGAAAATCTGAGTCATGCCTAGATCAGAAGAAAAAGTATTGAAAGGAACAATGTGGTTGAACTTAGGTGTATGCATTCCCCTAAAAAAAAGTGATGTGACCCCAGTCTTTTTTCCTAAATTTAGATTCCTGTTTGTTCATTAACATTCAAAGACTGTGTATCTGTGTTAGAATCAGTACAGCTGAAAATATAAACAATTTCTGTGCTTCTGGTTCAAACTGATCCATTTCCTCTGGGCAATCTGAATGTGAGTGAGAAAAGCTAAAGACAGCATTTGCAGGTGTGGTCTGTACTTCAGTTACTTCTAATATTCTCACGTGGGTCTGCAGTGCAGATGCCACAGATATTTTGTTGAAGGTGGGATGCTGAATCCTGACCTGTGGCATGGTCAAAATAACTGGCATGGTGTAGAAAGCAAGGATTTATACCTGACCTGGTTATGTTGCAGTATTACAAATGGTTTTGATAAATCTGACTTTCTGTATCTGTCATAAAATTTGACATGAGGATTCAGGAATGGAATGTTGTGCAGTACTCTGGTATTGTTCCATGTGACTTAACTAGTTGTTATGTTTGTTTATTTAAGAATAATTGCTTTGATTTTGAGAGAAGCCTTAAGGAAAGGTCTTCTCCACTCCTGTGCTGATTTGCAGTTCATTGTCCCTGGTTATATGACCTACTGAGAGGCTTTTTTTTTTGCATGGTGCAGAGGATCTGTTATCTGAACTAGCAATATAATGGAACTGATCAGCTTCAGCATCTCCCTCCCTCTCCTCAGGAGTGCAATTGGGTGGATCTAAATCACTGCCATACATGTGATTTGTTTTGATTTGCATTTTGATATATTTTGGAATATGTAAAAGGAGAATGAGTTCCTGCATGGTGTCATGGCAGTTAGACACTCATATGCAATCCCCTGTCTAATTAAACTGAGCCTTTAATTGGAATTTAGCTGACACGTTTGCTTGTGACAGGCAAGTTAGGAAACTTACTTTCCATTCATCCTTAACCCACATAGCAGTGTAGTGAGGTTAATAACTAAAATGAAGCAGGTTATGTGTAAATCTGTGAATAGGAAATAATTATCACTTGTCTGAGCAGGGTATTGAAAAGCACAGAATAGCTTTGGGAGAAAAAAACTGAAATGCAAAAGCAGGGGAAATAAAATCTTCTAAAATAATCTAAGTCTTTAAGTCAAAATGGGGAAATGATTATAAGCAATCAATATGAATTTTTAAATATTGTAACAGACAGTAAGGTCAATAAGTATCAACACAGGCTTAAAGCAGAAGATCTTGAGATCAGGGGTTTCCTACAGTGGATCATGGTTTTCACAGGGGACTTACCACTGTTTGATATGGCTTCAGTGCTGGGCTGGATGAGTGGCTGCTGTTTGATGACTTGGAAGATGCTGGTGTAAAGTGACTTCAGACATATTTTAGAAGGAGTGGAAAATCTCAGTATAAATGGACTACATTTTACTGGAATCGACAGATTGCTTGGAATTTAGCTAAGGCATATGAAAGATATATACTGAAAAACAAGTCTCCATTGCAAATTTAAAATTTCTGTCCCTGAATCAAGAACCACAGAAATGTTAATGACAGTACAACTACTGTGTAGCAGTACATGAATATTACTTCCAATATTATTTTTTAAAATTTATATTTCAAAACAGTGTTGGTGAATGAAACTAAATACTCAAAGAGTGATAAAGAAAAGAGGAGGATTCTTCCAAACTTTGTCAAGGTGTCTCTATTTCTATGTATGGGAACTGTGAGAGATACTTCAGTCCAGTAGGAGAAGAATATGGAGATCAAGAAAGTCAAAAATGACATGTTGACAGGTCTAACTTGGTTCATTTGGTTTTAAATAAAACCATTTTTTACAAATTCTGTTGTTGTTTATTTTACCTTTTTCATTCTTGGCAAGGTATGTATCTTTTTAGGCCAAATGTCAGTGGGGTTTCTTTGGTAATTACTTCTTTTTTTTTCATTTTGTCATTGAATAATAGCTTAATTACCACAGTAAATATCCATCCTAACTCCTCTGTAAACAAATTAGACCTCTCCTTAGGCAGCTTTTCCTCTTCTAGTTTTATCCTTTTGGTCCAAATTCCTTAATATATATGTATAATATATATAATATACTTCTGTGTTATGAACAGATCAGTCCCTTTTTTATTTGACATTACCCCTTTTTGTTTTTTCCTCCTTTCTCCAGGGCATAATGAAGTATTTGTCACTTTTGCACAGGGGAGAGGGCTTTAATGAATTGCACAGGGTGTGCTCTAATTGACAGTAATGCATTCTGTACATTTTTGTAATTAAGTCTGTAGAACTCCTTCACCTGAGGTGGATAATTGTTCCCTGAATTATGCCCTTCTATTTTTATCACTTTGCCTTATCTTAAAATTTAAAGTCATTGTCATGCAAGTGTATTCTTTAATCAGCATATAATAATCAATATCATCTACTGCTTCAGAAATAACTGATGTAAAAAAAAATTAAAATAATTTAAAAATACACAGATCATAATATAGATCCAGAAAAGCTTTCAGAAAAATTTCCAAATGTTACAGATGTCATTTTCCAGTGTATTTCAAATGGAAAAAGTCATTAAAAATATATTCTTGGCCTATTTAATTAGTAATTTCAAGATAGGTTAAATTCATCACTGTGCAGAGGGTCACTAAAGTCCAGGAATAAATTAGATCCAATTTAAGCCCTTTGGGCCTGATTCAAAGCTCTTTGAAACCACTGGAACATTTTTCTTTGAGTTCAGCACAAATAATAATAATTTATAGTCTCACTCTGAGTAGCTCTTGAGTGAAACAAATAATCAAAAATGATTAAAAATAACTTGGCTTAGATATTTAAATGGTAGAACAGTGTCTGAAAGAGGAGACTAGAAGAGCTGGAAGTTTGGTGCAGCAGTTTTTGGAGGAGCTGGGGTCTGTAGTGCACACAGAAATGACACCAAAAGCTCATTAGCATGGTTCTTGATGGAAGGTGAGCTGTCAGATCTGGTTTTGGTTGTTTGAAAGGCTTCTGTCACCTGTAAAATCATTATGGGTATTTAGGCTGGAGCAGGCTTTTATGAGCCTTTTTTTGCAGTGTTGTAGTAATTAGTTGTTAAAGCAGAACTAGCTAAGATGGCACTCAGTACAATTCCTATTTAAACCAGCTATAGCACATTACAGAAGACAATTAATTGTGAAATTTTATAATCCTGAAAGATATGGCATAGTTTACAAATGTATGAATATTTCTTTGTGTGGTGTATGTACATCTTATATTTGCTTATAACTTCTCTTATCTGCCAAAAAAAAAAAAAAAAAGAAAAAAGAAAAATAAATCTCATGTATTAACCAGGGAAGGAACTGGTGAAAAATCAGTTATAAAGTTTCAGGCTGGTCTTGCTTTAATTTATATAAAGCACTGAAAGAAAATTTAGACATCCTAATGTTGGTAACTTTGACTCAATTCTTCTTATCAACACAAGACAATTTATTTTAGTAAATTGATCCAGTAGCTTTAAATTAATACAAATTGCTGGAATGATGAATCACCTGGAGTTTTGCTGTGAAATAAATCTTTACATTTAAATCCTTTCACTGGAAGAGCAATTAAATAAAATACATAACTCAGTGATAATATTAGATGGGATTAAACATGCTTCAAACATTGCTATTTGTTTCTTTACCACCAACATATAACATTTCACTATTTACATCACATATTAAATCTAGAATTTTAGCCAACACATGAATTTTCACATTTGGTTATTCCACCAATTCAAACTATTCAATCAAATGATAATTTTTTAATTCCATGCTAGTGGATTCAACTCAGGTTTGCATGTACAACTGTTTCTATAGTAACTGATTCACTACAAAGGAGGCAATAGCAGTTTGAATACCAATAAAAAGGAAAACAAAAATAGGTGGCATATCAAAATAGAGGATAATGTAGGAATGTTATAAAACTTCATTTATAGTAATTTCAGAATGCAGAGCGTTTGCAAAGAATGTATGGATGAAACACATGATTCCAGAAAATATTTATATTATGTGGAAGAGTGGTCAGTTTAGAGGGAAAACAGAGATTCAATTAACTAAGTGTTAACATAGCAGTTAACACTATTGAAAAATAACCATTCCATTGAAATTTTATGTTTGATAGAAAATCACTAGGTTTTTTTTTTTTGTTTCCAGGATAAATATTTGTCATATAAATAAAGTGACATGCATGTAGCAGGTTGCCTTAGCCACTTTTCTGAGGGTAGTGGATGCCTAGAGGCTAAATTACCAAGGAAACCTAAGTCTAAAGGATTTTTGGGTTTTTTAAGGCATTCATTGCAATTTTCTGTTCCCATGTTCTAACCACTAACTTATTGGATTCCCAGGGCTAGTTCTTGTATTTTTTTTTTTTTTAATGTATGAATTTGAAAGCTCTAATTTTCATTCCAGTATACAACAAGAACAACAAAAAACCATTTAACTCCGTGGTGATTGAGTGAAACAAGAGAGTTGTCCCTTTCTGGTGAGGAAACGTTAAAAAAAACTTAAACATTGAGTTTATGCTTAAAAAATGAAAACCCAAAGTAGAAAAAAGGTTGTATTTTATGGTGCTTTTATTGAGGCTATTAGAGTATTTTAGTCTACAGTCTTCACATTCCTTTGTGTGGATGCTTCCTGCGGTGGACAGGTGGCATCTAGAATTTTCTCCCATTAACTTCTTGGGGAAAAGCAACAGTGAATTTAGCCATAAACTTTATAGATTGCTTTAGGGCAGCTCCCCCAGTGTATGTGAGTGCTAATCATTTCCTTTCTGATGAATTTTCAGGATATCACTTTCAATGTCTTCAAACAATTTTCTGATAAATGCTCCACACAAAGAGCAATGCTCACTCACAGAGGAAGTGTTGAAGACTGGCCTTTGGCAGCGAGGTTATTGTTTGTTACATCAGGTCACAATACACACTGGATTAGGTTAAAAAATAATTGAGACTTGTGGACTAAAGTTTGGCTGACAGGACTGAAGAAATATTATTTATTTTACACGTTAATGGCATAGCACCTTGCCCTCCACATACCTTTATGGAGAACATTGCTGTGATATGAATGGAATTTAATGAATATAGCCAGTATTGGCTTAAATAATACTTATTACTACAAAACTGAAAGTACTTCAGGTGTGTTACATACAGTATATCTTTAATTATGAAGATTTCTGTGTAAAAATGTCAGTATTTAGACAGTTTATTTCTATGTCCACATTCGGAAAAGGCACTTTATTTATCTAACAGATGAGGTAGGTACTCCATTGGTGTACCTGTTAAAAACGCTGCAAAGATACAGAATAAGGCCTACTAACATAACTTTAATCAAAAACATAAAAACATCACACCCCCCAAGACAAAAAAACAAACAATTGCATGAATGAGTGAGCTTTGTATCTTTTTAGATTGAAACACCCATACAAGCCAGCAGTTTGGGGTTTTTGTCTGGTTTTTTTTTTTTTTTTTTAAATTCCTGTCAACTTTTGCATCTCCAGGAAAAAAAAAAACAAAACACAAAGCACATCTTCATTGATTGATTTTGAGAAATATTGAGTTACATGCCGTTTTGTTGTTTATTTGTTTTTTTTAAATGAAATGTAGGCAATTTTAACAGGATATTTACATTTTCTACTTGCATTTAACTAATTAACTGTAGCTGTCTCCAGAAAGTCTCCTTAGTCTGTTTTAGGCCAGTCTTTTAGGGTTTCTCCCCTAAGATGTAGCCCATCATCAAACCTGTTCTCCTAAAAGAAGTAAAGGAAGATTGGAATGCTACTTTTCCACAGTAATTACATGTTTAGTTTTTAAATATTAACATATTTGGGGAGTTTAAAATTACTTAATTTCTTTTAGATACAAAGATTTCCTGGTGCTTGTTAAAAATATATATTACATTTAGTTAGAACAGCTACTGAAATGCATGGTTTTCAAAATACAGTCTCATTCAAAAGTTTCCCCTGGAAAATTGTTTTGTGTAAATTGATATTTTCTGCTCTAGCCGTTGTGAGACTCTTCAATGCTTACAAAGTAACCTGATTACTGACCAGAGTCTTCATACTGGAAGAGGTTCTGCCAGTGTGTGCTGGCATATAATTTACTGAAGAGCTATTACTCAAGTGATGCCTTTGTTTAGTCAGAGAAGGAGATCTAAGTGTTGAGCTAATCTCTTAGATCCTGTTAAATGGCTTAATTGAGAACAGGTACAAATTGCACAGACATTAGTCTAATACCAGCTGGTGATCTTGTGCTATTGGATAAGCAGTTGAATTTTAGCGACTTTCTCATTCTTTCTCTTCCTCTCCTCCTCCTATTTCTATCTCACTTTACCTCATATTTACTGTGAAGGTTAATGAAGCTTAATAAGATTGGACAGACTTATTAGTAAGGATACCCAGACATATGAAACTTGAATCTTAATTATATTATTATTTACCTGCCTCAACCATACTAAGCAGAGAAGATAAAAAGCCAGCTTCAGCTTTAGACCTCTTCCATATTTCCTCATACCTGGTGATCTTGCACTAGTAAAATAAAATATTGTTCCTTGCAAACCTTCCCTTGCAACTTGTTCTTCAAACACAAAGCAGTGTTTTGCAGTTATTTATATGCAGTCTCCTGCCTCAAGCAATGCAGAATTTCCCTGTACATTTTTATCTGGGTTTATTCATACAATCTTTAGCAATAAAGTTTTAAAATATAGGAGAATAAACCATACCTAATCTTTTTTTGGGCAGATGTTGTAAAGTGTGTTAAGAAAGAAGTCCTTGGAGTTTTGCAACCTGAAAACCAGTTCTTAGGACAAGTACAGATGGTGAATAACTTCTAGTTAATACACAGTTCCCTAGTAACAGTATTTTTTCTCTCCCACTACTCTGTTCTGTTAAAATAGTAAATACCTCATAACACTAACTACTTTATACTGAATGTACTCCTGGAGATGTGCATGAGTTTTGTGGGTTTTTTTGGTTTTGTGTGTGGTTTTTTGTTTGTTTGGCTTTTTTTGTTGTTTTTGCGGCCTTGTAATTCAGTGAAGATGTGTTTGTGATAGGATTGAAAAGAGTCATTGAGTAGTGATGACTGAATTAAGAGGAATGCAGCAACGGAATAATGACTGAAAAGGTTTAGAAAATGGAACTCTTTATTGTTTGATGCAACTTGGATAAGGCCACCTGTACAACCAACAGCTGCCTTGTTCTCTGTACTCTTTGAAAACCTCTGAATGCTTTAACTTACTGGAATTAATCTTGCAGTACAGACAGCATGCTTGAGTGCTTAAAGTTGTCAATTCTGGATTCAAAATTCACTGTGTTTTGACAGCTCTAGCTATATTCCTATGTTTTTTTTTTTTAAAAGCTGACTCTATTTCTTAGGAGCACCACCATGGATCATCAAAGATAACTGGTTTACTCTAAGGAGCATAGGTGTTTTAAAATTTCAAAGGTGTGTCAACAGTGTAGCATTCAAAATTCCAAAATGCATCTTGGAATTTCCACGTTGACATCAGAGTGAGAATGGCTCTAGTAAATGTCTGTGTCCCTTTATTTCTTCCATCTGCCACTAATAAAAGAAGACTTCCTTTGAAATTTTGAACATATTGTATTATTGTTAATTACATATTAGCTCATACTAATCTTATGAGGATGCCAAAGTCTCTTAAAATATTTCTTTGCTTCTTGTTATTCAGACACCAGAATTACTCGGTGATTATTAATGAGTATGAGGAACAGCATCTAAAGGGAATTTTTAATGTTTTTCTATTAAGAACTGAATCAAAGCCTTGATTCTCTGAATTGTATGAAGGGCAAACAGCTTGAGGAATGAGTGTCAGGCAGCTTGGCAAAGAAATACTTTATGTATTTAATTTTCAGTTGCAAAGTTTGCACATGGGAATTAGAGATGGATGAGCAACTGGGAGTAGATGTGTTAGATAATAATCCCTAGCAACTGGGAGTAGATATGTTAGATAATGATCACTAGAGACTCTAGCAAACCTTTTCTAAAGTTTCTAATCTGTTCCATAGATACTGTGAGTATTGATAAAGGGAACTGAGGTGAAAAATCCTATGCAGCAATGTAAAGAGCAGAGTATGAAAAGAGTTTTTCAGGATTTTACATCTCATTTAAGATTTTTCGGGCTGTGTAAGAGTTTTACCCCTTCCCAAAATAATTGGCTATTCCTGAAAGGTGTTAGGCTGATGGCAAAAGAAGTTCATGCCCTCTTTGCTTAAGTAAAAGCAGACTGGAATATAAATAGACTTCTCATCTGCTCTGTGGTCTTAGCCACAGGGTTGTGTTATCTTCTCATTCTTCTGGAAGCCAAAGAAATTTCTGCTTGGTTATGTGGTACCAGCTATTGAATAGTCATAGCAAATTAGTAGAAAACCAGAAAAGTCTTCACAAATTCATCATTAGTATAAATTAGTTTTCCTCAGCAGGCCACAGAACAAGCTGCCTGTTGGTCACAGCAGTCATCTAGAAATATCTGGCAGTGTTTCCAAACATTTGATACTCAACCAGAAGTAGCAGGATGGGAACTGCTGTCTTAAATGAAAGTTTCTCAGACTGAGGAGGGAAAAAAAGTCTTGGTGTTATCATAACTCTGCTTTGCCCAAAATAAAAAGAAAGGCAATGCTATGAAATCTATTTTTTGCCCTTCAAAGCATTCAAAATAGAGCTCAAAGATTCCCATAGTTTGCTGCATTCACTGACTCGATGCCATAGGATATTGTCCTAGGTGACCCAAAAATTATGCATTCTGTATTTTCTCTACATCAGTCTCTGCAGTCTATTTTACTGCCTCTAAGATCCGGCAACCTGGGAAATATAACTTGTATATTTTACCCTGGATTCATGGAAAGGAGTGGGTGCTGGGTCCCTTTAAAGACAAAAAATGGACACACACCAAGCTCTCTTTTTTCCACTTTTTGGTATCACTGAACACTCCATGTGTTTCCAGCTGTTGTCCCAAGCTCCAGCTGTGCCCGTAGGGGTCGGCCCTACAACTTTCAGGAGCTTTTTTGCAGCATTTTGGAGCCTTCTGGACAGAAACAGTTTTTCCCCAGGTTTTGTTTTTTCCTGCTCCATTGTTATTTGGGGGAAGGGAGTTTCTGGAACTGCAGAGGCTTGGTGGCTGTGTTGTTTTCCTTTGTTTTTCCTCTCATCCATGTGGTCTGGAGTAGGGGCTTCACCACCACCTTGTCTTTGTTCTCTAGGTCGTATAGGCTGAACTGGTGGCCACCACCTTGGGAGGAGGGGCTTCACCCTCACCTTGTTTTCGTGTTCCCAGGGGGGACAGGACTCAGCCCCGTTGTATCCAGTGATTATTGCTTTTTCTTTTTTAGTAAACTGTTATTTTGTTCACTTACATTCTCTTTGCATTTGTCTCTATTGGTAAAGGGGAGAGGTTGAAAACTGAGGGGAGGAAACTTAGTTTAGAGTCTCTGCCTTCTAAAATTGTATTAAATTAAGATATTGAATGATGCCAGAACATTACGAAAGGCTATTCTAAGCTCTTAGTATATGTCTCACTTGTTGTGCCTGAACTTCAGAAGCAAATTTATTTTCCTCTGGAATTTCTCTTTTTGGAAATTAATTTTTAAAACTTTATTTATTCCCTTATAACCCTTTTAGCTTCTGGTGTGTCTCCCATATCTGTGTAAACAAAGGCTTTGACCGGATGGCATATTTTGTCATTGTTGCATACAGGTCTCTTTTTAACATTTTCTTTATGTCTAATTGGCTTTTTTTTTTTTTTTTTTTCTTTTTAGAAGAAAAAAGTCATCTGCAATGACATTTTGTTTTTAATCTCAGTAATTGTCACAGGTGTGGGATAATAATAAAACTATTGCATCTTACATCACTTTGCAGTGAGCTTGGGCTCTACTGAGACATAATCTACATGCAACGTCTCTGTCACATAAAAAGGGCTTTAATAATAAGAGAAAGTCAATGAGCCTCATGTACCTTTTATAAAACATGACACAAGGCAATATAATTAAAACTAAACTTATTTCCTGTGGTGAAATTAACTTACAAAAATGAAGGTGTTTATTTATTAAATAGGATCTCTGGAGTTCTTGCCTTATTCTTACCCCTCCTGGGAAGGTTTTGATTGTTTGCTTCCTTTCTTTTGCCTTCTTGCTGTGTAATTTAAAACTGATATCTTCCTTTGGGAAACAAAATTTGATTGGAGAACAGCCTGCATCACTAGCTAAACAAATTACCAACGTTTTACTCACTTTTCTTTCCTTTTTTTTTCTCCCCCCACCCCTTCCCCCCTAACTATAAGGGAAAGGAAAAAAAAAGTGTTCAGAGGTTTTAGAAACATAGGAGTGCAGAGAAAATAGGTTTTCTTTCAGTAACAAGGAAGGCCTTTTCTTTCGGGGTAGGTAAACATATTTTCTTCGTAATGGAAAAAGAAGTTAGGAGGTGGTTGCTTTTTTGTTCATTTCCTATGACCAAGCCTTTTGGTGTTGAATGTTGGTCTCCCAGCACATGGACTGAATGGGTGCAGCTTCTCTATGTTATAGAATGTGTAATTTTGGAAGGATTAAAGAGACATGTGAAATCAGCGTTGATAGCTACGAAGATTAAAATGGTTGGCTGTGTCTTTACAATGATGTGTTAAAATAGAAGGCAAAGCAGCAGAGTTTTGCTTGCTTGATTAAGAAAACAAGTTATATTTGAGTGGCTAAAAGGAATGATTAATGCCAAAATCAAGACATGGCAGTTGTTTCATTGTGAGCCTTGGCTTCTGCTAAGAAGCATATTGATAACAGAAGTTTTCTTTTAATATGAAAGTGTGTTAAGAGATGGGCAAAATCAAGTCTTCATAAAGTTCAGTTGAATGAATTTGAACCTGGATCCCATATGGATCTCGTCCTCATGAATTGGATTTCTGCAGCAATCTGGGCAGAAGTCTAGGTATTCTTTTCCATATTTTCATAATCCTTACTTCAGAGGCAAAAAGCTAAATAATTTAGATCTTGTAGTCCTTAGAAAGTAGCAGTAACTTTTTAACTAACTTGAAAGATTTTTTTAAATGTGTTTGAATGCTTATACACTGTCTGTAGGGAATAATTAATTATTATATTCTTTCTTTGCAAAATCATCATGATTTTCCTGTGTGTTGTAGAACTGAGAACTGTTCAGAATATTCACTGGAAACTGTGCGCCACTAAAGATTCATATCCTAACAAAAAAGAGAATTTATTTTTTTCCCCTAGCAGTGATTATTAAAGTTGTGCTAGGAAATTCACAATATAAAATTCAGCAACCAGCACTTTATCATGCAATGAGTGAAGGTGTTTCTACCTCCAGTGTTTAGAAAGAGGTTGATACTTCACTGCATGTTCTAGTTCAAGTGAAGAAGTCCTTTATCATAGTGAAATATTAAAATATTTTGACTGTGTCAGTGATATTCTGGAGGTGATGTCATTATATTTGCTATTTATTACACTTACCTGCATCAGTGATACCTGTGATTTGGGTTCATTTTTAGTGTTGTGTGGAACATTTGCTAGTATATGTTGTTTTTTTGGAGATACCAAAATCAAAAAGCAATGCAAGTTTTGGTTTTGTTTTCTTCAGACTTTTAGATTGACATTTCTTGATTTTTGTATCTATTAGTATAGTCTGAATAGCTCTTGAAGAACTGGAGTTAGAGAAATATGGAAACACAGGATTTCTCTAAAGATGTCGGTGAGTTAGTGAGGTGGTCTGGAAGACTTCTTTAATGCACAGTCCTTAACTTACTGTAGGAGACCACACTTCAAGATGCAAAGGAGGGGATATTGTTTTGCTTCATCAAGTGGGAAGAAAGCTTAGAAGTAAATTAATTTTTATCTTACAAAAAAGGTAAGGAAGCTTCCTGTTAATCCATTGGCCTGTTTACTCCTCTAGCTTGAGAAAAGAGATAACTCTTGATCAATATAATGAAGTGGAACTCTCTGGCTTTTCTCTGTAATTCATCTGCCTAATATCTTGGAGTTAGTAATATTTTATGTGTCTTAACAAGTATAAATTAATGAGTTCAAATTAATATTAGGTATTTGATTTCATCATATTATTAGTATGAAAATTAAATTTGAATTTATATCACTCCTATTATCTCACTGCATATTTTAGGCACAGAGTGGAAATTAATGCAAAATAAAAGCCTTGTATTTTTAGTTCAGTTAAGCTGCAATATATGCCAAACTATTTGCTAACATAAAATTTCCTGAAATTAAAAGGTGTGTAGTTCTGAAGTACTGGCATCAATGCTGTTTCCTTTGATAACATGGCACAGCCTAAGGAATCACTAAACCCAGTCTAACTGCTCTGCAAAATACACACTTCTTTTCTAAAAAGATGATGTGCTTTTGTCATGATCATGGGTTGATCAAGAAGCACTTTGTCTTGACCTTTTTAGGAACTATCAAGAGGAACTAAAGTGACACTAGAAGTTGACCCTGTGAAATTAAAATTGTCCTTAACCTTTAAGAAGCATATAGAATACTGCACCTTTTCCCATAGTTCCTGAGTATTTTATTTTATTATTTTGTAAGTTTTGCTGTGTTTGGTTTTTTTTTTTTTTCCTAATTTTGCAGAGTGACAAGTGAAATGAGCATTAAAAGGATTTTTAAACTTAAAGTGCTTCTGCAAGAGTGCTGAAGAATATATTCATTTTTTCATAAGAATTCTTTTTCATTTCAATGTGCTTATAAAGCTTCTCGTCTTACAGCTTGTAATATCTTCATTTGCAGTCATCATTTCTCCCTTGCATCCTGGAATAATACAAGTTTTTCCATGGGCTTATAACTGCCTTACTGTGCACTTTTCAAATTCTGTGGATATTTAATTGCTAGAGAAGTTAATTTTTCTCCTTATGGAATGTGCCATTGATAGTTTTATAAAGTGTGTCCTCTCATTTTAAAACAATTAGTCCTAAGAAATGTAATTGAATGAAATTAAATTCTCAAGGGAGGTAAACACCAGGGAAGGAGAAGAGCTATTTAAACTAAAGGACAATATTGGCACAAGAACTAATGGGTATAAGCTGGCTATGAATAAATTCAAGCTGGGAATTAAAAGAAGGTTCCTAATTGTTAGAACAGTGAGGTTCTGCAATGGTTTTTCACTCAGAACAAAATCATAAGCACTTTTAGGAAGGATTTTGATTGCTTTATGAAAAACATTAAATTATGCAGTATTTCTCATGGCTGGGGACTGGATTGGAATTTGGTGGGCCTTTCCTGTCCTGTAATCCTAAGAAGTGTATGCTTTCTGAGAGATTTGTTTGCAACTCAGAAATTTATCTTTAACTATCCTGTTGGATGCATAAATTTAACTCCTGGTGATTTTAGATTTAAGATCAGCCCTCAGCACATTTAGTTTGGTGTTCTTATTCCAAGGGGTCAACCTGGAGTCTCAGTTCAGCTTGCAGAGGCTCACAGTTGTTTGTGTGTGGTAATGGGAAGTTAGAAGTTGAGACAGAAGCTGCAGAGGCTTCTTGCATTTCAGTTCTCCAAGTTTACATGAAGAAAGATTTATAATATTTTTTACTGATAGTGCAAGTGGAATTAAAAGAATTGGGGTTTTTTTCTCATTACTACAACTTATTTTTTAGTACAAACCTAAATAGCCCTCTAAAAAGTGCAGTAGAGCAGCCTACTTGGTTAGCTTAAATGTTGTTTATGGTAATCTAAAGTGAAACTAAATGTGTTATATTTCTGCATTTTTCTGGTCTCTTTCCTCTGTATCTACCTGAGGTGTTTAAATACTGAGAAACACACTAGCAAGACAGTGTATGCTCATTTGAAAAGTGTGTGTAGCCTTACTTGCTACCCATTCCAGTGACTTGTACTGCCTCTAGTGCTGACTGGGGTAAATATGATTTACTATTGATTCAGCTACATGAAGTTCATAGGCCTTATTTCTGAACTATTTTGCACTGGAACTTAATTTCTCTTCCTGCTTTAATACTTTTTCATGCTGAAAACTGCCCAGCTTCTGAGTTGCTGTCAAGCAGTAGACTTCAAGGAGACTGAGATGACTTGCAGCAGACTTGCACTGTGGCAATCTTTTTACAGTGTTTTCTCCCTCCTTATGCAATTCTGGCATTTTATTTTCTGTGTTGGGTTGTTTCAGGGTTTTGGGGTATGTTTGACCTTTCATTCTAGCACCAGAACATCAAGTGAACACGTTTGCTGACCTGTGTCAGCTAAGCTTTTGCTGTAGTGAGCTTTATCAGGAGGGCTTTGTTGAGGCTTATCCATGTTGAGCAGCTGCTTGATTGTAGTGCATTTGGGGAATGGCAGAAGGCCTGCTATTACTTTAACATGTTAAAAAGAGCACCCCCTCCCCTTCATGAAAATATAATTTTATTTTGTTAGTCTATGTTAAAACGTGCCTGCATGTTAAGGGTGCACTCCATTAACCTTTCCCTTGCAGAGTTGGGTTAGAACCTGGAATGGAGTATCAGAGGGCATTTCAAGACAAAGTTGAAAGAATCCCTTGAGCAGTGTATGAAAGGCAGGCCTTATGCCATCTGACAATTCCTTTGATCACATTTCTTTTCTGGAAAGGTGGTTTTTATAATACTAGACCCTTACAGGTATTTTCACTAAGCTATTATGAATGAAGCAGATAAGCACAGTGACAGACTTTGATGTCCATTTGATTTGTCACTGGTTATTGGAGGAGTATCATTCTGAAGTAATTTTGTTTACCAAAACAACTGTCTAATTAAATCAACTAACTAAATAATGTAGTCAAAAAAAAAAACCCAACCAAACCTTTCCCTTCTGGAATAATTGAGTTTAGGATTAGGTTCCATATTCATGTCTTATTTACAATTGTAAATGCACATTTTTCATCAATATTTTCTGACAGGTTTGTATTGGATTTAGGCCCAGAAGGCTTTCTGCAGATTCAAGTTTTCAAAAAGCTATTGTTTTAGTGATTTTTTCAGATTTTTCACAGTGTATTAAAAATGTCTTGTTTTCTTTACTGATTTCATTTTATTCTATCAGAAGACATGCTCTGCAGATTAAAGTAAACAAATGGTTTCAGCCCTAGTTATTTTAGCCCTGTGTGAACTGTTCTTGGTTTTGACGTGGCTGGGGACTATGGCTTTGAGTGCTGCATATTTGGATTTTAAGATTTATAGTCTGTGCAGCCGTCATTCATGAATCTGGCACAAACGCACAGCAACCTTTCTCCTCTCCTGGCAATTAATAACCTTTAGGATATGGCAGTCACTCTCAAGCTTGTATTAGTAGTTTATTGTCTTTAAGAGATACATTTGAGGATGGATTTTGTAACTTTTGGCTGATATTTGGTTTCATTTGTGAACTGAGTTTTAATAATTGGACAACATTACACAGTAAAATGATTTTTAAAAAAAAATTCTCAAGCAAAAGAGGAATGTGAGGTGCTTGTTTCTGTGGTGTGACTTTTTAGTTTGTGGTTTTACTAGAGTGACATTTATTAATGCCACTGACAAAACATAACCTACAGTTAAAGTAGAAAGCACAGAAAAGTAGTACAAGGGGATAGGAGGAAAGGAGCACCTGTGCTACGGACAGGAATTAATTCCTAACTGAAATTAGAAGAATTATTTGATTCTTAAATGACATTTAGAGATTTTTTTCATACCATTTTATCTTCTGAGATGCTTCCAGTGTCAGTGATAGCTTTGGTTATTGGCAATGTAATAGGCTAGCAGGCATAAAGTTTAACATTCAACTTTTGTAGGAAACATTTTTCCACAAAAAATTACCAAAACACAGCAGGCCCTCTGGCTTCTTTTAATAGTTTCTAATCAGAACTTTGTCAGGAGTGAAAGTTTCTGTTTTCATACACAAGTTAGTTCTTGACTATGAGTGGATTTGCTATTGGATTGTTTTTTGGGGACTCTAAAGATGATTTTATAATGAACACCGAAAACATTGACAGTAGTAAAGAAGAGGATATGGATAGTTGGAAGAGATAGTTGTGCATAGTGTTTTAGTATTTGAAATTCACCAAGCACATTAATTTCTTTTTAAAAAGTTTTGTTAGAAAAATGTTCAGACAGAGTATTATAATTATAGTCTAAGTGGCTCTGGTCCTGGTTTTCTTAAATTAGGTATTTTAAATATGTATGTCTAGTAATATATCATTATGGAATATGAGAGAAAATTGGATGTGGAGGGCCAGATACTCAGAGTTCTTCTGAGTGTTTCTTTTCTCTCTGAGAATAAAACAATATGTTTGAAAGATTCTTAGTCTGAATCAAAAGGTAAAGTGTTTGCTGAACAAAGATAAAACAGTATTTAATTGATGTTGGTTTTATTTAAAAGAACCTGATTTTGTTTTAACATAAACTGTCTAGGTGAGCTGTTTAGTCTTAATTCCTACTGTGAAGAATGTCGAGTCTCTGTTACCCTTTGTCATTAACAAAAAAATCTCTTATATCAAAGTAGAAAAGACCAGGCTGATAGAGTTGTTTTTCACTGTAAGTAATGTTTATTATGTATTATTGCTTTTGAATACATGAATTGAAGATATTTACCTGTGTTTTACTCTCCAAATGTCTGAGTAGGTCAAATGTTAATAAGAAAATGCATCCATACAACAGAGTGTTTGGCATGGACAGTGCTCGTTTCAAGCACAAAGCAGTAGCATAGATCTTCTGGCTCATGGAATGGAGTCCTGTCCTGTCACAAGCAATATTTATGTAATGCTTTTGCGTTATGATCAAGTTTCAAACTGTATTTTTGATTTTGTAAGTGGTCTCAGAGCCTGCCTTTTCGCGAGGGTGTACAGTAGAGTTCAGTCATGTAATGTCTGTGAGTACTCTGTAAACAAGTGGAAAAAATGAGCATTGGGAATGTGTTCTGGAAACAAGTACTCTCTTCTGCATTTTTTGCTTTTTGGTTCTATCCTTGCTCTCCCTAAGCATAGGGTTTTTTTTTGACAAAATATGTTTGCTGAATAATAAAGCTTCTACATAAACAGAGGACTTTTTATTTTAAAGAACTCAGAGGTCAAAGGCCTACTTCTCTGTGAAACCCTTCAAATAATTTGTCATATGTTCTGCTTAGGAAGAAAAGCTCTAGTTCATTTCACAGTTATGCTGACACTTGCTCTGTTCCATTTTACTCGGGCATTGTTTGGTGCTTTGTTCATGACAAGTGTTTCTATTTATCCAATTTTGAGTGGTACAAAGGTTTTCTCTAGATAAGAGAAGCTGATGTGAATAATAAAATATATTTTGATGCAGTATGGAAGCAATGTATTAATATAAAAATGATTTCTCTGATACTGGTAAGAACAGCTTTGTTTCAGTCTAATAAGGAATATGACACAGAGGTAAATTTGGACCCCTTCTGCAAACCCTTAAGCTGTTGTTGTCACCCTGATGGTAATGTAGGGAAGGATTTGTGTTGGGATGTGATGGTTGGCTAGTTACTTTCAAATGTGATCTTCCCCAATTAGTCTTCTAAATTTCTGCAGTTCATAAGTGTAAATGTTTGCCTTCTCCAAGGATAAGTGATTTAGGTCTGTCTTGGGTACACGAAATAACTACCAGCTTCAGTGTCTCCTCTAGGTCCTGTAAGGCTCAGCTGTCCCCTTCTCAGCTGCCACAACTTCCAGCTGTCTTTTGACAACTTAGGTAATATGTCTTATCTTCACTGTGGAAAACTAAGTCCAAAAACTGGTCTTTACCATGGAATAAATACCATAAATAGTACAGGATAAAGAAGAGGGATTGGAGGATGCTGGTGCTAATTTTGTCTGTGCCAAAGAAGGGTGAAGCTGCAGAACAGGAGGTAGCATTTCTACTATGTCATTATTTATTTATTTTAGTTTTGCTCCTGGCCATTTGAAAAGGCAGAAGAGTATCAATTTGTACAAAATGAAATTAGCAGTTCTGAGAGTGGCTGGCTTCTATGAAAATATCCTTGCTGGTTCTCCTGTGGAGCAGCTTCAGTAGCCTGCCTTCCTAACTGTTCTTATCAGCATGAAACCTGACTTTTCCATGTGGAAGCAGACTTTGTCACAGCAGGGACCAGGCAATGTGCATGTGTAGTTGCAAGAAAGCTGAAGGAGTCCCAAATCACTGCAGTCTCTGCAGGGTCCACCTTTATGCTTCAGTAATTTTTCTATCAGTTAAGATAGCTGCATCTACATAATGGAGTTCTTACATACTGGTTTGGAGAGAAGGCTAGGATAGAAAAATGAACAGTGTGGTGAAGAAGTGAAAAAGGAGGAAATGCATAAATCAGAGGTTTTATCTATGTGTACTGCATGCTGTGGATATTGTAATATGTAATACACTTTGTTATACGCACCGTTACACAAAATAATATCTGTAGATTTTGTTATTAGAGGGAATTTCAGAAAAGCAAGGCTCCACACATTTTGGTCCACTACATTCTGGGTTTAGGTCAATTTGGGTCAATACCAGATGATCAAAAACTGGGAGTTTAAAGTCTAAAAATAGTATGAGAAGGAATTTATTTCCCCATAGTTCTAATTATGGTTTTCCTGAAAGCAGTAGGTGAGAGCAACATGATGCTATTTTTGTTTTAAGATGTGTAGCCAGGTTTTATTAACAACTCATATGAACTTCCAGAGAGACCATTAATAGAACTACTCAATAGACAAATACTTATATTTTATTAAAAGTGAAGCCAAAAAAGAAGTGGCACAAAGTACTGTAGTTTTTTTACTGTACTTTTTCTTACCATTAAAAAAAGATATTTAGGTAATAGGAGGCAATAGTGAGAAGGAGCATGTTGGTTGTTTATTTTTCTTCCTTACTTTGCTACTTTATTAAATAGTCCCCGTGAATAGAAGAGTAGTTCTGCCAGAAGAAAGGGAGGTGAAGAGGTGAATGCTTTGTATAGTAGTAGAGAAATGCCCGTGTTGAAATTATGTAAAAATATTATCTCCAAGAATTGAGTCTGAGCTCTGTTTTTATGGTGCATTTTGATACACAAATGTATGTTTTTCAAGTCCTGTCTGTCCCCCTCTCTCTTTTCATTAGATTCCCTGCCAATAATCATAGATTTTGACTGTGGTGAATCTGTCAGGAAATGGTTTCTCAGGTTTTGATTAATATCCAGACATTTGGTGTTCATCTGTACTGCAAAGGAAACTTGATTTCAAGTAGCTAAGTAAATTCCTTTCTTCTATAGAGGTACAATGACTTCATAAGATACTGGCACAATGTTATATATCTGAATGCAGTTTTCTTGAGTGTTTTCAGTTGAACACATCATCAGGCAATTGGTTTTTGTGTTTTCAAAGTGTAATAGCATCCAAAAACTGGTGAAATAAGGCTTTCTGTTTGGTTCTGTGCAGAAAGGGGCAATACAGTCAAACACTGCAAGTGCCACTATATATGATACTCTAGTGGCATTGTAGCAAATTTCACATCCTTTCAGTTTACTTAAAAGAAATTCACAATTCAACAAACAACTTTGAATATGTAGGAAAATATAGTATTGTGAATGGAAATAAAACAAGCTGAAATGAAGCCCTGACTTGAAACAGGAAATCATACTTATGGGTCTGTTTTCATACAAATAAGGCTGTTGCTATAATGGCAGGAAAATGTTTTTCAACATCAATATGTTTGTAAGCAGTGGGGGGAGGCTTTTATGTGGAGCAGACAACCTCAGACACCACTGTTTACTCTTGTTGGTTCTAAAACATTATAACACATCTTTATACTGAAACAAAAGCAGAGTTTCTTTCCTACTACTGTGTGGCAGCCATGGATTTTTTTGAATGCTTGCTTTGAACTGTAGCTCACATTTAAAGACAAGTAAATTGTCCTAGAGAGGGGAAAATTAATAAGGTGTTGCCTAAATAACCCAACCCTGCTAACCCTAAAATTCCTAGAGCTCAGACCACTGTAGGGATGTATGACTTTTCTTTGTAGATCATCATATTAGAACATATCCATATCAGAACATAGACCATATTAACATAGTTATTAACATGTTATTAATGTTATTAACATGCTATTAATTATACTATGAATGATAGACACAAGAGAGAAACTATAAATCTTTATATTAGTGAGTAGATGGAACTGAAGTAAGAGATGGTGATCAGGTGTTGGGTTGGTTTATTGTTTAAATTAGAAGTAGATCTTCAAATCAATGCTCAGCTGAAAAGAACCGTAACATTTCTGTCAACTGGTCAAACCCAGTGTTTCAAAGCAGAATGGACAGTTTTGTATTCTACCATAAGCAGGGATAATTTCCTGCAGGTCTTGCTTGAAACATGGTCGTGAATAGGCTCTGAGGAATGATACCTTCTGTGCAGTGTTAGAAATGTTAAGGAAATTAGTCTGATTAATAAAAAGTACAGTTTGTGTAGCATTGCTTGTCAGAATGGAATAACAGTCAATTATTTGCTCAACACAGCAGGCTGAATGCATATTTTGTATTTCTGTAACTGGAATGTTTAGTGCAGTGTTCCAACCAGCTTATTTCATCAGCAAACCCTTTTACTGACCTCATTTACTTACCTTTTCTCTAAAAATACCAAAATTTTATTTTTGTCACATGTCAGGGAGTTTGAGAACAGTAGCATGGTACACACGAGCATTATCCCACTGCACCAGCAAGCACTGTGAAAAAAGGTGGTAGCTGAGTATTACTGATTTGCTTGATTAAGGCAATGGACATAAATAAAACCATAAAACACCAGGGAGAAGCAAGTAGCATCTTGTAATGAAATATAGAACACTTGATAAAATCTGATTTGAATCTGAACATGGCTCAGTGTTAACAGATGAAATGTAGGCTGTTGTGATACTTGCTAAAGCAAATGCTCTACAAAAGTGTTAATCATTGTAAGTGGTCAGTTTGATTAATAATGAGCTACCTTAGAATTCTTGCTAATTCCTCATAGCTAGACAAGATGGCCTTAGCAGATTTGTGGTTTTATAGGTCATTTGAAGGCCTGGTCATTGCCCATTTCAAACTCCTGTGTAGTTTGCAATCAGCAGTGTGGATTCACTTCAGTAAGTTACTATTTCTGGATTTTTAACAGAAATAGTAAAGCTCTGCAGGGGTAACTGCAACATCATGATGTCTGGAATATTCTCATGTTTTGTGAGTGATTGGTTTCTGAGAATTATATTATGTGCACATAGTACATGTTTACCTTATTTTATCTTACAATGAGTACACATTATCTTAAAAAACCTGTTTTTGATGCTATCAACTAGCTAAATATTATCACACTTTAAAAGGCCCCCCCCAAAAAGCAAGCCTTTCTTATCTCTGTCATCCCACATATTCCCAGTTGAGAATCTTCCATCTATTACCACAAGTAAAGCTGTAACCAGTATTTAATTCTACCTTCTATTTCATTGTCTAATTACTCATGGCTGTTGGTGCAGGGTATTTGACAAGATTAATGATACAAGTAACACCTTTGTGCAACTCTCATTACCAGTATTTATCTTGAAATTCACTTCGAAGAGGTAGAATGGGTCCTTGAACATGAAAGCTACTGAAAATCTTTTAAACCACTAAGCAGAAGGCTGGAAGCATGGGAAGGATACAGCCTTAATTGAATACATATCTCTGGTTAAGTGTAGAAAATATTGCATATTGTGATATTCAATAAGGCTGGAAAAAACCCTAGATAATGTCTGAGTAATCTTTCTCTATATACTTAAACTAATAAGTCATTGACTTACTGCTTTTTATAGATGTTCCTTTCTCAGTAGGAAGACTGTACTTCACTGAAATAGCACTATTTATATGTTATAAAAAATGTAGTCGACATAATTATTATTTATACTGCTGGTTATTCAGCAGTTTGTGGTTTTGCATTTGTTTTCTACTCTTTGCTTCATTTTTCCTGAAAATGATAATGTTATAGTAAGTAGGGGTGGAAGCAGATGGGAGAGAGCTTTTCCTGTCAAAGCTGAATTTTGATAAGTGGCAAAGTAAGTTTAATGCTGCTGTCCAGGCTTATGGATACCATGTGTAAATCTAGAACAGATCTAATTTTGCTGTGTTTTGTGGTGGAGCCACACCTTCTGGGTGGCTGCCCAGCCCTGGGAGTTGAAAGGTCAGTGAACCATGGTGATGGGCTGTAAACACTCTGCATTGACTTCTTACCCTTAGGAATACAAAAAAGGAGTGCAAGTCAAAGAAAATAAGAGCACTGAGTGATCTTTCTCAGCTTGTCCCTTTCCCTTTCAGGAGCATTATTCTTTACCAGCCTCCAGCAGCCTGCTGTTGTCCCTTCCATATAAACAGATTGTTGTGTTTTTGTAGTTTAGCGCAAGCTTTTCTAAGCCAGGGTTGGTTTTATTCCTGAGGGTGGTGTTAGCTATGATTCTCTTGTAACCTTATATGGTGTTTTGAATTGAGTGAAAAACGGTATCAAAATTCCTAGTAGCAAGGAAATCTGAGTTCTAGTGCTGGCCCTGTTAGGGTATAAACCAGAACGTCTCCCACAGATCTTCGATGTTTGATCCTTTGCAAGTCATGACAATTGTGCAATTTAGGTAATTTCTGAAGAATTATTATTTTCAGTGGAAACACCAGTTGCATGGATTCTTAGGGCAATAAAGGTGACAGAATAATCCCTTTTCTTCAGGATGTGAAATCTGACTTTTATTTAAAAGTCTTTATTGAAGCCGACATCCTCTTACGCTAGGCGAGGTACACAGGCAATGGACAGGACAGTTTTCTTGGAAACCTGAAGTTTCAACATTAACTCTGCCTGATGTGAGTTTCAAGCAATCTCAGGTCCCTCCTGGGCTCAGGATTTAGCTGAGCAGAGCATTGAGGGAGTCTCTTTGCTCACTGTGCAATGCCAGCTTCCTGCTGCAGCCTCCTTGCAGGGAGTTCTGTTCTCAGAATGAATCAATTCATAGCACACACATGTGTACCCAAACACAAACATTTTGATGCCTTAATGAGTGAAACCTAATTTGAATGCTGGATGCCTGACCTCCATAATCTGAGGTGAGAAAATCTTTAGCCATGAATAAGGCATTCCACTACAGAAAATAAGGAAGTCTGAGGCATCTCTTTTCCCAGAGTATAGTTCTTGCCATGTAAGGAGAAGAGCATCCAGATGTGACTATAGCAATACTCAGTGTTGTGACTTTGATTCCTATTCCTCTATTCCTTAAGCTCAGGGGTTCAGATATTATAAGTGTGCTGTATGAGGGCATCAGCCCTTAGGCAATGGGACTACAGCTTTTCATTGTGAAGCTACAGGATTTTAAAATGCAGAGCATAAATAAAACTATTAAAAGATTTTTTTAGTTGTTAGGTGACTGCTAGCCTTCTTTTAGGCTAGCTCTAAATTTGGCACTTCTGTAGCAGATCATCTAGTTTGTAAGTTATTCAATGTATCTATCATATTATATTTTATCTGTAATTAAAACATTTTGTTGAATATTTGATCAGCAGTGAGTGAATTGGATCTGATGCTCTTATAACAGATTTATTACATATGCACAGTGTAACCTGAGGATGGCATGTTGATCAAGGTCTCGTGTCACATACCAAAGTATTTAGGCTTTTAAATAATGTGGAAAAGTGCAAATTCTGAGAAGCAGATGATTCTGTCACCTTGTTGGGGACATCAAATGTGGGCCTTATTACCTGGAATAGGAAAAATTGCTTCATATCATAGGAAAAGTGTTTGTGCAAATGTGAATAAAAATCAATCAACAATCCACTAGTCTATTTCTGCAAACAGTACTCTTCACTCACCTATGTCTGCTCATGTCTTTTATGAAGAAGCTATTTAGTGAACAACCAAAAGAAAAACTAATTGTCATTTGGCAGGTGTGAAAAGCTAAAATACAAATTCCCAGTTTCAGTGGACTTGACACTGATCTCATTTCACCTTAGCCAAGTATATTTAAGTCCTTGCCAGAGTTAAATGTGGTCAGAATAATAGAAATTATTTGTTTTTTAAGCATTTAAGCAGATTTCTCAAGCAGGTTTGTTTCACCTGACAGTGGTCCATTTATGGAACCACAATGAGAAGAACTGCAGTAGCTGACTGTCTTAAAGGTCAAAATAATTTTCCTTCAAAAAATTGTTTGTATTATGGTGACACTTTTTTTTTCAGACAGAGAGATAGAAAATGTTGACATATGCATAAAATAAATCTTCAGCGTAATAGAAAATTACTAATTATTAAATCTGTATCTTTAAGCATTTTATGTGTTTTTGTTTTTTTTATTGTCTTTAATCACAAGCATGTTACAGAGATCAGCTTGCAATGAGGACCAAAATCCTACTAGGATGGTAGGTATTTAGGAAGTGTAAAAGGCTGCACTGTAGGAGTTTTGGACAGCTTTCACCAACATTTTTTAAATCTTGCAGAACAGATGCATGCAAATATGGAATAAATATTTTAAAATTGTATTTAACTGTGTGTCTTCATAATTTCTGAAGATAAGAGCCTATTTTTACTGGGAAAGAACTCTAATTTAAGTCTTTTATTTATGAATGTTAACAAGTTGTGAAGGCATTGAGATGCAATTTACAAGTGAGTGAATAAATCAGTTTTTGGACTCTTTTAATCTAATGCAGTATGGACAAATATCCAGAAATAATTAAAATGATGGACATGTTGGTATTGCATGCAGCCTCCTACATTGTTATTTTGCATAAAAAGGGCAAGTAAGGGGAAGATGTCCATACATTAGGGGTTTAATTGGCAGATTCTTGTTATTAGAATAGAGGGTTATTGTCATTCCTAATGTACTTAATGTGAATCTAGTATTTGAGAAAGGTTGATAGGTGAAAGATTAGGTTAAGGGTTGACTTTTGAAAGGTTTAGTACTTCTGGATTGACAGCTCTGAGAATCTGACAAAAGCTGTCCAAAGAACCAAAACAGCACAAGACAGTGCTGCTTCCATCTTTGTCTCACTGCTTCGTCCCTTACCAGGGATGCTCCTACTTTTATCCAGAGTTCACCTGTACCTCTGAGATAGATATTCCTTCAAATCCTGTCATTTTTGCTAAATTTACTTGCAAGAGGACTGAACACAAGGATACAATGACAGCTGTGTCTCTCTTCAAGATCCAAACCTACTAAAAACTGCCTTGTGAGGCCATTTTACACCATGCAATTGCAGCCAGCAGATCCTTACTTTTTCTATGCAAAAACACTAAACTTTCAGCAAAATGATGTTTTTTTCTCTGAAGTGATAAAAACTTGTTACAGATATCAAGATGAACATTCAAATTCAGACTCCAGCAAAGTTCTTTCTTCGAAAGTGACAAGGCTGCCCTTGAACTGATTTGATACCTGAGATGTGCTCTATTTCCTCATCTCTCAGCCTGTTAAGTGTGGGTTGCTTGAAAACATCCCAGGAATCTAACAACTGTGAGTTGGCAGCTAATTGTTCAAGGTTGTGCCTCTTACTCATACGTATGTTTCCTTTCCAGAGATGCTTTTCGGAAGGAAATTATAGTCTTTGATCCTATTTATGATAATTTTGCTCTTAATAACCTGACCTTTAAACAGTATTTCCTGCAGCTTATATTCATAGTATGTGCAAGTATAATATAGTAGCTAAAGTCTCTGGTATTTATTTCTCATAAAGTGTGGACCTCCAGAAATAAGATGTTTCTCTGTGAACTTAAATGAACAGAAAAAAATATTATAGTTCTATTTTTTCTCCCCTCTTGGACTGGAATCTTCTAAATTATAAAACTTATGGAGTTATGTAATTTCTATAATAATTTTTTTTCACTCTTTGTTTTAAGGTCCCATTTTTTCACTAGCAGATGATCTTATTGTACATGAAGTTGTGAGTACACTCACAAAAAGCAGTAGCCTGAGCTTTGTCAGATTTTTTGGAGATATTCAGAGCTTTCCATTACAAATGGCCTTTCATTGCTAACTTGATGAAATATGATAATTCTAGATTTTTCTCTGATTTAGTCATCTACCATGCAACTGTGGCTGGTGTCCTCAAGCAGGAAGAAAGACATATAGATAATGGAAAGTTCAGTCTCTAAAGTCTCATCACAACTTGTTATATAGGCTTGGTTGCATCACTTCCTTTATATCAGGTTGCTAAGGTTTCTCATTACAGTGGGCCTTTTAATATGATGACAAAATTTCATCTAGTCAACTATTCATACTATTTTGTCTATTAAAGGACAGTTTTGCCAAGATCTGAGACAAGTTGCAAATATTTTCACTCTTTTCCACCTAAAATTTGATGATTCTCTTGGCTTTGTTACCTAATGTGAGTAGCAAAGTGTGGTAAAATTTATTAGTATAAAAATATTGATTGTAGCCACATGGGAAGGTGTCAGAAGTAGCATGAACTTCCAGTAAAAATTCTGAGTATTGTAAATGGGGTTTCTTTAAGAACTTTTGAGATTCCACTATAAAATATGCATGACAAACTGGGAAAACCAGGTTAAATGAGGAAAGCATAAGAATATGTGTTTACAATCTGCATGGTCTTTGAAGCAAAACATGTTTCAAGGATAAGCTGACTCAGGAAGCATTGAAGAAGGGCATAAAGGGGAAAAGTACTTGGACATAAACATTTCTGAAGCAGACTGTACCAAAGATGGATTTGGCTGTAATACCAGCATGCTGAAGATTAAAGGAGGGATTGTTCATAGGCTGTCTCACGTCATGTACTGGTAGTTCTGCTAAGACTGCAGGTTTAAACAAACACCCTATAAGTCTTTCTTGGTTCCACTATCTTTGATCCTCTGAATTTGAGTCATTTGTTTAGTAATTCCCAAATGTTATTCAAGTAATGTACATTAACAGGTTATTGACTTCTCTTGAGGCAAACATCAATGTTTATCGAACAGAGAAATAAATATTGACTGAAGTAAAGCCAAAGTCAATTTTTTCCTCAGAACTATAAACCTTAATGTTCACTGAAATGCCAAGTAAATATACAGTGGTTGCCATTTAAATCTTGATAATTCTCTGGAATTATATAGAAGACTACCGTTGCTGTTTACATGTAAAATATGGCTGTCATAATAAATGTATTAAAAGAATTCACAAAGAGATTCTTTGTTCAATAATGGAAGCACAACTATTAAAATGTGATTTGATAATTTTGAGAATTATGATCAATTATTTGGTAGTATTGTAGCCTTTAGAAAAAACGTTTCATTTGCATTTTAAAGTAGTGGGAGGGTTTGTGTGATGGATTTTTTATTATTATTATTATTCCCACGAGAGTAATGCGATATAATTATTGCAAATATGAACTTACACTAAAGAAATTGTCATTTATTTATAAACCAGCTAAACATATACATAGTAAATGTGACTAGTATCCGTTCAAAGCATCTTGTCTGAAAGAATATATTTGTCTATTTTTAATGTATTTACAAAGTTATGATCTGTAAGTGTGAGCTCAGTAATTATTTATTAGAAAAAGTGTTGCAGACAAGTTTGTTGCCGTATTGTAATTATCAAAAAGTGGTTCTAAGGACGAACTGGCAACCACATCAAGTTCATGTCTAGGCAGAGATATCTATCTAGAAGTAAAAGCAGCAGGAGGTGTAACTGGAGATACAGCTTTTTGAAGACACAAACAAACCTGACTTATTGATGAAGACTGTTTTCAACCTCGTTGGAGTTTACATACTGTTACAGGATCCTGTTTTCTTGAATGATTCAGTTGTGAATGACTCTGGCCATGAATAAATGACCAGTGAGGGTCAAGGTACAAATGGCTGGTGAAGAAGCCAGGTGATAAGTCCCTTCATAATCTTTTAAGTGTATTAATTGATTTTATGAAGGACCACATCTGACTAAAACTATTTCTACTTTTCAGTACCATTTTCAAAAACTTCGTTAGACTGATAAAGTCACATTCTGCACGTCTGCTCTGCACTGTTAGTTTTGTCCTAACCTTAAGTGATTTTCTTTATATTTCTGCTTTCCAAGCCAAGTGGAAAAAGGTCTCTGTGGTCTTTGTTCTTCGTAGTGGTGGATCTAAAGGACTGTTTTGCAGTCCTCTATAATTTTTCATGCAATACCTCTTACGTAAAAGAAGCATAATTTAGCTGTGCTTAAGGGATTTCATGTTCACTGCAGTGATCAATGCACAGAAAGTAATCACTCTGAGTACTGCCATTCACTGCAGTGATCAATGCACTGAAAGGTCACTCTGGGTAAGATCTTCCTTTGACTGAAGCAACAGTGGTATGGTGTCTTTGTGACATGCTACATTATGTCCAGAAAGGAGGCACTTGCTGTGTTTGTACTCTTTCTCTAGTATGGTCTTTGCTTCTCCCTGGCTGTCTGCAGTATGGAGTGTGACAGATTCAGTCTGTATGCAGATTTTTTGATTCTTTTAGCACCTCAAAGCACAACCAGACATCAGACACTGGTCCAGTCCGGAAATGGACAGGCATGGTCCCATGCAGGATGTGAACTCCGCATTTTGAGTTACCAGTGTGTGTTATTTTCATATACGTAACCTTCAGGTAGCACTACCCTTTTCAGAATGCCATTGCTTGGGAATGAGGCAGTGAGGTGTTTCAGGCACAATTAGACACAGGGGAGACAAAGCCAACGGGGCTTCCAAAGAAAAGGAGTGAAATTACTGAACCATCTGATATCACCAACACTTCTGCTGAATGATAGGGTTGCTTTCAGATAAGTTGCAGGTTCTATACGTAAAAGTAATGCAATTGTTGAATTTTCAGTTCTACCTTAAAAATGGATGGAACAGAAAATCCAATGCCCTCCCCTTTTATAAAGCTCAAATCAGTAATGTTCTTTTTCATAGAGAATGTTGTCATTGAATAACAGTCTGCTGCCAGGAAAACGCTGAAGCAAACTGTCTCATATTTTCAAAGCAGACACTGCTGCCTTTGAAATAATCTTGTAGCTGTTATATGATGGAATACTAAATAGAAGACCAACTCCAGATCTTTTGACAATGTTCTGTTATAATGACTTTACTCCTATTATATCAAATGATTGATGTAGATGTAATCATTGTGGTTGATGGATGTTAGTGTGGCAGGGTGACATTTGATTTCTGTTGTCTTTGAATTCTGATTAGCTTAAAGAATAAATCTGTGCAGTGTGGTTAGAAAAAAGTTTACTGTACCTGTGTGACTAAACTGGTGTCTGACTGACATTTATTTATTTTTATCAGTGTGGAAGGGTCAGCAATCCTTATTATTCAGTCTTTAAAGTGAATTTTAATGCTTATGAAGGGAACCAGATTGACAGCTAGAGGAGAAGTGAAGTCCTTTCTCAGTCTGCAAAAGAGACATAGCACAGGAAAGAAGGATGTTCCTGACTTGTCTAGGGAGTCTTTATTCTTATTTATGGGAGAATAATTTTAATGGTGGCAGATCTGATGAACAGCAGTAACATATTTTGGCCGTATGGATTTGTATTAAAACCTGCCATATGTGGTTGCAGGAGTTGGAGGTAAAGTAAAATTTCATGGTCTGTTTCATGTGGGAGAAAATCGGGAGTTGCTGATAGAGTGGCTGTGTGTAGATATGACAGAGATGAAAAATGTATGGAATTTCAGTTACTTTCATCTTCCCTTCTGCACCTTTTTTTTCAAATCAAAGCCATTGCAGAACAGGAGTGACTGATTTGTTATTGGGAAGGTCAAGAAAAAGATTTTCTCCTGAATACATAAGTAATTCCTGCTATTATTTTATTTTATAACTTTTATTTCTTTTCTGGCCAATTTCTTGTTTTCAGTTGAGTTCAGCTGTGTCTCTTGGTGAGCTCTTAGGAGCTGGAGTGATGATTTCCAGCTCTTGCTTGCTGAAGACTAAATGCACCTGTCAGAGATGGAGTTCATTTTCTTCATAGCAGTCCCATATGGTGCTGTGTTTCAGATTTGTGACTAAAGCGGTGTTCTGGCTGTTGCTGATCAGTAATTGCAGAGCAGCAAGGTTTTCTCTTTCTCTTGCTCTGCCATCCCCCTCAGTGAGCATTCTGGGGTGGGCAAAAAAATTGGACGCTATTGGGCAGCTGACCTAGACTGACCAGTGGAGTATTTCATGCCATATAATGTCGTGCTCAGCAATAAAAATGAAGGGGAGTTTTTGGGTGTGACCATGCAGACATGTGCACACCCACATGACTCCCTGTGGTGCTTTGATAGGCCATGTGGAATGCAAAGAGAGAAAGTGATGTGCTAATTGTCTCTGCTCCCAGCAGTTTAATGGTATGAAAAGGACTTACACTCCAGTAAAATTATCTCTTGTGGTTTATATTCTGGTTCTTGATCTCATTGACATCCATGCTGAAAACACGTTTTCAAACAGCATTATTAATTGCAAAATGTGGAAATGCTGAGGGGGCAAATGCTGCCTTTTTTCTATTTTCATTTACCCCCTCCCCTTTGTTGTCTAACCCCATGTGATTTCAAATGAATTTTATAAAGGTGAGCCTAGCTTTGTGCTGGCATGAACTCCTGAACTGGCTTATTGTGTAAGGTATGTTTTGTTTGAATGAATGGGGTCAGGTTTCAGGTACAACTGCCCATGTACATCATTCTGGGCAGTGCACAGAGGGTCTTGTAGAGTTTTCCAGCAGGATTAGAAAACTGAGCTTCATTTTGACAATGAAATGAAGTGTTTAAAATGAGCATGTTCCATTAGAGGCTGTTGAGAAAGCAGTATTAACATCAGTATGGAGCTCTTTGGAGGAACACCAGTATGTTTTGCTGATCTTAACGCAGGCAAATTCAGTTTGTCCTCTCTTATTTCACAGATTTCACTCAGGTGTCTTCACTGGGAGACCAGCAATTTGTCTGATGGAAGCATATTTTCTAAATGGCACCAGGTTTAAACCCAGGTTTATGCTTTGAACTACTGAGAAAAAGGCAATGACTTCAGTAGCACCAGTGGCTAATCACCATCACTGTTAAATATTTATGACTTTTTCTTCATTTGAATTTGTCTGGATTTAATGTCAAGGCTTTTTTTTTTAAATGCTGGGTCTTTTTCTGCTACATCTGAAGTGCACTTTAGTACCCAGTGCTTTCTACCCATGAATGTTCTTACACACTCTGATCAAGTTACTGTGTGGGCTTTTTTTTGATAAGCTAAACAGGTTGAGCTATTTCACTATCTCACTTTAAGAAGTTTTGTTAAATCCTTGAATATTTTTTGATGCTCCTTCTTTTTTAACACCCCCTTCAATTTTTTACTACATTTCTGAGAGTATCAAGAGAAGTTGTATTCCAGCATTGGCCCAAGTGATCCTGTATTTAGAGATAAAGGGCCTTTCCACTCCTTAGTTGTACATGAGCCTCTTTGCTACAGAAGAGTCTGCATTTTTTAACCTAGATGTGTAACTTTGTATTAAAACACGTTCAATTCAGAGGACCTGCTTTACTATACTGTATACCTGCTGTAATACAAAATACAATATTTAAAGCTAAATACAAATTACTTACAGTTTATTATTATATATCTGCATGCTGACAGGATCCTGAAAGTGTATTTTGGAAAACATTCCTGAGAATGAAATGAGCTTCAGAACTTATTTATAAATGTTGCTACTACAGTTTAATATATTTTGGATGTAGCTATAGGAATACACAATTGTGGTCTGGAAATTAGGCAAATATTGTTTGTTATTTGTGGAGATATATTGAATGAACTCTTTATATTTGATCTGTAGTCAAGTGTTTGTCTTTAATTTCCCTCAAGTATTTATAGGACTTAAATTTAAAAAGAAATACCTGAAAAACATAACAGATGGTATAAGAATAGCTCTGATCTGATGCAGTAGCTCTTTGTTTTTATTTTAATTCTTCATATCCCTTGGCTTTTCAATTCTGAAATTTTTTCTGTATATTTTTGAACTGATTCTGATTTGTGAACTTTCCCTATTGGAACCAAGTAATATTTATTTTAGTGAATAATTCTGTAAATAATGCTTTTGAGTTAAACAAGCATTTGCTTTTCAGGTTTATATGCAAAACAATTCTTTGTTTGTCTCTCCTGAAAGTTTAAATATTCTGAGGTATTTGAGATGATACATGACATTATTTTTCCTGTGAAGTTTTCTTTGAAAAGATTACAACTTCAAAAATATTTAAACTAATTTAATGTTGAAATTACTTTTCTGTTGTACAGTTCCCTGAGAAGATCAAATGATGCTTTTGAGTTGATCAAGCACCAAATTTAAGAATGAATTATTTACACTACTTTAATCCAGATGTCACCTAATGTTTTTTCTTGTCTCTCTGTATCTGACTGATGCATGATAATTGGGAAATTATACATGGTCTAAATATGTTAAAATTTTCAAATACATAGAAATTAAAATGTGATTTGCAGATCAACTTAGACCTATAATAAGAGTTGAAGTTTTTATTTCATGAAGCCTGATTCCTCATTCCTTTTAAAGGAACTTAAATTTCTGGAAATTCTCAGCTACAGCAAGTGTTCTTACATGCCATCACTCTGGTGATACAACATGGCACCATTTTAAGGTAAAGGAAGGACTAAGTAAAGAAAGAAATCAATTGTTCTGAAAAGGAGAGAAGATCTTAGGGTCAGACAAATAAACAGATTTATGTTGTATTCCTGCTGTCTACAGATGGATAAAACCTAGCAGTTTGGGTCTTTGGCATTATTCCAAAAAAGAATAGTTGATGAATGTTAATTGGAAGAGATCAGTAATTTCCTCAGAAATTGTTCCATGTTCTCAGTCTGGGGCATCACCAATTGTAGGACACTTCAAAAGTGTTTCTGTATCAAAATATGTGTATTCCCAGTGCATTGAGAGAAACAGTGAAAAGGAAAAGGTGTAGATCTGGTGCAGGTTCCACCTTATCTATGAATGGAACAGCTGATCTTAATGGAGAAGGTGGAAGAATCTGAAACTGTCAGTGGACATGCTCAGACTAGAATAAAAGTGATACTTTTGTTCAGTCATAGCCTTTTAGAAGAAAGGTAAAGGACTGAGCAGCCCAGAGATTGTTCTTACCAATTAAAATCTGATCCTGTCAGCTGAGATGCTGGCAAAGCAGTGCTCTGACACGTCACCCAGAGTTTTAAAACAGAAAGCATTGGTATGGTAAATGAAACCCCCGTGGATGGAGCATGAGCACTTAATTACAGCATGATAGATCACAGCAGGCAATCCCCCTTCTCCACCCACTAGCCTTTGAGAAAGCCCCCAGTGAAAAGTGGAAAGTGTGTTTGGATTCAGTGAGGCAAAATTGTCACTCTATTCAGCCACTCTTTTGAGCACAAAATAAATTGAAGCACCCCTGCTTTTGAGGTAACGTGATTACAATAAAGCATTAATTGCATAGAGTAACCATAATATACTTCTGTTGAAGGAAGAGGAAAAAAATGCACTGAGTAACCTTGCTGTGCAGTCTAGCCTATAGAAAATGTGGTATGAAACATTTGAATTAAAACTCCTGAGAAAGCTTCAGTTTGCCCGTTTCTTTGTGGGTAGGCAGCACACTGGAATATTCAGATTGGATGTTCACCAAAGGTTTATGCAAAACCCCATTTTGCACTAAAACTATTTTGATTTAAAAGCCTTTTGAGATAGAGGTTGGTGCTTGATTTAAATTCTCCCTGCTCCATTTTGTTCATTCTTTCACCTTGGTTTCTGCTGTGAGGAAATGTAATTTTGTGAAGTGCAGAGGGAGTCATCATCTCTCCCAAAATTGTCAGGAAGAGAAGCAACTTTCCGAACTGAGAGATAACAATCTGGATGCCTTGCCATCCTGTCATGTAGTTTTGAAGCAACCTTCAAGCCTAGCACATTCATACATACAAAAACTTTACTGAGATTCTAATTCTGATGCTTTTGTGTTTGGCCACTTGAGTGTGATAATTAACTCTAGAAATAACTTTCAAAAGTTTAAAAAATTGCTTGGATCAACATTCCATTTGACATCTATAGATAACAACAGAAACTTAAACCAAAAGGCTGGTCCTCGCCAGGCAGGCAACTAACATGAAAGATTATGAGTGGTGGGAATTTTGCTACTTGCTTTATGAAGTTTCCAAAATACAATTGAGATGTATTCTTTTTACCACAGTAGGAAAAAAAATCTATGTTGTATTCCTTTGTTGTAATGGTGTTCAGTGCTAACAACTTGCACTGTAAAAGCCAGCTGAAGCCACCATGCAGAGTATGTGGAAGTCACTAGAGATAAACTAGTTTTGAAATATTTGACCTTCTCAGGGGGATTTCATTTTGGCTCCACTACTGGACCCCTCCTGTATGAAACATGAATCTGGAAGTGCTTTTAAATGCTGAACAACACAGACAATTTAGGAAGTACGGCATGGCTGCCAGTGGGTAGATTAAAGAGGGAGAAAAGAGGCAACAGGGACATGAGTAACTCCAAATTGGTGTAGGGGAGAAAAATGTGCAGCAAGAGAATCCAGATAAAGACGGGGTTGGAACAACAGGGAGAAGGAAGGCTCAGACATGAAAAAAAAGAAAATAAAATCATTGTATCAGAAATAGAATCTGAGTTGGGAACATTTTCAAAGCTCCATGGTCTTCCTTAATCCTCCACATATATTGCTTTGAAAATATGTCCATTTGATCTGTTCTTTTAAAAGCGTTTTTGAAAATAAAATCTCCCTTGACCTGACTAAAAAGGAAGCACGCCTACATCAGTAACAGTGACCATCCTTTCTTCTTCTATGAGTTGGAACATATGTCTTGGCCTTCTAAACTCTTCTTATTTTGGTGATTTCTGTGTGTTACATGCCTCCTTCTTGTTTCTGTGGCCAGGATTCATCAATTTTTTAGCTGCAGGGAAATATGTGTTAAAAAAACTCCTAAATGTATAAATGATGGAGGACTAATAGCATTTTCTAGAATGAGAAGAAAAAAATAAAATAATTATTTATATTCCTCAGGTGCTGCTATACCTGTCTTTCAGTTTCAATCTGCTGTAAATTGAGCCAGTCCTTTCTTTCTTTCAAGATGAGAATTTTTGGGGAAATGATGCTATACTGTGCCAAATGCTGTGGTGGTATCAATTATTATCTCATAAAGTCTAAGAATAGAAAACTCATTGAAGAAAGTACTTAAATGGGATTAGAAAGTCAGTATGAAGAGATCAATTTTATTTAAGCAAAGATCCCTTTAATGTTGATAACAAAGGATTTAATATCTTAAATGTGTTTAAAAATAGTGGCATTGTTATCATGTATATTAAAAAAGAAGTAAGTATGCTTCTTGGGCATAATTTTGGCAAAGGTCATAGATAATTGTGTAGCTTTGCATATTTCTTGTGCAGAAATTTCTAGACATTGAAGTCAGTGGTAGTTTTGCATGAGTAAAAACTGCTGGTTTCATCCCCAATGATTCATTGATAAGGGTATTGCTTCTGACATCAGATTCAGCTAAGGGTAACAGACAATAACATGGCTGATTACTAAGTAGAAGATGTAAATTCTTTCACGTTTCTATGAATTAAAAAGGCTTAGAATTCCTGAATTTTAATATAAAGTACAATGAAGTGTATCAAATAAGATTCCCCTGTCTTGCTTTGTAATAATAACTTGTAGAGTGTACATTCAAAGGGTGAAAAATGGCTTTAAGGAACCTTTGCCTCCCAAGGTTGAGAAAATATGCTACCAAAATCTCATTATAAAACCTTACATTTTGTGTGTCTGATTGCATGTTCTTCTTTCTTCAAGTGATTATATGCAGACTTGCATGATCTTATTAAAGCTAGCTGGGCACACAGCAGCTGAGCAGGTCTACATCAGTGAAATAATGTGTACATCTTATGTACAACATTGGTTATCAGCTGTGAGGAGAGCAGAAAGAAATAAAAGTTAACATCTGACATGGGGATCCTGGAATGCATTTTGTAGCACATTTCTTGTTTTGATGTAGGCTTCACCACCTTCTTTCCTTCCAGGCTTCCCCTCCATCCCTTGCTGAGCTGTGCTGATAACTCAGCTTTTCAAAGCTGAACCTTCCATTCTGGAATTTCAGTTCACCTTCAGTTTATGCACACAAGTATCAATCAACGCTTGTGTGAAAGGGACACACTGGTTTTTGTTTTCAAACTTTCCCTACTCCTTTTAGAATCTTTGTACAGAGGGAGAAGAGAGTAGATTCTGGTCAGAGCTAAGGGGAGAAGAGCAAATACTCCCATTGGGTAGGGGGTAGTGGAGTTCAATCCTACCACAACTTCATCTCCAAGTAAAATCTTCAGAGTTACCATTTTTTAGGCTAACCATGGCAGTCTAGGACCAGAAAATGCTACAATATGAAGCACAGAGTATTTAGACAGTGGTGAGTTGTTAGAGGATGATTGCCACCAAAAAACGCTGGAGCCCCCAGTGTATCCAGCATTAACTTCTTGCAGTGTATGTCACAAGTGAGAAAAGAAAATACAGACAAAACTCTTGCTCCTATTGGAAATGTAACTTAAATAGAATGGCACAGCCTTGTAAAGTCAAGTTTGGAATTCAAAGTATCATTATCCTGAATGATGCAGAGGGGTTTTGGTCCCAACAAACAGCATTACTGAAACCAAAACAAAAATCTTTGAAGTTGGAAATATTTTCCAATGTTTTCTTTAGCAAAGGTGACTGCAAGTAATCAGGCATCTTAGTTGCTTGTGAATAATGCATGATGTTTATTTTGTGTCCTAAAATTAGATTTTAAGAACATATTGGTTCTAGGAAAGAGAAGCATTGATTGTGTAGCTTCCATGTTTCCTAAGTATTCTGGGATCCCTGCTGCCAGCTGCTGGTCTTGCTCCCTCTAAGTGCATCTGGTGTGATTAAAAAAACCCCAAAACCCACAAGAGACCAAGGCAAGGCAAGGCAGGTGGGTTGCTATACCATTAAAAGAAATAACAAGCTTAATTACCTTTTTTTTTTTTAAGCAGTTACTAATTTCAAATAACTCACTTAATCTTCATCCATGGCAACCAGTATCAGGAATTTGCTAAAATTCACAGAATTTATAAGTGTTGATGGACACACAGGCACTGTAGGGTTATCATCGAAGGGTGAATTCTAGAGGAGTTCACTGGCTGCATACTTTTCTGGTGAGCAGTTAACAACTGCTGAAATAACTTATGTTGATGCCTCATTTTTATTAAACACTTATTTTTATGTGCATGTATTTGTTTGACTGATTGCTGTGATTATTCACCTGTTTCACAATGACCTTTTCGTTGCACCTTAGTACTGAATGCATCTGGACATGGTCACATCTATAATAAAAAAAATATGCCTTGACTCTATGCATGTAAATCTAGACAAGCTGAGCGAGAAAATCTTCATGCGAGTGTTGAATGTTGTGACACTTTCATTGTTGATGTATTGTACCAATGATTCTATCCAAATTGCTTGTGTACTTAACCACAAAGAGAAAGGGGAGGAGAGTTATTGTCTTGAATGATACATAAACGCAGGAAAGTTGGTTTTAAATAGAACATCAGCTTTCCGAAGCTCTTAAACAGCTGAAGTGTATTTTCAACACCAAAAGATGGCAGCATAGCTCTTTAGGAGACTGACGTAAGCTACTCAGCCATTTAGGGTTAATGCAAATTACCTTAGCAGAAAGTTATTATCCAAGTAAATGTTGTTCTGCTGCGTTTTTTCAAGTTCACTACTTATTTCTTCTTTAAACTAGCAAGGAGGAAGCCATGAAGGGGACAGATGTTAAGACTGTATTTTATTACTAAATGTATACTAGGAAAAAAAATGTATACGCAGACATATTTTTCAATCCCAATATATAATTTCAGGTAAAAATCTTAAATATGTCATCTTTTATTTGACAGAACTTCCTTTCTGTTTTTAGAGCATCAAGAACATAAATTAAGTTTAGCACATTGATTGGGAGAGTAACAGAACCTGGGTCAAGCAGTTCTGAAAAGAATGCTGAATAATTATTCAGTATTGTAAACCCTAAAGGTTGTTGTGGGAACGGTACAGTATTTAGACAGACAGATTTTTCTATAACCTGTTCTTGAAAAGTGCATTCTTACTGTACTGTTTGCATCTTAATTTTAGTCTGAGAAGTGAGGATATGGTTGCATAAGATCCTATGTGGTCTTGTTGAAGAATAAATTACTTTTGCTTTCTCAACCCTGTGATTAACTTTGGCAAATGTGTTGGGGAGGCGCAGGGTGATGGGAGACAGGAACAAAACTCACAAAGCTTTTTATAGCTCCATTCCCAGGCTTTAGCTTGTCAGAGCCGCCTCTCACAGTGAGGAAGCTTGTGTGAGAGAGAAGTCCTGGAGGGAAAGGAAAGAAGGGTTCATGAATGGCACTTAAGGCTGGCAATAGCTGGGAGCTCTCTGCTGTGTTAGACAAGAAGGCAATCAGATCAGGGGAAACACAGCTAACGAGTCCTTCCAATCTTGATTTACAGTGCTTCAGGGCATAGAGTAGCGTGTTCTTGGTTGCAAAAGAAGATCAGCTGTTCTGCCTTCTGCCTAGGTTCATGATGCACCAGCATACATACAATCCTCACTTTCTAACTGTGTCAATTAATTTTTATTGATATTATTATTATTATCAATTTTTTTTACTATGAGGACAGACAAGTTGTCAAACTCCTGTTATTTGAATTGTATTGATAAGCAAAGTAGAGCAAATTGCTCTACTCCAGAACTCACGACTCCTCTGCCCTTCCTTGTATTTGTCATACAAGGAACCTGTTTACTCTGCAACACCAATGCATTTTCTTTATTACTCTTAATTGAAATACTTAAATATTATTGCATGACTGGTCTTTCCAAGTGAAAAAATTATTGCCCAGTTGTAAACTTCCCTCAAAGGCTAATACATAGGCTAATAAATTGGACAGAAAATCTTCCCTCTTAGCTTTTCATCATCTGCGTTTGCCAGTCTTTCTGTTCAAAAAGAAGACACCCATTCTTTGCCCCTCTCCAGTTGCCTTTGACCAGTTAAGTCAAAGTAAATCTTTCTTGGTGGAAGTTTTTTGAAATCAGTGTGTCCCTGAGAGGCTTTCCTTGACTGACCAACATTTTTCAAATGGGATTTTTTTTTCTTACATTAGAAAATAAATTAGACTCAGAATGAATAATCCTTTAATTTGTTTTTTAAAGAAAGACATAGATTACCCTTTTTCTTTTCTTGTAGTTTATCAAATTATATGATTTTTCCTATATTAACAAGTTATTTATTAAAAAAATTAGGTTTTTAATATTAAAATTTGTTTTGCAGTAGCTGTGGGAAGATGCAGAGCCAGTGCCTGTGTCATGCTCTGTATTTTTACTATAGGAACCTCATAAAAGATGTTTCATCCATTATTACACTTGGTATTTCTGAGGGGGAAGATTGGTAATTTTGAGAGATACTGGAGGATAGGCATTAAAATATTAGGAAGATTAAATTTTATATTCCATTTATCCCTATATTATCCAGGTAGCTTCCATCTGTGCATCACTGTATATGATAATCTATTATTTCTTTTCTTCCACACCAGAAGAGCAAGGGTGTGCATCATATTATTTTAATGAGTAAGTTTTTGATTGCATGGTGGTTTTAGTTCAGTAGTATGTGCTAGAGAGGGCAACATCAGCAAGATGTGCCTTTTTTGAAGCAGGGATTTGTGGTACTTAAAATATTTATGGTCAGTCCACTTGGTGACTGCCTGAGAATGTTAAAAATCACCAGTAAGTACTGCTCCTTTTAGTCCTTCAGAAATGAGCCAGCCAGTAATGAACACACATTTTCCCATCAATATTTTCTTGTTAGAGGTCTGACCAAGAGCTCAATCTTTTCTGATGAATACCTCAGCTCTCATCACCTCTCAGATAAGACACATCTTCTGCCTTATAGATGATAGTATCAGATTTTATCAGCAGGTGTTAAAGGATGGAAATGGGTTCACTCAGAATTAGCTGACGTTAGGTCAAGAGTTTGTACCACTTCCTTATGATTCTCCCCAGCAAGCCAAGGAAGATTTGAACGTGGTGCATTGCCAAGTAACCTGCATTTTGTTAGGCAGTAAAATGCTTAGCTGATCAGCACTGACTGCAGTTCATGCTGCCTTCTGATGTTTTCTGTGGCTTTTATTTGGTTGAGATCTCTGCTGTGTTTGTGGGTTGAATTGATGTGAGCTTTTAATAGTAGATAGCAGTGTTGCTTGGGTAGAGATGGACAAAGGGTTGTTTCATGTTACCTTACATCCTGGGAAATGTCTGTTTTAGAGTATAGCCCTATCCTTTATAGTAAGATCTATTTTTAAAAAATAATATTTTCCATTCAATGAGTATCTTCCCAAAAGCACTAGTAATTGCTATGGTTACGAACAAACAAGGAAAAAATTCCAAGGAAAGCTCTTGTGTGAGTTACCAGTTTAAACTGAGTTTATGACAGGAATTTAAAGCGTGTCTGTACTTATCCCACCCATCTAGTTAAGATTATATTTTTTCAGATCTGGAAGTCCCTGAAGAGCCACAGCCATATCCAAGAAACACAATAGATGGCCTTCTAGGCTAATTTATCTGAATTTTCCACCATCTAAATGTAAGTTTAAATGTAGATTTAAGAATGTGAAAAATTCACAGAATTCCCCCCCTGCCCTCACCCATAGATTTGTAAAGTGATTTCTGATGGATAATAATCACAGGGAGTAAGGAAAGTCATGAAACTGAAAGAATATAATCAGAATATATATCAGAATGTATACTACAATTACTTGAAACTGCCTTATAATGTGATGAAGAAAACCTTTCTAATGGTTTCATAGTTAGTCTGAAAGATCCCTATAGGGAAAATTCTTGGGAACTGAGCAGTTGATATATGTAGGATCGAGGCTAGACAACATGCTAATGAATAATACACTGTGGGGAACTTCTCTTTAATGGATGCTGGATTAATTATATAAGTACTTTATGTAAGCCTTTTTCTTCCCCAAAGTATTTCCATTCTGAATGTAGTGAGTTACACAAAGAGTGATCATAAGTCACGTTATTCTAGCTTGCTATTGAGCTGTTTTTACTAGGGACTGCAAGAACTGTATGCACATAAAACTAAATTAATGCTCTATATAAGGTCTCACTAATCTCAGATATCTTAAACTGTATCCTTCACAATACTTCAGGTAAACTAAAACCAAAACTAAACTTCTGACTAAAAACCAACCAGCTTCAGCACACCCCAAGCCTTAACCTATGTTAGGTTTCATATAGTTTTTGATTTCATGAGGAATTATCTTGAATAAAATACATAAACATCACAGTCTTATGCTCTGTGATAATTGTCATAGTTTTATTTGTTTTCCTATGCACAAGAGTGCATTTTCTAGAGTAATGATCTAGTTTTTGATTTCTAGTATAAAAATTAAATTATTTTATTTAGGTGCATAAAAATGTATGCGCTTTGAAACCCCTAAGGTGCTTTTGAAAATCCTGACCTTTGAAAAACATGTCCTTCAGAGCCTAGTATAGATATCCAGTTTGGAAATTACTTTATAATAATCAGCATAAAATACAATGTGTTCTAACAGCAGATTGTTAACTGATATGGAGATCATTCTCTCAGTACTATCCAAGTCCAACCTGGACTCTTGAATGCAGCTGTTGGAAGTCTGCAAAATGAGGGAAACAAGCTCAATAGCTTTTGAGTGGACATGAGCGGGCAATTCGGTCACAGTTTGGGTTCCTGGGATGACTGTAATACTGCCTAGACCATCTTATCATCCCTACCCTGAAAAATCCTTTGGCCTCAGGACAGAATAGTATCCAATACTTAGCCCTACAGTAAATTCCTCATGCCCATGAGCATTGGGAGAAAATTGGTGGTTAGTTCACTGTCACATGTATGCTGTATATTGCTGGAATAGGGACTGCAAAATCCTGGGTGTCTTCTTCCAATGTGCATCTATGAAGCCCTAGAATAATTTATATTGATAAGTTTTAAAGACAGAGAGGGACCACTTGGTTAATTTAATCTGATCTTGTGCATTACAGACATCAGGTGTCTTGTTCAGGAATCTCTGCATTAGAACTTTTTTGGAAATCTTAGCAGTTCATAGGCATGTGACAGATTTCTTTTATTCCATGTTCAATTCATATTTTGTTCCTCTTGTTGCAAAGCATACTCTAAGAATTTTTTTTTTTTTATTGGTGCATTTAGCATTGCTTCAACACAAGAAAAGAAAAAAGTTGGCTTTCCAATACATGTAGAAATTATACTATTGCAGTTTTAGAAGACAAAAAATTCCTTGCATGAAATAAACAGTTACAAGTTAAGTTGCTATTGTAATTCTGCATTACTTCATTATCTCTACGCATTTGCATTAATATTCTTAATCCTTTTAAGCTCTTGACCTCAGTTACACCTTGTGAAAAAGATTTCCAAAAGCTATTTGTATTCATGTTGATAAGCTCTTTCTTTTAATATTATTCTTTTTCAGTTTCACTGAAACCACCTTCTGATGGTCTGAAATTCTGAATTGCTTCATTTAGAACAGTTTGCTGATTTCTCATCTTTTGCATATCTTCTTCCTTACATGGACAGCCATATAGAGCCTATCACAGAGTGGTTATTTTCCTGCTTGCTTAATTCTAGGCAGGTTTTCAGCATTCATTAGGAATCCCTTTTGATTTTGCTATATCCAGATTGGATTAGTTTATCCATCTTGAAGGTTCCCAAGCGGTCACAGCCACATCATTTCTCGAAACATTTTTTTTTCAGAAATTTGCTCTCCTCCATTCTTTATTCTCAAATACAGTTTTCTATGTACTATAGGGCATTGCAGAAAAGCAGCCTTTCATTCTTCTGTAGTAATGAGCAGATGCCAGGGTTGTTTAAATGTAAGAAACTTAGAAAATGCTTAAAAGCTGTGGGTTTGTTGCATATGTTATTCTTTAATAACATCTTTTAAATATATCTTTATCTTTCTTTGTAGCATTCCCAGACATATCATTATCTTTCTTTGTAGCATTACTAAATACCAATCACTAAGAATTAAAATATTTTCTGTCTCTGGCAACTTGTCCCAAAACAAAGATGGTAAATTTTGCAGTATGCTTTAAAATCATGTTTGTCTTTCATTGTGAAGGCTACATTTGCAAGTAACTCAAATCAAATTCAAGGAAATCTATATGTGGTTTAATTTTTACAGTACTGGCTGCTACATGTTATATTATAAGTGTGTATATACATATATATCTATAATATTCTTCCAAATTGTTATTTTCTCATTATTGAATGTCATAACCGTGTTTGCCACTCTTCATGTTTTACAGGTCAGATTCTATCATGTGACATATAAGCACTTAAAAATGAAACTATTTTTATTTTTAAACCTGCAGTCAGATTTGAACCACAGATGATTTGTGATGTAGACAATACAGATCTGTGTTTGATAGACTGCTTGTGTCATCTTTGTCTTGTGTATGTGTGTCTTTAAATGAGTCTAGTTCTTAGATGATTTTTATTCCCTATCAAACTTGTGATCATTTTTAATATTATTCAAAAATGCTTGGCACATTGAAGCGCACAATTAACTAACCAGTCTAATTTGCAAAATTAGCCTGCTATTCTAGGCTGTGAGAACTACCATTATATTTTATTATGTAAAGTCTACTGATTTGCATTCCTTTGCAATCTTCTTTTCTCTTGATCATTTTCTACTTCTAGCAGTCTGAATGTCTGAAGACATTTCCAATGAACGCTGTTCAGTGGTCATGGCAAACCTTCAATTAACAGATTTGATGCAGTGTATGTCATTATCCCATTATCGAGTCATCCTTTTCTTCATTGTCTTTTAAGGTTAGTTATTTTTTGTTGAGAAATATTCTTTTCTCTATTAGTATTCCTTAAGGTGTCTTTTCAGTGTCATCAGTTACACAGTATCACCTGGCAGAGTGGCTGTCATTTCAGATGTATAGAAGGCTCTCTTAAACAAAAACCAAAACATATTTAAATGAAGGAAATAACCCAAGCCAATGTAAAAGAACCTCTCTAAAAGTCGGTCTCCCTTTAATTCTCTTTATAAAATTTTCATACAAAGTTATCACTTTAAGATACAAGATCAATTGTGACACACAATGAAGCGCAACAAGGTACTTGTTACTGCTTTAAAACATTAAGCACTTGCATTTAATAATAAAACACTTTTATTTTAAAAAGACATAGCATTTTGTACTCTGCTTTGCTACCTCTTCCAAGTAGACAGCCCATTTTTCTTTGTGGGCAAATGTTCCTGTTAAAAATAATGTATTTTTCCATATAAATGTCATCAAGAGCTTGCACTCATCTTTGAAGGTGCCTTACAGGGAAGGCATGAAAAGCTGGTGGATCTAGGGAAGAGTAATGGACAGGTTTATGAGTGGCTATTTGCCCATACCATGGAGTGAGAGCTATGACATTAGCTTGCCACAACTTCTTCCATTTGGTTTTGGCATCACTAATTAGCACATCATGACGTATTTTAAATTGTCAGAAAATAGCTTAGTGCAAATTGGGTTCTTTTTTTTAACTCTCAGATGTCTTCCTCAAGGTTTTCTTTTTACACATTCCTATGATGCAGATGTTTACTGAAATGGCACTTATGCATATTGAACTCGGGGTTGGTTTTTTGGGGTGGTTTATGGTTGTTTGTTTTGTTTTGTTTTGTTTTACTTCTTCCATGTAAAAATCATGGTGTTATTCAAAAAGTCCAAATAATTAATGATGGAAAGTAGTCTTGAAGATGCTGGCAAAGACTACATAAGTATTAATCCTTGTGCCCTAGGCACTTAGTGGCATGTTACTTTGTGGTCTTAATAAACTCTTGGGATGGATAATTCTTAATTTCTCAAAATGATGCTATGCTTTTTTCCCCTATGCTTCCTGTAGGATAGATACCTTTCCTCTTGAGGATTTATCCACAGTGGGAACATCATTAGAGGTAGCAGGGGAGAAAGTGTGTGGGCTAAGTCCATATATAAATGAAAGTACATCAACAGTAACCCTGCGTTATAATATTAATTACTGCCAAGAATATAATTTTAGCTGTTAAAACAGTGCCAGTTTTCAGGCAAGGTTTTGCTCTTGTTACTTTCTCTCCACTGAAGAAAAGACAAGTGGGAGAGCAAAATACATGACAAGATTCGTAAAGTGCTTGTCCACATAATTGTGCCACCTCTCTCTTTCTAATAGCTTGCTTTTTCTAGTAGCTTGCTTGGTAAGTTACCAGAGGCTAAATGAAATAGCAATGAAGCACCTAGCAGATGCCACTTATGCTTAAAAATATCAGCATTTTTGAATTTTGCACCTTCTTGCAAACATATTACTTGACTTAAATTAGACAACCATGAAAGTTCCTCAAGATTTGTGGTATAACTGATGTAAACTTCAGTTTTCAAAAAGCAGATTGGGAATGTCAGTAGTCTCTTAAAGTTGAAATTTCAATGAAAACCAGCAGAGATATCTTTTTAAAATTAAGTACCTATATCTATTATTTTTATTGTGTGCTAATAGGCACTTCCTCCCTCAGTGATTTGTCTTTCTCTATTAAAACAATTACGGAATTAAATATAAATTGATATTTTATTTTATACAAGTCAAGGATTTCACAGCTAAATTTTCCATTACAACCTTATCTTCATCCCCCAGAGTGTATTCACCACAGTGAAGGACTTTATTTTACAATTGCACCACATGAATACATAAATATTAAAAATAAAGAGAGCTATATTTACAAGATTATTTACAGAGTAACTCTGCTGGTTGCCTTAACTTAAGGCACAACGGTACAAACAAGCCAAAAATTAGCTATTAAACACTTAATAGACTATGAATATTCCTGTGTCAATAGGGTGCTGAGTTTGCTTTGCCTATTGTTGTAACTACCATACTGGGGAGATTACTCTTGCTTGTGTTGAAAAATATGCAGGGTAAACATATATTGCTGTTCAGGAGCCCCTGAATCATGCAAAGTATGGAGACATTCCACTGTGGTGGTGTTTAAAAATCATGGATATTACCACATATGTATAATCAGAAGCTCTCAATATTATCCCTATATGTCAGGTAAGTAATTCTCCTTGCCATTTTAATTTGTCAATGAGTGTAACTTGTCCATAGCAATGTAAGGCTCCAAAAGCCTGCTCGACAAGAGTTTTAAAAGGGCTTACAGTTGTTCATGTAGTTGGAGGTAGAAGCACAGGAGAAATACTGACAAGATATTCTCAAGAGGTCAAAACAACAAAAAACTTTTCTGGAAACCCCAAAAAATCACAGGACTTTGGCAAAAGGTTTAGAGCACCATTCAATCAACATAAAACCCTTCTCAAAGCATTAATTTGGCCCATTCAACTTAGCAAGATCTAAGCCAGTTCGATTTTAAATTAGTCAAAAATTCTGAGAAGGGGGAATTAAAAGGAGAAATAAAAAAGGACAGAAAAGAAGGAGGATGATGCTCCCCAAAGTTTGGATTTGCTCATCAAAATAAGGTAAAAGCACAATGTCACATTAAAAACAGAAGTCACTTTCCAGTTTTCAAATTATAAGTCTGAATTCTGTCCAGAGAAGCATAGTGGGATTAACAATGAAGGTAGAATGTGACCAACAATGAATTTTACCTCATCTAGACTTAAAAACTCTGGGAATATTAGACCTAAGGATAAAATCTGCACTTGAAAGCTACTATTTTAATTTGATTTTTTTCTTTTTACCCTTCTGCCCTTCCAAATCCTCCCTTTTCCTCAAACAAACATAAATCTGTGAATACAAATAGCTGCAAGGAGATCAAGCATAAGAAGTTTTGATCTAAATGTTATTTTCTGACAACATCACAAAACAATGAAAGCACCACTTCACCCCCAACATGAATGTTGCCACGACTGTGACACTGGAATTACGAGTTTTTGAGCTTACTTTTGTTTGTGGGAACAGTTTTAAAACTACAATATCACAGACGTAAAACTTTTCTGAATGAGACAGATGGTTTCTTCGCATTTTTCTTGCTGGGAACCATTTGTAGTTCTAGCAACTCGGTGGCTACAGAGGTCTGGAGGAAAAAAAATTCAGCTTTGCATTAAAAAGTGTTTACTTTTGGTGTCTATGTATGTTAGATATGTATATTTGTATTTAACCATTCAAAATCTCTAGCTTGTCTTTTTGGGGGGAGCACTACTGGAACATCCTAGGCCTTCCAACGGGATACACTTAATTGAAGTGTAATCCTGACCTTAAAAGAAAAAAAAAAATTAGAAGCTCTTGTCTGTCAAAGACTTTGATAGGTGTTCCCTTACATAATAACACCCATCTCAAGATAGGCCCGTTTCACTATTTAAAAAAAAAATATTCTGCATCCTACTTTAAATATTTTCCTTTAATTATAAGTGTATGATGCCAGGTTAGAGACAGAACTGCCATTTGGAGATGGGCTGCAGTGAAAATGGAACATTGTGGCAGAACAAAATGCTACCCCTGAGAACAAGTCTTCTATAGTTTGGTGTGTCCATGAAACTCTAAATTTAAAATGAGCTAATTTAATGCATACTTAGGGCTTCTGTCCTTGTCCTCCAGTCCCTACAGTAACATGTGTCAGTGTGCAAAGGGAAATGAGGGCCTGCAAGAAGGCTCTTCAGAATATGAGAACTGAGGGCTGAAGGATGACATCTGAAGTAACTTTAGTTAATCAAGCTGCTGGGGTGTGAAGCAGGAAGCATGAATGTGGTCCATTTGTGCAAAATATCATCACACGCATCCTTTCCAGAATGTACAATACTCTCCTGATGAGCAGCAGGGAGGGAGGTGTAATTTATGTAATCTAAATAGGTATTTGACAATCTGGCATTGTTTCACTTCATTGACAGCATTTATCTCTGAAACATGGGATAATAAACTCTGCCCATTGCGTTGAATGAGGACAGGAATCTACTCAGTCAAGAAGTGCCATGTTTTTAGAGTGAAATTATACAATTCCTGGTGCTGGTTAATGCTCCTTGCTGATTTTTTAATTATTTGGTTTCTTTTTGTATATTTGTATCTTTTTTCTGTAAAAAGTAGTGTCAAAGCAGAGTGGATGCCTTTATGTAATTGTCCCACTGGACTACTTTGTGCAGAACGGCTGCTGAATTATAAGGAAATTTTGGTTTAAATGCAAATGATTTGCCAACATTGAAGGTTCAGTGCTTTCTGCAAGGCTGCTGTAGGAGGGCCTCAGAGACAGGGAATGCTACTAAGCCAATCTTTTGGATTTTATCACTTCTTTAGGAAGCAAACATCTCACTTTTTTGTTGTATCTGTTTATTTGTTTTGGAGTCTTGGGGTGGTTTTCAGTGCCCGGTGGGGCCATTCCTTCCTCCCCTCCAACCAGGTCCAGCCAGCCAAGAAGAAGCAGATCAAGTGGCACCACAAGTCCAGAGCTGCCCCAGACAAGGCCAGCACCCCACATCTGCCACCAGAAGAGCTTTGTAAGCTCCTATCCTCCCATTTTTTGTTTCAGGGAGAAGGCTGAGCCAAGCAGGGCTTCTTCACCACATTGTCTTTGTCCTCTGGGCCATGTGTTCTGCTACTGCAATCACCAACTTGGGTGAGAGGCTTCTCCTCCACCTTGTTTTCTTTGTTTCTGGGGAGTCTGTGGCATTCAGCACTTCCACATCTAGAGGATATTGCTACTATCTTGATTGTTGCTGTTTTGGTTTTTTAATAAGCTGTTATTTTTTCACTTATGTCTTCTTGCATTTGTCTCTCCTTATTGATGAAAGGGAAATGGTTAAAACTAGGTCGCTTTGTGGTCTCCATCCCATGTAATTGTCTAATGTAGTGATTAAAGAAAGATATTTTCTAGTTAAGAGGCAAATGTGAAACAGTGGACTCAACTCCTTTCTGTCAAATAATCCATGGTGGAAAATGATTGAAAAGTCTTTTATATGTGGATGCAGAGGTGATGAGTGCTCAAAACATACCTGAGTTTTGTCACAGGTACATACTGTAAATACACTAGTATTTTATTTAAGAAGTGATTTTCTTTTTTGTATTAATGCTAATAATATTGGGCATTGAGTACCAGCTCCTGTGTAGTTGTATCCAGCCTTTATCTCATTACCTTTTCTTTTATTTATCTTCTAAGTGCTTTTTTTTCAACCTTGAAGCAATTCTCTGTGTCTTTCCTCCTCCTCCCCTTCTCAAAGTTGAGTTTTGCTCTTTTCTACCAAGCTGTAGAACCTGCTTTTCCTTATTACTCTCTACTTGTATCTTATGACTGTAAATAGCTATTAAATTATTAGAGAACTAAGTGATTTTGTTTTGGAATATTTTCCCCCTCCCCCTGTTGATTAGTTTCTGTCAGGGTCTGCATGCATTATTAAAATTATATACTGGGTTGTTTCGGCAACATAAAAACTGATAGTAAATTATTAAACTTCTTATGTACCATTAATTTCTATTTTAAGTGTAATATTTTCATAGTCATGGAAATTAGAATTGGAAAAATATGTATTTTGACATTCAGTTCAGTCTCATCCACTGCAAGGTTGCCTTGATCTATTTATGATGTATATTTCCCAGTGCTTTGTTTTAACTTTCAGAATTTATCTTGGGAAAGTAATCCAGAGCACAAGGGGTCCCACTATTAAGACATTTTTATTATGTGCCAAAATTCCTCTTCTTCTCTCCCTCTCTCTCACTTTTTTTTTGCAAAGTTTCCTTTAAGCAGGGTTTCCAGCATGTTCTTAAAATCCATAAACTGTATAGGGTTACACCTCATTGTTTTAAATTGAGTTTTGGATTTGTCAGTAATAGGATAGTAGAAATATTGCCACACTTGCAGGATGGATGGATGACTAAGGACTGTTCAGGAGTTGCAATGCACCCTACTTCCTTAGTATGTAACCTAAGACTTACATGCCTTGTTAGTTTGACCTGAACTTCAGTTTTGGCTTACATTTTTTTCTGTTTCTTTGTATTTTGCATTTTTTAAAAAACATACTGGCTTTCTAAAATGGCTTTACTTTTGCATTTTCTATAGAAATAAGTCCTTAATGAAGGTTACTTTTAGGTTTCAGGTCTCTGCATTGGACTGATTTTTATGCCTTGATGAAAGGTTTGATACTTTCCACAACTGCAGTATGAAATACAAGTGGGGAAAGATCACTGCTACTTTTATTGATTGCCTAAAGATTCAGTTCTGCATTTGGTCATAATTATCTCTACCCATCCTTAGAAAGGCTCTGTGATGTGGTAGAAATTCTTTGCATACTTTGGAGGTGCTGTTCAGTAATGTTGGGAAAAAGAAGTATATTAAATTGTGCTCCTTAAACAGCACTTACTGGAGATGTGTTCTTAGGCATAAATATTAAACATGAGCCATTCAATAAAAAATTGATTTGTGTGAAAATACTTAGGGTGATGTTATACAAGTCTTTTTAATAAAAATTACCAGCTGCTCTTTTGACTATTTAGAGTACATCCAATTGCAACAATCAATGCTGTCTTTTGCAAGCAGGACTCTTTCTATGAACAAATGCAGATGTTTTTGCTCATTCTATTTAATTTTATTTAATTCCTGCTCATGAGATCCAGTGAAGAGAGCACCACTAAAATTATTTTGCTGCCAAGAAACCAAGTTGACATCTGTTCTTTATTAATACAACTGAATATGTTTTCCATTCCTCAGAATATTCAGGATACAAATTTACTGAAAATTTTTAAAGAAACTTATTTTTGTCCGCCTTCTCTCAGGCTCCAGACTTCCTGTATGATCCTCTTTTCTGAACACTGCAAAGCAGGCATATAAAACTCAAAATGGTGATACTATTACTCTAATGTTGAAACATCACTTGAAAAATTCTACCACCAATTAAATTGTTTTACAAGAGAAATGAAGAGCAAATAATGGAAGAAGAAATACAGAACTGCTTGAGGTGTCTTTGATAACCAAGTCTTTACCTGGGCTGAAATTTGTCATTGGCCTTGTCCTTGTTTGAAAGGTTTATAATTTGTTTAAACCACTTCCCATAGTGCTGGCAAGAAGCAGTGACTGCATGATTGCAGGCACTAGTTAGTCTCAAAAATGGAGGCTGAAATCCCACTTTGAAACTTCTTTTAGAAGTTTTGATTTAAAACATGAAGATGAAAGACAACCTTTTTAGCTCTAGAGTCATACTTATGAGATGAAACTATCTAATAATAAATCAACATATATAACTACTTTAATAAAAAAATTAAACCAAAGTGATCATGAAAAAACATACAAATTTCTTTTGTTCCTCTTTTTTCTAGTCCTTTCTATTGCTCTTCTGCTTAAAATTCTTTATACAACAATATAGACTTGATTACAGCAAAGTAGATTATGATTTTCTGTTTGAAAGGATATTTATGTTCATTATGCAGAGATCTTTCTGTGCTTCTGATTGTCTCCAGTGGTTAGGCATTTGAACCTCCTGGATAGCAGCTAGTGTAATCCAGTTCTAATAAAAATGTAGTTTATGCATATCACAGGAAGGTTTTAGGCAGCTGTGAGCTATTCATACTCTCTCCTCAGGAGAGACCTAAAATTTTCTGTTTTGAATAAAGTGCCTTCTTCCAGTTAACTCTAACTGGGGAAAAGTATTAAAAAAAATTCCTGACAGCTGTACATACCTTTCCCCCATGTCCCTATGTTTAATTGACTCTGGCCCTGTGACAAGACCATCACTTCTTTAGCACACTAATTCAGTTGCCTCTTTTGTTGGGCAGTCTCTCAGAACTGAAGGGATCTGGACTGTGAAGAGCCTGTGGGATATACCCAATTCCTTGATTTGGTTCTGTTTCAAAGTTAAGGAGCTCTGCTGGATGGTTTTTTTTTGTTGTTGTTGTTTCCTAGTTGCCATTCTTTATATACAGTTTATTACACATATATGAATCTGCTGACATAGCCCCTTGTGCCATTTTATATAAGCAGGTTATAAAAAGAGGTACATATGCAGCCACATCGGTGGCTGTTCAGTCTGGTGTTCAGATGCAATCTGAACAGGTGTAGAAATTCAGGAAGGGCAGATTATTGAAGGGGGGAGCATTAGCAAGGGAAGCATCCCTCTTATTTTTGTGGCCTCTACTCCTTCCTAACACCTGATGTTACACCCAGCACTGCTGGAGATGTGATGGTGAACTTGGCAGAGCCTTGTTTTGATCCAGTACATTCTTACACAAGCAAATGGACATCTCAACAACTCAGTTGTAGTAATATTTAGGAAAATTTATTTTCTTTTTCTTTAATGTGTCTTAAGGATTAAGAAACATATGTTTTAGTTATTTCAGAAAAGGTGATACTGCTGTTTGTGTTGAGTCCTGGTGATGACAGAGCTCCAGGCTGCTGTTGGGAGTAAATGAAGCATAGCCAAAGGCAGCTGTCCTCCCAAAATAAGGACACTTGCAAGTGTGCCTGCACTTTCTAGAGAAATACACAAGCTTAGGGTTCAGATTAGGTTTTGAAGAACTACACCTTTGTTAGGGAGATGTTGTGCCCGGGTTAATAAATCCAGTTTGCTGTATTTATAGCTGTATATCGCTTCTGGGACTTTGGCAACTTAGGATGGCACTGGAGTGTGCTGCATCCTGTGGTATGAGTAATATGTGTGTTTACTGCTTCAGGGACATTTGCACCTGTAAAGCATTCCCTTACTTTCCACTCCTGCACTCAGCCTTTTTTTCCCCTGAGACTGACAGCAGAAGTGCTGGCTGTGATCATCTTCTATTACAAAAAATGGATGTTGAGCTCAACAACTCATATTATGCATCCTCATGAAACAAGCATCAGATAAAGCTGACTCAAGGCCATCGTGGACATGATTTGGTATTGAAACCACAGCCTGTCAACAAAAGGCTCCCTCAAGCTATTCAGTGTCTTATAAACTAAGCAAGATAATCTGACACATTTAAGGATTTGTCTTGCTTAGATGTCAGAACACTTGAAAATTCAAAACAGAGACCTGTGAGGAAGGAAAATAAACCAGGGACTGAAGTGGGTTATGCATGTAGTTGTGTAAATTGCAGGAGTGAGGAGGAGGTGGGAGGAAGGGGGTGAGAGAGGAGAGGAGACCAGAGAACTGTCAGCTCCTTAGGGAAATGCTGCTGCTGGCTCTGGCAGGGAATAGTGCTGAGAGAAGGAGGACACTGAAAGAGTGATCACAGCAAATGGGGAAACAAGAAAGATGCAACTCACACTGAAGAGAGTAGCAAACGGTGTGATATTTTTCATAAGCACCTTAATGTTGAGATTATTATCTGAAGTTAAGTTCTGAAGGTTCTCTGATCAGTGTTATAAATCCAGCAAGACTTAAAAGATTGCAAGTACACTGTGGAGAAGCTTCAGCAATGCTTCCATAGCTGTGCACAAAGTGATACGAATAATTTATCCAATGTATATTTTTTCAACCAAGAACCTGCAGCTTCCCACCTCATAGATGCATCAGTTGGTATCCTGTACAGAGATCTGTCTGACACCCTTTTTCTTTTTTTTCACTTCACCTTCTCAAAGACAATTGTGAACTCTTTCAGAGCTTGTCACATATATTCTTTTCAGGTAGAAAGAATCAGAAAATCACTCTTGCCTGCAGGTGCTCAGAGCTTGCTGGAAAGATCACATTTGTAGTCTCTGCATAAGCTAGAATCTAAGTCAAAATTTTGGATATGAATTACAAAGTGAGGATTCATGTGCTGTTTATCTGAGGCTTTCTGTTTCTACAGTCTTAGTCTTTGACTCTTTGATAAACTAACCAGCTTACCTTGATGGTTTTTATTTCTGCAGAGAAATATGTTTATAAGATATGTCTTGAAAAGTAGGAAATAAACCCACAGACACCTGAGTTAATATTTTCTTCTAGACTACATAGAGATTTTTTTTTTTTGCATATGTGAGACGTGACTGTGAATCCTGAATACAACTCAGATACTTACCATGCAGACCCTCTTTTGCTTTGTGGCTTTTGCTCTAAGGCAGAGACTCTGTTTTATGGTGGGTTTTTTTGCTTGTTTGAGATTTTTTTTCTCCCTTGCCTTTTGCCTTTCCTTGTTGCTGTCAGTGCGAGAGCCGAGGCAGCACAGGTGGAGGCTTAGATCTACTTATATATACTTATATCTTCTCGTATTTATTTCTTCTTATTGGTGGAAAGGGTTGAAACTATAGGGGAAAATAACTCTTTTCAGAGTGTCCACCTCTTATTTTGTCTTAAACCAAGGCACAGTGTTTCAATGTCATTTTGCATTCAGGGAATGGAAAGTTAGATTAAGTGATCTGCTCATTCTAAAGCTGTGTATCAAAAGTGGAAATTGCATGCCACCTTTTTTCAGACTTTAACTGGAAATCAGTGAAAATAAAACAGGCTGTATTAAGATAAACTCAAACAGAACCCAAGACTGAGCAGAAGGCCCTTATCCCCTGCTGACACCAGACAGATGTTTTGGTGAGACTTCTACCCACACCTGCAGAAGCCTGGCAGCATCAGCCTTATGAACTGGCAGATTGTGGGATGAGCCAGAGAAACCTTCTGGAAAACCTGGTAGGTACCATTCAGTGCTTCTCTACAAAGTCTCCAACTTAATTCCTCTTGAGGCTTTTTCTGTGCTTGGCAGTTAAGGTAGGTTCTGTATGAGACTATGTATTCTGGTAACTGAACTAATATTAATGCTATTTTTTATGATATAATTGAGATTTTATTTAGTGCAGTGAATCATTTAGTGCTTCATATGTATGGTATTTGATGTTCATGAGTTTTTCAGAGTAAAAAATAAATTTTAAAAAGTCCATTGCTTCAAAGGTAAGAAATGTTAAATTTAAACCATTTCTAAATCACAAATGGTTTTCTTTAGGTGTAGATTGATTGCTGAGTATTTTGCTTGTCTTAGAGTTGAATATGACAAGGAAGGAGAAAGCCCAGCCAAAACTGCATATATTTTTTTCATACCAGTAGCTAACATTGGTCTAGTCTGGGGTCTGTGTGAACCCAGAAGGAACACAGATAATGAATTCATGGTTTGGAACTTATGAACCACCAGAATAGCAGCAGTGTCCTGCTTGTTTAGTCACATGATAAGTAAAGTCATGTGTTCTCTACTGAGGAGAATGATTGTGCTGGAAGAGATGTAAGGCCTTCCTAACTCATTGTTTTTGTTTTGGTTAGAAGGGATGATTAGGAAAATAATAGAGAAAAAAAAAACAAATATAGAATGACCTTTCCCCTAAAATATTCTTAGTTTTCTGTATTAAGCAGTGTAAAGATTTGAGCCAGCGTTTGTGCAAAATGTTGTATTTAATAAAGGTTTTTCTTAGGTCATTATCCCATTAATTTATACAGTTACTTTCTAGTAAAAATATGGCGACAGTGCTTCCACAAACAACTCTTGAGTGTGGCAAAAAGCTGCTTCTTTACTTAAGCCCATTTCATCAGGGGCCAACTAATTCTTATGCCCTTTGTACATCTTTAGTTGTCATTCTTTTGCTGCTTCTCAAGCCTTTTTGACTGTACATCATTCACAGCTCACAACTTGTTTCTCGTGCCTCGCTCTCTGAATTTTGTGTACACAGGGAGAAATCTCCCTGAGATAATGGAAATAGCAATGGCAAGAATTTAATGGAACAGCTACTCTAATTATGGTGTGGTGTTAACTGGGCAACTAAGGTGTTTCTGTGTAGGTCAGAGAAAGAACAGCAACAGAGTGGAGTAAAATATTTCCAAGGGGGAGATACAGGTCATAGCAAAAATAAACAAGTACTTTATTGTCTCTTATTTTGGGAACTTTGAAGTTGAACTTTCTAATGAGTTAGGCATTTTTAAGTTTTGTTGTTACTGTTTTATTTTACAATTCTATGCTTTGCAGTAAAACATTATTGTAACAGACAGTTTGGTCAGAAAAAAAATTGGAAAAGTGCATTCAGTTTGCTGCTTCTTTTTGTATTAAATGTGCTTAAATAATGGATCAGTCCTGGTTTTTCTGATCGATACTAGTCTGGGAAAGACCAGGAGTTCCTCAGCTTTGAGCCTCAATAAAGTAGGGATTCCTGAATTAGAATTTATATGACAGCATAATGATACAAGAAGAAAAACCAAACTAAGTACTTCAGCTGCAGTTTTGTTGGGTTTTTAGTTGTGTGTTAGGTTGATAGAATTTACAAGATTTGCAGAAACTACTTCAGCTCATGCTGAAATAAATGAGGACTTCTTTTCCTTTGTGTTTTAGTGGTTTATGGAGAACATATGATTCCGGCACAAAAGAAACATTTTTATAGTGAAACACCTCCTTACAACCACATCTTAAGATGTGGTTCTTGAGTGAAAACCTAAGTCCTCAAATACTATATTCATTCTTTTGACTAAAGCTCCTGAAGCAGAGAATCTAAATGGTGAAGCAGTGGCTTTTAGTAGGGTGAAATTCCATACTGTTGATGGGAATTGCCCCAGCAGAGTGTCCAGTAACACCATCAGATTTTTGGGCACAGTGACACTGCTTTAATAATGCCCTTCATCTGGCATTACTGCTTTGATTGTGTAGTATTTCAGTGGTATCATATATATATATTAGACTTTATCTGATTTTCCCTTTAGATTTTTAGATATATATGAATGAGAATCCAGCCTGTGATTTATTTTTAAGTGTCACAGGGAGGCAAGGGGAGAAGTGATTGCTAACAAATGCTGCCCGGGAACATTGGAAGGGTCAAAAGCTTTGTCATTGGTTCCTTCAGTCACCATAAGGTGAATGCTCTTACAATACACTTTGTAGTAAATTTAGGGAATTAATTGCATTCAAGGTTACTGTTAATAGTTTTAACTTAAAATTCATACTATTAGAAATATATATAGCTATTTTTTCCTTCTTTAATCAGAAAAATATTTTGGTGTGTGAACCACTCACATGAAATGTTCAGCTAAAATATGAAAACAAAATGGCAAAATATGAAACACATCCCATGCCCCTTTGTACATGCTATGTAGTTATCTTTTCTTGTCATTAATAGATTCTTTTTTGTTTCACCGTGTTTTCTTTAGAACATTTTCACCTGGAATATCATGGTAAACAGCCTGCAACTTTGTGTGAGGATGGGCATGGTTCCCCTCTCATACAGGGAAAGAATGCTTTTCCTGAAGAAGGTTTTTGAAGTTTGAATGTGATTCTTAGCTATGGAGGAAGTTCATTTGTTGTTGGTTTCAGTTAGAGCTTCTAAGGAGAGGTGTGGAAGGCAGTGTGAAGCTTTCTGTACCTACTCTCTGAGAATTTAAAACCTGGTTCACATTATAAAGAATTGTGGAAAAGGCCATGGCCTCTTACTACTCTGATGGCCAAAAATGATGAGAAAATTCACAACCATCTTTTCTGTATTAATAGTGTGCAAAAAGGTTCTTAAAAAATCCTCAAAATATTCTGTTTCAGAAGGACTTTTCTTGGGTGAGTGTTTGGGTTTTTTTGCATCTAGCACAAAATAGGTTTAATCTTTTAGAAGAGCAATATTTTAGCATTTCTAGCAATAGCAAATCATTGAAATTATGAACCTGATATAAAATTCAAATATTTTAGATGTGTTCAGCCCTGAATAAAATTTTGGGCATAAGCTCTGGAAGCACAGCAAATATTGAGAGACTGTAAATTGACTGTGAGAGGAGAGTACTCTGTGTGTTGGGGGGGGCTGTAAACTCTGTTTAGTATCTAGAATCCCTCACAGGCAAAAATAAATACATGTAACTATCTTTTATATTCCATGATGGTAGAAAACCAAGGGTTTTTTGTGTGTGTTACTGAAGTTGCTGAAATTGAAGGTTCAGTTTTCTGACAAGTGCTTACAATAAAGCCTTGTCTGTGTGTGCATCTGTTTGTTAAAAAAAAAAAAAAATATTTTTGTGATTTAATGACATTTATTCAAGATGTAAAAACAAGAAAACCTCTTTTCACTGGAAAAGCATAAAATATAGTGATAGTGAAGATTTTCCCTTCCAATTTAGGGGTTTGGCTGCTCACCCCTGTCTCATTTTTGCCTTCCTAAGTGATAGCACACGTGTGTTTCTCAGAACCTTTCATATTGTTTTTAAACTCTCTGGGCCTCTCACAGTTATTTTAAAGTCTTTTTGAGCCAGAAGCTCAAAAATGCACAAACTTCCATGTACATGATTGAAAGTGGGTATGTAAAAGTATAGAGCATCAGAAACATTTAGTGAAAGCAGTGGGATAGCTGAGAGAATCACTGCAATCTGTGATCATGCAAAAAGAGTAGTTGAAAAGTATACTAAATATATGTTTATATATATATTTGGAATATGTAGCGATCAAAATCCACCTAACCTTTACAAATGCTCCATCAAATCAGGTGAGACTCAATTTCACTCTGTTGCAGCAATTACAGTTGGCCTTGAGTGAATATTCACACTCCTGCCAAATGTAATGTAATTCTTCCAGAGGTAACCCACAATCAAAATAGCTTTCTTTTTCTAAGTGTACTTGAAAAGGTTGCAGGAGAAAGTGGGATATCAGAGAGCATATGTTATTGGGCAATAAGCCATGCAGCAGATATCAGAAATTAATGAGGCAAAGAAAGCAAATGCAGCAAGCAGCAGCAACTAAATTTGGGAAAACCTTGAGTGTTGTGGGAGACAGGAACATTAAGTGTTCTCTCCTTTTACTCTATGACCAACCTGAAAATGGAGACTTGAATAAAAATTTTAACAGAATTCTATGGATGGAGGGAGCCATTGAACTTCAAAACAAAGCTGTAAGTCACTAGTGCTATATACCAAAAAAAAAAAAGCAGCTGAAGAAATACAAGACAAATGGATCTGTAAATAGTACAGTTTCAGAAAAAAAATTTTCCTGATCAGACAAATAACCTACTGTTTCCCAGAGCATCATCAGAATGCCCATCACAGAAGGGATCTTGACTTCATTCTGAAATTTTAAACAGTTTTAGGCATCTATCTTCAGAGTCTTCCTACTGAAACATTTATCTTCCATCGAAAGGAAGCAAACCTTAATTATTTTTCAGTGGCCATGGAATAGAATTAATTTGTTGATGTTTTGTCATGGGCAAGAGAAAGATACTTTCAGACTTGTTTCATGGGAGGAGGAAGAGGCAGCCTCTCAGTTTGTTGAGTGACACGCTGGGTGTCATCACTGAAAAGTCCGACAGTAATGAATGCTGGAATTCTAATATCTGCTCTCCTTGCCCTTAACAGCTTGTAAGGTCTCATCACTACATGTTGGTTGACAAAATTCTAGATTTCATTACTGTGTAATAAAACAGCTCAGCTTCAAAATTGGTCAGTCTATTGATTTTTAGTGGCAGGGGATTTGAATGCATTCACTTTGTAGGCTGTCACCGTTCGACTTTCAGAAACCAATCTGCTGTTTTGAGAAGTGGATTAAGCATGCAGATATTATGACAATCAGAGCAAATGAAATGTTCATACTAGGGATGTATCTCTGAAAAAATTGTGTGGAATATCCTTTCTGAAGCCTTTGTCACTAAATAAAAGGTTTTAGCCTGGATAATACTGTAGCTTGGTGTTGCTTTTCCCTGTTTAACTTTTGGAAAAATTATCAGGAAAATATAGATGTTATAATTCTTTATTTATTTTTCATGTATGTGGCATTCATAAAGAGAGAGCCAAGTTTTTTATGCAGTCATTCCATTGCCACTCCCATTTTATTCTAGTTATTTCTTGGTTAAAAATCCTAGAATATATTCTATTTGTATGAATCAAAAAGAGAAGGAAACAATTAATTTCCCACAGCAAGGGTGCTAATTTTGTGCTGCCTCTAGGTCAGGCTGAGGTACTGACTATGTGTTGCCTGAGAACTAAATGGGGTGAGAAAAGTTTTCTTTTGTGTGGAAGAAGAGGGATCAGTGAGTTTGCTCATAGTCAGTTGACTGTCACCTTCCTCATAGAGGAGGTTTAATTTAGTTCAATTTATTGAAGATAAGGGACTGGGAAAACAATGATCAAATTTACTGTGAGTCACAGCTCAGCCCTGCTGTGCTCTGGTCCCCATGCCACTCTCTGCCCCTCAGGAAATACACAAACAAAAAACTCACATGGGCCTGTACCTAGTGAAGTTGAACTATTTAAATAATTGCTGGTTTATTCTGGTTATCTACAATTTTTGCATGCCAAATTTTTTTATGGGTGCCTGCTCTAGAGATAATTTTCCATAAAATTAAATTACAGCAGTTGAAGAAATAAAATCTTATTAGAATATCTACCCTAAACAAACTGTACTTTTAAATTATTGTGCAACATTAAGGGATGTATTCATTAAAGGCTGCCTCTGATTTTTTGCATTTAGATTTTCCTTTATATTTGCATACTGTTTCAAGCCTTCAGAATTGTGTAGTTGATGTGACTAGTTTTCATCGATGCTATCTACTTAGAAACCTTATCATAGTGCTATGAATATTGATTTTCAAAGATATAAGTTTTGAAGTAAGGTGTTGATAATTTGAATTGGCTTGGATCCAGCTGGATGCAGTCTCGAGGTTTGGTGTTTACCTGTGCTGCAAAAGTGTAAAGGAATAGCATAAACTTATAGGATAAATGTAGACCTCTCAATCAAAACACATTAAAAAAATAGGTTTCTTTAATTTCCCTTAAAAGGGAAAGGTCAATAGAAGTAAAGGACAAGCTGCAAAAACGGAAAGGAAAAAATTGAAAGGAAATCAAATATTTTATTGCAAGAGTTTTTGTTTGTTTATTCACAATAAAAAGTGGACTACAGATGTGTAATTTACATAAATGCTTTCATAGACATTTAAGAATGACAGGTGACTTCCTCAAGCACTGTTCAGAACACAGAAAGGCTGCCAGAACTTGAGATAAAGTTGGTATTATTGTTATCTCAGACCTAGGGGGAGGTTAACAAAGCTGGGGCAGAAGAATGTATCACTGACAATGGACAATTTATGGGCCACAAGGAAAGCCAGCTCATCAACTCTGCTGAAATCAGCTAGGACTAGATAAAAGATAATTCTGTCAGGGGGAGATCATGACCACTGAGCACAGCTCAAGGAAACCATTGACTCCAAAAAAGCGAGGGAATAACTTAACCAGTGAAAACAAGAGAACTGTGTAGCCAATGAGCATTAATTTTTCTGTTTGCAAAAATGTATATATAGTGAAAAGTTTTGGACAACTTTGGGAACCCCCACCGTCAGGAAGCCTAGGGTGAAGAAGGACCAACAACATGCTGGTTGATCCACTTTTGGTGTCTAGCTTCTTCTTAACTTTCTCTGTCTCTCTGTCTCTCCTCTCTTTTGTATTTCCTTCTATCTCTCCACCTCACATTTTATTGCTAAATAAAATCCATACTGTTGACTTCAGCGTGTGTCTTCGTGTGCACCTTAATTTGGGCAGAGGCATTTCTCAATAACTGGATCTTAACATTCTGGTGTCCATCTAATGTGGGGATTAACAAGGATTTAAAATACAGCCAACATGGCTATTCAAGAAGGAGGTATGTTAAACAGATGTACATTTTTCATGGGCTGCTGGGTAGGTGACAAGCAGCAGCTGTAATGCAGTTTGGCTTCATACAGGTTTGTTCCACTGACCTCTATACATTTCAGAAGTAAATCATCAAGAATTAAATGCCCAACATGATTAAATGAAAGTGTATATGTTGTTCATTGTGAAGTTAGAAGGGTGTTCATTATGGGCTGAATCCTAGTTTGTTTTTTTTTAATCCCTTCTGTCATAGAAAAGATGACATTTAAGGGGCAGTTCTAGGGCAAGGGCTGGCAAGTGCTTGGAATCCAGGTTGGAAATTAAAAATGACCTTGGTAAAATAAAATTTTGTGATGAAGAAGATCAGTGAAGATAAAAGGAAGTGATAAAATGGGAATAATTAGGTATACAACAGTGCTGCTGAAAAAATAATAGCTCACCACAGTCCAAGTCAGCAATATGTTGCTGTTCCAGGAAAGCCAGAAGTCATTCTGAACTGTATTGACCAAATTAAAGTATAAGAGTTATGGTACTGTATTTGTGGCTGTTCAGGCCTCAGCTGTAGAAGGTGAAGGGCTCAGATACCTGTAATAATGATGGTTTTGGAAAGAGAAAATGGAAAATATTTTCATTAAATAAACAGTAAAATTTTTGGGTAGTGTGGGTATACCAACCTCACAATAAAACTTGTTAGAGAGAAGTGATCATCAGCTCTTTTGGTCCTTTGTAGTTTTGATTTTGTTTGTTTGTTTGGTTTTTTTTTTATTTGTTGAGGTCTTTTGCTAACAGAAATAGAAAAGAGTAGGTTTGTTTTTCTTAAATCCAAACTGGTTTAGAAAAATCTATCCACCTAGAAAGTGAAGCCCTGGAGCATCTCCTGCAGGAGTCACCACTGGAGGTTTAAAACACACCCAAAACACCAAACGAAACCTGAACCCTAAATATCACAGGGTTTGGAGATCTCACCTGAAATATGGGACACACAAATGAAGTTACTATATCATACAGAGATTCAATATATCAAAAATAGACTGTTCATTATTTTGGAGTTGAATATAGGTTTTTCACACTTAATCAAAAAGTTATTTCTGTTCCTAAAAATTTAATTTAAACATTATTTTTACAAAAAATTCTAGGTTTCAGGTAAAAATGTATTTTTTCTGGCTTTTAATAACTTTAATTTTTTTTTATATTTTTCATAACTTTAATAAATAATAGGTTACAAAAGATTTTTTTCTATTGGGAAAAAATATTTGCCCCCACATTCCTGGCTAAAACAAGGAATTCATCACTTGTATACCCAAAGCCAAATATAAATGACTAAATTCCTGTTTGACAATGAACTCTTTTTGTACATCTTTGAACAAATCATAAATTCCAACTGTGCACCACAAGTCATACAAATGACCCTGAAAATTTGGGTCTTTTAATCAGTTAAACTGTAATTTTTACAGCCTTAAATTTTTTGATGCTGAGAGGAGATTTGTCAGCCCCACTATGAGTTCAGAGTGCACCTGGTGCTGGAGAGCTGATGGTAAACAGAGAGAATTTCTGTTGCTTAATGTACCAGTGGATTACTGTTGATATATATTTACAAAATTTGTAGATGTAAATAAAATATATTATAACCTATATATATAATTTAAAATCTTATCTACAAATTACAGTTTTAAAAATTCTATTTTTAAATATATATAGTTATTTCAGAAAAATACTGTATGGGCAAGTCTTCTAAACTGATTACTTGATTTTAGCATAGGACACCTGTGCTGCTTCAGTGTGGGCAAACTCAAATCCACTATCAGAGGGGCAGCACAAAAAAATTACAATAATATATTTAAAAGTAATATTTAGAAACAATGTTTTTATAACTTTATATTTAACATATAACCAAGTTGATTCTTAGACCAACTGTGGAGATAAACATTTGCTTGAGTATATTATAATATGTACTGTATATGCAAAAATTTTTATTATGTGTTTATATAAAGAAGTATATGCTTGGGACATGAATGTTTAAAGTGTGTTGCCTGATGACCCTCCCTGTCACATGTATTTGCCAAAACATAAAAATTGGTTAATCTATCTACTTTTAAAAGTTTCCCTGGGCTTTTCTCCTTAGGTATTTGGAAATTATTTTGTGTACCTTTTAATAACCTTTCAATTTGTCTCCTTGGCATTTTCATAGCAAAAATGGACATTAAATATTGTCTCAAACTTTAATGCAAGAGACCAAGGATGGCTGGGAGTTGTTAGGTGCTAATAAACACCTGGCATTGTGAAGGGTCTGTAAATGACACATGAGCCTACTTTACAGGTTTAACTAACCCAGTAATCATGCATTAGGGTGTCTCTCTATGATGCTGCTCTGTGAATTAACTGCTCACCACTCATTGACTTTTGAAGGACTATAAACAGGGTAATAAGACATGATTTAAGAAACCTTTTGAAAATTAATAGCCAGCTGTATATAGTGTTTGATTAACTATTTAAAAAATGTTTGATTGATGCACACTGTCAGCAAATGCTGTACCTAATTGTCCGAGTCACATTGTCCAAGCAGTTGGATTTTATTACTGATTAAAGATGTGTATGTTTGTGCATTCAGTGGTGTTTCAAAGGAAAGTCTTCCTTCAATGTCACCTTTCTTTCATTTGCTTTCACCTATAAGCCAGTTCCTCTGGCACTTTGAAATGCATGCATGAATGATTTTGCGACTGATACAGAATCAAAGAATGGCTGAGGTTACAAAGGACCTCTAGAAGTCATCTGATCCTAGCCCCCTGCTCAGGCAGGGTCACTCTGAGATAATTGCCCAGGACCATTTCCTTATGGCCTTTGAGTACCTACATGGATGAGACTTTATACCTTTTCTGGGACACCTGTGCTCATACAAAAAAAAGACAAAAGTGTTTCCTGATGTTCATAAGGAACCTCTTCTATTCCACTTCGTGCCCATTCCCTCATCCTGTCATTGGATAGCAACCAAAAGTGTCTGCCTGCCTCCTTGGCACACTGCCTTCAGACATTTGTACACATTGATGAGATCCCCCCCCAATGTGACATACCATGTATGTTACCCTTGTTTCATGTATTTAACTTGTCTAATTGTCTAGGAAGACTTGTTCATGAGAATGCCCACTTCTATCCTTGTTTCCCTTTTTTTTTTGAACTGGACTGATTGCGTAGAGAAGATTTAGTGATTGGATTAGTGCACTATCTAATTCTGTTTCCTCTTTCAGAGGAAGAAAACTCTTTTGCAGTTTATAACTAATGGATAATTAGTTATATGCAGGGAGTACTTTGGGAGGAAAGACCACACCTTTGTCTCTCCCAAATCATAAGGAAGTTTTTCTGCTCACAAAGCCTATTCATGAGAGCATGTTTCCATGATTTCTGCATTCATGGCTGATATGTGAATACTAAAAACTCCAAGAGGATAAAATGTGAAAATGCATGCCTCAGAGTTTGAAAGGCATGACTTAAAAATTTGCATGAACCGTGAAACTATCTTTTATGTAAGGTGAATTCTCCATAGTAGTTTATAGTGTCTGGAAACTCTTTCTGTACAAAAAAAGCTTCAGGTTTATCTCTGAAAAATATGTGTACACAGAGTAAGAGAGAAGGAAATAAACTGTGTGCTGTGTGTGTGTATCTATATGAATGTATCTAAAATCTATATTGAGTGAGGAAGAATTTCCCCTATCTTGCTAATGTACATTGTAATTCAGTCCCCTTTGCTGTGTTGACAGAATGGAAACTAGTAATTTTCATTGCTTCTTGCAGTTCACTGCTTTTTCCATTCGTTCTCTGCAGTTGAATCGATTTTATTTAGACATTATTAGGTTTTCCTTTGGAAATGCTAATTTTCTGAAATCAGAAGATTTCTTCATTACGACTTCACGAGAAATCTTTGATTGACTACTGGATGTACTGCACAGCGTGCCCATTCAGCCTTGCAGAGCACTGACAGGTTTGCCCGAGGGAGGGTGAGAATCCCATGCCATGCATCCTCTGAGGGCTTGTGCAAGCCATGGGTGAGGGAACTGGCAAAGGCATTTTTTGACCTTGGTTTGATCACACAAACTCTCTTTGTTCTGAGTCTGTTGATTTTCTAAATTTTGATTTCACTGCCACTTTTACAGTGTCCAATCTCCCCTGGTCTTCTGAGCTTTACTTGCAACTCTTCCAAAAGTGGGGATAGGCATAACAACTTGCCTGATGTTACAGACAGGTAGATGTGCTCTGACAATTCTATATTTTCACAGCTCAGAAGTGCTCACACTGCCTTATACTCATGAAAGAGCCCCATGCAGTCCTTAGGTTAAGTCTGCTGAGTGCTTTTAATGCTTCTGTGATTTCTGTTAAGATTAGTTGGAGGAAATGGTTTATTCGTGGCAAGGAGCAGCAGATTTTCTGAAAGCAGAAGGATTCTGAGTCCGAGGCTTGAGTTCACAGCCAAGTGGCAGTGCCAGAGCCAGAGTTAGTGCCAGTCTTTACACAAACTTCAGACTTGTTTAAGTCAGAACTTTTATAAGAAAGAGCAAAGGAAGAATTTTGCTGTTGATACAAAGGCATGTTTTCTTCAAGGAGGCAGAATGGGAAAAATCAGATGGGGAAATACACTTATACTGAGTATGTAAAATGTTCACATGATCTCCAAAGGGACTTAGATAAAAATCAGGCACTTTTACAATGAAACTGTTAGAAGTGTGAATGAAGTGTAAACATGCAGGAAATTTTTGTTGTAAATTCCTATTTCTCTGATATTTTTTCTCTAACAGCTTAATAAAACTTTTTAAGGTTATCAAGAGCACGATAAGAAGGATAAATCAGATGTCTGAGCTGATGTAGTCTCACTGTGATATGCCAATAGCAATAATGTGTAGTGTGGCTATGACTGCCTACCATCATTTCTTGTGAAATGGTGATAAGTGCCTGTCATGGTTTTAAACCCAGCTGGAGATGAAACACCACACAGATGCTCATTCAACTCCCCCTTTCTTTCCCCCCCAACCCCAGTGGAAGGGGGAGGAGAACTGCAGTAAAACTTGTATGTTGAGATAAGAACAGTTTAATAATTGAAAATAGAGTAAAATACAATAATAATGGTAAATAATAAAGATTATAATAAAAAGGGGGAAAAAAACCCAAACAAGTGATTCACAATGCACCACCTGTTAACTGGTGCCAAACTTCACTTCTCCAACCCAGATCAGCCTCTCTTCCAAGTAACACCCCCAGTTTCTGTAAAGGGCTTGGTGCTCTCTGGTTTGGAATACCCTGTTGGCCAGTTTGGGTCACCTGTCCCAGCTATGCTCCCTCACAGTTTTTTGGTTTGTTCATGGGTTTTTTTGCATGCCTCCTTACATGGCAGAGCATGGAAAGAAAAATTCCTTGGCTTGGGATAAACACAACTTAGCAGAAAACTCAAAACACTGGTGTGATATGAACACATTTTCATTCTGAATCCAAAACACAGCACTGTAACAGCTACCAAGAAGAAATGTAAAGCAGCTGAAAGCAGGACAGTAACAAATGAGTTCAGAAATGAAGTGGCACTCTTTCCATTCTGATTTTAGGGACAAAATCTTGCAATGTTAAGTGTTTTAAACCTTCTGTTTTGTTTGCCTCGTGACTCTTATGAAAATATATTCAATGTTCAGGGTTTACATTGTTTCTTTTTGTGTATGTGTCTTTCCCCCTTCCTCCTCCTCAGTTCTGAAGAAAATATATTTTAGAAGGTGGTTGTTTCCTAGGCAATACATATTTGCCATTCCACCGCTTGGCTGCTGTGTTTGTTTGCTTGCCCTTTGGATCAACATCTGTCTAGCAGCTTTTATTGTGGTTGCTTGCCATGTGGTGGAGAATGAGTTCTCCTTCCAAAACCCCTCCTGAATTTGAGTTTTTTGGTCTCACTGGAGGAAATCCCAGGGAGAAACAGCAGGAGCGTGAGTCATCCTCGAGGCATTTTTTAGATGGGAGCTTTATGCAGGTTGCACTGTGCTGCCTGCTCTCCCAGCACAGCCAAGCAGGAGCTGCCGTGTGTAGGAAGAAACAAGGAACTTGTCACAGGTAATACAAAGATTTTTGAATGAAGTTTGTGAGGAGCAATCGATTCCACAGTGGTTTCCCCAAACAACAGAGAGGATAATACCACGGGGCTCAGCCACCTTGTCTGAAATTATGAAATGCTTTTCAACATTAAAGCGCATCATGAGCTTATTTTTCTTGAAAGATACTGTTCTGCAAGAATGTCAGGTTTTTTATATAAACAATATTAGCTCCTGAAAATAAATCTACGAGACTGTTCCTGCTCAGCACCCTGGCCTCTCCATATAAGCCATTCTTCAGTGCTTTGCTTTTCTGCTTACCTTTGTGCTTAATTTATGCATGCATTAATGCAAAGAGCTTAAACTAAAGCTCATATAACATAATCTATTGTTATTTTATCAGGTCAGTCCCACAGAAAAAAGATGTGTTTCTTCTGCTTAAGCCTATAGCAGTTACAAAGCAAGATGAAACTTTAAAAATTAAACTGAAGGAGCTTGACCTGACTAACTTAATATTGATTAAATTATACTCTTAGTTTGCACGGCTTGGAGTTTTAGATTTTATTCAAGATCATTACTGCAAAATAAAAACAAACAAATACAAATAGTGAAACTTGTTGGCAGCTTAAACTTGCAGGGTACTTGGAGCACTCATGGCTTTTATTATTAATTTGTTTCCCTGGAATAACTGAGATGCTGATAGTAATAAATTAGTATTACTTTAGATAATTTAAAATATTTTTTTCCTTTGTTCTAATTAAATTAATTTTATGACTTTTAATTTTATTAGTTAAAGAATTCTTGTAGCCATTTGGTTTTAGTCATTCAAAGTCATCATTAGCTTAGGCTATCCAGCTGGAAATTGCAGCCACAATGTAAAACAACATGGGCTAGTGACTACAATAGAACTTTCAGATCTTTGAAGTGTGCATTCATAAAACTCCAGCTTATTCATACTGGCAAAGATAGATTTCTTGAATCCTTCATTGATTTGATTGAACGATGATAAAATTTCACTATAAATTATTTGTCATGGGGAAATAAAGGTAATTAAATTGGAATATTAATATGGGAAACTGAGATTCACATAAGGGGGTCGTTCTGAGGTGAGTTTTCTGTGTGTCCTAAGGTTTCAAGTGAGATGGCAGAGCAAGCAGGGAATCTCCCTGGCTTTTACTCCTGGATCTTGTGTGGGATGCCACTCATTGGGTTAACTGTGTGTTGAAGCTATGTTGGCAGATATGAGGCTAAGGCCATGAGGGGAATGCACACAGATGAATGTCTAAAGTTGTGTTGGGGAACACGCAACTCATGTTATGTTACAGCCAGAACACGTCTAAATATTTCTGCTGAGTGCATATTCCTTTATATACTGTAAATATAACTATGGTTATGGTTCATCTGTTGTATGATAAGTGTAAAAACTAAAGAAATCAGATATGTGTGTTCTCTGTTGTTTTAACTGATGTTTCTGTACACACCATGAGATAATAACATCATGCACCTCTAGATAGGGACAAGCCCATTTACACTCTCATCTATTTCTGCAGACATTTAGCTGTCTATTAAACTCTTGCAAATTACTTATAAAACCAGAAGACAGACAAATGGAATAAGTTCATAATTTTGATCTGAAATTTCTTGGCCAGTTAATAATTTACTAAAGTAGGATCAGAACTCTGCCTCACTGTGTAGACCTAAGATAAGAAGAAAGCCTTATCTGTTCAAGATCCCATAGTTGGTCATGTAAAGCTGAGTTGTGGCCCCTTTAATCAAACCAGAAAATAAAGCCTTAAAAGATTATTAAAATATGTCTGGAGAAGAGGATCAATCAGAAAATAAAGCTTGTAGACCCTATGTAGTCTGTGCCTGGGAGTCTAAAAGCACTACTGCTCTCTTATTTCCACTCAAGAAATGAATTTATGTGCTTCTGTAAACCCCTCTACTTCCAGTTCTTAAGTGTTTTCTTGTTCATTTTCATTAGAATTTGTTTGGTTTCAGAAAAAATTTTATAAAAAGATTGGGTTATGTGGAAAATGAGTATTAAAGAAAGTTATCCTGATTTTCCCATACTTTTCATTTTCAGAAATATTTGAAATATTTTTTTTTAAAAATAGACTTGTAGCTTAAAATGGTTTCAGTTTTGGTGGTGGATAATGCCTAAAAGAGTACAGCACTTCCATGATGGATGAGCCTAACACTTTATCTTTTAAATATTGTGGATTAGAATGAGCAAAAAAAAAATTTAAGTTTTATTAGTTAACAGAAGGTAACAGACATCATTAGAGATAAGGGAAACTGTTCAAATCAGGCTTTGAAATTTCATCTAAATGTGCTATTCCAATATTTATAGAATGTTTTCTAATAGATGCATCTATTTTTCTTTTTGAGTTGTATATGAATGTTATCTGTTAAAAAACCAAAACATTATTTAGATAAAAACTGGGAAAAATATCCAAATATGATGGCAATAACCTGGGAGCTGGGAAACACTGATGCTCAGAAATTAGGGTTTTTACCTGTGTTTGAGAGATTCAATACTGTCATTCTCTCGGAGGAAGACAAGGGCAGTATCTTCAGAATCACTGGTGCATATTTAGTATAGAGTGTTGGCTCATTAGCTGATGTAGAAAGAAATGTTTTTATCAATAAAAGTTTAGTAGTGGGAAGTTCATATATATAAAGAGAAAAAAGTCATTTTTCTAAGTCTTTTAGAATGAAGTCTGTGATGTTCCAGGTTTTACCTGGCTATCTTGCCGTGCATCTGAGTTCTTTTAGAATATTCAGCCCTAATTCAAAAATAGCTGTGAGAAATGTGCCATTACTTTTGGAAGGAGAAGTTATTAAATATGGTATATGTAGCCCATTAGTCTACTATATACAAAATTGCAAATGTTTCGGTATGACACCTGCTCTTTTTGTATCCTGCTGTTTATTTATTTAATCTGTAATTGCAATATATTTTTTTTTAATTTGTGATACATATTTTTTGTAATTTCTCATTTGTCATTAATCAACATACATATAACAACCTTGGACATATCTCATTTTTTCTTTGCCCTCTGCAGCTGAAGAGAGAAAAAGGCATTCTTTTTTGCCTTAAACACCTTAGAGTAAGAAGTGCAAAATCTAAAAGATTTTTCACTGAAGATAAAAGAAAAAGTTTTGGAAATAGACCATGAAACTTGTTTAAAAATAAAACTTGTTTCAAAAACACAAAGCAAGAAAACCCTGTTTTTTTGGTATATGTAAAAGGCCAGACCATGAAAGTTGTTTATACATTTTCCTCGCTTTTAAAGTAATGGGAATTAGATAGCTAAGTGCCTTTTGAAGTCTGACCCAAACATCCTAGGTGAAAATTGGTCAAAAATCTCAAGAAATGCTGATTGTTTTCCCCCTTTCAGCTCTGTGACTTGAGTAGCTGAACTGAGGTCGACAATTAAAGTGCTTCAAGTTGTGTGTGGAAGAATGTGTTTGTCTGGAGGAAACAACACTGTAAATGCAAATTTTGCTCTCTCCTTATTTTCAAAGTACTCTTCATCAAAGAGTCTCTCAATGACTCAAAAACTCTAAGGAGGTCATTGCTCACACTTGTCTCTGTTATAGACAGAAATACTTGGATTTAAAAATCATAAGCAGGGAGTAGATTTGTTTACATGTGTGCATCTGCTCAGTCCTTAAATTGCAGCAAAGTTCATGATATGGACTTCTGTGTGAAGAGTTATCCCTTCCTCTGCAGAACAAAGTAACTGAGTAAGGAGAAAACATCTGCAAAATGAATTCCACAGTCCCTTATGGGAAAATATTCCGAAGTAATACATTACACTTGAAAGTAAAGATTTTTTTCTTTGATTTTATGGAGTAGGACTACTTGAAGTTGGCACTTTTCTTCAAGCATATACTTTATTTGGTATACTTTTAATGATTTCTGCACATACTTGTACGTTTTACCCAAGCTCTCCTTAGAAGGGACTTTTTCAGTAGTTCAAAATACATTTCTCAGCCAATAAAAACCAATACCCTAACACATTTTTTTAAAATATATATCCTTTACCATTTGTCCCTCACTATATATATTATAGGAATTCTTTGGACCTCAGGGAGAAATTGATCTTGAATAAACAAATAATTCTATAAAGAACTGAGAAAGTAATTCAGAGGAGTACTCTACCTAAAAATCACATCCTTTATATTTTCTTGTTTAACTGTGTGAAGCATTGTTATTTTTTGTTGTTATCATGGTTATTCCACTATTTTTGTCTCTTTGTTGCATTCTTTATCAGCTTCAGCAGTGGTTATGTATGCCCCAAAGAATTTAGATGATCTGAGCTTTTTGCCTGCTCAATCTACATGAAAAATGTTAATTTTTTTTCCCTTGTGCTATACAGAGTTTAAAAGTTTAAAACACACTGAGCTGTTGTACAGGAAGGTTGAGAGGACTGTTGTCTCCTTTGGAGAGCCACTTGATTTTATAAAGTCTTTACTCCTCCCTTTTTCCTGTTCCTAATTGCTTTGTCGAGGTGACCACTCACTGGTAATTTTTCTGGTTGCATACCATCTTAATTGAATGGAATGTCTGTATAATTTTCTTCCTTCTAAATGTGAATTTCTGAGGCTCTTGGCTCATTGCTTGTTTCACAGATCATAATCACCTGATCTATTTAATTGAAATTTCCTCTGAAACTCCTTCTCCACATTTGGTGCAACGTCAAGTGACTCTCCTTGTAGATGTAGTGCAGGTCCATTTTATGTTGTTTTTTCTTGTATGCAATGGCAGTGGTTTAAAAACTCTTCTCAAATGGCCCTCATCCATGTGGATTTTTTGCATTCCATTCCCACTGAATCAGGACAACACTTGGCTTAGCACATGAGAAAATAAGGACTATGAGGAATCTAAACAAACTGATGAAATTAGATGGTTCAGAAAACTGCAGTATTTATCCAAAAAAGAATTCCCTGGCTTACTCTCACCTTTAGAGTTACACTGTTGCTTAGCAAAGTCATAGACTCGTATTTTAGTTTCTTATTGAACTAATGCATCTATAGAACAGAGTAGAGTACTTCAGTTGGAAGGGACAAGAAATGATCATCCAGTTCACCTGCCTGTCCATTTCAGGGCTGAAGAAAAGTGGAAACATGTTGTCCAAATGATTCTTGAACACAGAGAGGCTTGGGGCATCAGCCACCTCTCTAGGGATTCTCTTCCAGTGTCTGATCACCCTCTTCCTAAAGAAATGCTTCCTAATGCCCAGTCTAAACTTCCCCTGGTGCAGTTTAGAACTCTTCCCTTGTGTCCTGTCAGTGGGTACCAGAGAGAAGAGCTCAGCATTTCCCTTTCCATGCCCTCTCCTCAGGCAGCAGCAGGAAGGAATGAGGTCTCCTGTCAGCCTTTTTTTCTCCAAACTACAGAAACCTACTTAGCCATTCCTCACAGGGCATTCCTTCCAGCCCTTTCACCAGCTTTGTTGCCCTCTTCTAAACTGTAGACTTGTTTGTTTGGGCTTTTTTTGGAGAGTACAGTTTAGTCTCCTTTTGGAGGTGGCAAAACTAAGAAACTTTAGCATCACTGCAAGTTTGGTTTGGTTTTGTTTTATTCAGCAAATCTTCCATCAATTTCTTTCTCATACCCACTGTTTGCATTGGCTTCTTCCTCATCTGTTTGTGATTTTACTGCTGAGGTCACTCTACTTTGTGGTTGATGGTATTGAGGGTTTTGAAAAGTGTTTGCCCAAGTTTTGATTGAGTTTGGCTGCCTCAGAGTTTTATATTGTGTATTTATATAAATATATACATAAGCATATGGGATCTCCAACATCACCAAGTCTCTCAGTTCTTTTCTCTCCAAAAACCCAACATGAACTATTTATGCCAAAATGTCATGTGCATGACATCATTATTTGACTGACATAATCTAGTCTAATTAAATCAACTGGAAGCTAAAGAACAGACATTTTATATAAAACAGTGGCTTTAGAGGGGGAGAAAAACTTTCTTGTAGCACACAGCAGAAGCAGTTTTCAAAAACATAGCTTTTCACAATGTACAGTAACTGTTAGGAACTAAAGTAAGAAATGTATCTTAATATGACAATATATTTAAATCCACATCCAAAAAAAACCCCCAAAAACCCAAAAAGCCAAACCTCAACCCTAAAAGTTGAGCCAACCCTATATAATTTGTTCAGAGTTAACTTCTTCATTGAATTTCTCTGGTAGGCTTCTCTTGAGCTTCGTTACAGAAGTGAGCGAGCTGATGTACTTAAGCCTGTTGAAATATGGATGGGAGCAATTTCACTCCATTAACATTTAAGCAGTGCACTGGAAGTACAGTTGTACCTTACAGGATTGTGAAAGTCCTCGTATAAGAGAATAGATAAATTATAAAATAAATTTGGTGGCAAATGGTCCCTGAAAGGTATTCATTTGATCACATCTTTTTATACATGATTCCTGCCCTGCTTAGCAAAGCCGGCGAAGTTATTTTTTAGCCATCAGAGAACAGGAAGGACAGAAATCTGCTAAGCAACCTCTGTTATGCTGCATGCTAGGCTACAAAATAGCTGTTTAATAGGTAAGCAGATCTTTCCCATTTTATTAATTAGATAAACAAGTGTGTGGAGACAGTAGAGGTGGAAAAAGCTGATGGAATTCTTTAGGAGGGGAGGAAAGAAGGAATTCTGCTGTGTCTGAGTTGTGCCACAGAATCTATTAGTAAAAGCATTTGTTTTAAGTAAGCTGTAAGATTTTTGGTTAGGAACTGTGTTGCAAATGCCTAAGAATAAAAATATTTTCTGTAGAAAGAGATTTGTCTTTGAAGAGGATGTCCAGAGCTACAAGTCATTAATTTAGCTGTTTATAATCAAGGAAATGAAAAGAGGACCAGACACTATGTAAATTCCCCGAAAGTCTTATCTGAGAGGAACTGAAGGTATTATACTGGTGAGTATTATGGAAAATTCCTGAGTTTAAATTTGCATATTTTTTTCTCGGGCAGTGTACTTCTGTATTCATAAAGCAGAATGAAATGAGAATTGCATTCCATGCATAAGGAATTCCTTTCCCTTTACTTTAGTGTAAGTCAGCATTGAAAGAGGCAACATCTAACAGCCAACATCACTTTTCCTTTCTCTCTGTAGGTCAACTTATTCATTATATGTGGAACCTGTGATCAGTATGTATTCTTGACAAATGCTGTTTATCTCTGAACATTAGTAGGAAAATAGGAAAGCAGCTCTCAAGGGTTGTCAGGAACCAGAAATGCATGAAATAATGCATAACTTAGATTTCATTTTTCTCCAGTAACAAATTGACATTGCTTTCTCAGTCAGGAACAGAAAATGTGCAGGATCTGGCCTGAAATGTTCAGGAAAGGCACTTATTAAAACTTGATGTACTGAATTATTTCTCTGCCCCTCTCCTTGATGTAGTGCTACTAAAACATTTGAATGGTGTGTTTTTGTATTGGTGAAATGACAAACTAGATGCTGAAGCAATCACAGGTTGAAGTGTGCTGTTGAACATGCATGTATTAGCCCTGCAGGGGTAGGCAGAAGTTTTATATACAAATACAGTGACTGAATTTAGTTCACAGGGTGTAAATGGACTGTTGAGAAGATTTTTATGTTGCACCCTGATGTCCTGTAATGCATTCATACTGCGATGCTCGTTTGTTGTGCCATAGTCCTGTCGTATCCCTGAGAATTTTTTCAGTGGCCTTCATCTACAGACGAAGAAGAAAAGCAGGGTATGTTAAATAAATGCAGTGGGAGTTTTTCAAATGACTAAGAAATAAATTAAGTAATCAGCATTTCACCTGCGGTACAAAAATGGATGTCATTAGGAGCACTACAGGGTAGGTTTTCAGCATATAAAGACTCTGAGTAGCTGCAATCTTTGATAATGATGAGAGTTGCATGTTTAATTCCCTGTGTGCCTTACTGAGAATTAGTTAGTGGCTGTATGGGACTTGAGATCAGCTAAAGCTGTCTGCAGCTCCAAGTTCTAATTTCCTGAAGTTGTGAATACTTTTTCTTTTGGCTTACAGATCTGTAGGCACTCTGCTCTGATATTATACATGCAAATTGAGTCTATCTGGATCTTTCTGTCTCAGCCTGAGCTGATGAGAAAAGCCCCATGATAACCATATGTTACACTAACTCTGTAAAGGGAGCAATGGGATATTCTGTACTTTCCATAGCTGTCACTGGATATGTAACTTTTTCCTGAACTGCATATTTAGGCACCCATGGAGAACTGAATTTACAGTCTCGTGTTTCCTGAGATACAGTGATTTTGATGTGAAAACAAAAGAAAAAGTTTTAAGACAGAGAACAATATTCTGTACAACTGTGAGGGGACAAGAAAGTCTCAGTGGCTGGAAATGCATCATAAAGTTAGTTTTTCCAGCTTTCATGGAAAAAAACAACGTGTATTTGTCTCTTTTATAATTTTCCTTGCTCTTCTTGAATGATAGATAATAGAATCTCTGGGATTTTTTTTTATTTTTCAGCATTTATGTTAAAGACTAGTGTAGGTAGCTTCAAATACCTTCAATAGAGTTTACTTACTACTCCTGTTTACTGAGAAAGGATTCCCTGTAGCTCTCTCTCATGAACCTGTGGCAAGTTTTCCCCATTCATTGACAATTCTGTGTGTTTTCCTACCGCACATTGCTTTCCTGTTCCAGTAGTTAGTTTGAAATGTGCTATGACTATTTTCAGACAAATAGAGATTTGCTGATTTTCTGTTGCAAAACCTTGCTATGTGGTTTGCATTTATTATTTTATCTCATTTTTCTAAGCAACAGTTGGTGCTTTGTGAAAATGAGAAAAAAGTTGCCAATCAGACTTCATCAAACTGGGAGTAAAATTATGCAGATTGTACTCAAGGGTAGTAGCTATTTGTCTTTTATCTCTTGCTTTGTGGATCATGCTCAACATTGCATCTGATCTAAGACATCTTAAAGGTTTTAAATACTTTCTTGAATATACTGCCTAAGTTTTTCGTTGATATTAAAAAAAACCTGTTTAAGAGCAAAATTGTTTTCCTTTTTTTTTTTTCTTTGTACATTAAGATCATACCTAAAAACAGTTATATATTAAATAAAAATTTTAGAAAATATTTCCATAACTCATAAAAATGTTAAGGACTGTAACAATTACAGAAGAATTGAGATATGTTATTTGGCATATATTGGCATATCTTTTCTGAGGGAAGACCTTATAATTCTCTATGGTTTCCTGAAAGGAGGTTGTAGTGAGGTAGTGGTCACCCTTCTCCCAAGTAGCAAGGAGAAAATTACCTCAAACTGCACCAGGAGAGGTTGAGGTTGGACATCAGGAAGAATTTCTTCACAGAGAGGGTTGTTAACCATTGGAATGGGCTGCCCAGGGAAGTCATGAAGTCACCATCCCTGGAAGTGTGCAAGAAATGACTGGATGTGGCACTTAGTGCTATGGTTTAGCTGACATGGTGGTGATCCATCAAGGGTTGGCCTTGATGACCTGGCATCATTGTCGACCTTAATGGTTCTAGAATGTTTTGTATAGATTTAAACTAGTGTATGGTTAAACTTATAAAAGTGTGTGTGTGAGAGAGATCAAGTTGAAGAGATAGATTATATGAATTTTGGAGGATTAATAAGATGTGGAATATTTAATGGAGTACATGCGTTGTGAGAATCTGAAAAAACTCAAGATGACCTTGCCTGCTGAGGAGACACTGTTTTAGTTGCAGAATCAATGTTTGTTTTGCAATTTTTCTGCTTTGCCAGAGAAGCAGAATTTTTGCAGTCACATGGTATTTCTGTCTCTAATAATTTTCAGATGCATTTTGGCCATAGGAGCTTGTTTAGACCATGTTTGACAATGCGTTGAAGTGTCGAAGCAAAATCACATTGAAATAAGCAGATGCCCAAACGAGAGAGATGTTGTATTATTTGGTCATCCAGTAAGAATGTGATCAGGAGAGGTTTACACCTCCAATACCCATCGAGGTCAATCAACCATGGGTCAAAAATCTATAAGATACCAGCCTTCATTAGAGCTCACAGGATTGCTTTCTTTGCTGCTGTTTGGAAGTAGGGCTTAGTAAGACTCTTCTGTAAAGATGTTTTCTTTACTGGTTCACAGACTGATGATGTTTCTGTCAATTGGACATCAGTAGTTTTGCTGCCTGGCTTAACTTTCTTCTTAAGACATTGGCTTGAAATAACAGCAGCATAGATTTTAGAGAGCACAGGGGCAAGTACTCCAAGGGAATGTGAGAGGGTAATTTGGACAGGGTTGAGTGAATGAAAGCACAAGGAGGAGACAGGAGGGAAATGGGGCCATAGTTACTGGGGCATTTTTCTGCTTAAAACAGAGATGTATAGTTGTATATCTTGTCTTCAGGCTGTTCACAGGTGTTTAGCTTGCTGCAGTGTGTTATCTCTTCTTTCAGTTATTAGCTCTCTTTCTCAGTTGTTTTGTGTTTAAAAGACTTTGCATTTGCTACTTAGTGTAAAAAAACATAGTTGTTCTCCTACAATGTGGCCCCTTTTCCCTGGTTTTTGGGCAGGGGGAAGTAAAAGGACATTAGGTTTCTTTGGTGGTTTTTTTTTTTTTTGGTTTTTTTGGGGGTTTTTTTGAGTTTTTTGAGTGATTTTTTTTTTTTTTTTAGTTTTCTCATTTCAGTCTCCAGGAAAATATATGTTGTTTGCAACCACCAGGAGAAGACAAGCTCTTGGGGTCAGGGTGGGAGGAGATGAGAGGAGGGAGCTCAGTATCCAGAATTATTCTCCTGGTGGTCCCTAAGCTGTTTCAATGTTGACTGAGGAGTTCACTAAAATGCACTTGAGGAACAACTGGGTCCAGTGTTAAAGGAAATAATCTGGCCTCCTAATGCTAACAAATAAAGTCTATGCTGATCAAACCTGGAAGGGAAAGATTACTGATTTCTTTAAAAAAAGCTAATTAGGCTGCATTTTTAAAAGGATTCCTGTCAGCTTGCCACCCTCTGTAGGAAAGAAAGCCCAGGTAGGGCTGTTTTGTAAAATCTTTTGATAAAAAGACAGAATGGTATGATAGGGAGGATAATATTGTTATAATTTGATATAATTTGTGTATGTCATCAGGAGTTTACTTGATGAGGAATCTCAGAGTGAAATCATCACATGAACTATTCTATTTCTTAGAAGCTGGAGATCTGAGTATTTTGACATCAGACATCCATTGATTAAATAAATGTTTGCAGATGGTTTCTTACACAAACTTATTTTTTCTTCTCTTTTTCCTTTTTTTCTTCCCCTTTAGGAATGAATCAGGGCTGGCTGCAGCAACTTATCCGTATAACAAATAAATCCACTAACTACCAAGGTGTTCTTCTTGCTTATGATTAACATTGTTAAAGCAGTTTTTATTTATGTAAATTTATATCCACTAGTTTATTAATATTCCCACACTGGGTGAATATTGTGTACAAGGAGCTAGTTTATCTGGTACGAAAAGAAAATCCTCATTTTAGACAAATATTGGTCAAAAATCTTATGTGCATTTATTTATAATAATAATATCTAGACTAAATGAACCTCATCAGAAAAGGCTTTAATTCATTTTTGTTGTTAAATGATCTTAATAGAAATTTCTTTACTGACTATGATGACTATGACCAGCAGGCTTCTTCACTGGTTTTTTTTTTTATTTCCTTTATTCCATAGAGGAAAAATTATGAAAGCAATTTGAACTGTAGAAAAGTATATCTGCATAAAGTGCGGGGCTTTAATGCCTATTGTGATGTGGCTACCTGTATTAAAACCCAAGGGGGATGAAAGTGAATGGAAAGAAGGAAGATGCCATTTGGGAAGCATAATTTGCATTTTCAAGATTGCTTATTAAACATTTTGTTTAAATGAGCACTCTTTAGTATGTTGTAGGTGTTTGAGAATTATCAATAGTGGTGTCCTTCCCAGAGCAGTCATAAGTATTTAGATCCCTGTATTGAGCTTAATCAACTAATATATATATATTTTTTTTTTTTCTTCCTATTTTGCTTCCCCCAAAGCATATTTTTCAGTTGTCAAATTCTTTCTTCTTCAGGGCTGTTAATCAGTTTGGAAGAGTTAACTCTTAATGATTTAATTAAGTCTTTGTATTATAGAATATGACATCAATTTAATTCCTAATTTAAGATAGTTAAATAACATCATAGAGCCGATTAGGTGAATTACAATGAATATCTGTTGTTCCAATAAATAACATGAGCCTTTGCATAAAAGTCATCTAATCTCTAATTATGTTTTGTTAGGATTTCCCCTTAAACATTAAACATTGCTTTTATATTTTATAATGTTCACCTAAGATCTACTTAAATATTCTCAAGAGGACTGTCTTCTAGAAAAGTTGTTCATAGACATTGACTGTGAAGGGTGAATGTACTTAATGCAGTGAGTATTATAAATATGAATAATTTGAGATCAGCACTGGGCTCTAGAAAACACTGGATTAATATTTAAGGAACTGATTTAGCAAAATTTTTGAACATGTGCATAATTCTGAACACATATGTATGTGTGTAGACTTCTGTTATGCACATAAATTTACACATCATAGTACCTTTTTGAATCTAACATATATGACCAATTTCTTTATGATAAAAGCTAAAAAAAATTTGGATAATGTGAATTCCCAAAGTTTTTTTTTGTTAAATTACCAAATTCATTCAGAGAAGGATTAAACCGGAATTCTTCATCCCCTGTGATGGAAAGATGTAGCACTGATGAGTTACAGTGCTTTGGGTACTTTTCGTTTCCACTCACTTTACTTTTGCCATTTTAAATTTCATCATTAAATTATTATTAACTTATTATTACTAAATGCCATTTTTATATAATCCAAGGTTGAAAAGCCATCTTCTTTAATATCTGTTCCTTTCCCACTGTTTGTAAATACAAATCATAGCTGCTCTGTGTTTTCAAGCCTATTGTGTCACTGTTTCATGAACAAAAACCAAATGGAATTACTGGGATGATAGAGCACCGATTTCCACAGTAATTGTCTTTTAACATACCAAACATCCTGTCTAGTCTTTTCCCTTTCTGTAGTGCCAGTGGGGTTTTTTTCAGATGGTTTGTTTCCAGGGCTTTATTTTGCAGAAAGAAGAATGATGCTTGGGAGTCTCTGAAGTGCTGGTAGCTGGAGGTGTCTGAGCAGATGTGCTCACCTAACGTGTGTGCAAAAACATGAAAATCAACAGCAGGAGGGGTAAGCATGCACGAGACTGTGCATCATGACAGATGTGTCAACTCCTTTGGTCCCTCCTTAGTCTTTTAGGCTGTCCAGCAGTTCTTTACTGAGACAGACTTCACTTCACAGACTTTTGCTGTTTGTTATTCCAGATTGCCTTTTGAAGCAAGCATGTCTTGACCTTGGTCTGACAAAGGTGTTCTTACTAATAGTGAGAAGTGCATGTTCCCTGCTCTGTCTCTGCATGATTCTTGTGTGAAAATCTTGGGACATTGAGTGCACAAGGCTGTGTTCTCCCACAGTTCTCCTTCCTCAACATGAAGTTTTTGGTGAGCTGTGACAGAGAAAGAGGATAGGAACACAAGAGAGAGAAAATCCACTTACACAGGTTAGCCTTGACATGCATTGATTAAGCACAACAGTAAGAGATTTTAAGAGAGGCCATACAGCAAAACAATAGATTTTCCATTTTATTACAATATGGAGAAAAAAAGAATTTATGTAGCTAGTTTTATAAATTAAGTTAGATAGCCAAAAGTGAAAATTATATGCAATAATAGGAAAAAATATTGCTTTATTTATTTTCAAAAAAAGCAGAAGTAAATTTATGGAAATTGCTTCTATTTTCCAGCTCCACTAGCTTTCATGTAAAATTCCATTAACAAAGGATGAAAACTAAATATATATTTTGTATATATGTGTGACTTTTCAAAAAATGAAGAAGTTATTGGAAGAACCTGAATTTAGACAGTGCTTTTTCCTTTTTATTTTATTTTCCCATTGAGGTAATTGGGAATAATTTAATTTGAATATCTGCAACTGTAGCAGGTGAAATATTATTTTCACCTACCAACTCCTATTTAGAAAAGTCTCTTGAGATGTGTACGTGGTACTGCTTCTTTTGTGGTTACAGTATTTTGGGAAGTATCTTTTTCATTCCTTTGTTGAGCCTCAGTTTCAAAGCACCTTGGGCAAAGGCCTTGTTCCACCTACAGTTTCCATTTTAGTTTCACTGAATCAGCTATTTATTTACAGCTCCAAAAGATGGGCTTGCATGGATAAACACAGAATAGAGTAACAAATCAAGCTGCACAATTAATCTACCTGGATTCCTGTACTGACTGATTGCCCTCTGGTGCATACGTTGCATTTCTGCCAGCCTGCCACACCTTACATCATAGCTGGAAGGTACCAATGTCTAAATCTCATTAGAGCTTGACTCAGTTCTCACATTCACATTTTTAATGATATTTCTTGTAGTCACAAACCTAATGCATTAGAGTCCAGGTGGAATAACTTGCTGTAGGAAATGTTATCTAGTGCTTTTGGAAACACCTCAAATTGTTTGGTTTGAAACATTCTAACTCCAGAAGAACCTTTGCAATATTTAGTCAAAGTTTCTTGAAGCATTAGCTGGAAAGCATGAGTGGTACACCCTGGATTGTAATATCACTAAAATCTGATTAACATTAGAAAGACCTAATTGCATGAACTTACATTTAGTAATTACAATATTAATACAAGAGAAAAAGCAAAGTTGGCATCACATTTGTGTCAGCTGCTTTGTCATTCTGGCATCACGTATGTTTAATTAATATGTCAGTATCATTTAGTCCCTTACAAGAATATAGACATCTTTACTTTAACTAATGACCATCAAAAAGTAATTGAAATGGACTCAATTTCTTTATACCACTGTGCTTCTTTATACTTCACTTATTTTATTTTTCCTTTCCCTGTGATTGCTTGTAGGTGCTTAAGCAATTTGAGTATAAAGAAATCAACAGAAATAGGCCAATACATATTTAATTTTGACCTATAGCCTCCTTCATGGAATTTAAATCTCTTATGCTTTCAAATTAATGGTAATTTATCTGAATGAAGAATCATGTTAAATATGCCAGCAATGCAGTTCTGACTAATCAAAGGGAAGTAGCAATTTTGCAAAACTAAGGTTCTTGATTGTGCACCTTTATTTTTATGGGGGTGAAGATGTTTGTGCTCAGACACTTACATGGTCTTCTGCTTACAAAATGTATATCTGACTGCATATGTGGTGAAAGCAGTTGTGTGACCAATGCCTATCCATCCCCCTTTAACTCATCTTTTCTATTTTTCTTTTGGACAATAATTTCCTCTGAAACAGATCCAAGGATAAGTTTGATGGATGTGAAGCTTTGATGATAAATCAAGCTTCAGAGACACATTCATTAAAACAGAAAGGCAAGTCTACCATAATAAAAATCAAGTGTCTCAAGTGTCTAGAATGGAAACATCTACAGATGTTCATTCCTAGAATATCCAGCCACCTTTGGAGCATCCCAGATAATTTCACCAATCCTTTTTCATAAGGTTGCAGCTCAAGATGAACTATAAAGGCCACAATATTTCCTTTCTTTATAGTCTCTTAGTTTATAATGCCTTTGCCTGAACTCAGGTTTGAAGCCTCTTTTTTTTCTAGCAATGTGTGTGACTAGAGCTCCTGATGGTTAAATATTACCAACAAAGCATTGAAATGCTGCTCTTCTAGAATTTAAAGTAGTTTTGTGGTTGAACTAATTTATTTTAATATTTCTGTTGCAGGCTAATAACATATTCTTCTCAACCAATCAGCCAGTCAAGACTAACCACTCAGAGGTAATTTATTCTTTGATATAGGAAACTCATTGGAAGTTACATTTTTATTCAGCAGAGGAGCAATCTACTGATGGTTGCAAAATTTATTCTGTAACATGAGACACATAGAAAGTTTTGCAAAAGTAGAGAAGAAAGTGCTGTGATGGCTTCATAACAATTGAGGCTTTTATCTCAATCTGAAACTTTAAAAGTATTCTAAGTAAGGAAAGAGCACTGTCATTACAAGACCAAATGGAAAATAATCATAGTATTTTATTACACTGTGTGCTGTGCTAAACAGACTTTAACTTGGCATTTATCTTTTAGTGTAACATAATGGATTAATATGATGTCTTTTTTTTTTTGGCCCCTGATTCCTGTATGCTCTTACTGTGGTACAAAATTGTTTTTTCATTCAGTAAAAGTTTTACAGAGTTAAGTGTGTAGCAGCAAAACAAATTATTTAATTCAATGTGATCTGGAATGTTATTCTGCTCTGATTAAAATACTGTAACTTTACTGAAAATCTAAATTGTCATTCAGTTGTCTTGAATTATTATTATTATTATTATTATTATTATTATTATTATTGTTTTATTGTTGTTATTGTTATTATTATTTCATATTGATTCTTCCCTCCAGCTACTGATGATTGAATTTTATGTATATCATCGATCAAAAAAAGTGAAATCAATGTTAAAGATAAAACCTACTTCATTTTGGTTGACTTCCATGTATGTGACCATGAGATTTGAGTTTGAAAAATCTTTTTGTTTTTGTAAAAACCCGACAGGTAGAAGACCTGCCTTTTAATATAAGGAATAGAAGTGAAATTAAGTGCTTTAATGAGTTACTCATCAACCCTTCATAAACTCCTTCCACAGAAACAAATGCAGATTCAGAGAGGCTGGGTCACACATGTGATTGTGTGCTGGGTGAAGTGGTGGGAGGTGGATGGAAATGAAATTGCACAAAAGAATAATGAATTATTAAGAAGAGAGAAAAACGTCTTGGGTGACAGCTTTAGGGTGGTAGCTTTTTGCTGGGAGGCTAATCCAGTGAATTCTTCCATTCTGAGCTGTACATTCCTAGTTAGTAAGTTGCATGAAGTCTGTCTGGTGTTTGGCTGGGGCTTTTTTTCTTTATTTTGTTCCCTTTTTATCCTTCCTTGACCTTTATAGAATAACATAAAGGTCGTCTGATGTCTTGAACTAAAGGGTGTACTGGGCTATATATTTGTGTAAACATATGAACCTTCTTTATATTTCCTAGCTGTTTATCAAGCAAATGTGTATTTATATTCACAACATTATGCATTGCTGTTGCCCAGAGTTAGAAAATTGATTCACATGGAAATAGCTGAGAGAAATTTGAGATATGAATGCTCTGACAGCATCCATATTCTCCGCAGCATTGTCAGAAATTTGTCTGGCATGTTTGTAAATCATCAAAAGGCGTGCTGGTTCAGAGACTCCAACCTGGCTTCCTCCAGCTTGGATGTGTAGAGGTCAGTAGTTCTGACACAGATTGCTACTCAGAGCTCTCTCTACAAAACACCTTCTGCTGTTACCCCTGTGCCATGCAGGCACGCCTTTCATATTTCTCCCTTGGGGCAGGGGGCATTCGTTTTTGCAGTCCAAGCAGTGTCACAGGCAGCAAAAACAGGAGGGTCAGTTGGGCAAGGCAAACTCTCAGACTCTGAGCTCTGTGGAGCAGCACTGGGATGTGCAGCCACTGGCACAAGGGACTTTAGCCTGCTTGGCACCTCAGGATGATCAACAAGAGAAATGTGTACTAAAACTTCTGTGAAATTTTCAAAAGTTAGCTACTGCCCCTTTATGAGGCAAAGACTTGTGCACATATTGATTTCCAGCAGGAAAGGTGGAGTGCACTTCCAGCACTTTTGCTAGCCTTCTGTTTTCCCAAGACATTGCAAAGAACTTTTCAAATTATCACTTTGTTACACGCATGGTGAATTCTTCGCCCACAAACCAAGCAGTGTGACACAGCATTCCCTTGACAAACTTGTGGGTCTGTGGTTTGGCTGAGCTATGTTGATATGCATCTAATTTTCAATTCACAGCAGTTTACTGTCCTTGGGCTGATGTTTTCAGGACAATTGAGACTCCAGGAAAATCCTAAGTGAGGGCAATTTAAGCAGTCACCTAAAAAATCTGCACAGCAATAAATAAAATAGAAAGTACACTGACTTTTCTGGAACTTTAAAATGTTTCTTTATATATATATATTTTTTCAAGACTCTGTCTGTTTTGAGATAATTGTTGAGTCATATAGACAAATAGCATAATGTTAATTTGGTTCTTTAGAATGAAACTTTGAATAATTGGTACAGTGTTACAACAGCTTTTTTTCATTAATCTCTACTCATATTTGACTTGCAATATCATTTACTCCATAGGTTTTGTGTTTCATAAAAATGCTATGCAGCTGAATATGGCACATGAAAGGATAATAATACGTCCACAATACTTCAGCAGCAGAAAGGAAAAAACAAAACACATATTTCCTTTGTAATCCTAATGGAGCACTTTTTTTAACTAAGCATCAGGGAGCATGTATTCACAATGTGTATTACAGAAGTTACGTTTCTCATTAATTATTTTGTAACTGAGTTTCTTTCAACATCAGACATAAAAGTGAAGGGCTTTTTGTTTCTGTTTTAATTAGTGTCTTTGTGATAAAGCATTTTTTGCTCCGGTGGCTGATAAAATAATCAGCATTAGGGTATGTGTGTGAATATTCCCTTAGGGTTCACTTCAAAGACTAAAAACGAGGCAGATTTTCATATGCATGAAGAATTGCTTCAGAAATGTATGACATGTTGTTTGATAAACACTTCTGAGGTAAACCTTGTAGTATGCAATATACAAACAAGGTATATGTCCTTTTAAAACTTTTAATTAGGAAAAAAACATTTTCATCAATACATAACAATGGAAGGTTATTACAGCCTAGATGTTTTAGAGCTTCTGCACATTGGTATATTCTATTTATTTTCAGAATGCAAAGATGTGATTTTTTTTCTTCTAAACTCACAGATTTCAGGGCTGTAGACCATTTTTATACTCCTGCTTGCACACAGGGGAGCTTCTCTGTTCATTGAGATCAGAAAGGAGCCAAATCTGGCATCCTTATCCAAAGTTCCCTATGATATAAAATAACAAGAATAGTTTTGAATATGAGTATTCATGATTAAAAATTGTGCCTCTGTATTTCTGATTTTAGCAATCAGCCTGAATTTTGGATACAGATGAACAGGACTTGAATATCTGAACAAATGTGACTTGAGAAGTTTAGAGATAGACAAAAACTTCTGATACTCTTACTCAACTAGTACAAAGTCAGTCTTGATAGATGTTGCTGGTGCAGTAACATGTACATATTGTAGTTACACTGAAAGAAAAATCATATGAGGGTTATGTTATACAGGGAAAGGATTACCTGTGAGCAAACCTTTTCTTTTTAGCATTTGCAGAATTCTTTATATGATCATTAGGGAATCTGTAGAGGAAAATAATAAATTTGAGACTGTCTGCTGCATCTGAAGCTTTACACTCTGCTCCTTAAAAGACTATTTTATTATGTAGCTAATGAAGAGCCCATGAAGTAGACAGTAGTGTTAAAGGTCAATAAGAGCTACCTGCTTGCAAGGTATTTTTATCTGCTAAATAATGACAAGAATTCACTGGGTTTGAGACACAATTTTTTTTTTTTAAGAAGAGAAGACAGGATCAAATGATGAGGCTATGCCTGAGCACACAGTGGAACATAGCACTACTTCTTGGTTACTTTTAATTGTGTATCTGCAGCTTGAGTTTCCAAGTTCCTTCTTGCTCACTACAACAAAGGAATTTTTAATTTTTGGTCAAATTATGGCCTCTTGGCCACTTGTGTAATTTAATCTTATTGAATTTCTACGGTATGTTAATTATGCTCGGTGTGAGCATGGCCAAAAGGAAGAAACTGATTCCTGACTACATGGCCAAGGCTTCAGTTCCATATTTCTTCTTCTGTGTTCTTCCTTTACAATCTTGATCAAATAACTTATTTCCTTTGCATCAGAATCCCATTTCAAGCGCTCATCAGAATGAAAATCCAGCAGGGAAATTGTGTTTCTGTACCACCTAGAGAGATGATACATCAGTTGAAGTATAACTTATTATAGTGCCTGCAGTATCACTTGTCACACTCCTGTCTTTCTCATGAGGGTTCTTTTATTTCTGCACATCTTGGTAGACTACTGATATGTTTTTTTTCAGTCAAACTTGATGTCTATTATTTTGAAGATATGACCAAAGTAACTTGCTTAGTGTATACTGATTGACACTTTGCATGAAAATTTGAAGATTCTGCTCTTGTTTCATTAAGCTTTTGTCATTCTGTTTTCTGCTCTTGCCATGTACTGCAAATGTCTCTGAGGATGACTGATTCCTCTTGGTCTTGTTAGCATTACATGCACTGATTTCTGAAATAGTTTTTGTTCTAAAGAGTATCGAGACTCTAAGATGGATTTTTTCCAAATAATGCTAAAACAGTCACTTTGGTGTTTTGTTGGTATTTATAACAAATTGCAAGTATGTGACAGAAGGGCTATAGATGACAGAATTTGGGACTGATAGGTTGTCATGTTCCTTGATCCTAGGGTTCAGTGAATATGTGAGGCACCTGAGTATTTTCTTTTCCAGTCTAATTGCTGAGTAAATTCATCCTGATAATCTTTTTAACACTACTGAACCGTGCTGCACTGTGGAGTTCTTTATCTGCCTGAGACCTTTTTGTTAATCTTGAGAGCAAAATCCTCAGAACACACAATCATATGGTATTTGCACTTTATATAATATCTCAGAACACATTTGAATGCATAACTATTCTAGTCTCTCCCTCTCTAATTTTTTCTACCATGGCATACCCTGTGATAAACTCTTCTGATATTGTGACTTTTTATCAATTTAACAAGCTTTTCATTTCCGAAGTTTTTATAAATGTATTTTACTACTTGGAGAAAGATAAATATACATCTGACATTTTAAGCTTTATGCCAGCATTTTTCATTTAATTTCTCTCCTTCTGTGAAGAGTGTACAGTGATCTGTGAGTCTTCCTACAGCTTTTTTTTTTTTCTCACAGCTCTTTTTCAGAAGGTTACATGGCTGCACCTTATCAGTGCTGGCCTTGAGGCACCTAAATTCTTAGTAAGGGATCTGACAGAGAGAGTGCAGTTTGCCTCTTCAGTTTATTGATAAAGCCATTACACAGAATAGGTGCTAAGATGGATCCATGAGGAACCTGATTTCTGAACCTAGAACAAACCAGTAATCACTACTCTTTTGTTGATTTCACCGGGAATCTGTTGTGAATGACTTCACATTTATCAGGGAAAAATTTCAAAGTCTGAACAAAAGAAATTTCCCCTACATTTCAAGAAATTTTTGTGACAAAATGAAGTCAAATATAATGCAAAAATTTGATTGCAAGTTCAGCACAAATTTTCTTGATGTGTGTATTTCTCAGTCTTAAATGAAGATGGAAATGACCCTATTAATTGTTGATGCAATTTAAAGAGGCAGGAAGGGGATAATGTGAGTTATGCTGCTATGTTTGGACTTTCTCCATTTTTACTGTACACTGTGGTCTGTCTGCAAGGTTTAGCCCAGTCATTACTCCCATGGTACTGCCTGACATCTCTGGAACTTTTGCACTTCAACCAGTCAAAGCATTGCATCCCTGCTGTCTGCAGGTCCTGGAACTCCCCCACTGGGTGGGAGTAATCTGGAATGAGCACACAGAGCATTAAGAAATTGCCCCCTCCCACTCACCACTGAGAGTGAGAAGGCCATCCTCTGCCTTTTCTTGACCTAGAATTTCTGTTTTCTTCTTTGGTACTGCCTTTTGCGTAGGAGAGAGCTCCTTGAAAAAATGTGGAGTCACCAAGAAACCATCCTACATTCTTTCCTCTGCTGCCTCAAGACTGTCTTCGCAAGATATTCCTGGTAAATTGAAACCTGACAGTCGGTAGGCAAATGGAAGAGGATAGTCTCTGCTTTTGGCAGAGGGCTCTGTACACCCTGTGCTTCCTTTTGTTGTACTCCTGTCATTTGCTTTTACTCTTTGACTCCCATTCCATGTTTTCTATTCAATGTCAGAAGTCAGTCTTTGAGAGAAGCCTGTTGTGCTCAGACTGTTTCAGTGAGAAGGAAGTGTCCTGGTTCTGGCCAGGACAGGGTTAATATTTTGCAGTAGCTGGGAGGGGGCAAGGCTAGGACATATTCTATACCACCTCACATCAGTTGCTGGGGGTGGAGAAAGGGACTCTTTTCCAGGGAGGAGGGACTCCTTCTGGTTGGGAAAATGTGGCAGTGGAAGCTGTTCAGTATCACTGATTTTTGGGGGCAGGGGTAGAGGGTGTTTCTTTCCATAGGAATAACTCCTTTTCTTAGACCCTCTGTCATTAGTGTTGTTGATGTTACAAATAATTTTCTTATCTCATTGCTGTTTTCAGCAAATTGTTCTCTCAGCTCATGATCTTTGCCTTTTGTGCCTGCAGCTGGAGGAGGAAGGGGAAACAGCACCTGGTTTTAGTGGGAGTTCTAAATTGGAGCACACCATTTCTAAATGACAACAGGAATTAAGGTCACTGGATGCTTAAATAAAGAAATGTAAACAATAAAAATGTTACCAATGGCAAAATTCTTGGTGATGTACCAGAATAGGAGACTATCTGTCTGCAAATACTGGTAGAGGAAATTATGCCTGTTTTCTCCATAAGGATTATGTAATACTGCTCTTCCCATGGAAGAGTTCTGCCTAAAAAGAATTCTCAAACACTTCATTATATAATTTATTCTTCAGTTCAGGTGATGCTGTTATTTTTACTTGCTGGCAGTCATTTTTGTAGCAATTTATATTGCTATAGGAGACTTCTATAGATCACTTTTATCTATTTTTAATGCCAAAGCTTTGAAAGTGAGTGCCAATAATTTTGCATACAAAGTCTGATATGAGCTTCCTCTCTCTCAGAGCTCTGTTCTTTTTGTTGATGAAAATACTGCAGATTTTTGTATATTCTCCTTTATTTCATTGCTTTTCCTCAAGAATTTAAATTTCTCTCATGCTCCGTGTGTTTTCTGCTCCCATTAATTTTGTTCTCTTTTGCTCTCCTCTTTTATTGTAAATGTCTACTGTTTTGCTTTTGTTTCACACACAAAGAATTAAACACCAGCCTTTAAGGATAGCAGCATTTTCCTTTATTCCAGTTAACTCTCTATCTATATCCCCAGCATCCACATTTCTCCCTTTTGCGTTTAAGATCTGTGCTCTGAAGTGGTTTTCCTCAGACTTGATCCTTGACTCTCTTTATTCACTGGTTTCATTTCCTCAAGTTAAGTTTGGCTTAAGTCATCCTTACCTCCTTGCCAGTCAAGCTGGATTGTCCAGGACTTGTAAGTAGTTTTCAGTGCAACTAACTCTTTTTTTGTATTCCCAAGTCCTTTTTCTCTTGATTTTCTGCTGCATCTATATCCAAACCTGAGAGATCATTTGGAGAGCAAGGATATTCCCTTTAACCTCTTTTCTAGCCTTCTGTGGCACTCCAGCTCATGCATCTATGTTTAGCCTTCTGGTTTCTAAACTCTTTTTTCCTCTTGGGGTAATTTTATTCATAATCACATATTAAGAGAAGATCTATTTTCCTCCTCTTCAAATTTAAAACTCGCTTATAAATTGAAAAACATAGTTAGGTACAATGATTTTCTTATGACATATCAAATGCATCACATAATCATTGATATATAAAGGCAGTTTCTCTTAACCATTTGTTATTTTTAATAAGGTATTTAGAATTACTACTTTGTACTCTCTGCCATACTAATCTGCTGTACTATTTCAGATAAGAAAAGCCATTATAAAAAATGCAGCAACAGTTCTGAGTAAAGCCACATCTTTCACCTTCAGTTTTCAAACAAGACATACTTTTATATGTCCTACATAATTTTAACATGTGCACAGTTCAAATAAATGTCATAGCACAACATATGGAATTAAACAATTGATGTCCAAACTTCCTTAGCTTCTTTTTTGTTTGTAGCTTTACATGTACTTCCTCAATGTTGCATTACTAAATATATTTATAAAATTAATGTTACAAAATTAGTGTCTTCAGCAAAAGGACCAATGCTGCAGCTATGTAGTGCATACAGTTTGGCAAAATGGGGAGGGTTATCTTGCTTTGCACAGCTTTAATAAGGTACAAGATTTGCAAATATGTGTGTGATATGGTGTGGTTCTGATGTTTTATGTGTTATTCCTTTTTATGGCATTTAATCCTCGTGGTTTTTTGGCTCATCAACCCCTCCATTATCTAAGTCTGATGTTTTACTGTGTGGTACTTAATAAAAAGAGGACAGCAAAAGTAAAAGACATTATTTCCTACTTATTTGGTACATTTGACTATTTTCTAGTCACTGACAAGTGAAATTTTTTGTTATCTTTGAGAGACAAGTCTCTGTTGCTTATAGTTGGGAGCTTAATCAGAACCTTCCCCAACCCCAGAACAATTTTTATGAACCTATATGTGCAAAAGTGCCTTAAAATATTTTTATCAACTGATTTGTTTGAATACTGAAAATGTAGTGCCAAGAAATCTGTGTTCACAAATCAAATCTGCTAGCATGGTTCAGACAGCAACTCTGTTTTTTGGGGGACAGAATGGTGTACAGCTGGAAAGGTATTTGGATTGGACACAGTATTAACCTCTGAATAGTTCTACTTTTTTGTTTAAGAGTGCTTTATTTATCAAATATTTCAGTCTTCAAGCCTCAGTTTGGAAAAGAATATCACTTCTGGTCAGAGGGCATTCTCCAGTCTTATTCAGAACCTTGCATCTTCTGTAAAAAGCTGTGGTTTCCTGGTAGATGCACTCACATCCACCTGCCTGCATAGGAAGGGTTGATGATTCAGCCTTATTTCATATGTCATAGATCAGCAGCAGCCACTAAACACTGGCTGCAGAAAGAGCAGGATTAAACTATTTGAATGTTGAGTGCTTAGTCTCTTGGTTCTCAAGGTCGTTGTTGCATACGATTGCCTTCAAATAATTCATAGTGCTTGCTTGCTCATTTGCTCTATATGGATTATTTTTTTTTTTTCACCAAAGAAACGTCTTTTGAGAGAACTTTTATCAGCAAAGTAGGAAATTATCTGGTGAATATTAATAAGCATGTCTAGTGTCTGATGCTTGAAAGTGAAGTTGAAGTGTTTGATCCTTAGCTGCACTGCAGTCAGCTTGAGCCACTCAAGTAGATATCATGAGTAAAACTGAGAAAAAGAAGGAAAAACAAGAGGCTGTTGGGGTTCATTACTTGAAACAAGTGGCTTCACAGGCTGGAAGTAAAATGCTTTGTTCTCTGTTTCTGAATGATTGAAGAGCCAACTCGTTTATTCTTTAGAGCACAATATATCTTCCACAAGATAAGATGCAGCTCTGATATGAGGGTTTTGACTCCTGGCTTTTCGTGCCACTCAGCCAAGCTGGCTGCATGACTGAGAGTTATCCTGATGGCAGGAGGGAGAGGCCTCCATTTCCACTGTTATGAAGATTCTGTGTTTCTGGCCACATAGGAGGAAGGAGAAAAATGCAGCTTTTCTCTCAGTTTATGAATAGAATTGGAGTGAGAAGGGCTTTGAGGCAAGTCTTTATCATGTGCACAGCTGGGGTCGATGACTTCCATTCTCACAATGCCTACTCAGGGCACTGCACTCAGTCCTCAGCGTGGTGCAGGGATGGGTGCATTTCACCTTGAAAGCTTTAAGGTTAGTGTCTGGCATCAGTGATTACATTTGCAATTCAAGTTAGTCTATTTTCTGCTTTTTAGCTTTTATTCAACTGAATTTAGTGCTTGTGAAAGGTGTTCAATTGTTATTTCTGGAGGCTGATCCTCCTCTTGTCCTACACTACCCCTTCTGGTGTTCCCAATGCTGAAGAAATATCTCTTAGAAGTGAGAATAATGTTTTATTTTCATGTAGCTGTAACAGTTCTAATGAGTAGCTTTGTATGGAAGAACTTAAGAGAAATCTGACCCTATCCATGTTATGGAGTACCAGCAAATAAATGACAGTGAGTGTTACCTGTTAGAATCAATACTGGTTTAAAATGTTCTGCATTAAAATTGGGGTAGTGCAATTTTGGGGGAAATGTCTGTGGCTAAAATTGACTTTGTGAGTTTCTGGGAAGAAAAGTAGCGTATCTTAAGATACGGGGGAAAAGGTTACATAAGCTGGGATGTTTCTTTGGGTTTTCACAGACACGTAATTTTGGTGGTATCAAGAGAATGTTCTCTGCAGGTTTCTGGGATGCAGCATGATGTAATGTCAGATTCATTGGTCTAGAGAAAGTGAACACAAGCATGCATCTCTAAATTAGTAAATACAGCTGAAAGCTGTCTTGGGTGTCTCTTCCTAGCTCAAGAAATTAGGAACAAGGTAGTCTATAGTATCTCAGAGTCCTTGGTGTAGGACTTGGACAAGAATTATGTTCACTTTCTGATCCCTAAGAAAGGAAAACCACAGGTACCAAATGAAGCATTTCCTGGAGGTGTTTACAGAGCAGTCCTTCAGACCCCTCTGTAATTCATATATGTATCTATTTATGTAAATACTTCGAGGTTAACCACCTATAGACTAAAAGTACATGCCCTTTTCTGAGTGGTTCTAGAGGATATTTGAATATTTCCTTCAAAGAGGGAAGATTAAGTCTTAATGTCTCACCTCTTTGGTGGATTAGCTGAACTACAAATAAAAAGGGAATGGTATATCTTTCAAACATGTTTGTAAGGAATCAGAACTCTGCTGCATTTCAGGATCCATATAGAGTTTAGTTTTTTGACTGTGTTAGGACGTAAACATGAAATAAATGTCAAGTTACTCAGCTGTGTCAAGACATAAGCCACTATTAGTCCTCTCCACCAGAATTTCAGTAATCATAAGGAATGTGAGTTTTGAAAGCTGATAGGCCTCTGAAGTTTTTGTCTTTCTAGGCTAATGTAGCTGTATGGAGATTACAATTTTAAATTTTTGAGCCATCTGTAAGTCTCACTTTTAGACTTAATGTATGGATTTGGATTTTAAAGCCTGTCTTAGCCAAGTGAATGTGAACTTCACTAAAGCCTGGAAGCTAAAAGTGTGAAATATGAAATAAGCCCAGAATAGGAAATCTGAGCTTGCTATTTGATATTATTGAGCGTAGTGCTAGACTAACATTTTCAGATACTCTTTTCAGCCCAGAACTTCAAAAGATTTGAGCAAAAGTCAAGTAAGATTTCAGAAAAAGATAAAAGGATGAGTCTTTCAGGAAAGGAAGAGTTTTATGTTAGTAAGAAAATCTAAATCACTGAAACAAATGTATAAAAACATTTTGTGTACTCATTACAAGTGTGTTTTTGGGGATGACCTATCCAGCAGCAAGTAATTCTTCATGGTACAGGAAAAAGTAATGTAAGATCCTGTTTACAGTTGAAGCTAGGTAAATTAAAATTAGAATTTAATGCATATTTTTAGCTTAAAGTACTGCAGAACATTTGAGGATGTGGTGAAGTCTCTAGATTAATTTTGTTATTTGAAATCTGTAAATTGAAGACTGGATGTCTTTCCAGAGGTGAGTTGTAAATCAAAGAGTTGGACTAATTACACACACACACACACATATGCACATGTATGCTCTTTGGTTTGTCATGCAGGAAGTAATTCTAAATTCAGCTAACTGCAAGCTGTTGCAGGCAAAGCTACTTGGCACTTCACATTTAGGGAGCTATTAAAGACGATGCTGGAAAATGCTAATTCCCTCTCTTCCAACATCAGCTTGCTAGGGGAGTGTGTGAGCACCTCTCCTCTGGTGCATGATAGACAATAATTGTTCTCTCAGGGGAGCTCAGTTCCCCCCATTTTTAACTCCCTAGTGTGGCCTTTTACTCATGGAAGATATAAGTCCTCAAACTCTGGTGAGGTGAGCAGGGACCCATTGTAGCTCAACTGTACAGAGCAGAAAGGGAGAGAAAAAAGAGTCACTTAGTGATCCCTGGCTTTTGCATTGTCTATAGTACCAAGCCAAAGAAGAAAAATTGCTTTTCAACATCTGTCTCTGTGCACTGAAATTATTTCAGCCAAGTTACCCAGGCAGCTGAGAGTGGAGACAGGTTCAACTATCTATAGCACAAATACTTCATAGAGACTTCCACTTAAAACATGTTAATCGGAATAGCTTTGGTTGAACAGTGCTTTATTAGTCATGTCTTCACTTTTAGATAAATATTTTTGCTGAGTGTTCATACCATATGACCAGCTTAATGTTTTAAAATTTTTGTTTTGCAGCAGAGCAGAACAATTCCATGAGATGCAAGCAATCCAGAAATGCTCACAAACAGTAACTGCTCATTTCAACCCACAGACAGAAAATATATGAGCTGTGTTATGAGAGCAATAGATGCATTCAATTGAAATCAGGATTGCTCTGTGAACAAATACCAGAGAGAATAAATTTGCATTGATTACAATTAGTGTCAGACTGATATCCTAGAAAATTTAATCTTACTTACAATGCCAATTTAAGAAATGCTTAAGCACACGCTTAAGTATAATTAAACTTATGCTCAGTTCTTCATGGATTTGGGGGCTTTTCACTGAAATGCATGCACAGGGCCAGCAGCCCCCCTGGTAAATTCTGCAACCCACATAACTGCCAGGATTATGTTCTGATTTATTTTAGTGTTAGAGAAGAAACTGTAGCTCATTATGCAGGTACTTAGTCAAGAGTTGTAGCTCCTGCTGGCTGTGACTGTGTCTGAAAAACCAACATAAGCACATTAGGAATTACCTCGGAAAACAGTAAAAAGCAGTCTCTGGGTATTTAAATACACTAATTGTGTATTTTAGAGAGCGAGGCTCCTAGTTCAAGTCAGGGAAGAGTACTGGGGAGGTTTCCCTTTGCAGTTGTCATGGTTTATGTTGGGCTGTGTTGTTCAGCGTTGGGGTTTCTGTGTGAATGAGCATTGCAGCAGGCAGATGGAGTGTTCCTGTAGTGCTGGAATCCTGACTTGATTTGATGAGTAGTGTTTTATAACTCCATATAACAATACTATTTTAGTGCTTCATCAATCTCTATTCCCTCATTTCATATTTTAATGCACATGATGGCAATCCTAAATTAATATATATTTATTTTAAGGCATTGTTCATAAAACCTGGGATAGTATGGATACATACATTACAAAGAATAACCATCCTCTGTTTGGAAAACAATATAGCAAAACCTGAGATTGTAATGGTCACTGTGACAGCTTTTCTTCACTTGATTTCTTCAAGAAAAATGTTAATTTAATTGCAAACTTTCATTAATTTTTATCGAGACTGGATTTTCAAGATGATTTCCTTTTAATGTCAGCATAACATTGCAAAGTCTCTTAATGAATTAAAGATATGGGGATATCTCAATATATTTAGTTTTCTATTGGCACCCTTTAGCTGGTTTTTTTTAGTCATTGTATGTCTTGGGGTTCCTTTAACATTCTCTGGTGTCATATCATTCCCAAAACCAACTTTTCATCCTCCACAAATGATACCTCTTGATGACCCTGGCCTGATTTGAATGTGGAATTAATGAATGCATTTATTTTCATTCATTCTCTGCTGTCAGCACATGATTTTTGCCATCTCTCTGACTCCCACTGATCTGTCTTCTTCACGATGTTTTTAATGTACTTGGGGAAAAGTCTTACCTCAGCCTCTTGAACACTTTATGTCCATTTTCCATATTTGACTTAGCTTTCCTCATTCCAGCTTCTACCTATTTTATATTATATCTAACATATAATGCCTTTCTATTCTTGATTACATTATGCAGGTCTGATTTCACCCAGGCTGGATCCTCTTTCCTTTCTCACCTATTCAACCAAATGAAATGCAGAAAGACTGAGCATATTATGCAGAAATACCCTATGAACAAACATTTCTTCTTTGCTTTCATAAACTCTTTGCTTTCTTCAAACTTGTTATTTCAAAGTCTTTATATGGATTTGTTTGGTTTTATTGTTCAAGGGGTTTTTTTTGTTTTGTTTTGTTTTGTTTGTCTTTTAGCTTTATGTTTTAGAAGCTGAAATTCTACAATACATGCCTTCTTTTAATGTTTAAACTCTTTTGGGTGCATATTGTTATTTGTATCTCCTACATGACCACAGAATAAGCCAGGTTTTTTTTTTTCTGCACTGCTTTTTTTAATAAGAAAAATACTTTCTATCTACCTCTTAGTCTAGGAAGAGTGTGATTTCTAATACCACTTGGTTGTGCATTAGTTTATATCATAGCAACTGAAAAAGGTGATGACATAAAAGAAACCTTTCCTTTCATAAGCTGTTGTCACTGACAGAACAGGCCATATGTGGTGTGCAGATGATCAGCTTGCTTGGTTTCAGGAAATCAGTGTTTCAGGAAAATTCCCTTAGTTGATATGATCAGTGGCATTACTTCTATCTGTTTTAATTTTTTATCACTGTAACACCACTGATTCCTGAAGTATAACTGTATGCATAGATTGATCTAAGAATGGTGAAAATATCCAGGCAAAACAGAATTTTACAGATAATTTGAAAAATACATTTGGGATTCAGATTACGTTGAGAAATATTTTTTTGGCTGGGTGAGGGATGTGAAATATTAAGAATAGCATTTTACTTAGCTCATCTGTGAATGTTTTTCTATCTTAAATGATCTGATTACACCTCAGATGAGCAGTATGATGTTCTCTTGCTAATCAGAACCCAAGTGAGGCTGGCTGAGTGCAGCTCCACACACATAATGTTGTGTCAGCAACCAGATCTTCGACTCTGAAAGTAGAAATACATGGCAGTCAGTGGAATACAGAGAATCACAGAATGAACTGGGTTGGAAAGGACCTTAAAGACCATCTAGTTCCAACTTCCCTGTCATGGGCAGAGACAACTCTCTTTAGAACAGGTTGCTCAAAGCCCCATCCAACCTGGCCTTGAGACTTCCAGAGATGGGGCATTGGCAATTTCTCTGGGCAACCTCTTCCAATCACTCACAACCCTCACATTAAAGAATTTCTAAACCTACCACATTTTTTGTCCCTCTCTGATAGTGACTGGATTTGTCTTGGAATCTGAAAGGAGATGCTTTTTTCTATAGGGAACAGGCTGATGCTGCTTTCAGTACAACGTGGTCAGACTGCACAGAAGACAAAGAATAAAAACTACCATTCACACCTCCAAAACATGGCTCTGTGTCTAGGCAGAAGATTTCTGGTGACACTAACAGGTTTCATCATTGCAACCTAATTAAGAAAGTTCCAAGGTTTAAAATCTCATCAGCATCAGCTGAGTCAGCACAATTAAAGATCAACCTCATGAGTTAACCTTACTTGATTGTAATGGCTGATATTTACAAGCTTGGAGTGTGGGAGAAAACAGAAGGGTCATATGTTAATTCTGAATGTTAAGTCATTATTTTTTTCCTCATGAGTACACTGCATTATATAATTTACAAATTGGCATCTTTCTGGCTTTATTTCAAAGTGAAAACAAATTAGGTGTCCAATACAAATGTGTAGGAATGTATGACTGAGAAAAGTCTTGCTGATACCAGAAGCCTTTCCAGAGATATTGGGATAACGGCAAAACAAGACAATCCTTTTCTTTGCCCAAATCCATAATTCTGTTTTCTTTAGCATTTAACTTGAAATGACTGAGAGGTTTTTAAAGCATTACCCTTCAGCTGTGCCAAGTGAGTGTGCGTTTGAAGCAGTGGGTCCCCTGTGATGCTGCCTTTCCTCACTTGTATTGCAGCATGAGAGAAAAATGACAAAATTATGTTTGGCTGAAAACCTGAAACCTCTTGGAGAGTGGAAAATTGACCTTGAAGTACATTTATCAGTTGTTCTATTTTCAGTAGAATATTAATTTGATAACTTGCAAGGTTAGTGAATGAATGGTATCCTATCTTCTGTTTATATACTTAATCTACATATTAAATATGTTTTTTTTCAATTGGAATGGGGGGTGAGAGCTTTTTCCTTCTATGTCTTTATGTTTGTCTAGCTAAACATTTTCCTTTTGTGGCACCTACTAGTAAATGTACAAAAAGTTAAGATGTAGCATTTATGTTTGGGCTTGAAAGAGTTAAAAAAATCTAACAAGGGCTAGGAAAATGATAAAGTATCAGTTTGTACTCACAGACTGGTCTGAATATGAATATGATAGTCAATATTAACCTTTTTATGTGTCTTAGGTCCTGTTTTAAGCATTTGTGCAAGAACTGGCAACTGTTAATTTGACCTATCTATGTCTCTTATCTCTGCTAGTAAATATACTCTTGCAATATGGGTTTTCTGACCATGGTACATCTTGCAAAAACAGGCAATGGCTGAAAATATTATCCCTTAGTAAGTATGTAAATGGACTTCTCAAGATTGGATGTTCCTTTAAACTATATTAAAACTTTGAACGTGTCTGTTCAGCTGTAAGATTTTCTCCCACAGGCCTATTTCAGGAAGGACCTTCACTTATGGAGAATGATATTTAGGAAAATGTTTAGAACTCTCTTACCTCTGATGACATAATCCTGACCCCAGACAATAATAAACCAACTTTGCTGGTTCCTGCTGCATGGTGTAAAGGCAAACCTTTACAAAATTCTTCAGGCATGCATCACAAAATATAACAAACTCAACATGTGCTGTAAAATTCTGGCTGAAAACTCTAAACAAGAAGCTTACAATTATTTTAAAGAATTTTTGCTGTCTGAGATGGAAAAGTGAGTGGATGGAAAAGCTCCTCTATAAGTTGCCATTAGATACAAGTGGATTTTTGCTGTTTTCAAAGGGAAGTGAGTAAGATTATCTGCTATGATCAAGACATATGTTAAAAACTGCAAAGGACTAGCAAGTAAAGGAAAATTATGCTTTGACACACAAAACTAAAGTGTAAATAATTATTCTTCTGATGAAACAGCCTACAATGTAAGATGTGTGCTTTCTTCAGTCTCATTTAACATCAGTTAAATAAATCTGCAAGGTTCACACTTTCTTTAGATCATTTTGTGCTGATCTATCAGTTTTGTAAGGAGCTGTACTCCAGTGGGTAAAGGAAATGTTCTACTCAGTCAGTGCTAATAATTGTTCATCCTGACACGGCATTAATGAAAAGGATTCTGTTCCAATTTACAAATATATGTTTGAAAAAACAGTTTGGCACTGAAACTCTCAAAACAAAACAGCTGGTGTGAATTTTGGGTAGCAGTTGAAGTTTCACATCAAAGGTTAGTTTTGCTTACTGCATTGACCAATTTAATTGTATGCAAACTACATTTCATTTAATTCAATATTGAAGTGATCACTGTCAAATGGGTTAGGTCTTTGAGTAATGCTTTTAAGTGAGAGCAGTATGTGCTAACTTTGATCAAGATTTTTTTTCTGATCAATTAGTTATTGAGGAAATAGAAATTAGTTATTGAGGAAAATAGAAAAAGAACAAAACTTAAGAGCAATGTCACGCAATTTCATTGAAGTTTTCCTGTTGCTTTGTTGCTCTTATCTTTCTTGTTCTTTCCTCTGGGTTTTGCTGCATGTGAAGCTGACTTTTAGGGACAGAGTATGAGCTGATATAGTATATATTTGCTTCTGATAGTGACTTCTGCTTCACCTTTCTTTTGGTGCCAATATACATAGTTCGGTTAAATCTGCAGCCCACAGATTTCAGGCTGAGAATGAACCTTGTACAAATAGGGGTGACACAGTCCTTTTAAAGAAGCTGTAATTTATTAGGCTGATCCACCTCAATTGCCCAGTCTACCTCCTCTGGTTTCCCCAGTCCCTTCTTACAGAGTTTGTGCCAGCTGAATCTTCGCAGAACTGCAGAAGTGACAGCCCAGGGTGCCTTTTCTTCCTTTAAGCCACCTGTATCCTTAGAATTTCCACAGAAGAGGGAAAAAGGAGAGTTCCTTTGTATCTGTCAGCAAGTCAGTCAGAGATACTGGACTTATTTCACGATTTTGACAATGTGCAGGATATTACTCTAAATTAATGTTCATTCCAGATTGTACAAGCAAAAGCTGTACTCTAGTAATAAAGAAAGAGAAAATTAGCAGGCAAGATTTTTCTCTAGTTTATTCTCCCCTCTAAAATATGGGAGATGTTGATTTGATATCCACCTACTAAAGCAAAAATCAGCTTAACAATATATGCAAAATATAGTTCTTATACTTGGATAAATTTACTCAGATTTGGACATTTCAAACTGAATGTTCAGTCTGCCTTTGACAGAAGGAGAATTTTGCTTGGGAGCAAGAAACAGTTGAAGACAGTAAAAGATTAGTGAAATGGATGGAAATCTTTCTAATAAAGGTCAGAGTGCAGAACAGCTGGTGGAGCTGTGCTCTGCAGGTTTGACAGCTGTAGATTGAGTTGAAAGAGAGCCTCAAGGCATGCAGCAGCTAGCAGTGGAGGAGAAGAGCAGGGGATGTAACTCCAGCCCACTGCAGACTGCCTCAGTTTCTGATCTAAACAAAAACTGAACCAGTCTTCCCAGTGTGTCTAGAAAAAAAACTAAAAACCAAAAAACAGCCAGTGCAGGCCACAGGACAAAAATCAAAGCAGTCATGCAAAGGCACAAATTGTCAGATGCTGTATGCATTACACTGAACCAAAGCAGAACAGACTGAGGCAAGAAACACACTGAATTGCTTGGTAAAAAGGAAAGATAAATGACCTGATGGAATTATTAATGGGATGTGTTTAAGGGCAGTTGATACTTGGTGGTGATTAGTTTATCACCACAAGAACTGCATTTTTGAAGTAAAGGAATGTCAATCTTATGATTAATTTAATTTCAGCATTTTTCAGATATGACATGTTAATGACTTATAAAAGCTTGAATGAAATTTCAATTAAAGATGTGTAGGTGGTAGGAAATTTACATATTAAATAACAATTCTTTTTATATTATTTTGAGCTCTGTTAGACAGTATGTTCAGTTTTCTCATTATCATGAGGCATTTGTCTTTTATCAGTCTTTTCTATGTGTTGTTGTAGCTTTATATGCAAGGTGTTTTATTGTACATTATATAAGGGAAATTGATGGTACAAGCCTATTTCTAAACATGTGTCAAAAACTTTGTAGAAAGCCTTATTTATGGTGAATGAGCACACCTGGGATAAATTCATCTGACTTGTTTTCCATTCTATTTGCTAAAAACCTCTGTGGTATTGCAGAGATAAAACAGCATAAGTGCTTTGTTTTGAAGGAATGCAATAGCTGGATAGCAAATTATAAGCAAACAAAAATTTCTAGTGGTGAAAAAAGAAGTCTCAAAATTTCTTTAGGCAACAACCTGTCCTCCTCTGAGAAGAATGGCATTATCAAAGACTTGTTTTAGGCTTGATTTTCATCATAGCTGAAGGGAGCCTGCTCCTTGGAAATACACAGCATGAAGGCCTCACTAAATATTTGCATTCTTTGAGTAGAAAGCTGAATTTATTATGTTTTTATTCCAATTTTAAAACTTATTTTGAGTTGTTCTACACACATGACTCAACTTCATATATTTCTTTATGTAAATTGTAGGTCCATTGTATGATGCTTGCTATGCAGTGGAACTCAACACATTACATTCTCTTGGTTGAAAAATTAGAATGAAAGACTGAACTCATCGGCTTCAGCTCGCTGAGTCCAACTTTGCAGGAAGGAGGTAAATAAAGCTCTTTAGAAAGAATCAGGTGTCCTAATGTTGTAGTAGAAGAAACTGCAAAAAGCCAAGGTCAGGGACAGCAAGGAAACTTCTCAAGGTTAAAAAAGCAAAAAAATGTAAGCAGCAGGCAAGCAGAACATGCATCATCAGCCCTCAGTCCAGGGGAAGTGTCATGGTAAATAGGAGGCTTTATCAGCAGAGGTTTCCAGACCCTGCATTGTCTGGGATAGGTTCAGGATCAAAAGGTAAACTGGGCAATACAGAGATGCAGTGGGCAGTGCTGCAATGTTGTGCTGCTCTCTAAACTAGATGTCATACAGATGTCTCTTGAACAGGCATTCTGGCTTAGCTCAGGACTTCTTAATTTCTTCTCAGGGAATGGAACTCTACTAGCTTTTCAACTCAACTTCCTTATTTCTGTGCTTTTTCTCTACTTTCAGGAATAAAAATTTAGAGTAGTCTCTTAATAAGAAGATCCTCATGTACATGAAAGTTTGTAAATAATGAGTAATTGTTGCTTCAGCTCTCACATACTGTCTTAGTAAGACAAATCCGTTGGAATTTTAGCAACTCCTGTTTTGAGCAGGCATTGTGAGACTCTCAGAGAAACTCAGTCTTAAAATTTCTAGATTGTACATCCAATCACAACTGCCTTTCTCATCCTGAAACACTTTTCATGCAGGTTATATTACAATAACTCCTCATATTTTTAATATGAAATAAAGTTTAAGCTAAATGAGAGCTGTAGTGAAGGCATTAGTTCATTTTGCATCATCAGCCCCACCAACCTTATCCAGTACACTTTGGTTGCCATGCATATGCTCACCAATACCTTAAATATACAGAGAACAAATCTGGTGGTGAATTTTACACAGCATGTAGTGGTGCTCCTCTAGACTGTGGGTGACAGGGAGAAAATAAATCCCAATGATGACTGAAAACCAAACCAAAAAACAAAACACAACTTTCAGATGTGGTAATATAGTTAGATAGTAGTACAGGGAATTTGTACAAAAGTGCAAAGCACTTTAAGCAAGTTAAAATGTTTTCAAGAGCTAGTAAGGTCTTCCTTTACATTTTAAAGTCAGTCTTCTTTCAGATAACTGGGATGTGGAGTGCAAAAAACTGAACACTATCACTTGTGTTCTATTAGTTTTATAATGCTCATGGCAGGAAGAGGATAAGAAGTATTAAACAACTTTTGAGATTGACTAAACACAGAATGACAGCTGAGTTGATAACTGCAAACCCCATTTATTGTGAGTATAATACAATATTAGATTATAATAGCAAGCCATTAGGTTACAAAGTTTAAAAAAAATCTGGTATATATCTAGGCTGCTAAAATACTTGTTTTCCTTTGCTCCTCATTTCTTATTTTTAATGTTATGGACTAAAGAGTTAATTTCTTATTTGCAATCCTATGGATTAAAGAGTTAGAGATGAATGGTTCAAGAAGGGTAAGTAAGCATGGTGACTGCAACTTACATTTTTCAAATGGAACTCAAGGATTAGATAGACCCTATGCTATAGTTTTAAAAAGGGGAATGAAGTAGCAACTGCTTGCTGCAAAATTTACAGTCCCTAAATCATGAGATTTTTTCCTGGATCCAAAGCAATGTGACTGGACTTGTTTGGCCCACTACCTTCTCCCTCTCTGAAAAGGATATACTGAAGATGAAGAAAACTCAGGGAAATATCACTTTTTAGCTTCAGTATCACAGGTACATTTCTAGTATAAATACTTGATTGCTAGCTAGACAAAGGGAAAGTAACATTCAGACCCAGAGTCTCAGTTCACACTGTCCTCATCAAATAAAAATAGGCAGGCAGCAGACAACCAGAGGTGTCCAAAGGTATTTCTGTAAAAAAAAGGCCAAGGGCAGAGATAAAAATACTCTGCAGATCACTGGTGGAATTGGGTTTATACTGAAAATGTGATGTGTAGGATAGAAGTAAAAGTAGCCTTTAGATATGGAAATATCTCTGCAAAATATTCGTGAGGAATAATCTGCCTTCTGTCTCTTGGCACTGCGTGAACAAGGGAAACATCCTACTCTACTGTGCAGTGCTCTCCAAATTATGTTGTGCTCTACTAGCATTTCTTTTAGGTTATGTAAGCTTTTGATAAGTACAGAACACTGTAGGATTCATGGGAAAATTCCTGCTTATCAGGATTTTTTTTTGTACCCTGCTGACTTTTCTGAAAAGTCTTTCTTAGCAAACAGCAAAACCTCATCTGAACACTAAGTTCTGCCATTCATGAGTGATGGCAAACTAGATATTTGCAAGGAGTGGATCATCTAGCCCAGTGCAGATGTACATCAAGACAATTTGTTCCTCATGACATTTTTATGCTCATTTTTCTTTGAAGTCCATGTTATATGCTGGTGATGCCAAATCAATTCTTACCTAGAACATAAAAATTTTGTGGCATTAGAATATTTTTATTGAAATAAAGCTGAGAAGATTGTGGCCTTGTATAAAAACATGATCATATTATATTTTAAACACATTCTTTCACCTTGCTGTGTATGAGCACTTATTTCAACCATCATCTGTAAGATACAACTTTTTAGAAAAAGGTGAGATGTTGTTTTACACCTGTTCAATGTGGTCATGGAGTCCTGGTTTGATGGCTCAGGCTCCATGCAGGATGTTGGAGGTGTTTCCTTGGATAACCATGTGCTATATCTGGTTCTGTAACAGACTTTATGGGCACCATTCATTGGTTGTTGGTTTGGCTTCAGCAGCAGAATCATAATTCACAAAACTAAAATTCAAACATACTGTTTCTTTATTAAGAAAACCATAATTTTTAGCTGAATGCAATCTGAATACTAAATGTGATCATGAATCATTGCAAGCTACAGTCCAATTTCTCCAGATTGCCATCGCAAAGCAAACATGTATAGTGTTTAAATGGACAGGCAAATATTTTTACTGGGGCAGATTAAGGTAATAAAATGAAAACTACAGAATAGGTTTCTGCTGAGATTGATTAACAGGTTCTACTTTCCCAATCTCTATTATTCCAGTATTTACTTACTAAACAAAATATTTATGTTCCTGATTCTCTTATTTTCAAAGCAATAGCAGTTGCAGCACAGCTCTTCTCTGGCAGGGATGGCAGTGTGTGTTCTGTTGACAAGAAACATCTATGCAGTACTTTGCATCTACCTTCACTGTCAAAAGCGACGTATTTGGAACTTTGGGTCCTTGTTTGCTTCGTCTTAACTCCGATATTTTAGCATGATTAAACTGCAGATGCATTACTCCTGATTCACCAGAACCTGGGAGTGGGAACACCTAAGGTGCCCAAGGCCTTCCTTCCCTGAATGCACATTCCCAGGACCCACCTCCACGCATTCCGGCACCGTCTTTAGGCTGGCTCAGGTCATAACTCCCATTGTATTCAATCACTTTTCTATCTTAGTCTTAAGTGCTCCATGCTTCACCATTCTCACATCATCCTGGACGAGCTGTTGCTTATTTCTTGTGTTTGGCTCTATGGTGCAGGCCTACATTATCCACAAGAGGAAGTCTTGCTCTGATTAAAAGTGACTGCACACACCAGGAGACCTGTAAGTGAACGCAGAGGAAGCTGTAAACATTTTTCTGTGTAATTGCATGACACTAGGAAAGACTGTGTCTGTAGGCACAAATGCTGTTGATATTATGAAAGTGCAGCAGCTTCTGCCTTCCAAGCTCAGTAAGGAGATCAGAATGAACCTTAATAGCAATAATGCATCTTATTTGCTGTCTTGAGAACAGTTTGTGCCTGTAATCATTCAAACACGCACATGAATGCTTAGGCACTCTAACAAGCCCAGTGTTAAAAAAAACTCAAATTAATTTGCTTTGCAGTAGTGGATAATACAGTTCTTCTTGGCATATTCTGACCTGGCTTTTGTAAAGAAGATGCATCTTATTTAGATCATACTTAATGTTATTTAAATCAATTAGCATTAAAGTTTCTGTCCAAAGTAAAAAGGTGCCCAGGGATTTTCAGTTTGCCCATATTTTATTGAAGAGGGACAGAATGCCTTTCTCTGACCTGGAATTTCTCTATGCTTGAGGGATGAGGAGGAAGTGCAAAGTTGGGCTACTGACTTGTTGACCAGGAATTTGTGAGAAATGTTTATTCTGCAATTTTAGAACTTTCCTGAGATTTTTGTACTGCTGGGTTTAAATTTGGAAATGGAGCAAGTTTTGTTGTAATTACCCCTAATACCATTCTGATTCCCAGACAAAAATAATCTAGAATATTTTTTCTTTCCCAAGACTTTTTGTCCACAGTAAGCACAACTTTTCAAGGAAGGAACTTTGCAGAAGAGTGTGCAGTAAAAAGAATCCATTGAGATTTTATTTTATTTGTAATCACCTTCCTAAGTAAATTGCTATTTTAATTTTATTGCCTTCACAGACTTCAAATTTTAGCCATTGGATTGAGCTATGCAGTTGCCTCCAGGATGAAGGAAATTTTCCTGTTGTATATATATTGGGGAGAGCTATTTACAGAAAATGTCTATTCTATTTGGTGAGGGATTTCTATTTGACGAGTAGGGAGAATTGGTTTGTAACTGAGCTACTGCCCTAGGGAAAAAAGAATGCAAACAAAAGACATTTATGCACTCCTCAATGCATGCATCAGCCTTGTTCTGGAATGACATTCTGAAGCTTAAACAATATGACTCTGGAGGAAAGAGCATAAAGAGGTGCATTTTGAGCAACAACACCTTGTAGCCGGGAGCTGTCAGGGTTTGTATCCTCTGTAAATTGACATAGTATTTATCAGCGTGATGTCTATTGCAGAGAGATTTGTAAGTTAAAGTTTTGTTTGATAGCATTAGAGGGATGGATTTTTATGCAAGGGTTATGTAAGCAATCACATAAAAAGGAGAAGAATGACAGGGCTGTGATGAGGGACGAGGGGAAGCCTGGTATGTGGTTTGAGTCCTGGTGTTTAGAAAGAAACCTACACTCAAGTAATTGCTAGTGCTTTGTTCACCTTTTGAGTATAGAGATCAGGGTTTTGATCTATAAAAAATTAATTCTTTTGTACTAAATGCATCTTCAGAGCTCATTGTGTTAGCCTGTTCTAAGGAACTGTTGTACTCAGTACTTTTAACCTTAGCACACAGCAGTTCTCAAATTGTGACTGTGGCTTTCCAAGTGAGATGCAAGCAGATGTCAACAGCATGACTGCTTTGTTGTTTTTCTTGAGATGTAGGATGAGTGTAACCTTGTAATGAGTATTCAATCATGGAGAGAGAATAGGAATCCTGAAGAGTTCAAACTTCTATAACTTTACATATCTGAAAAACTGGGCTTTAATCTTTTATTCAAGTTTTATGTTCCTAAGGATCCACCTAAGTCCCTACCAAGTCATCCACCTAAGGTCATTGGGGTTTTCTTTCCCCCGTGTTGCTGCTCAATATTTACTGTTCTTTAAAGCTTTCATAGTATTATATTGAATGGTTACATGGCCTCGCTGCTGTCAGAAGTGTGGTGCTGTTCTCTGACCTGAAGTGCCTTTGGACACTACATTTCCCTCTGAGGGAAACCTTGAATATTCCTTCTATAGGAACTTTTGGAAACTTTGCCACAGCCTCCCCTCTGAGGCAATTTGTGAGGGAAGTTGTGTATTTTTTTCTTAAATTGCTATCCTGGGTTGCCAGTGTAAAGGAAATAATTTGTTTTCCTTTCTTGAAAATTTCCCTTCGGGTGGATTTGGCATAAGAAAATAGGGATAATGACTGAATAGTTACTCAGATATCTGAAAATGAAATAATAATAATAATATCTTTACAAGATTTGGTGAAAAAATTGTAGTGTCAGCAAAATGAGGAAAAGGAAGAAAGGCTGAAGGCAGAGAGGCTGCTTGCTGCTGAGCACAAGTGTTTTAGGGAGCCTCAAAGAGGTTCAGACTGTGCTTGAAAGACAGAGAATTGTACAGGAGAAATTGTGGGATGTAGAACTAGTAACATTGTCAGGAATAAGTTCTTTTGACTCAGACCTTTTGTGTGGAGGAGTTGGAAGACATGTGAACTATTCTGTCATTCTAATAAAGAGTGAGATGTGGCGTTTACATTGGTGTCCAATGACAAAGAAGCAGCATTACAACTCGTAATTAAAATTGAAACCTCAAATGATTGTCAGGGTCAGTCAACTGCTACTCAAATAGTGCTATGTGTGGCTACCAAAATGGCAAAGTCTGGACATGAACTGGGTGAGAGTGAAACCCAGCCAGTGTTAATTTTGCAATGGAATGTTGAAAGGCAATGTGTGCTTTCCAGGCAGCAAATAGTCAAAATCCCCAGAGCAAGGGTTATTTGACAAACTACTAAGGCAAATTTATGGCTTGCAAGTGAGAAATGGAAATCTCCTAGTCTTAACCCTAAAGGAAACCCAGAGACTGCTCTATCACAGTGCTGGATATTTGCTGCAACACAAAATAGAATTTCTGAAGTTATGGCTAATTTGGATCTACTAAGAGCTATAATATTAAGTGTTGCAAAACTAACATTAGAATTTCTGATACTAGCACACATTGCCTCAGCAGAAGGGGAATGGTCTGACACTTTCCTTCTAATTCTCTTATCTGGCCAGTTTATTACAGGAAATTGAACATCAATACTTTTCTCTTAAATGTTGCTGAGCAAAGTTTTGTGGAACTGGTAGCTAAAATTCAGAGAGCTTCCCACTCATGGATGACTACCCTAGTTGTAAGCCTGACAAAGCTGAATTAGCCCTTACCTGCATGGTGGGGAAAGGGCAAAACACTTTTAGTTAACTGCTGTAGGAGTTAGATGTTGTGCTTGCCTCAAACCAGAGGAAACCCTCCTGAAAAAATAGGGGAAGTTAACAGCAGCAGGGCACACATTTAATGGCATGAAAAAAGTTGGGTCTCCATCTGAGAAATACCAAGCCCAAGCTGTTAAATAATTTAAATATTTAATAAATGTTAAATCACTAAAACATAACTTTTCAGAGGAGCTGGTGATGGCGTCTTTTTCCAGGAATGCCAGCACCCCCAACACTGAAGATAAAAGGAATGAGTTCCAAGGGGGGAAGCTGCCAGCAAATTTACATGAGAAAACTCCTAGAAAACAGCCAGAAACATGAGAGAATCACTTTTTCCCTTAAGTACTTTTTAACTTGTGGTTACTTTTGTGTTATATGTGAGAATGAAATCAACACTCCAAATGTGCACTCTCCTTTCATAGAAACCTCATGACAGAAACACATGGAACTTTTAATTGTTCCCATAATTGATTTTATTATCAGTTATTAATATTTGTGATTTGTTTCTGTGTTAACACAGAGCAAGTTTTTGAGTGACAAATATTAGTAGGATTACGTAAGACAAATAATTTTATGTATGTTTATGTTAGTTTGATTTTTTTCTAAGGTTTTTTTATTTTCTCCTTCTTTTTAATAGAAAAGAATCAGTGTGGGGAAAGGTTTTACTTTTGTTCTATGGATGCATACTTTTGTTTCAACGAATTGAGAGTTAGAAAATCCGAGCAAATATAACCTGAGAGTTGGTAAAAGAATTCATCATTCAAATGTGCATTAATTGTCTTCTGTTGAGCAACATGATATTCTTCCAGTGCCTCCTTCAAATCTAAGAATAATACAGGACTTGTAGCAATATCAGTATATATTGGAAGAGGTATAGCTTATAGGTGTCCCTAAAATTTGGAGCATGGAGAAGATTTGTATACAATAATGAGGTGAAAATTTTACTCACCTCATTATTGTACTCGAATCTCCATGCTCCAAATTTTTGCATATATTGCATTGCAATTTGAAGCGACTTTGACTGAGAATGATGAAGAGATATGCAGCCAATTTCCACTCCCTCAACTAAGCCACCATGCTTACAAAGTGTGCACACTGACTGTGAGCTGGAAATTATGGCTGCAGTTTATGAAAGCATTGTAGAACTCTTACTGTTTAAAGAACTTTATTTTGTAGGCTGAACTTAAAATTTTATGTTTTGTACGCAGCAAAAGACCTATAAACAACTTTTATGGTCCAGCCACAACAGGACAGAAAGCCATAGATGTATCTGTGTGGGTTATAGAGACACTGAGTTTAGTCAAAGGATTGTTATCATGGTTTTTGAACAGTAATTACTTGAACTAGCCTGTTTGATTATGCTAATGAATTTGTGCTTTGATATTATGGATGTTAAAATTTAGCTCTCAATGGAAGTGACCTAAAATAATTCTGATCTCTTTTAATGGCTATGACTTCATCAAGGTATTGTGTTCCCTAGGAATTAGAACTATTAACCTCAAAAAGAAAACTGAAAAGAATAATTTTTCCTGCAATCAGTCATGGGTTTGAGTGCTGATGAAGTGAAAATGGGCATAGCTATCATTGTTTTTAGACAGAACTGCAGAATGCCTGATATGATTAATCTTTCTTGCAGTTAAAAAAGGATAGGATAGAAAAGGGAAAAGAAAATAGAGGAACAAAAAACTAAATAATAATCCCTGCATGGAGAAAGTGGTTTATTTTACAGGCTTTGAACTGAGATGAAACAACAAAATGCAGTCTATTTAGTTAATGTAAATGGATTTCAATTTTCTTATGCAATCTCAGAAGAAGAGACCAAAATTTTATCAAAAATTTTTAGAGGATTAATCCTGGAGTTTAAGTCCAGTATGCCTAACCTAGGTACTGAGATTTTAATATCTTTTTTACTTTAAATATGTCCTCTGCCTGTAAATGTGAATATGTTTAACACTTGGAAATTGCTGGAAATTGCAGTGAGACAGTTTTCCTTTCAGCAGCACCCACTTAAAGATGGTTCCTTGAGGGTATCATTACTTATTAAAAACTACTCAGACTTCCATGGTCTGGAAATGAAGCTGGGATTTTTGTAAGGGGCAGATTTCATTGTGAACACTCTTCTGGGTTTGAGTAACACTCCTTGTGAATTATTCTAACACCTTTACCCAGTGCTTTTATAGGCTTCCATCACAATAACATGGTGAAGTGCAAATCAGTTTTCTTTGCTATCTTACAGACCTTTAAATAAGTCAGGTAGCCTTTTAAACTCATAGTTTCTCAAGTTGTGTTTAATCTTTATGTAATGGAGTCCATGACAAATTCCAAGTGAAATGTTAGAAATCCTAACCTGAAGGATTTAAAGTATCACTAAAACTTCCATGTCCAGGCCCAAGAAACCTACTGCTTGAGAGATCAGATTCTAATCAAAGAGAGTAGATTTTGGCAGAGGGTTTAACCAGGTTGTGAGTAGTGTGCTGCTCATTATGGCATTTGGAAGAATCCCTTTCAAAATAAAACAAAACTGGGATGGTCAGGGCAGTGATACAGCTGATACCCCGTGGAAGAATAAAGAGTTCAGGAATTCTTTATTTCAAAAAGATGTGTTTAAGAAGCAGTTTAAAAGAGGTGTCTAGACCAAAAATGCCACAGAGAGGATGACTGGGAATTTATAGCTTGCTGGGTTTTAGCAATTTATAAATTAACTTTTATTGTGCATAATGTTTGTTTGATGATCACTCAACATTTAGGCAGAAATTTTGTTTCATTCCCTATCTAATTCAATACTGGTTCTGTGGGCAGCAAATATTTAAGGCTCCCTGATGAATTAAAAAACTAGAGGCACAATACTACTCCTATTGTGTTTGTATGTAAATCTAGCTGTGTTAAAGAAATTTATCAAAGCAGTAGCTGGTGGAGACTAAAACTGAAGTCTCAGGAAAGGTATTCTGAATCTAGACCACAGCTTGTTCTGGAATGACTTTTTATTTTTCATCTGTTTAATCCCACAATAAAAATCTGTTCATCTTTCATGCCCCTCACCAATTCCTGGCTTATAGAGATTTTTTTTTTCATTAGTAATTCAACCTGTTGCATAGGGATAAATGTCAAAATTAAAAGAAGTCAATTAGAAAAAAAATAATTTGTATTTATAATTTACCAAATAATGAATGTTCTTTTTTGCATTAAATTTCAACTGCAAAAATCTCCATGGTCTTGTGTGGTTTACATGGGTGAGACCTGAAGGCATCATTTGGCACTTAATTGGCCTGTGTATTTGGGAACAGATTTCCTGTAAAGCACTTAGCATGCTTTAACTCTAGTTTCACTGAGACATCTTTGGGATTGTTATGAAGAATAACAAGGATGTCTGAAAGCAGATTTCTTAATTTCTGTGTGCAACTGAGATAGAATTAAATGGCAAAGCAATTTAAAAGTGCTTGCTTTTGTGAAGAGGAAAGTTTTCTTTTAAGTTTCAAGTATTTTGGTATGTACGTGTTTGTTCTCAGAAGTGCAGTAGATCTTTAATTGCTTTGAATAAATGTACCTGAAATCAAAGTTTGGTTTCAGTGCAGCTGAGTTTGAACAAAGTGGAAAGACCATGTTTATAAAGCTTAAGTAACTTCCTTTCTCTGGAATTTTTTTTTGTTTGCTATGGAAAATAGATGCTAATTAGATCAAAAAAACCCCAAGAATGATGTGCAGGCTGGGGGGTGTCAGTAAATGTGTCATTGTGGTGTAGGCAGACCTGATCTAGTTCCAATGATATAAGAAATGTATTCCATTGTGGTTGTTGCAGGAGCAAGAATCTCGCAGCACTGAAATTTGGGGTAGTCTCTCTGATCATTTTCTGTTCCTCTGACACCAAAATACAGCTCCCTGATGAACGCTGCAGTCTGTAGCCATATGTGATTCTACTCCCTTGCCAACTTGTTTTTGGGTTTTACTGCCTGTTTTTCCCTCCTGAGAGGGAAACTCGTGCAAAAGATAAAATGAAATGGTAGATGGTAGACAAAAATATTTCAACGTTTACTATCAGAAAACGTCTCAGAAAATCAAGATAGAACTTTTAGAATGTTTTATTTCAAGAAAGTGGATTTCGTTAGATAAAGTCAGAGGATTTTATTTTGAGTTTCATTTGCATTGCTGCTCTTTTGTTGAGGAATAAGGAAATTTCCAAGCAAAATGAATTCCCCAGCTACAAAAAATGCTGAGATTTGATCAAGTCTTGTAACATTAAAAATTTGAAAGTAACATCCAGGATGGAGATGAACAGCAACAAGCTTGTCTTGATTTTTTTTCCCTGGCTTTTATTTATTTCACTCTGTAATATTCTGTGCAAAACTTGTAGGATATGGGCATTTTAAAGTTTTTTTTTATGAAGAAACACTCTGAAAATACAGAAACTGATAAAATACAGCTTTGAATATTTTTTCTATTTTTCTTCCTCAAACTGAAATTTGTATTGGAGGAGAAAATTCTGTAAAAATAATCAAAGACTATGAATACAGAGGAAAAGATAAAATGGGAGATGGATGTAATGCAAAAATAATTAAAAGGAGAATATCAGAGGTAACTACTTTAGTATTTTTTAAAAACTAACAAATTGCTGTTCTTTCCCCTTCCTCTTTTAATAAAAAGGCAGCTACTTTTATGAAGAACCATATAATTTTTCTTAGTTTTGTTTAAAAATTATGCTACTAGGTAGAAGGTTTGTTACAGCTGGTTCTTCCAAATTTTAATACTTGAGATGATAAAGTTAGCATTATTTTTTAGTCCTTTCATAGAGACTGTCATGAAAAGGTTTTCTTTTATAAATACTTGCAAAATATTTTTTTAATGTGGAAACATATATTCCTAATAAAGAGGTTTAGATAACTATCTTGTAGTCTTTCTACTGTCTTTGGGAGCCCATGCTACCCAGGGCTTTCTTGAAAGAAGGATTACTTTGTGAATCTGTCCCCTTTATTTACTTCTGGTTTTCATTTTATGTTAATAACATCACACAGGGTTTGGCTGACCAAAATAATCAATTAAAAAGTAATAGCAAAATTGCATGAAACTCCAACTTCAACCACATCTGCCTCAGGAGATGCTGCCAAGAGGAGGCTAAATTCACCAGCTCACCTCATTTTATATCCAACAAGTATTCCCCTGAATTGGGTAAATGTAAAATAGAGTTAAGCATTTCAACTGTCTCAGGAATTACATCCTGAATCAGTCAAAGCTGTACCTTGGCTAGGATACACAACAGGTTATAAAGAGAAAGTCCATAAATTGATGATGTGATTGTTCAAATTGCTCCTGGCACTGGCAATTGAAGGGGTCTCTTTGCTCATGCCTCAACAAAAGAATAGCTTAAGGCAATCATGAACGTTTTCTTGCTTTTAACTAAATGAAGCAGTTCCACTACTTTCAGCTGATGCGTGTGGGCCTGTGCAATCAGGATGAAATAATGTGAAGGGGCTTGACTGCAAAAAAAGGTACAATTTTTGTCTTTTTACAGGCCAAAAAGCAGGAAAGAGTCCAGTGGTTTCCTTCAAGAAGTTCTTGTTGCTTAGGTTTCTTTACAGTCTTAAAAAGTGTCAACACTTCATTTCGCTGAAAAAACCACCTCATCTGTGTGAGAAGAAAGTGAGAACACAAAATCAGGAACTTGAGGAATTAAGGAACTTCATTTTGTTGTCAGATACTGTCTGGCTTTCTATACATTCCTGTAAAAGTTTCCTACCTGCTTGGGTAACATTTTTATATCCCTGTCTCATGCTTGCACTGAGACTACTTTACATCACAGTGCCAATGTAAAGAGATATGAAAGAGGGCATAAGTTTATCCACCACAACTGATACCATGTGTCATTATTTTTCAAATGAGAAAGAGATTCTTCTCTTCCTCTGCCAATACATTAAGGTTTGATGCTGCCAGAAAGAAAAACAGCCCAAAAAAATGCTCACTTCTAGCAGATTTTTCTAAAAATATTTAGAAATATTTCGGTCTAAAAATATTTCTGAAAAGCTTCATGAAATGTTTTATTTTCTGTTATCATAGTCTGAATTTCTTTGAGTAATTTGGGGGTAGCTATGCACCCAGGCATTTAAGGAAAAACAGAGTTTGAGCCATTTGCATTCCAGCCTCATTGGAGGGCTGATCTGTTTTCAGTGACAACGGCTGCGGGGAAAAATGATAAAAACATCTGCAGCACCACCAGATTTTAATCTTCACATTCAGAGCTCTGAAATAATCTTACAGATGTCTGTACCTCATTACATGGCTGCTGGGGGATTGTTTCATCTGGTACACTTCTGCAGCCGGGTGTACCTTTAATAAGCAATCTGGCATTAGCCTTCTGTTTGTGCCACTGGAAAGCAGAGAATTGTGATATATCAATGGTACTGTTAATTACACTGCTGTGCTAGGCATCATTAAAGCTCATAATGCTGAAAGGCATAGCAGGAGGATTCACTTTTACTTAAGTGAAGCTGCATTAATCGACTCAAGGAAACTGTTGCAACCATGGTTCAAGATGAAAGGTGTTTGCTTCAAACATTCTTTTTTACTTCAAACATTCTTCCCAAAGTGAAAAGAAGTAACTGTTTCATTTGAGACTGTTGAGCAATGATGGGGCTCTGTGATTTTGTGGAATAAAAACAATGTCGTGTGAAATGCTTCAGGTATTCCTGCTCATATCTCACAGTCATATGAATAAAGAGAACTTGTTTTATATAACTTTTGACCAAATTCCAGGAGCGGAGGAAAAGGAAAAAAACAAGAAACAAGGGAAAATATGTGTGTGTATATAACAGAACTCTACAGAGCGAATTACAGAAACTTCTGTTCTCTCTCTGCTTTTTAACAAACTAGGCATAATTCCAGTGATCCAAAATCACATAAATTAGCTTGTAGCATGAAGTTCTTTTCAGTCAGTATTCATCTTGATCTGAAGAGTGCTATTTTTTCACCATAGGAAAAATGGAGTGGCAACATGAAAACAAAGTCAGCAGTTATGTGTGTTTTTAGGAAGGTGTAATTCTTGTAATACCTTTTAATGAAACATTACACTTAAAAAATACTTAACAAGGAAAGGCAAGGTCAATAATTCCTAATATTTACATGACATTTGCAGTTATTGCACAGTTTGCTTGGCTTGTGTGTTAAGTTGTTCTCTCAGCCTAAATTTGACTTTTAATTAAATTATGTGCCCTTATAATATACATTTGAAGAGCATGACTTTCACAAATATTTTACAATTATACAGCTAAAATAACCGAGCTGCTGGTACTCTAATCATTGTCATGGCAAAGTAATTGTTACAGAAAAAATACATAAGATCTAGTTAAGTCATCAAGTGTGTGGACTTTATTAAATATTAATTAAAGTTCTAGTTAATTGAAATGGATTATTACTTGCTTAAATTAGTCACATTTTCTTATCTGTAACACTGGTTTCTGAAGCTTTTAGGTATTAGAATTGTCCAATGTATGTGAAGAATTGCATCACATTGTTTCCAACAGAGAAACATCTGACTCATCACCTTATTATCTTCAAATTTTCGTCCTCCTGTTTTTACAAAAGGTTATGTGTCAAAGAAGGGAGTGGAGTGTGCTGTGAAATATTGAATTATATATTTTTAATGAGCACAAAGCTGAAGGAGCTGATATAGTAAAATCTAGCATTATGAAAAACATTTTTTCATGTTTGAGTAGTTAGAAAATCAACAGGGGTACTGTATCTATTCCTCTTGTGGTTTCTTCTGAATTTAACTCTAAATGTGAGAGGTTAACAGTACCAGAAATCAGTGAGTTACGTTTTGCCCTGCAAACCAAAATCTTATCTTTGTTGTAATCTGACAAAACAAATGTTGCCTTTGGTTTGAACAGCATTTTCATGTACCTATATAACATTAATTTTTAATTTCAGGATAGTGCCAGGATTGAGAAGGAGGCTCAGAACACATAGGGGAAGATTCTTTGTATTGGGTAAAATATCAGAAGGATTATCAGTGCACTAAGATTTTTTATTTTTTTTTTTTTTACTATAAAGGATTATCCGAGTCTGCCATGAAAATTATTGTGTAAGGAAAACTTGCTACGAATGTATGACAAATTATGAAGGAAAGGGTAATTCACACCAAAATATGTTCTCAGTTAATTTCAAACTGGAAAAAGGGTTTCTTCTTTAGTAACCATTGAAAGTAATAGGACCTTCATTATCCCAATACTCCTGCCTGCACTAGTAAGATTGGAGAAAAAAGCTGTTTTAGAATCTAATCTGCTGCCATCACAGGCAGCTATGCAGTTAGTCAGGAAGCTCCACAAGTTGCAAGTCTAAGGACACTTCTAGCCTTATATAAAATAGTCCAGACCGAAGCTGAGCCTGAAACATATAAAGGAAGCTATCAAAAGTTATTAAGAAAGAGTTCAGTATTCTAGATCCTTGGATCAGTCTGAGAATCATCAAGTAAGGCTCTGACATAATCCTGATATTGACCACATATAGAGAAAAACCAAATGTTTCATTATGTTTTCCTGACTTTATTTAAGCTCAAATCAAGAATTTAATTACTTGTAAGTTTTGATTTCTTTTAACATCTGTTCCTTTAACCTATAATGTAAGCTGCAGAAATTGTTTTCAAAATCTTCACTTAGTGAATATTTGTCAATTACTTTTAGTCTTTTGCCTCATATCTGTGTAGAAAGTATTTCTTCATTATCATAATATGTTAGATTTGAATGAGGAAAATAAAATTAGTGAGCCTGAAATTCCTTCCATTTTCTGTCAATTGTCTGGAAAGAATTTCACTAGTAATCAAATATTCTCCTGTTAACACCAGAGCAGCTAATGTGATAATCTATAAAAGCAGAAAGGTGACAAAAGTTTGTGACTTCAAACAAATCTTTATCTTTTCTAGGCCTTTTACCTATATTTTAGTGAGAAGAACTAACACACAGGGCTAAGTTTTGAATGTGTTTCTTAACAGCTTTACTGGCATACTGTACTCAATGAAAACATTAGTAATGCTAACAAATTATTAAGAAAATCTCCCTAATTATATCCACCTCCAAAACTAAAAGTATATATGTAAGAATAAGAAACACTCTGCTTTTCAAAATTGCATGTTTATATTTATTTTTATCAATTCTTTACTGAGCAGATGAACTCAATCTCAATCTTGGGTCTGAAATTCTGCAGTGATGGAATTTCTATCACGGAAACTTTCACTTCAAAAATAATTCTCTGATTCAAGTTTGAACAACTTAAGGGAAATCCTATAATGATGTACGAGATGTACAAATGATCACATCAGTCTCTTCTGGTTTTTAGTCTAAGAATCGTGAGACCTGAAAACTTAACTTAAAAATAAAAGCCGAGAGCCTCACAAAAAATCTAGCTCCTAGAGCTGAAGCTTTAGTAAAGCCTCCAAATACAAGGGCGCTGTTGTAAAAATTGTCAGAGTGATCATATTATTGGCAGATTGCTGATGAGAGTTGTCTCTGTTTTTGAGGGTTCTCCAGCTGAGTGCTCTGATGTGAGATTTTCACTAAGACAGGAGCTGTGCAACTAGCCCCAGTTGAATTAGATTACTCTTTCTCAGGATGAAGGGCCTGCCATATTCCATGGTGTGATATTTTTTGTCCTTTCCCAGGTAATGGGGGAATGCTGGCAAAGTGTCATCTATTCTCATCGTGGTTGTATAGAATGGTGTTTCCATATTTGAAGAGGGAAGAAAAATATTCCCTTTTTTTTTCCTAATGGACTCTTTTTACTTCTCTATCATTTGGATGATAGTTAAAACTGCCCAGAGGTTGGATTTGTCAGAAGCAGCTTGATTATAGGCAGGAGACACAGAGTAGGGCTCAGTTTATGTGTGCCAAGTTCTAAAAAGATAAAATGACAGACCATATCGTGTGGTACAACAGAAGATACTTTTTGCTGCAGAGCACCCAGGGCATGGGAGAAGTGGGCCAGACTGAAGATACACTTGTGTATGTGCTGGCACAATTACATCCAGTAGAATTCAGCTGTTCAAAGAATCTGAGCCCATAATGTATGACCTTCGTTCTTCAGAGCTCTTAGATAGAACTCTCTGACCTCCCAAATGTTTCTCTAAGCCTAACTGCATGTAAAATTGGGAGACAGAAGCAATCTCAGTGAGAAAAATAGCTACAAGTATTTTTGATTGCACTGATACTTTAAGAACTGCTATTCATCTTCTGTAGTTTGTTTATTTGGCTATAAAATTTAGGTGACTCATCAGTATTATTGATACTTCTATAATTTGAATGACTTTCTAAAAATATAGTGTTCAGAGTACTGTGTATTCTTAGTTTTAACAACATGCCATTACAAACCTCTCATTCCACTTTTACTCAAAAATATTGCAGGAAAAGACCTCTTAATTGGTGTTTAAATCTTTAAATCTTGGCTTAAAGACTGAGACAAAGCTCTGTAATGAAGGACAGATGAAAGACTTGCTCAGTATAAAATTCTGTTACTGTCTGTGACTTGGACATGCAGCTGGGAGACAAAATCTTTGCAAGGGATTTAAGCATACCCTTCTGGAACACTGGGGTTAAAATGCTTCACCCAGCATCTGATGGAGACCTAGTAATTGCCAAAACTCATCTCAGTTAACCTTCATTTTGAGGATGCAGGGAAAGGGATGCAGGATGAAGGGAAAACCCTTCACCATAAGGATAGTCCCAGGCTAATGGTTCTTTTTAAAAACAGGTCAATCATGTTTCCCCATCTTAAAAGTAGTGCTCATGGGGAAAATATTTCTGCTTTGAGGAAATAACATCTTTTCCTTGAGCCAAGCTTCTATAGGTGAAAAATGAGATGAGCAATGAAATCTGTGTGTTTTATTGGATTGTTAAAATTCAAGTACTATTTCAGTAAATGGTTTGCAACTAGTGGAAATTTATGTAGAAAAGTAATTATATGCTAGTTATAAAAATATAATGTGATTATGCATATGATTTATGTGATCATTATAAAAATTTGCCAACCTTACTTTGTGTTTGTAACAAGATCTATATTTTAATTGTAGAATTAAAAACTACTTTTAAATAATCTAACAACTTCCAGCTGTAAAAATACAGCTCACGTTAGTAACCTTTTCAACTCTATGAAAGAGTCAATGAGGTTTGAGTAAATGCATGCTTGGTGGTCTGGTCTTAGTATTATGCAAGCCTAAAAAGTGATTTTTAATGGAAAAAATAATAACCTGAAGGATGATCAGATAACATTCTATGGGCTTGACTGAATGCAATCAGTACCTTAGAGAAAGAAAGGGTTGGATGAAGATAACTGTGAATTACCACTGTGATGTGATCACAAAAAAGTCAAATGCAAACTTAGAAAATTATAATTCTCACAGATTTTGGTGGGTATTAATTCCAAATTAATAATTTGTACCCTGTTAAAACATTAAGACAATAAAAAAATGCATTTGCTATTATACTTATTACAGATACATCTGTGCCTTAAAAATAAAAAGCACCCCCCAAAAAAATCTACATGCTTAATTATTCAATTCTTTCATCTGTTAAGAGGGTAAGATGAAAACTATTTACTTCAGATAAATGCCAGTCAAAAGCAAGACATAAATACTTTCAAAGGTTGGAGGAGATGTGAAAGATAGGATTAAACTGAGCAAAGGAAACATTAGCTGAAAAATAAAGTCACAACTCCATTTATTTCAATAAAAGTATTTTTCTTTCACAGTAGATCAGTAACATCTTTTTCTTTGGTCATTCAGAATAAGCACTGAGAAACCTGCTGTAGAGGGCAATTTTATATTGCCAAGGATAAATACAATATGATCTAATAAGCTTTTTCTCATCACTAATTTCTTTTTGTGGTACTTTAATCTGGTGATTTGGAAAATTGAAAAGAGAATTGCAAACAAGATGAATACTCGATTTGAATTTGATTCATACTTTTGCTATTTGTCCTCATGGCATATCTATAATTATGTTCTTGTGAATTTGCTGAGATTGTACTTCTATTTGTCTAGCATATTATTAAGCCATTGACCTGCATCACTCACAAACTCAGAACTCAGTTGTATAAAGTAGAACCTGAAGTACCTTAAGAGCTTATCTGTTCTTGTACGACTGGGTTTATCCAAAACAGAAGGAAAAGTAATTTACTTTAGTCTGCTTAACACTACTGTTTTTCTTTTGTCACAGTAACTACTGTTGGATGTGGGAAAGGCTCCTTGTGCCATTTATTTTTGTGTCTGCCTTGCACACGTGGAATACTTCAGCTGCAGTGGCAAAGCATCTCCTGAAGATGCTGGTGTTCCCTGGGGTGATTCAGCATACTGCTGCTCTTGGGAAAGTAGGCAGTTCTTCCCTGGTCCATGTATATCAGTAATCTTAGAAAGGAGACAAAGTCTTAATGAGAGATGGCCCAACTGAAAAAGTTTGACAGAACGCTAATGACTTTTGTAAAAGAAAGTTGAACTGCTTCTTCAGTCTTGTGTATTTCGTAGTTGCAAGCATGTTTCTTATGAAATCACATGCAAGCCTTCCACCTGCACCTGAAACACTGGGACTATGTGTTTTCCTTTCTACAAGAGTCTGCCCTCACATCTTTTGTCTGGGAGCAATCTTTGGGTGTACTGAATTATTGAGTTGGAATCCAAATTTCAACAGCGAGCTGCTGGAAGTAAATGACAATTCTTTTCCATGGGAAGGAGAGCACGTAGCACCAGTGCTTCAGGTGCAGGTGAGAGGCTACCCAGGGGAGGTAAAGGCCAGCCAGATTTCTTTTCCTGGCAGCATTTGTCTAGGAGCAATTCTTGGATTTACCTCTTTATTTTAGTTCGATGAGAGCAGAAAACTTTGAGCTGCAAGCTGAAAAACCCAAAGCTCAGTGATGAATGCTGTAGGAGTATCAAGAGCATCAGTTAGGGAAATTAGTACCTCAGTCAGGTTGTTTGTGATAGCTGTAGAAGTGCATTATTCTTCAGAAGTAAGAAAAAGTTCTGTGCTTTTTGTCATTGTCAGACTTCTAGTTTTCATTTTCAAGGTCTCACATTTCATGTATTCCTTTGTGTTTATGGCTCAATCAAGTTTTATTCATCTCTGATTGTCCCACTCTATGCTGCACTCACCTTGAGTACCACATCCAGTTTTGGGCAACACAATATTAAAAAGACATTGAGTTATTAGAGAGCATCCAAAGGAGGAACATGAGGATGGTGAAGGATCTGGTGGGAAAACCTTAGGAAGAGTGGCTGAGATTTGTGTTCAGCCCAGAGAAGAGGAGACTGAGGGGAGACCTCATTGTGGACTTCAACATCTTCCCAAGGGGAAGCAGAGGGGCAGGCACTGATCTCTTCCCTCTCATGACCAGGGACAGGATATGAGGGAACAGCATGAAACTGAGTCAGGAGCTGTTTAGGTTAGAAATCAGGAAAAGGTTCTTCATCAAGAGGGTGGATGGGCACTGGGACATGCTCCCCAGGGAAGTGGTCAGAGCACAAGACCATCCCCAAGAATGACACCCATGTGCACAAGAGCATTGTCCAAAAGCTTCTTGAATTCTACCAAGCTTGGTGCTGTGACCCTGAGAAGCCTGTTGCAGTGCCCAACCACCCTCTGAGTGAAGAACCTTTTTCTAAAATCCAACCTAAACGTCCCCTGACACAATTTCAGGCCATTCCCTTGGGTCCTGTCACTGGTCACCATGGGAGATATCACTGTCTGCCCATTCTCCTCCCCTCACGAGGAAATTGGAGATTGTGATGAGGTTCCCCCTTCAGTCTCCTCTTTTACAGGCTGACCATACTGAATGGCATCAGGCTCTCCTCAGACCACTTCTCCTCAAGGCCCTTCACAATCTTCGTTGCCTTCCTTTGGACACTTAATGTCTTTTTTATATTGCAGTGACCAAAATTGCACACAATATTCCAAGGTGAGGCTGCCCCAGTGCAGAGCAGAGTGGGACAATCCCCTCCCTTGCCCAGCTGAGGATGCTGTGCCTGATGCCCCCAGGACAGGGTTGTCCCTCCTGGCCCCAGGGCACTGCTGGCTCACGTTCAACTTTGCATCAACCAGGACTCCCAAGCCCCTTTTTGTGGCACTGCTTTCCAGCATCTCATTCCCCACTCTATACATATCCAGGGTTGCTCAAGCCCATCTGTGGAATATGTCACTTTTCCTTGTTGAACTTCACTTAGCTGATGATTATCCAATCCTCTAATTTGACAAGGTCTCTCTGCCTTCAAAGGATTCAACCACTCCCCCCAATTTTGTATCATCTGCAAACTTGTTTGGTATCCCTTTCAGTCCAAGTGATTTATGCAGATGCTGAAGAGCAAAGGGCCTAAGATGGAGCTCTGAGGAACCCCACTAATGACAGGTCACCAGTCTGATGTTACCCTATTCATTCTGAGTAATTTCTGGATAAAAATGAACAATTTCCTAATTCTATCTAGATTATTTTTTCTTTTTTAAAATACTAGCTCTTTCATTTTAAGCTACAGAAATTTATTCTAGCTTCAGAAATAATTAGGATCCAACTAACCTGTCAATTGCTTCAGTGATTGAAATCTCCACAGGTTGCTGGTGGTTCTTGATTGTCCTGGCTGGCATCTGGAGACAGCTCTTTTTGTATTTCTGGTCAAAGTCCATGTTTGGAATACAAATGGCATCTTCATGCGTAAGTCAAATACAGATTTAAAATTCTTTCATCAAGGCAAGTTGATAGTTCTGAAATGTCTGTGAAATAATACAAATCCCTGTATTGGGATATGGATTCACTTCAGCTATGTATGGAACTAAAAATTCTAACTGTGGTATTTTTTACCCATGTTCCTATATCTCAGTGAAATTATCAAAGCTCAGTAGATGCAACTGCTTTAAGCTTAATTATGGTAACATTAACTAGAAAGAAATATATATGAAGAGTTTAATCAGATTCTCTGGTTGCTTATGGTTGAAACTCATGCCATTAATTTGTCAATTATGTATTCATTGTTAATGGCATCAATGTTTGCTAGCCTCAGCCTAGCCATGCTCTCTGTGTATATCACGGGACTCAGATATATGAATATGATAAAGATAATTTTCCAGGTTAATATACTCAGCTCTTTCTCATGCTGTAAATAAATGATTGTGTGATTAATTCTCCTAACAAGTGCTAAAAGGGTGAAGTTAGAGGAGTGGTATCCAGTGAAAGGAACAAAAGGGGCAAAGTCCACAAACTTGAATATAAAAACAATTCAACCTGAGAAAAAAAAAAAAATCCCATGAGGGTAGTCAAATACTGAAGCAACATTCCCAGGCTGGTTGTGGAGTTTCCTTCCTTGAAGATTCAGAACTTCCCTGGACAAGATCCTGGGCAAGCCTGCTTCAGCTGGCCCTGATTTGAGCAGAGGAGGGTGAATTAGGTCCCTTCCAACCTGCAACCAATATTGCAGCTGACATTTCAGTGGTGTAGCAGAAAACAATAGAGAGCACTTTTGGTTTATTTTTCACTGAAGTGTGTTTCTTCATGCCCAGCTGAGTGTGTCACTCAATGCCATTTATATTTGAATTGTTGTGCCAGAAATCCTTAACAAAGCTAACATCTGATTTCAGGTGATTCTCATTAAATGACTTGTGATCCTTTTTCTGTTTATTGTATCTGAATGTTCTGAATCTGCAACTAATCTTAAACTGAATCTTTACAGTGTAACACCCAGAGTTCTTGTAAAACATAACAGGAAGCTCTTTAAATGTTGCAATTAGTATTAATGAGAGTTTGATACTTAGGTCAAGGAGAAGGATCTTTTGTCACTGTGTGCAGATAGGTTACAAAAACATTTATTAAGAGAATACTTAAGAGCTGTATTAAAATAAGAATTGGTAATACACTGGTCACATTTCAGAAGCATTTTTAAGGTGCTAATAAAAAACAGAGAAGAGAAAATAAAATTTTTTAAAAGTGTGAATAATGATTACTATGGCAAACTGTACTGTGCTATAAGAAGACACACTCTCTGCTATAGCAACATGTGATTTGATAACATGGGAAAACAGAGGATTATTTCAAAAGAATTTGGTCAACTTGTGCAGTCTTCAGAGAAATCAAATATTATAAATTTTTTTTCTCTAACAGTTGGGAAATGAAGTACACACTTTATGTGCAGTGTGCTACTTTAAAAATTGAGAAAAAAAGCTAGAATTGTGGTAATATTCTACAAAATATTTTTTTACTTTTGTTGCAGTCATGCAAACCACTGAAATATATAGCAGTAAGGGTTGTGCATCCCACCCTGCAAAAGTATTAAACATAATTTAATTTTTAAATGTAACCCTATCCCTACCACCTATCTGTCCACTCTGTTCTTCACACCTTTAAGTAAGGATGGCTTGCAGTCATGCCTAACTCTGTAAGTCTAAGTGTATTCCTAATGTCATGCCAAGAGTTTTTTAATTGTACATGTAATGGATTTTTCTTTTTCTCCAGGGACCATGGAGAACACTTAAATTGCAGTTTTTATAATAGGCTTTCAATGGTGGAAAATGTTTAGGGTGCTTCTTTGATGGTATGTTTCTCTAGACCAAATCTTTCTGTGTTTATTCACATGTCAGTAAAAACCAAACAGCTTTTATATGTTTTACTATATTCCTGATGGTACTTGTTTGTGGCTTTTTCCTCACTTTTTTCCTGAAATGTCCTACCCAGCTGAAGCATAGTCATCTAAGTAGGATTAAAAGTCCAGACTTACAGAAATATATTCCCTGTAATATTTCTACTAAGGTTACTCCTAATTTCCTGCACAAGCAGTTTGTTGCTCACTCATAATCTATTTATTTTCCAGCTGCAAAGGGCAGACTAATCTGATTTTTTTTATTTTATACTTGTGTGGTTAGTTTTTTTTCTCATTTCAGTAATTCCGTGGATTTTCTGTGGGTATGATCAAGCAAAATAGGAAGACTGAAGAGAATGATTAATAAAATATACTTTAAAATAGCATATGAGTACATTGAGATGCTTGAATGTACCTAGAAGAGGGCTACAAAATTGGTGAAAGGGCTGGAAGAAAGGTCTTGTGAGGAGTGATTTAGGATACTGCGTTTGTTCTCATTGAAAACATCCTCCTTGCTCTTTGCAGCTTCCTGAGGAGGGGACATGGAGAGGTGCTCACCTCTTCTCCCTGGAAGGATTTTTTATTACAAGGAGTGTTTCAGCAGATCAGTTCTTTTTGTGCATAACACAAGATCAGTTAAATTTAAACAGGAATATTTGTGTGCCTATGCTACCTCTGAAACCCTGTAGTGGCTTGACAGCAGCTACTGCAATTTTTAGAAATATATTTAAGATTATTTTAACATAAAACAATTAAAACATGAAGTGTTACTACACTAATATCATCAAGAAATCTCAGCAATAAGTTTGATAAACTTTTAATTAAACACTGAAGGAAATAGTACCTAATTTTGTCCACCAGGAATGATCAGAGCTTTTATTTGACTCATCACTACATGAACAACAGAAATTCATTCTTTAATGTTGCTCTCACGTTATAAAACCATACTCATTAACAGAATCTTGTGGGTTTCATTTTGTGTTATATCTAAATAAAAAGTATGACCATGGTCAGAACTCACCCTCTGGTGACTTCAGTGGGCTTGCCAGAAAACTCTGTTTCCTGATTAAAGACCCTTCAGGATTCACCCTCTGGGATCAATGGGAATAAATGGTCACAATACCCAAGTTGGACACACATATTAGACAGCTGAGATTTCTTATTCTGTCTTTTATAATGTGCAGTTCAAAGATAAACACCTCATTCCCTGTAGCAGTAACGCTGAAACCATTGAATAATGGCATTGTTGTAAGTTTTGAGATATTTCTGATAGCAAATTTCTGCCTCTCTAAGTATCCAAAAGAGGATAAAGTAGAACAGAGACACATATGAACAGAATTGGCAAAGAGGCATTTGCACATTGTGTACCTCCTCACTGGACTATTGACTGCAGATGAAGGTATGGAAATCAAAAAGGGGTCTGGAGCATATTTTGTGGTTAAATATAGACATGATTCTCACCTTGACCACACAGAAACTTTACACCTATTTCCATAGTGGACTACCTTTAAACCCTGAGGTTTTGCAAATTCTGTACCTGGAGCAACACCTGTTCTGAAAGAGAGGCTTCCACCCATCTGCATTATTGCTGCCTTCTTGAGAAGGCAAAAATTACCAGGTTGCCAAAACTCAGTGAAGGACATCTGCTTTCACATTCTTTATTGCATCTCTCCCAGTTAGATAGAAGTGTACTCTTGATTATGATTAACCTCCATGTTTCTTTATGTTGGTTCAGTATCTTTTTTTAATGTATTGATTCCCCATTTAATTTTAAGATATCTATTGTATTTGCTAGGAAACTAATCATATTTTGTCTTTAGACTCAATAAGAAAAGAATTATGAGTTCCAGAAGACCAGTAAAGAATTAGTGAGGAAGCTACTAGGCTGTGACAGAAAATGCATAATAAATAAGCACAATATATAATCTGCTGCATAAATATGAAGTTATATATTGGCATCTGAGTAACTTTCTAAATTCAGCTGAACTCCTCATGCACATGTCAATACAATATAAAAACAAACTTACAGTATTCTTGATCCAAATAGCAGACATGAGACAGAAGAGGCAGTATGCTCTTCTGCTCTGATGAGAAGCTTCTATTTATTGGACAAATAGAAGAAAAATGTAGATGGTTCTTTCTTGGCTGTCTGCTCTAATGTATCATGATAAAGCTTTGAGACCACTACTTTAAAATAATCGTGATGATATATGGGTGATGCTCTTTTTAAAGTGATAGTTGAAGAAGAAATGTTTTAAATATTAATAACTTTATGAAAATAGGGACTCTGGTGTATTACAAGAGCTGATGCCATTGAGTGTCGTGTTGCAAAAGACCTCGTGCTGGTGTGGTGTCTTCCCACTCTTCTTTGTACCCAGGGGACCCTGTTAAGTTCATTACACTGGATTAGATTCCTTGGTTCAGGTGGCTTTAGAATTGTTCTTGGGTTTACTAACATCATGTGGTGTTAATTTAACTGGGGACACCCAACAGAATCCTGCAAAGATGGGTGCTTGGCTATAGGGAGCAGTTTCTGCAGCAGAATGTGCATAAGCAGATGTCAGTAATTCTGCTGATCTCAAGGGAGATGGGCCCAGGCAAGGCACAGGTCACACTGCTGCATTGTGAGGGGATTGCATTGAAGTAATAAGAGTAATGGAGGAGAGTGAAAAGCCTGAGGATGCACCTGAACCAGTAAATTAGTTTTGAAATCTGTACAGCTTCAATTATCTCTATGGAAGGTCCTCCTTCTCCCCGCCTGTCATTTTTTTTACGAAGCTTCTCTTATTTTTTTAATTAAGCTTCTGAGACTGCTATTAACAAAATGCTTATCCAGGTTATGCTCATCCAGTATAGCATTTCCTGTCAGCTGCTTCACAGAGGTGTTCAGAAGCTGGTAGTACAAAATTGATGGCAAAATCCAAGTTTTTGCTTCCTCCCACTTTGCCTCTAGCTGTGTTATAACTAATTTGAGTGAAACACTTAATTATCTATTAGCCAAGGCTATAATATAAAATTAGTCACAGCCCTCTATGAAAAATAGCTAACAACTTTCTCCTCATTAAAAATCAAACACAGACTTACCCATTATATTGGTACAAAGTGACTGGAGTAAAATCTGTTTGAATGAATATATTAAAATTAATCTGAAAAAAAACCCTAAATTAAACCAGAAGAACCTGGAATGGAATGGCCATTTACACTTTAAAATTTATTTCCCAAAGATTATGAATGCTTAAGAAAGACTTCACCTTTCATTTCTACCTTTGAATTTCTTAATACATGGGTGGGATAATACTTAATTTCTCACTGGGCATAAAGGGCTTCATTAGAACACAGATCGATCTTCAATTGTAGAATTAAATACCATTTTTTAAAGCAATATGTATCAGATTATTCTGAGATATACATAGTTATAGTCAGTAAAGCAAATTCATGGTCAACAGATACTAAGGTCAAAAAGTGGATACAAACCCTTTAACATCTCAAGTCAAACAGCTGTGGATATTGGGAAAATACAATGGGAAATGTACCCCAGAAAGTGGCTAAATTCCTAAATGGAATCTTCTATGGCTTCTGTAAGAACTGTGGTCTTGATAAATCAGTGTTCTTAATGGGATATTCCTTGTGTTCTTCGCTAAAAAACTTTTTACTCTTCAAGTATTATAAAATATGGAGATTTTAATGTGTATCTGCTTTACACACTTGTTCTTTGGTTAGTGTGATAGTTTGTTTTGGACTCACACATCACAGTGAAAAGGAGAGGAAAAAATAGATGCACAAGAGCATAATGTCTGTCTACACCTTTCAGACAGATCAGCACTTTCATGATTTTGTTGTGAAATCTCTACTGTTCTACAGAACATCACAGTGAAAACAAGACTTGAAATTCCAAATATGTTGCTTAATTTGAAGCCCCGGGGGTTCCTTGAAATGCCTTAGCTTCAGTTGATATTTGGATCATCTTTTTGTAGAGTTTTTTTCAGGGTCACTTATTATTGTGGGCTGAGGAGACAGCTTCAGTCAAGCAGAGAGGGCTCCCACTGAGTAAATGGCAGGAGCATTACCTCACAAACCAAGATGGATTTCTTTGGTACAGCTTGGCTGTCTGACCGACAGCCTGGTGCCTGCTTCCTGTTCACTGAACCCAAATTAGATATGGTTTGTTTAACATACTTCCACTTTCTGGTTTCACATAATAATCACCTTGGTTGTACAGCCCAGCACCCAGGAAGAGGCAAGACCAAAAAGGAATACTTGCAATGCTCATGTTTCTTGCTCCAAATTTTTTGTTTCTACTTATTCTGGAAATCTGCCAAGATTCCCTTGTCTGCAGGACAACACAGACGTCTACATGGTTTAACAGCTTTAAATAATGTACCAGCTAAATACTGGAATGGACATCCAGTGCATGAGTGCAAAAGCTTGGCCCTCAGCATTTAATGCATAAATGAAAGGCTTGCTGAGTGATTTAAAGAATCCCTTGTGCCCTGTTTTGTCAGAATTTTAAAATTTTTTTTTATGCTGCTAGTTTGCACTTTTATCCTTTTTTCTTTTTCTTTCTTTTTTCCCCTTTCCGATGTAAAATCTTTGCTTCGTTGGCATTAATTTAATTTATTGCACTGATTTTCTTAAGGATTTTTCTCTCTTATGTGAGCAGTGTTGGTTTTCTTTCTCTCTCAAAAAAAAAATAATCCCCAAAAACTTGCTTTAGTCAATTTATTAGTATAAGCCAGCAGCAAGTAAAATCCCATTATTGCTGATTGCATTTAAAAAGACAACGCATTTTTTCACCTCTCGTAGTACATGAGCAAAGTTCCCATGTAGCAGGTGGTTGTAATTAATTTGGAATTCAGTTTGGCTGGCAAATTCCTTTCTGTTCATTGCATAATTTCACTGCTACAGTCCCAAAACAGTGGTGGGTAACAGCGAGAGAAGTCTCTGGTACTCTGGTATAAATCTTGGAGAATTTCCCCTAAGTCCTGCTAAAGCAAGCTGCTACTCTGAAAATTAAAATCATGCAGGTTTGGGAATCCCTGACACTCAGGTCATAGGACTGAATGACATAAAAATCTTCAATAAACATAATGTACAAAATGCAAAGTGCCTCAATGGTTTTTAGCTGACCTCTATGATGTAAAGGATCATGTGAAGAAGTCTCACATATCCACCTCTAGTTTTCAGAGGGAATCACTTTAGCCAAACTTCTTGTCCTTATTTTTCAGGTATGTTGGATGATTTTCCACAGAATTTTGTGGCAACAGTAAACACAGATACTTAGCATCAGCTGCAATAGTAACAGAAATAATTCTGAAAGCCCTTGTGGAGATGGCTGCCCATGCACTACCATGGAGGAAATACGTGCAGCTCTGGCACAGAAAGCTGCCTGTCCTGCATTGGTGATTAAGTCTTGCAAAATGATGCAAGGCGGACTTTTCTCAAGTACCAATATTTTGTAGGCTTTCCCAGGTTCATTGGTCTTGCCAAAGAAATGATCATAAAATCAAAGACATGGTAATGCTTTGGAATAGAAGACAACATTTCTCAAAACTGAGATATTGGCAGTGACGTGTAATCGATGTTCTACTAAAACCAATCAGTTGGCTTTATTATTCAAATAGCTAAGTGTTGATAAATTATACAATTACAGAGTGCATTCAAAGCCCGTGTTAGATTAAATGGGTGGCTGCTGTATATCTGCTATAAAAGATAAATCACAATGCACTATTAATTGAATAAGTGAAACACAGAATTGCAAAACTTTCATTCCCTCCAGGTGCTGAACAGAGCTTTTTTCTTCATTCCTAACCTATGTACTTGCAACAAGGATGCTTTAACAGCTATTCAAAAATGTTTTCTACCACATGTCAGTAAAGCTGAGTAAAACCCTCAAATTTCTCATTAGCAAATGGTGTTTTATCTCCACTGTGAAGCTTCTCACAGGGAATACCCATTTTTCTACTAGAGCTGGCCTTGCAAATCCCTCAAAACCTGAAATTTTGCCTCTTTTAGTCATACTATCTATCATGACAATTTCACAAAAATCTCTCTAATTGCAGGGAAATTTCAGTGGCTGTTAATGATTGAATAACTTAATTCAAATACCATGACTATAAAAAAAACCAACCCACCACATCTCAAGCTATAGCCACATGGTCACTTTGAATCTTGCCCACTGACTTTTACTCTTGCGATAGACAGGTGCATTTTTCAGATAAGTGGTGTTTTTTATGTGAATCCTCAGTGTAGTGCTTCACCATTTGAAATATTCTCAGGCTAAATCCTGAAGTCATGTGAAGATACAGAGAACATGTCCCCACCATAGTGCTTTCTTGCCATTACCAGTGGGCTGAACAGGGGAATAGGTGCTTCAAAAACACCAAATTGTTCAAGTTGTCTGAATTGTCATTGTCAGCTGACTGAAAGGAGACCCTCTTCACACTGATATTAATTTTCCATTAATATTTTCTTTTACCTTTCAATTATTTCATATCGTCCCAGTCAGTGAAATGGTGCCTCCTTTCATCGTGTTCCTTTACAAACAGTCGAGGGCTTTCTTTCCAATTCATATTGCTAATAAACTGTATATAATAGCTTATACTGATGGAGGAAACCAATCACTTGGTGTAGGTTTATAAAGACCACTGTATCATTTTATCTTCCACTAAAGGGCTTGCCCACTGTCACGCAATAAACAGTGTTTAACTGTAAAACATGACCACAGGGTCTGTCCAGGATGCTTTCTTGAGATAAAATCCTCATTAGGTTAATGTAAGATCACTGGCTGTAGCCTACATTTTATTTTATATAATGAGTTCCTTTTTATACAATAAAGCTTATGAGAGAAGAAATTATTGGCTCATAGGGTAGAGATGGATGAATATAATAACGCTTCTGTTAGAGGGATTTATGATGTATATTTAGCATTGCAGACAAGATACTAAATCACTGCCACAGCCAACGTGAAAGATACATTAGTTGTCATTTGTTTTTACCAGCTTCTCTAAGTCCTTCTCAGATGTCATTCTAGAGATCTCTAAATCAGTCCCATTTTGTGTTATTAAAAAGTCTATTATACATTCTAATGCAGCTCTAAAATGGTAAATTATTTCACTTTCATTGTTTTTGATACCATTAATATCTACTCCCTGTTCTATGATATTTATACAAGATAGAAGAAGCCCTAGTGCCAGTGTTGTGAAAACAATACAGTAATTGGAAAGGCAGATAAAATGTGAGAAATGCAATAGGGATAAAATTTCCCCAGTTTCCTGGGACATCCATGCAAACTGACAGTATATTCTTTGGTCAGATGCTGCTGTTAATATTAAAACAGAAAAAGACATTATTAGTTTGGAAAGGGCTTGGAAGGGCAGATTCAGTATTAGAAGGGCGGATTCAGTATTGTACTACATGAGCTATGTCCATAATGCAGACTGTGATAATATCTGTAGTCAGAAGAATGCATGCAATTGGATTTTTTTTTGTTGAAACTTCATAGGACCATCCATGGGCACACTCATTGAGACCAGTGTACACTCATGAGTAGAGATATCACAGAACTTGTTGTAGTATATTTTTGCCCTGCTCAAAATTATCAGATTAAAAAAAAATTAAGGCTTTTAAACAATGGAGAAGGTTGGGGGACTTAAAAACTCAAAGAATGAAAGCAATGCCATTTAGTGAATTCTCATAGCTCATATTCTTCAGTCTAGACCTCAAGTAACTAAATATGGTACATCAAAATGCTCCTTTGATCGAGACTCTCTCCATTCGACGCAATTTTTTTATCTTGGAAAAAAAAAACTTAAAAATAATTAAGAGTGTTTTGTTGTAATGTATGGCAATATCTTCCAGGTATTTCAGAGAGGTTGAGATATCAGAAATGACTTTAGTTAAGAGGGAATACAGGTTGTATGGGAAAAGATTGCGTACTGAAGAGAAAAGGCTGAAACCCAAGATTGAAACCAAATAAATGAAAGTTCCTCTTGTAGCTCTCAGAGGGAAAAGTGGAGAGCACCATCACTACCAGGCTTGTTTTCTTTTAAGTAATATTTTGCTTGGTCTTATTCAGTTCACATGGGATGTATTTTGCTCAAGTGCATGGATACAGTGATGACTGGTTAATAATAGACAATTTTGTGTATAAAGGCTTCAATTATTTTCCAGCTTGTCTGAACATGTTTTTCCTTATTTTCTTTATGCTATTACTTTAGGAGTTATTGAGATATAATTGATTGCTGGGATTAAACCATACCCAAGTGACTTTCAGATATTTGTTATTCATGATATTCTCCTCATTTTAAATTAACCTGTGCTGAACAAGAATGTGTGTTAATTGCCAAAGAGAAATATTTGAAGTGGCTGGCAAAGTTTTATGACACACAAGAAACTTGTCGCTATGGTGAAGAAAGTTGAGGACATCAGTTATTACAAAAACAGATTTATTTCATCTCTTTTACTACCACTTATTCAAAAATATTGCAGTTCTGAAATGTGGATTTGTTCCACAGATGCTGAGTTTCCTCTGGCAGAAGCTAGAAAACAGTGTCGCTGTGGCTCGGAGATGTAGATTAGTCTGAAGCTTAGTCTAACACAGCTACAAGTCTTCTAGATTCCCTGAGAAGAAAATGGTAAGTGTCTTTTTTGCCTTTTTTTATCTTTCCACACTGGCTGCAGTTCAGCACTCAGAATACAACATGTCCCACACCATTTATAGGGAACTCCCCGCAGGAAAGGCTCAACAAGCATGTCTCTGTTTTCACTCATCAGGAATACTGATGATAATTATCTAAGGGTGATGACAAAATGAAGGAGGAAAGCTGTTAGTCAGTTTTCAAATCTGGAAACATGGCTTTTGCATTTACTTAAGATTTGAAAAATAGGCCCAGACATGGTGAACAGTGCTTTGTGCACATTTGCAGTATCATTGACAGCTTCCTTTTAATAGGAATAATGCCCTCTGAGGACCAAAGTACCTCTTTGTCTTGATTGCCTGAGGACAGAAGCATCTAGGATAAAAAAGATAGTAGGAATTAAATAATTCTAAGTCCCATTAACTCTAACAACTCTAAAGCACAAATAATGCACACTCAAACCAATCATTATTTATAATGATTTCTGTAACTATAGTATAAAGTCTGAACTAAACCCAGATAAAAATCAATATGAGACCACATAAGTAGTGATGTGTATTCTGGAGTTGGTGTGGAATACAGAAAATGGTTACAAGAGGATATATTCATTAAAATCTGGGAATTCATGTTTCCAAAAGCATCTTATTTAAAAAAAAAATAAAAATTAGCTTGTATAGAGTCTTAGAAAATGCTGACTTGCAGGGATCACTGAGTCTAACTCCTGGCTCTGTGTGGGACACCCCAAGAATCACACCACGTGCCTGAGAGCATTGTCCAAATGCTTCTTGGACTCAAGACTGGATTGGAACTGTGGCAACTTCCCTGGGCATCCTGTTCAACAAATCTCATCCCAATGTTCCTCCTTTGGATACTCTCTAACAACAATATATTTTTAATATTGTGTTTCCAAAACTGCACACAGTAGTCAAGGTGAGGCTGCACTGGTGCAGAGTAGAGCAGGACCATCACCCCTTTTTCCTTTTTCCTTTTTTCTTTTTTCTTTTTTCTTTTTTCTTTTTTCTTTTTTCTTTTTTTTTTTCTTTTTTCTTTTTTCTTTTTTCTTTTTTCTTTTTTCTTTTTTCTTTTTTCTTTTTTCTTTTTTCTTCTTTTTTCTTTTTCCTTTTTTTACTTCTACGTCTCACTGTATTTGCAAAGTGTTATTGCCAATGTTTTTGTGTATGTATATATGTATGTGTGTCACCTATATGTACAAAGGGAATGTCGAGGCTACAGTTTTAGCGCTTGTATAGATGCACAAAATTAACAGATTTTACAAATGGATTCCAATTTCTTAATCAATTTGAAATCCTATCTGCTTTTACTTCTGAAAAGAGAATGTATTTATTTTTCCCATGCTGTATATACACACAAATATGGCAAGAAAAATCCAAACATATTTCTGGCACTGTGAGTATGGAAAATTAACACTGAATTTAACAATTTTGGATAATTGCGGTTGTTGAGGCTTTGGCATATGTTGAATTTTCTATTAAAAAAAATCTGTTGCAGACAACCACTCCATTTACAGTTTACTGTTAAGTATGACTTTGGACAATGAAAGCTGTATGAGTGCTCTTGCATGAAGATTGGCACACTAAGAGTTGTTATAAGTAGAGAAATAAAACAACATTGAAATTATCTCATATGTTTCACAATTATTACTAGAAAGAGACTGCACATTCTCCTTAAAAAACATTCTGAATCTGACAGAAGTGCAGGGAATGGATTAAAAAAAAAAAAGGGTAGAAAAAGAACAGAAAAAAAAGAGTCACACAGTAGTCAGATAAGATTTTTCATCTGTGGACTTGCACTGCACTTTTCTTCAACTCAATTGAAAATGATTCAGTGAGTGAACCTGCTGGGAATGAAGTGGGTGTTTCCAAGTGTCAGTCAACAGAAAAATGATAAAAATGCTGCAGAACCCAATGTGGGTTTTCAGAACTAGGAAATGAAATGACAGTGTCCTTTTTATTCAATTCAGCTTAGTCTCCTGTAGTATTTTAAATGCTTGCAAATTTTTAAGAAGTTCAACATGAACAAAATGTTGAAATCCACAGTAGGTCACTGTTTTATTCTATGAAATCCTAACGCCAAGAAAATAGTGAAATATTTTTTATATAGATTCTACTGCAAGTATCTTCCTGTGCATCTGATACCGTAACACTATTATCTGCTCCCCTGTCAAAAGAATCTTTCTAAACTTACATAATTCTAAACTCTCAGTTCTTATTTGAAGCCATAAGAAAAAAATGTCATGTAAAAAACTTAATTATAAGGAATATTATTGTCATTATTGATATTGGGGAAAATAATCTGGAAATTCTTTTCACACGAGTGAACATTATAACACCTGATTCATTAACGTATGTTAAGTGGCCACAATGAATAATCTCTTTTAATACTGCAAAAAGAGAAGGAATGATTTCTGATTTTCTGCAGAATTAGTGAGTAGTAGATTCAGTGCTGATGATGTTCCTTTTGCCCACTTTGCTCAGTTCCTCCTCTGCAGGACTCTTTCTGCACTGGTACACGGGGCAAGCAATCTGGTTTATCTGATAAAAAGGTCCAGAACTAGGGAAGGATATAATTTCATATTTTAAGCTCATTTAGTTTTGCCTAGCCTTTGTCTAATTTTGCTTCCTTCAGGAATAAACATGGTAGTACTGCTATCCTTTCTATTAGCAACCATATTTGAAAATCAGTAAAAATTCCTAATTTTTGCAGCAGTTTCTATTGGTATATAGATTTTAGAGATACCTTATGCCTCAAAAACTTCTTATACCAACCTAAAAACCATTAGAAATTATGCCAATGTGTACTAAGTTCTCCTAAGTCAAACTTCTTAACAGAACTGTAATTATTTGCCATCTTTGTAGCTCCAGAGTACAACTGCATGGCTAAAAAGTGAAGGTGATGAGAGAGTTAGATGGATAAAATGTGAACTTTAGAAATCTCAGTCCAAATAAACTGAGTTCTTATTAGGCTGATTGAGTTACATACTTGTGTTTGGAATGCTCTACAGGCTTAAATACATGCTTAAACATCAGTAAAATTATGTGAAAGACCACAGAGTATTCTGATGCTAAAATAGTGAAGTAAAATTAAAAACCAAGAAGGTAATTTTTTCCTGGTTGACAAAAATTACTTGCTAGCTTGTAGCATCTGTTCAATGACGTTGTCTTAACAGTCACTTCAAAGCCAAAGTTTCTGTAGTGGTTTCCCAGAAAATCTTTGTCCAGGTAGCATTAATTGATATCAGAGAGTTGAATATTAGCTACGGAAAATTTCTGGCTGACCTTTACTAACCAGACCAAAGAAGTGCATGGTAACACCATGTGGCTGTGGCCAAGAAGCTTCCATCAGCACACCCATGCAGCTGGAAGGTGGGAGAGGGTGCCCAGAAGTCACAGATCTGCCTTGGACTACAAACACCAGAACAGCAGGTGTACACGTGTGTGCAAAAGACCCAGCCTGCATCATACAGAGACAGTGGGAAAAGGTAACTGGCCTTCTGCAAGAGGCCATCTCTTTGATACTCTTTTTTTGGATCAAATTCCATACAGATTTTAAATCCTTAATGTGAATTTTGCTAATTTATGGTGGGACACTGAACAAACTTATACCTCCAGCTCATTCGACATTGTACAGGCTTTGGTATTTTATCAAATATGGCATGGTGTTCTAATATCTTTTAAAACTTTTTAAAATTATGATAGTAGCCACAAGGTTCAAAAAGATGAAACTGGGAAGTCAAGTTCTCCGATGTTAGGTAACGACAGGATTTCCGTGCAACCTGAATTTTAACAATTTAAACTGTGTGCAGAGACTGTTTAAAGTCTGAGACTTTCAGATTCTCACCTGCAGTTGTGACAGCAGTGATTTCCAGAAGCCTACATTCTTCTCTGCATCAGTGGGTAGTGGTGTAGGCTTTCAAGTGACTTCCAGGAACAATTTTAAATTTACTTTATATTTCCTTTCTTTCATTTTATCGCAGTCAGTTTTGAAAAAGAACACCTGCTCCACCTTGTCAGTAAGTATTGATTAAGTTCTGCTTCTCATGTACAGTCATGACTGAGGAGCAAAAATAGTACAAATTGTTTATTTAAAATTATAAAATACTGCTGAAAACATAAACTGACAACATCACTTCTCCTGTTTCCTGGATTATCAGTCTTTGATTTCCAAACTTAACATGGATAATTTTCTAGAAGTTTATTTGAGACAGCTTTTTGTGGTGAAGATTTCATATGAAGAAAGAAATGTCACCAGTGCACATATTTTAGCTCATATTATGAAAAGAGACGTGGGCTCTGTTTCCAGCCTTGACATGATATCTGTGTAAACACTTGGCTGGATCAATAAGGCTGTCTTTGATTTTTTCCTCTAAAAAAAGAATACTGATATCTGGTCTTCCTTTTTAAATATTCTAGGTTTTTAAAAATACCTCCAGATACTGAGGTGTGATGTGCTTAATTTGAAGAAATTAATTAAGGAATCAAATAGAATCATCTATCTCAAAGACTCCCTGGGAGGCTTATTTTGGTTAATTCCATCTTTCAACTGCTGTGCCCTGTGAAGTCATTGAGTAGATCTGTGGTTTTCTTTCAGAGAGGAGAAAAATGGCCAAATGAGATTAAATTAATGGGTTTCCCTTTATTCAGCTGCAGTCTTTTCAAGAGACTTGATTGATGTTTTGCTGTTTTCACATTTCGTTGCATTCCTTGGCATTTGAATGAATTGTCAACATTATGTCTTGAATAGTCTGTAAATTATAGCATAAGTACTCCCACTTTGTTTACACATTGAATTTTGATTGATCTATCCATTTTATATTTCTTTAGTTTATAACTTTCCTAATTGCTAAGTATAATGGGAGCAATCAACCCCCAAATTATTTAAAGCAAAGCAGTGATTTAATCTGTTGTCTTTCATAGATGGCATGAGGTACTAAACCCCAGCCCTGTTGTAAATGGTTCTGAGAATATACATGGCTGAACATCATGTGAAGATGTTTTATTTGCTAGTTTTATTTTGTTTTTTAATGAGCCTGGTTTAAATGTGTGCCTCCTCACTTAGGTGAGAGTATCCCCCAACTGTGTACTGTTCTGTTTCTCTGCTTCTGGGATAAAGGTGATATAAATGAAAAGTGAGTGTAGAGGAGCCATCATGGCCACAACCTATGGAAAAAGTGTTACTGAGGCAAAGACAGAGGTAATGGGATCTGACAGTGTTAGTGATGTATCCTGAAGCTGGATTGTGTGAAGAGGACAGAGGAACAAAGGAAAACCCAAGGAAGAAGAAAAGGAAGAGAATGTGAGTGAAAGAAGGAGAAAATTTTCCAGTCTTTTCAACCTTGAGACTAATCCTGCTTACATGCTTTCTTTTCTTAGCAGTCAGTTTTACTTGTTCCTCTTCCCCTTCCCCTTTGCCCTTCGGAGGCAGAGAAAGAAAAAAGAGGAAAGAAAAAAGAATAGAGGGAAAAGCAAAAGTGCAACTTTCCTCATCGGAACCATGACTGTGAGATTGCTTCTCCTTTCAGGTGTTCTGGTGTGCTTAGTGTTGTTCTGGAATTGCACTTTTTATCTTGTCAGTAGCTGTGATGAGATAAACCTGAGAAAGGGTGTGACATACATGGCTGGTTTGAATTCTCTCTGTAACTCATTGTGTTTCTTATATGAACAAATATATTTTGTGCAAGTTGGAGTACATCACAGGAAAAAAATTGCCAGACTAAACTCAATATGCACAGAAACTGGTTGCATCCTTAAACCAGGCCAGTGTTAGAGATTGCTTATGGACATCAAGAATGAAATATTTCTAAATATGTGACCTGGATTTTTTATTCCCAGAACAATAATTTTTTTGTTCATAAGCATTCTTATTCTCTTTTCAGAAAATCTTATGCAGATTCTTGAGTGGAGTTTTTTTTATCAGTGGAGAACAGGATGAAAATGTTACTGAATCTGAATAATATTAGGCTCAGCTGAACAGCCACAGAAGATATCAGGCAATGGGAGACTCAAGCCTGAAAATACTGTATGAAGTGTGCCTCTTTAGTCTTCAAGAAAAGGTATGTCTCAACAGTAAATGTAAAGTTTGAGACATAGGTCAATAGAAAATACACCATTTTATTTTATAATGATTTAATATTCTACAATTAATAAGGAAACCTAATTGTTTCTGCACTTTTAGAAAATGCATCAACAATATGGGCAAGTCAGTGATAATTATTTTTCATTACATTCCTAATTCTGTTGTTTTTCAGCCTGTGGATCTGTGTCGACTCACACTGTTGGCTCTGCCCTTCTTTAGCAGTCAGGTGGTTGATTTTTCTTTCCCTACACCTTTGATTACCCTGCCACAAAAATGAAAGGAGCCTCATCAGATTTTATTTTAAGTCTGGGAACTTTTCCTACCTCTTGAACCTGAATGAATATTTAAGCAACTCATAATGCAACAATTGTTATTCTGAGGGAAAATAAAAAGCAATTCTCCTCTGAACATCTCTGTAGTCTGATGGAAAGGTAATGGCACTGCTGCAGACTAGAATAAAATCAAATCCTAATTGTTTTGGTGAATTTGACTTGCTAGCAAGTCATGCTTTAATCTCTGCATAAATTAGAAGCCTTTACTCTGTTTGAATTCCTGTGGGGTTGCTGTCTTTGGCTTCCATCTCCTTCATTCAGCTCAGCTAGCGAATGCTTTTGAATAATGCCATGATATTTCCATTAAAGAATTCAGAGTCGGTGAGAAGAAATGCGTCAAGCTGTTGATAAAATTTAGTCGAGGTGAGTTGCAGTTTTGAGCCTGAGGTCTGGGAGATTCCTCAAGCACTCCAAGGGGTGTTAGTGGAAAAGCTAAGGTCCAGGATCCAGGGGCAAAGCTGTTTGTCCAGAGTACCCACAGACAGAGCAAACTGGAATTCCAGTTACTGCAAATGCAGGTTCTGGTGATGGTGGCTGATGAAGAGGAAGGTTATACCAGTGATTGCAGTTGCTTTTGGGAAGGAGTTGAGCACAGAAGTGAAAGAAAGAAGTTTTAACATCAATTGGAAAGTGAGCTAGGGGAGGGAAAAGTATACATTCAAGAAGTTACAATCTCAGTATGTTCTTGGTTAAGCATTTCCTGTTTTCCCATTTTTTCTGTTCCTTAATATACCATATAAAAACTTTCTCTACATTAAGGCTGCTAAATAACCAAGCCCCACTTTACTAAGAGTCTGATTTTCTCAAGACAGAAACTACTGTTTTGATTTTCTTCATGCAAGGAATATGATGAAGGTCCTGATATTGCCAAAATGGAGTTGACAATTGCCATCAATGTCAAAACAATAGAACATATTGTAACACAAAAAGAAGAAATCTCTCAAATTCCTGTGGAGTTGTGTAGCTGAAACATATACATTCAGCCTATAAGAAATAATGTACATTAGTATGAGCTGCAGATTGTTAATTGGTTTGTTCGCTCTAAGGGGTGCAAAAACTTTAGGATGTTAATTTTTTAAAAATGAGAAAAACCTTTTTAAAAACAATTTTTTACCACCTTTACTAAAAGCTCTCTGACTACATGTGTAGGCATCCTAGAGTTCACACAAATCCTGCTATTTATCAATCTGCTTGTGTGACCTTGAAATGACCCTATCACCCTAACTCAAATCAGCTATATTCTTGGAAAGTGGCAGGAAAATGCCACTTGTGAAATGAAAAAAAAAATTTAAAAATGTTCTTTTCTGGGCAGCTTGAGTTATAAGATTAGATTATGGCTGGCAGAATCAAGGGCACCTAGGCATGGCACTTGATGATTATGATTTATGGGAGCATTAAAGAGGAATAAATCAATATATATTCTAAAAGTTCTGTTTTGCTGCAGTTAATCTAAACACCCTCCTTAGGTTTGTGATGACAGAGGAAGGCTATGTTGGTAAGAACTTTTCCTTTTTTCCTCACCAATAGTTTCAATAACTTCTAACGTACAAATCCAGCTTTGGAAAATGAACCTTTTGTGGCTTTTCCTTTTAAAGAATAAAAGCTAGTAGGTACAATTTACAATAAATTGGAGGTCAAATGTGACACCAGATAGACATCTGCTACAAACAAACAAAGTCACTGTGCACTACGTGAAGGTACTATTAGCAGGATACAAAATCAAAAGAACAGTCTCTCTAAAAATAAAGTCTTCCCTTCAGCCCTTTTTGACAATTATTTTCCTTGTTTTGAAGCCTGTAGCAAAGTGGTATCTTCAGCTGAAGATCTGTGCTAGTTTTAAGTTTATAACTTAGTCCATCATAAATCTAGTCAGATATTTGTAGCAAGTTAAAAACTGTAGACTTTCTGTCTAATGAACTCTATATGTTTTCTTGATACCATTTTATTATGTGGTTGACTGAAAGTATTTTTTCTGATTTTTTTTTTATTTTGTATAGGCATTTTTTTTTCTAGTAATATTAAATATTTTATTTCTAAGTGTTATAGAAAATAAAAAAATTACAATTATAAGATACACACATCCATATAGCCAAATATCTGTCTCTATATTGGCCATCCTATAAATGCCATACAATCTACTTAGGACTGGAATAGCTAAAGACACAATTAAGACTCTTATTATATAAACACTGTAATGCATTCTGACTAGAAGTTGTAAATTCATTTTATGCTTTTTATTTAGTTTCCATGCAGTCATTGATGGTACTTTTTAAAAATACTGCCACAAGATGTGGGGTTTTCTGAACATCCTTTTCTAAAACCAAACTTAAAACCAACCTCACAAATCTTAATCACCAGTAACTTAAAAACAGAGAGAGTAATGGGGTGTTTCACTGAATTAGTTTTGTTTCTAGAGGATTGACTTCTAGTTAGAGAGTAGAGCTTACAAAGAACTTCCATTGGAGTATCTACTGTAAAGTAAAAATCAGCTAATGGCAACATCTCAAAGAAAAAGAAATTATGGGAAAAGTTAGACCCCCATCAACCGTCCCCATTAAAAAAAAAACCCTTACATTATAGGATGGATTATATGGATTCATTATAGGATACATCATATGAAATATCATTTTCCAGAGTGGTTTAAGTGATTCAACATATGTACATCGTCTCTTAAATGCCGCCAAAATTAATTCCAACTGTCCAGAATGGCTGTAGCTATAATTAGAGATTGAAGAACTCTAATTACTTCACTATAGAATGTTAAGAAAAATACGGACTATAAAATAGTGTTACAAACATTTTTTGCTTCTGGAAAAATATTTCTGTATGGTTGTATTTTTTAATAGTATTTGAAATAAAAATGAATCTATAAATGTCACTGAAATTTGTATTGGAAGAACAGTAATGAACATAAATTATGGATAAAGTTCTATAAATTATTAGAAAACTAACACTGGAAATAATTGCTTTGTAAGTATCAATCAGTGAAACTTCACAATACTTTTATAAAATAGAGAAATGGTAACTTATTTGTTAACTTTGGCTACTTTGTTAGTATAAAGTATATTTGATGGAGCCCTTGACAATGTTTGGAAGAGAATGAGAGATCTGTGTTGCCACCCTGTTCTTAGAACATCACAATGTTTACTAGTAAGAGTTTGATTTTGTTTATAAAACTCATTTAGGTTCTAACTCTTAAAATGAAATCTCATCTCTCTTAAGACAATGATTTCCTTAGATCTCATGTATATCTTTACAATTAAACCAAACTTCATGAGTACTGTAGTTTAAGGTTGAAAAGGGTATTTTAAGTTATGAGGTGAAGGGAAGGGACTGTTCATGGTATAGTGCCTCTCCAGACAAGCACTTCAGTTATTAAAAGATGCCTGGAAGCAGTGCTGTAGAAGACTTTTGTATTTCACAATAAATGTACAGCTGAATTCACAGCATGCTAGAATCCCTGAAGAACAGGCAAAGGGTAAAGGTTGTAGTTTTCTTTGTGTTCCTTCAAGAGAGAAATAATATAGCTATTCAGTGAACATCAGATGGGCTTCCATATCTGTTCAGTTTTTTGAAATCAGTGTATTTATTTTAAAGGAAAAACAGAGAATAATTTGGGGTTAAAACCCAGTACTCATAAATATAGAAACAAAATCTTGTAGTTATCCAAGAACAATTATTCAACAATTGCGTTGGGATGTTTGGGGCAGACTGGTTGTACTTAATCACACAAACTTTGAGAAAATGACACACTCAATTAGAAAGGAAGGACATTAAATTATTTTATAGTGGGAAGCATGGACACTCAACAACTTTCCTGATATTAATATTTCTGTTACAGTAATTGTCATTATGTTTAGAATTTGTCAAGTTTAAAATCTTCCTTAAAATTAGAGTTTCCTGAGGAATCACTCTTTTTATTTTAATAGTGGCAGAGTCAAGATAGTTTTGTTTGCTGAAGTCAATAATAGATGTCAGGCATTTGAAAGGTGAATGAAATGAATGACTGAAAACTTCTTCCATATAATTAGTCCTTCTCTTTGATAGAAATTATATCTGACCAACTAATTTATCATTACTTCTTTCACAGAAGCTATAGTTTAATATTTATCATGCTTGCACATTTTGATTCATATAAGTTTTAAATTTAAGACTAAGTATCTGACTTATCTGTGGAAAGACCTCAAGCTTCACGGTTTTTGTTATCTTGTGTGCTCACTGTATGACATTTATAGTGGAACTAAAACTAGAGCTAAGCTGCATCTTATTTAACAGAAGTTTCATCTTTTAAAGCTGTTTCACTCATCTAAATGAAAGACAATGAAAACACCATAAGTTTTAAGTAGTGCAGAAAATACAATATACTGTGCTGTGTGTTACTAGAGAAGCTGGACGAGATAGCTTATTCACGTTGCAGTCTATCTGCACTGAGAAATTTAGTAAAAACCCAGTCTTCCCTAGACCTCAACATGTACTAAAAGTATTAACTAGTCAAGGTGATACATGCTAATAAGAAAACTTGCATCTCTTGTAGGCTGGAAATTTATACTAGAAGTCTATAATCTCCATGGACATTTTCGGGATATGAGCAGAACTCAAACAAGCAGTTTGTGTCTGGCAGACAAACTGATCTGTAAAGCAAAGTTTGTTCATCTTTCAGTTCAGCAATCTACTCAGCTCTAGGTGTAAAGTCACATAATATCTATCAATTAACTTCTGCATAGTGAATTTTTCCATTTCAAATGCTGCATGGACAGTTAATTGTATTCTACTGATCACAAAAACACTCTAACCCAAAAGAAACACAAATATTAAACACAAGTATTAAGGGCTTCTTGGTCTGCTGATACACAATGCCTGAGAGAAATACAACCTAGTAGATAATTCCAGTTTAGAGATAATGAGTTAAAGGAAGGGCGGAGCAATGCATTGGATTCACAACAGAAGGGCTCTTGTGAGACACCTGTATCCTTGTCTGGCTTAGAGGTTGAAGCCTGTTTTAGGTGTATTATTTCTCTTTGTGAATGCATTGGGTTCAGAGAGCTCCAAGGGTGATAAAATGATCATATCCTAGAGCTGGTGAGAGAGGTATGTTAAGTTTAGTAGGAAAAGAACCAAAAGCAGGTGGTGCATCATTGGAAAATACAAGGAAAATAAGACAATATTTCTTTATCAGAAGCTGAAAGGGTTGGAAAAGGACAAGGGATGACAAAGATATGTGCACTGCAAGGTAGTGAAGAGACAGAGTTCCTTATGTCTGAAATCATACAGATAAGTCAGTAAAAAACTGATGCATTTTACTAAGCTGATCCACAGGTTAGAAGAAGCAAAGGCCTGTGTTAGCTCTCTGGCTGGAGTTAAGAAATACCATCTGTTCTTGGCTTCATCAGCATCAATAAGAATTGCAAGGATGAAATTCTGAGTAGCACTATCATCATTAGATGTGTATTGAGGAGGTTTATAAGGGTATATAAGTCCACCATCTAGTTCTAGCTGGGAAGACTAATGCACTTCAAGATTTAATAGAAACTGGGGTATTGATTGATCCCAGGTGGGTGAAACTGCTGGCTGATCACCACTATGATGAAAAAACCCCATAATATCACCCAACAATTTTTAATGACATGGAACAAAGTCGGTGAAGCAAACCTTATCTGAAGATGAGAAAAAAAAAATCAATAGAGCAGCTTGATCAGGTTGGTTTGGGGTACTTGAGTGCACAGTCAGTTACATTCTAAATGCCATAAATATCTTAACATCTCTCCAGACATGAAAATTGTGTCTTTATTGCTAATCCATAGGGATTTAATTTAATTTAGTTTATTATTTTCTTCACTGTAAGGTATTTATTACTCATATTTACAAAATATATCTGGATTACACATATTTTTATGAGATTGGGTCTGATGGTATAAATATCAAATGACAGTTTGGTCTAGGATAATTGGATACTGGTATTGATGTGCAGGGTTGCAGGTAGAGCTTTTACATGTCTGCCACCACCTTAAAAATCAGGTATTATTGATGCACAGCTTTTTCCTGTAGCATTTGATAGATCTTTTATGATTTCACTAAAACCTTTCAGAATCTTTGACTCTTTGACATTCTTTACCTAAATCAAACAAAGGGTCAAGTAAGCTTTCTTGCACAGGCTGTAAACTTTTTAGCACTGCATCATTTTTAAAAGCCTTTCAGTTATGGGTCTGCTTTTCTGGGGTATATTTTATTATATAATTGGAATATTTAATTGATTAACACTAGGTTAATCAATTAGGCATTTCATTATTCATGATAATCAGCTTCTTGTCAAATTAGTAATTTCTACCACATCTATAGATGTGCTATTGCAGATATTTTTAGTCCTTTATTTACCTCAGATGAGGTACTCATACTCCTTGTTATTCTTTTTTCCAGAAAACAAGATCTACTTGCATATAATTGTAATAGCTTTTGCCATTTTAAGAAGTTTCAGATGTTGTGGTAGTAGTCATAGTTGATAAAGAAAATATATTAATGTGATAATCTGTAGAATTTTAGTAATATTTTTTGATTCATGCTGCTCAAATGAAACACACAGGACTTCATGAGACACAAAAATAGGATTAGATGTCCTCTTTCTGATTGTTGCTATTTACCATAAAAATCCTAAATATAAATATTAATTTTATTTCTACTTTTTGTGATGTCCAAATTTTCTAAATTTGAAAAACTGCAGACAATAAATTATTATTTAATGTGTGCTTTGTTAAAAACTCTGGAAAAAAATACACTTACTGTTGACTCTTAATTAAACAATGTATCTTGATTATACCTCAGTAATGTTACCAGCTTTATCTAGAAAAGTTTAAGAATTTTAATTGAACTTTATTTGTTTTCTAAAATAATCTTGCATGCAAAACTAATCCTGAGGATTGGCTATTGCTGCAAGTTTTATACAAAACTGAATTGCAGACTTTTTTCTCTTGACATGGCAAATATTAGGCCATTCATGTTTATGAATTACTGAATTTTAAAGACAAATTACTTTTTGTCTTTTAAATTCCAAAACACAAAGTAAAGCTTGAAGCAAAACTAACACCTTATCTTTGAAAATTTCACAGTGCACATGCATTGAAAATTGTTATCTTCTCTTCAGGCCTAAAAATTTCAAGAGTTTCCCTTGGGTAAACTTGGAACTGAATGGGCCTATAGCATAAATTCTAAATGTATTTATACATGTTAATTTGATAGCAAATTATCTGTATGACTTGTTTTGTTTTAGTATGATGATTTCCTTTAGTCTCTCATAATTAAATTGTCATGCACACTCACAAAGCTTAATGAATCAATATGATTTGGGTTTTTTTTCTTAATTTTTACAGCTTGGTAAATTTGCTTAATATGCATTTTATCGTTTGATAAATAATGCTTCCAAAATATTCTTCTAATGCTATGGGCTTGATGGCTTTCTTTTCTTAATTGTACATGCAGAAGATACCTACCTCTACTGACTATCCTTTCTAATAATACTTAGGCAAAATTTTTCTTTTTATATTGGTCAGACCCCTCTGACTTGTTCTTAACTTAAAACAGAAGCAAATTCAGTTGTCTCCTATGGTTTTCTGAAATGCTCTATGGTGTCAGAGCAAATTGATCTTGATAAGACCTAGGCTACCAGAGCAATAGCAAGAGGTTGAGTTGTCTTAGTGGGGCTTTCCTGTCTCAAATTTCTTGGCAAAAGAGCAGGATAAAATAGAAAGCTTCTGTGTTGGACAATATATATATTTTTTACTTTTTCTCTCTTGCAACCTGTACAATAAAAAAGTAAAGATCACATCCTTTTACTCACTGCTTTTATTCCAGATGTCCCCATTTCTGCATCTGCATTAATATTTAAAATTTGAGTGTTTTCTTTGAGAATCAGCTCAACAGTGTCCTGGGAGTCCGAAATGTCTCTTTTGGGCTGATTTTCCTACTGCAGTTTGTCTCCTTGTCTTAATTCCACTATTTTTTTTTTTTTTAATTTATCTTTTATGTGCTCTCTCACAGTGTTTAACTCTGAAGTTGGGGAACCATTTCTGAACAGATATTGGAAGAAGAAATCTACGTACAGTTGGAACCCAGATTTTGAGTAAAGTTGCATTTTACATGTTTAGCCCACTTTATTTCTAGCCAAAAGGAAATCTAAAAGACACATAAATATTTAAGTGGATTCAGTCTTAGTGTATAGAAAACAGATGTGAATTACTAAGACAAATTGCCTTTGTATTAAACTTCTCTTGCACGAAATTCTTCCAAGTAGCTCATTAAAAATACCTTCTGGGTAACATTTCTGATAAACCAATATGCTTCAGAGAGAAGTCAAATTAGTAAGTACTCAAAAAGTTTCTTTTTTCCCTTGTCAACTAAAGCCTTCATTCTCAAAAGTGAGTTTTGAGAATCTCTGCCTATTTGGATAAATTTTTATATTTACTTAGCATGCGTGTAGAAAAATACTGTTGATTGAGCTGCTGTGTATTCTTTAGAACCACCTGAGGAAATTGTCTGGGTCTTTCTAAAGCCTATAAACTCACAGAATATTTCTCCCTCTAACCAAAACAAATATGTAAATGAAATTTTGAAATAATGCCCACCATAAAAGAAAAACATCTGGATTTTCCTTTCCTAGTAAGATTGGGTGTCAACAGGCTAGTCTAATGACTATCCTGGTTCATCTCTTTTACAAAATAAATATTGTAATGTTATTGATACTCAGAAGTTAAAAGAGCAACATAGAAAATCTTCTTCTTCTAAGTTGTTTTCTAAACATCACCCTGGTTTGCCCAACAGATATTTATTATGAAATACAACTTGTTCTATTTGTGCTCCCAAATGAAAATAAGATTAAGCACAATTAAGTAACTTCATACAATTGGTTTTTTTTCATGCCTTGCCTTGGAAAAAATCTTAAATCATGGTCTAAATTTTTTGCAAAGAGGCCATGATACTCAGTTTTGGAAGCTAGGCTCATTAACTAACAAACTTTTCTTCCAGTGTCCGTTATTTTTCCTTGTTCTTTGCACAGTTAAGAGGAGACTAAAAGGGATCATGGTCATCTGATAATCTTCTGAGTGTCTCAGCATAGGCAAATATCATATAAATATTGTATATTTTGTTTTTATAAAACATCTTTTTTCAGTAATACAAAGATAATTTTTATGTGGGGTATTTCCTACATTTGGGATGTATTTGTAGGAAAGTATCTTTATCCAACAGTCTGTCAAGTTCTGTCCTTTTTCTCTAGGATTGTTTTATCTCTGTGTTGCAACACTTATTTTTAAAATCTTGTTGACATCTTAAACTGTATGAAATGTGTCTGGAGAAGCTTGCAACTTCTATGAGAAGAATAGCTCTCATTCATTATCCTGGTTCAGATAAAGTGCAGACAAATGAGGAGAACAACTCGAGTGATCTTGCCGAGTGGAGCAGTAAACTGGATAATCTGTTGAGTCACCCGTGATGTGAATGTAAAAGGCTGAGGTGTATAAAGCATGGGAAAGGGAGACTTACATTAAAATGGTGTAGGTGTTTTAGTAGGTAAAAAATTCCCCCTAGTGCTGACTTTAAGATGCACTGAGATGAATATTAAAATCCAAGTGTAAACTTAAAAGACCTCTGATTTAAATTTCTGATATCTCAGTTTGCTAACTCTCTTGAGAGAAGAAGAAACAAAGCCTGAGTTTATTTGATTGCGTGGTGTATTGAAAAAGAAATCTCTTTAGAGGAGCAGTATTTGCAATCTTGATATCTGATATTGGTCAAAAAGCCTTAGAAGCAACAGGCCTGATATTTTCATTTTTTTTCGTGGTGTACCATGTATCTGTATAAACTGATTGTAATATAATCAGAAAATACTGACCTATAAGCTACAGAAATAGCATAAATAATACACTTTATCTTAGGGAATCTTATTCTGGAAAGAAGCTCTAGTGATAATAAATGAAATATCTTATTTTGCCCTCTTTGTTTACCCTGTCACTAGTTGTGGCAAGATACTACAGTTCTTCGCACCTCTAAAAGGTTTGCATAAAACCTTATGGAGATAGCTGTCCTGCTCCTTAGTGTTTTAGCTCACTCACCAAACCAGTTTTTAACAGTTTTTTTTAAATTCAAAGAGTTGCACAACACAAAATTGGCAGACTAGTGTGAAACAGCATTTGTGAAGATAGAGAAGTTTTCTGCTAATGTATCCTTGTCAGTTTGTTGCTTGTTCCATTCAATGAAATTCTGTCTTCTTAATGAAAGCCATTAGAATCAAATAGCTTCATATATAGAAGAGTGGGAAATTTGCTTTCTGGAATTCATTTTGTTTTCCTCTTGTCCCTTGCTGTAATCCAGTTTGTGTTTCAGGACAGCATCTGCAAGACTAATGTTTTTCTATAAGCCTCTGAAAGTCACAGTCTAATGAAAAATATAGCAAAAAATAAAATGAAATCCAGATATAATAAGCCAGTTATTAACTTCACTAGCATTGTATCATAGAAATATTATTTCTGTGTAAACAAGTGCTGCAAAATATTAATGATCTTCCATGTGAAGTATACCTAATTTCAAATGTCTTTCCCTCAGTCTCCATGTGTGCTGAAATATTTAGGGTATACCATTGCTTTTATCATACATTTGCACAAAACATCCTTACCCTAGAAAGTTTTGCCATGTCTGGGTAAGAGAACTAATTATTCAAAAATTAAGATACTTTCATATAGCTTTGAAATGGTGAAACCCATGCATTTATTCACTTTAAACCAAAAAATTAATAAAACTTTCAAATATGTAGAGAACAGTAATTAATTATAGTGCCTCTGGGTTTAAAAACACTGTAATTTTCTAATTACAGTGCTTCCAAAGTCATATATTCTGATTTCTTCTGAGATACAGGCATATAGCTTTTGTAAGGTTAAGAGAGGTAACATGCAACTTCAGGAGAGGTAAAATCTATTCCAAGAGACTTCCATGTACACACAACAGATCATAATGTTAAATAAAATAAAAAAGATGTTCATTTTTATGGTGGATACTGGAATGAAATATTACATACTCTGTGTCTAGACTTTCAAACAAGCAGTGGTAAATATACCTGAGGAAGGGAAAATAAAGAGACAAGAGGGTAAAAATGTGATCATCCATCTAAAATATAATTTAGAAAAGTTTCAGAGTTTCCCTGCTGCTGAATTGTTGTAATTTCCAAAATAAGGCTAGTTGAATCCATTATGATTTTTTCTCACACTTCTTACAGATGCCATGTTCAAAATAAATTGCTCAGGGCAATGTGGGAAGGTGACAGAATACAAAAACATTTGAGTATTTTTCAGAGTTAATGTTTTGAAAGCTACTATTTTTTTTTTTCTCTGTTTTGGCAAGAAGTATTATGCATTGAAACTGAAAAAATCAAAGGGGAAAGTAGTTCATATAACAGTTTTGGGAGCTTTAAGAAATATCTGAAGGATGATTTCAAAATTAACAAAAAAATAGCCTTCTTCCAACGTGTGATACTGAAGAGTCAAATTATTTAATTCGGTAAGATGGCATTTATGTAAAACCCAGATATTATTTTTTTATAACTATATCTTGGTATTCTTAGGTAGTTTGTCAACAGTGTTGGTAACTAATTCTGTGGTACCAGATGAAAACTGTCCAAATTTATTCCCCGATTTCCATGTATTATAGTAATTCTGTATAGGCTGTAGTTAGAATCTCTGCCTTAATGACTCTGCCTAGGGAGGACAGTGTTTACTTCAGGAAATCCAGCAAAATTCAGGCATAAATTAGAGTTACATGCACAAAATCAATGACTTCAGAACATAGGGTTTAAAAACATGGACAATCCATCATCATCTCCACATTGCAGAGCTGGATTCTCTGATGACCCCTGCTGTTTTGAATATTTTACAGGAATCCATCAAGAGAAGTCTAAAAATCCTGTCTATTGTAATTAATTAAAAGGTGGTAATTGAATCTGGTGGTTTGTTCAGTTTTTGTGTACATCTCACATTTCATGAGACTCACAGCCTATTGTAGCTACCTAAAGGGGTCGTTTCATTTTTAAAGTGCTGCTGGCAACTCTGATACTCATGTTGCTAATTACCTGATGGAGAATGGATGTTTCTAACTTTTGATGATAAATGAATGAAACTACTTTGCTAGTAATTCAGATGCTCAGGATCTGTTTTATAAATTTAGAAAACACTTATCCAGTCATGCTTGATTTGATTCACTGCTCTGTTTCAGAGGAAGAACTGCAGTGAATGAAGTTCTAGAAACTGAAAAAGTGAGAAAGAACCATGAATGAAATCAGATGTGTTGAGTGAAAATGGTTTGTTGCTCATTAACAGAAGGAAAACTGTCTACATGAGATGGTCCAACTTCTAAGAAAGGTGTTTATCACGCATCCTTCTTTCTCTTACAAGTTGATTTTTGTTAGTGTGTTATCTTAGTCCACTAGTTCAAGTGAAAAGCCACAGGATAGAGATAATATCCAATTACTTTTTTGGCTGAAAATTATTTCTGTTAACATTAGAAAAAAGAAAAAACCCATAAGAAGCATCACACCAACTTTAAAAGATCTTACAATTTTACAAAGGATATTGGAATGCTATGAGCCAGCTTTTAATGTGTGCTTCTTCACTAAGGCAGAAAATTGCACTGGGGAAAAAATACCCAACCTGTTTCTGCTCCATTGCAACAGTTTCACAGATGATGCTTTGCTTTGAATTTTCATTGGAGGAAGTTTAGCATTGCTAACACTTTGACTGTTCTGATGAGTTCTGATATAAAATGTTAATTAAAAATAAGTTTGCTTGAATATGTATATATGTTCAAGAGGAGTCTGATATTTTTATAAATCATTATTCTGAGACATTTCTGCTTCTTACCAACATCACTGATTTCATTGCAGGAGCACAAGTGTAATTTTTAGAGTATAAGAATAGGGGGAAATTGCTTTTTTTTCCCCCTTCCTCATTACAATCACCATCATAACAGTTTCCTGGTTTACCAATCCTATTCTTGTTACAGTTTCTGTCACAGAAATAAGAATGGAAGTGTAATGCCAATGCAGGCTGTGAAATGATAAGTGGCTGTGTGACAGAGTTACTGGAATGTGATGGTCTGGAATCCACTTATGGGTTTTCCTGCCTAAAAGAGAAAAGACGACTGGCAATCAAAAGAGAACAAGTGAATAAAGCAGAATGATGTATTTGACTATTGGTAGTGAGTGGGAAGCTAAGAAAGTAATTTTTGGGGTGGGAAGATTTCCTTGAACTCCTCTTCTGATCGTCCTCTGTCAATGTTATTGTCAAAGCTGATGCATCTGCCAACAAGCTTCATAAAGAATGGTAGCAATGACCAGGTTACTTCAGTTCCAAAAACAGCTAAACCAAAAAAACAAATTAATGCCCTGTACATTTGCGTTTTCAGTTATAGTAATTAAGGGATTTGGCCCATGAAATTAATTAAATTAGTGCATTCATGTCATTCCCTAATCTCTTCTCAGTAACATTTGAATCACTTTATTATATGCTATAACCCTGCTGTATTGTTGGCAGATATCTTCAAGTAGCTATCATTGCTGATTGCATACTTATGGTCAGTTAAGACTCAATTAAATGTAATCACAATAATTGGGGTTATTTGGTTTATGAGGTTCACCCCAGATTTACAGAATTATAATTCAGATATGAATTTGACCATTTAATGGAATCCTGTTGTTCCTTGATAGATTACACTCATTGACTGTTAAGTATCACTTTGTTCCATGTGCCATAGGCAATTGTTTAATCTAATTTACTGTGTTGAAAGAGTTGAGATAGTTCTTTAGGTGTTCCTTGCCTTGTAATTGTTTGTTCTACATTTCATTTAATTCTTCCAGTTTACAGCATGACATAGTCTCAGAGTGTTTTGTATAATATTGCATTTTCTTAGACATTCTGAATTATTTTATACTGTCAGCAGTTGTTCTTCCTCAGATTTCCTGTCTTCCCAATCTTTTTCCGGCCTTTTTGAGAGGTACTTTATTAACTGTCCATTTAGGAACACATCAAAAGAATGACATTCTGTAATCTTAATCTTTAAGAGCAGTTTTTGCTTTGCCTGCCCTGGCCCAATTCTCCAAATTTTGGATGTTTAAAAGAATTACAGCCAAAGCACTGCTGTTATTATTTAAATGGTATTATGAGTTTCAGTCATGTAATTGTCACAAGGACAATGATCTCAACAAATATACCATTCTTCAGCAGTGGGAAAGGAGAAAAACCCATGCACACAGAAGACTCATCTGAGATGAGCTATCTATTGATGAACCCTCTGTGATTTCCTCATTCCAATCTCAGGTGAAGATTAAAAAAAAAAAAAATGACACTTTTGCTATATATCTCAGTACTTCAGTGAAGGTGATTTGACAGCATCTCTATGAAAGACCAGATGGTGGGAGAATACTCTGAAGTGTGCTCTTTTCTTACCCTCCAGTAGATTGTTTCATTTCAGTGGATAATTGATGCAGAAGGGAAATTCATAGCATAAACTGCTTTCTATAAACATCAACATTGCTTGAGAGGGAAACAAAGCTTTATTATTTTAAGGGAGGGTTGAATGCTGTGTAAAAGGTCTCTCTTATCAGCCATTTTAGAGAGCACTTGGGCAAATGAGTGAAAGCCACTGATTTTTGTGATTGTTAAGTTCAAACTCTTGCTGTCAGCAGGTGACATTCCATATGTACATGTGTGCCCATATGGAACACAGAGTTTATTGTTTGTCTAGGTAATGCTTTAACAATTATGAGCAATACAATGGGGGATATATTGGAGCAAAGATCTCTCTGTCTGGACACCTGAATATCTTGATACTGCTTTAGACAACTGGGGTTACATAATTTATGCTCTAACATATAAGTCCATATAACATTCTTAATTAAGTATTTTAATCTACCACCAACCTCTGCAACTAGGCAGCCAAATCTTGCAACTCTGACATTCGAAATGCTATTCAAGTTTCTGTTTAAAACTTTAGTAATGTTCTTGTTTCTTTGTGTCTTTATAGTATGGAGGGTAGACCTTTCTTCAAAAGAAACAAGCTTCTTATGCAAAAAGCCACAAACATATAGCTTCAGCAAGTTACATTAATTAGTTAAAACATGGAAAAATGATCAATTTGTTCTCATTTAAAATGAAAGTATATGGACATCAAATGCAATGATGGGTTTAACCAGAAACTACACAAAATCTACTGCTCTAAATTAAATGGTTTTGATGAAACAAAATCACTGGCTGCCTAGGCCATTTTGGGAGTGGAAAACAGAATGATATTTTCTGGACTGCTTAAATGAACATGGGCAAAAAACATTTTGTGTCTGAACAGGGGGAAAATACATGCAATGAAGCAGCAAATCAGATAAACACTTAATTGTCTTGAATGCTGATGGGTGGTTTCCCACTGTACCTAAAGGATGTGTTTGTGTGTGTATTTGCATTTAGTTCTTACCACTGTTGTTGATGATTTTATCAGCCATAAGGTATCATACTGGTACAAATAGGTGACATTTTAAGGCTAATAAAAAGTAAAGTGGCATGAATACATGAAAATTTGTTTCAGTAAAAAACAAATTACTGAATATAATAGGAAAGGTGATTTCATCATCTTTCATATTCCTGAGTTTGGAGCAGTGTTTCATACCTCGAGAAATTCTTTCAACCTTTAACTAGCTCTTTCAGGTTTGGGGCTTTGGGTGCTTTTTTGGCATCCAACTTGAGAGATTTTTCTGGTTTTGACTTGTCCCCATTGAATTGCTGGTGAATTTTCTGCCTTGTTATACAAAGTGGTTTTTAAAATGTTGAAAATGGGATGGCTTTTTAAAGCATAGACCCTGCTGCTTTCTGGGGAGGCAGGGAGAGTTTTGTTCTTAATGATTCTGGAATTCAGCTGGAGCCACTGTTTTTGCAAGCATGGGCAGGTGCTGTGTGACTGTTCATGCTGAACAGCTCCAAGTTGCTACCAGTCAGAACTACACCATCATTTCTTTAATGCTAAGATGATGCTTTCTCAGTCCATTTCTGCATTGTTCGACCCTTAAGGCTGCACTTGGATCCCACTATAATCAAAAGTCATGACCTATGATGCCATGATGTGGTCAAGATACGCAAACACTGCCTTATTAATTGGGATCACTTTATAGATGTTAAAATGTTTATATGTATGTGATTGTTCATTTATCCTCTTGTAGTAGTTCCTGTTGAGGCAAAGCTGTACACATTTAATTATTTGAGGGGTTTTTTTTGATGAATCAGTCCCTCCAAAGTGGTAATTAATTTAGATGGCATTCTCTGAACTCTGAACTCCTTGCAATATATCAATTTTTTGCTGCTGCACTGCACAGGAAAGTGGAGTTTTGGCAATGCCACATGAACAGAAGTCATTAATCATCTCTATGTGAAGCCTGTGTATATGCAACCAAATCTAGCCCTAGTGTTTACTGCATCTGATAGCACAGAGTAAATATTAAGAAACAAAAGGGTCAACTCAACTGCAATCTAAAATATTTTGTCTAAAAAATAATTGGTGTTATTTCCTAAAGGAATGACCCTTGAAAATGTGAGGCTCTGCTGACTGAACACAATTGTATCTAAAGTCTGAACTATTACTGCATTTCCAAAAGGTTTATTAACAACCCTGGCTTGGGCTAAGCTCTTGTCCGAAGTCCTGCACGTACTAGAATATCTTTCTGTGTGAAAGAAGGAAGCTGTGAGTATCCTTTGGAGCAAACCAAAAACTTTTCATTCCATTAGCACCTTAGCAAAGCAGAATCCAGCTGGAAGACACAGATCAATGGGAATTTGAGAGCTATAACTGGACCTTTATAGAACAAGTTCATCTTCTTGTCCACAAAAAGGATGATTTAAATAAATGTTGGGTTTTTTTTTTTCCTCTCAGTTATTTGTTTAACCTGTTACTCCTTTAAATAGCCTGCAAGAATAGAAACTTCACCATTCCCTCCTGTGCTTCACTGTTTCTCAAGTGACATAAACTTTTTAACTCTCAGGCATCATTACTCCTATTGGTTATAGAGGTGCTCTGATAAGCATTTTGGTAATTTTGTCTTCTTGTCAGTCACTCTCCAGTAAAAGAAGATGAAATTTTTTCCCCCTTATGAACTTCTAATGTACCAAGCAATCTGATTCTTTCTGACTTCTTGAGAACAAAGGCCAGCAGTGCTGACAGATAAAAGGGGTATGGAAGAAATTCTCCCTCTGTAATAACTACCTCTGTGGAAATAAAGAAGCTATTTTCTAGTTGCAAGTGGAAGTTAGACTCTGTGAGCTGCAAAGGAGTTGCATAGAATCAGAAGACACCAGTCTTCTCTTTATAAGCCTTTCTCCTGAGTCTTAGGAGGAAATTAATTGGAGACAGAGAATGTTGTTTCCTGTGTGGTTTCATGTATCCTGTGATGGACCAGTAGGCACATTCACCCTCAGATTTTTGTAGTTTACTAAAAAATGTGCGTTTTCTGCAAAAGGTTTTTCTGTTTTCTAGTAATATTGGTTTCCTGATGTATTTTACTGCCTATTGGCCACATTACAATACCACTGAAAACTCTCAGCTGAACTTTGAATTGAGTTTGTTGCAGTATATTTATGTATATGTACCTATGGATGTATTAATAAAGCACAAGCTGCTTGTTTCTCTGCAGAATAAGTAGGCAAGGAGTGCCTTTTATTGTAAGTGTTTGACTCTTGTCAGAATTTGCAATCTTGTCTTTGTGCCCAAACCATCAACAAATATACAGGTGTACAGGAAGTACTGTTACCATTTCCTACTCAGTGAACTGAAGACACCAAATGCTTTGTCATAAAAAACAATGAGGAAAAGACACAAACATTTATATTTATATTTTTTAACACTGCAATGAAGTACTTTTGGAATAAAACTACCCTTTTTACCTTTGTGGAATCTATGTATAGATACAGAGAAATTAATTCTCTCTTTGTGTTTACTGTTTCCATGCACATGCAAATCTTGTTGCAAATTAGACTAGAAATAAATAAAGCTACTGATTTGCAATCAGCTTATGGAGTCTTTTATTCTGTGCTGATCATACTTTGAATTTATTTCCCAGCTGTTTCATACTTTTTTCTCCTAACAGTTAAGGAGAGGGAACTCCCACAGACAGATTTACCAGTTGTTTTTGGTGTTGTCTTGACTGGTTATAATCTCAGTAGGGGATATTGCTTCTTCATGAATTATGAAACTCCAATGCCGTTTGTACTATTGTGAGATTTTATGAAATCTGACAGATGGCTGTTCTGTTCTTCTGAGCCTTGGTTATCTTTCTAAAAAACTCCTAGGTGTCTGAATGTATCTAGACTTCAGCAAATAAAACCACAGAGCCTTATCCTTGGGATAATCTTTACAAACATTGCCTGGGCTCTCGTGACCCATAAACCTGCGTTCTGTAAAATAACGCTTTACTGTGTGTTCTCAGTGCAGGCTTCCCTGCAGTTACACTTTGAGAGTCAGGTTTCATTTCGTATGTATGCGAGTGTCTGCCTGCACAGATGAATGTGAGTGAATAGCAAAGCCATAGAAAGAACTAAATTACATTTATCATGTACTTTCAGTTGATTTCCTTCCAATTTGCCCATTAATTCATTTCGAGAGGTACCTCTGAGACTCTTTTTAAAACTATTTATTAATATGCAGATTTTTTTATGGGTGTGAGGCACACCATAACCACATTTATGTTCAGATGGGGAACTGAGATGAAGTAAAGCATGGTAGCAAAGAGGATTTTGTCTTGATTTGCCAGAGAGAGATTTTCAGGCATTAAGAATGTACCCATGCTATTTGGGCAGTAAAACAGAAATAAACAGTGTAACCTTTCCAAGATCAATAGAAGTTTAAGTATTAAAACATTCAGCATGGGGGCCCAAGGCCAAAGCAACAACAAAACCTGGGGCATTCTGGAGGAGCTTGCACAATTGCCTTGTAAAGCCTTTTATAAACAGCTTAATTACATTGCTCTCTGCTGGTAATAGAAAAGATTGCAGTCTGATGTTTAAAACCTGGAGAAAGAAATATCCATCTGGCATAAGATTTGGTAGAAGAATTCAACAGTGTGTTTCTGGGTTTGGCATCAAAATAGGGTGCCTGGGATTTCTTTTTCCCTGCAAATGGGATGTTCCCTTTCTTAGAGGAAAATGAAACATCCTCAGTTATATAGGCTGATCAGGGAACTTCTGTGTGGAATTAACAGGAAAAGATCTACTGGGGTCTGGTGCTATAGATTTTTTTTGGTTGTTTTAGTTTTACATTCAAAATGAATATATTCATTGAGGAAAAAAAAAACCAACCAAAACAACCTCTTCCCCCATTAAAATACGTTGGGAGTTCTTCATTATTTTCCAGGGTTTCACTCATATAATTTTTCTGATTAAACTTCAATGCATACTTTGTGATGCTGAAGTCAATGGCAACAATTAATCTTGTTTACATGTGTTCACATCTTAAAATGAGGCAGGAATTAAATTCTTGGCTGATATGTGCATGGTAAAATCTTCAAAATTCCCCCACTCATATTTAGGTACTAAATATTTATGTACCAAATTTCAGATAGCTGTACCTGAAGTACCTGATGGGAGTCTACAATAGAGACAAGGAAAGAGAAGAGTAAATATTGACAGGACAAGGGTTTCAAATTGGAAAAGTTAGGATTAGGTAAGACATTAGAAAGAATCTTTTTTTGTGAGACACTGAACCAGGTTGTCCAGAGAAGTGGTGGGTGCCCCATCCATGGGTGTGTTCAAGGCCAGGTTGGATGGAGTTCTGGGTAACCTGGTCTAGCGAAAGATGTCCCTGTCCATGGCAGTGGAGTGGGAACTGGATGATTTTTAAGGTCCCTTCCAACCCAAACCATTCTGTGATTCTATAACTAGGTCCCAAATTCTGCAGGCACCACTTTGGTTAGACAGCTCTGAAGGCTCACACCTCAAATGATGGGGAATCCAAGGCCCAAGAAAATTACGTGGCAGGAGGCTTGACTGAATCTGAGTGGAACACTCTACCAATAGCACTCCCTTTAATCTTTCCACCACAAATCTTTTTTACTTTCCTAGAAAGTACCCAGTCTCAGAGGAAGGCAAAATAATCTCTATCTGTTTTTTGACAGCATAATTGCCTACCTACTGTCTTTTGTCTACAACTCAATTCACTGCCTTCAAAGGAAGTACACAGGCAGCATAATAAAATTAGTCTGGGTAGTGAATGGGGCCACAGTTCATTGTAATGCTCACAGCCAGCTTCTCAAAGTATCTCTACAAGTAGATATGACCCACACATTTTGAGTGAAACTGATTACCCTGCTAATGCTTATGGGAGTTTAACAGAGTCTTCTGTAGTTTCCTTCAGAGTTGGAATAAACATCAGCAGAAATCAGGAGAAAGGTAGCCAGTAACTAAAGTGATTGTGCCTTTAAAAAACAAACAAACAAAACTTAATAGGTAATTATTTCTCTTTTTAGAACCTTTGGTGATAAACCCACTGAAGTTACAGGCAAGCTAAAGCTTTGACAGTTTTCTTTTGTGTCAGTTTTAGGAGAAAAAACAGTTTAAAGAGCTTAGCATGAGCAATGTCAATGTAACAGGCTTTATGCAGGCATGGGAAATGTGATGAACCAGGAAAAACAGCAGAGATTTGAGAAAAGATTGACAGGAAGAGAGCACTGAGTAAAACAAATGAACCTTTTAATATGCTCAGTACCAAAGAAGGCTCAGTGATATGGTTCAGTAAAAATGTGTAGAGAAATGGTCAGCAAACTAACAGCTTCCATGACCTGAGTCTGGTTACTCCTGGTGTCAGAGCTTTGGAAAAACGGGTTTTATTTTTAGCCTAAAACATCAGTCAGGAAATAGCAGCCACAAGACACTGACTTTATTGACCTTTTTCTGACATGGACAGATTGACCTAATGGAAGTTTTGAGTGCAGTTTTGAAAGAGCTTGTTTACTCTGTAATTGAATTCAGCAATTTTTGCGTGTTAGAAAAATTTCAGAAAAACACCTTTCCTTCCATAGAAAGAACTGCAGAATGTGTGGATTATTTATGGAAAGCAACCAAAGATCAGGTTCATTTTGTGTAAAAAATTAAAGATTAGGTCAGGAGTCCTTGGTACTGTAAGATGCACTGGCATTAGTTTTATTCCAGTCACTTCATTCGTGGTTTTCATGTTTTCCTTCAAGAAGATCATCCACACTTTAAAAATCATAAGGAAAAACTGGAAGTGATAGTTCTTACAATGATAGTGCAAGTTAATTCTATGATTTACTATATTTTCCACAAATAAGTCACCTGAACATTTCTAAGTGAACAAATCTTTTTAGCTGTTCTTTCTTCCTAAGAGTATTTTGTTGCCCTGAGTTTCCATTCATACATGCTTTGTTTTCTAAACTCCACGTACCTATTGAAAGCCAAAAAGGGCTTGACTAAATCAGAAGCATTGAGCTCTGCTGTCTATGGCTTGGAATGAATGAGGTAGGAAGTTTGAAGAACTGACCTGTATTTTTAAGGAAACTGTACCAATAATCTTTTTATCTTAAAATTTCATAAAACATAATTTGATGGCTGTGCTGTCACTGTCAGTAATAGTTATTAATGTGCAATCCCTATATTTGTGTATGTTGAAATTGAAAACATATTTTGAAAGCTCTTTAAATATATGTGCCATCATAACAATGTAAGAATACACATTACGAAAAATTTACGTAGAAACACAAAGGATTCCTACAAAATTATGATCTTAGACAATACACAACTATTTAGATATGCCTAGTGATATAGTTGGAGGTTTTCCTAGTCACCTTGTCTTCCAAAATCAGGGCAGTGGAGAGACAAAAGGATGTATTCTATCTCTATGTATTCTATCTCTGCTTCTTGACTAAGCAATGGGAATCTACTGGTTATAAACTGGTGTGGAAAATAACACTGACCTCAAGTGACTAACAGATGATGTTACTTCAATTTTGTCTTTTATAAAAAATGTTTCATTTTACTTTGAGTGGGAAAGAAGATAAAAGGAATCAATTACCATGTGAACAAAGTGTGTATTCCATGTGATACATAGTGAAATCCTATTCTTCATTTGGTTCTTGAAGATGTCGTGGATGGGGCAAAATCCTGAAGATTCTCTTTTCTCAAGTAAGCTCTCTGTTGGAGACTGATAAAATGATAGAAAATTATTCAATATATATCATAAAACTCTAAACTTCATTTTTTGTAATTCACTCTTCTGTTGAAAAATTAAGTTTAGTCTTGTTCATCAGTGTGTTTCACTTCAGTAGTTTTACAGTGATATACAAAAGATTTATATAGATATGTGCACTCACATGTGCCTTTTGTTTTTTTAAAATACACACACACTTAGAATTATAATGTCTGGAGTAAACCACTGCATAATATATCTATGCAGAGCTAGAGAAATCTCCAGAGATTTCCAGCCTCAAAGGTCACTTTTTCTTCTGATAGCTTACTGACCTTTACATTAATTTTCTATTTTATTAATTTTCATAATTTAGTTGCATGGTTAAATAGTGAGAGCAAAGTTAATAAAAAATAACTGGGTTTTGTAAAGTAGGACTTTGTGAGGACCAACAAAGCTAGTTTTGCAGATGTCTGTTACTTATGTTCTCAGAAAATAAAAATGGCATATTTTTATTTGTCATATAGTAATACATCCAATGGTATTTATAAAAAGCCTATAACAATGAACAAACTGTAAATGATAATAAGCAAGAGTAAGAGCAAGGTAATCAACTTTCAGTCTGCCTCTTAGGACACTGGGTTTGGAGAACAGAAGAAAAATTTTTAGGGTAGATTCGATGTTTATTTCACAGAATAGACCACAAAAGTGCAAATTAGTGCATGTTTTGGATATGCTACTAGGTGGGTAAGATGAAAGGGTGTGTTTGTCAACATTATTTTCTTATTATCTGATTTCTTTTTCAGCAGTTTTAGGTGGCTGTTTTGTTTTAGGAGTGATGCACTAATTTTGCAATAATTTGGCCAATCAAATAGTGACCATAAAGGCAAGCCAAGAGGAAAATATGGTGGCTTCTTTTCATCTGCTTGAGACTAGCCTTCTTGACTTTTTATGACTTTGTATTACAATCCATACTTGTTCACAATGCCAGGAATCATAATCTTCTACATGGACTTGATTTAAGATTCATTGAAGTCAGTGAACTTTACATACAGTTGAAATTATTTGGTTTATATTTTGTTTCTAGAATATTATTATTATTATTATTATTATTATTCATTTACTTGTAGGGAAAATCCACAGTGGAATTGTTTATAATATACATTATTATTTTATTAAAAACAGGAATTTAATTAGAGCTATTTCAGTCACATTTTTCCCCCAAACTGGGGATATTTTCTGGATTTCACCAATGTCAATGAGTAGGAGATAAGATTCGACATTTTTCTCTGTCATAAAAATGTTATGACTATAGATTATACATGTCTTCAGATATATATTGAAAGACAACTGAAAAGTCTAGGCAAGTTGGTTAGACTATTTCACCACAAGGGAGCTATGCTTGGAAAATATTTCATCATATTATTTGCTTTATTTTTCTTCTTTATTGTCAAATAATAAAAATATATGTCTTGAAACAGATTTCACTGGAAAGCTTTTTTAATCCAAGATATTATTTCTCATCTAAATGGAAAAAAGAACCCACCTGTATTAGACAGGCACTGCTCTTGCATCCAAGTTAAGGAGCATAACCACCAGACACTTGACTGATCTGAAGTAACACACTAATGACATTTTTGAGAGGTCATGACTTTTCCAGAAGGAGAATAGAAACATTAGCTCTTCCTTGTCCTGCTGTAAATGTTGATGAAACCCTCTGCTACACCATTCTTTAAAACAAATTCTGGAAACAGGAATAAAGAAAGAAAACTAGAAGCACGAGTAGAACTGTTTCCCCTAATTCACCTTTAAATTGGGTTTTCTGTGATAAAGTAATATTCTAATAGAAAAATACTTACTGGATTCTCTTCCTTCCCGTCTCCCATCCCCTTCCCCAACAACAGGACATTCCCTGAATGCAAGGGAAGGAGCTGCACCCAAGACCAATTTGGGTTTTTTTGAGAAATCAAAAAGGCCTCATGCTAATGAGAGCTTTTCTCTGAAAATGAGCTCATTACTGTTCATTTTCCTCTGCTTTTAATCTGTTCTTCAAGTGTGTGTCATCTGGAAAAGTTTCAAAAGGCATTTCATGAATCTGCAACAAAAGCAAAGTTGAAAAGAAAAGTCTTGCACTAATGAAAAGCATAGTCATGCTTCAGTCATGAAGGTGGGAATTTAATTATTGAAGAGAGGAAAGCAGGGATGGGCCACAGATCAAAGAATTGAACTGGGGGAAAAATGTGAAATTATATAGAGGGAAAGAAAAACAAAAACTGAGAAACTACAGCTATTAAATTTGTGAAATGAAGTACATGACAACTACAAATACAGTCTAAATTGTGAATATATATAATTTCCTGATAATAGCATGTTCTGTCTGCGCTGAGATTATTTCAATGTTATAGTTTACAGATAAAAGATTTGATTCAGGATAATGGAAGGATAATCTCTTAATAAATTAGAACTTTAACTATCTCAGATTTTTCTTGATCTGACTCCATCTCTGCTGTTCACCAAGTTTAGGGTTGATTATGGTTTGTTTCAGATTATTTGCATTTAATACTTAATTTTTAATAACCTTTGCAGGATTTGATGGAAAGACTTAACCTGTGACTTAAGTTGCTCATTAAATAACTTAATAAATTGTTTGCAGAACTGGACATTAAATTCTAAATGATCCTGTATGTGACAGAATACAGCCATTATAGTCTGTTTTGTTCTGAATATTACACAGCATTTACAAAGTTTCGTCAAATTCAGTTTCCACTTTCTCTCTATCTAGAAATTTTTCCTAAGCAGTTTAAGATATTGTAAATATTGAATTCTTTTCTTTCTTACTCGAGGTAAAGTTTTTTGGTTTTTTTTAAGCAGTGTAAGAATTCAGAAAGAAACATTTTTTCTAGTATTCCCTTTTTTGCTGTACAACATTTTTTTGTATTACCGCTGATGACTTGGCATGAGTCATTTTTATGACACTGAAGGCACCATGTATGAATGAAAAATGGGCTCTCAGTCTGTGCAGGTAGCAAAAATGATGGTCTACAAAGGTACCAGAGCCCTTTAAAAATGTTTAAATATATGCCCTCCAATAAAGTCTTTGTTTGAACGGTGCATTATTAAGGCAGTTTAATGGAAACAGACTTCTACAACATAATTGTGTAAAGTGATGTAAGTATGTTCAGTACAACTGGGTTTCTGCTTCCTCAATGTTTTCATTTTGAGAATTTTGAAATGTGTGTATCGTATTTTTGCTCCTTTAAAAGATATTTTTAAAGTATTGCCTGCTTTCTCTGAGGTATTTTCAAAAGAGAAACTGATCATTTAGTTTGAAAATCATGTCAGATGACAACTAGCCCTTGTAAAAACCTAGAAAATATTAAAAAAAACCCAATTCACTTGCACTCTCATGTTCAGATTAGCTGCTGCTGCTGTTGTCTTTTTGCTCCTCTTATATTAAGTCTTTTGCATACTAAGCAATCACTGATGCTGCAAGTCACTGATTACTGCAAGTGCTGGGAAGTGATGATCTTCCTGCACAGGGACATATATCCTACATCATCTCCGTGTTTTGATACATTCTGCATTTCCAAGGAGCAAAAATAAACTCTTAGACTCATTCAAGGGCCATGTGACTTTTCAATGCCCTCTATTAAAGGTCATGATGTAATTCAAAATTAAAGTCATAAAAATAGGAAATTATTACTTATGACAGGGAAATACAAAAGTAATAAACTTCATTTAGAGATCAGATTCTAGTAGAAACTTTGGGAGGTAATGAGTCATGTGATTTATATGATTAAATGTACACATATTTTAAATTCTGCTGCTTCCAATAGAAAATATATTTTGCACCCACTGTAGTACAGGTGAGCGTGCAACAAAGTTTCCATTGCCTGGAATAGTGAATCTCATTTGAGAGCTTTAACTGCAACCAGAAACATAAATGTCATTGAAATGAAAAATTTTTCTAGAGGGCATAAAATAAATTCTCAGCTTTGGCTTCTGAAGATGAGTGAAGCTGTCAGTTTTACACTGAAAACTCAAGACAGCAATTCAGTTTAACTCGAGAGAGGTTCCTGTTTGGACCTTTCAAGCTTTGTACTGAAATAAGGATAAATGTAGGTATAGTCAAATATAAAATAGCTAAGAGGATTCATTAGATATTTTATTTTGTAACCTTTAAAGAAAAGAGAAAACTTGGTATTATCATTAACTTTTATAGAGTAAAATGAGAAATGGTAATAAGGAAGTCCTAGTACTGAGTATTTTTATAAGGAATTATGAGTATTTTTTGGCTAAAGGTTTAAAATAATCTTCATTCATTGAGAGAAAAATAGTTATACACTGATTCTAGCCTACTTAGGACAAAAATTACAATAAATATGGACACATGACTCTTTCAGGCTGAGTAATTAAAGGTCAAAATCTTGGTTATAATTTTCCAACCAAGATAGGTTATCCCTAGAGTTTTTTAAAAATCAAGCCTATGTTTTTTGAGATACCTCAATACACATTTAGCCAGTAAGCAGACTTTTATTTCCAGATCATGGTTTGATTTAAATGAGATAGGCTCCTACTTTGGCCTAAGTCTTTCCATTTCCTTTTGTTGTTTTATCATCCACGTTTTCTATTTCAAGTGCTTTTGGCACCAAGGTCGAAATATTTAATGCATATTGTTAGGCTGAGCAAAATAGATGCAAGCTGCCAAAGGAAGAGATGTTTCCTTCCTGATGTAAATCAGTTGAGCTGAGCAGTAGTGGTGCTTTCTTCTGAGATTTTCCATTTGGTAGTGCAGCTGATTTCCAGCCATTCCTATTTTTCATGCAGTACGAGTTGAGTTCTGAGCTCATACATCACTGACCGCATGCTAAAGATGGAATTCCATTTGCATTTAATGTATCGTCATCCAATTTCTCCTTTCGGGAAGGCTTTCTCTTTCTCCCCTCAACATTTAATGATGGGGTGGGCTGTTGAAGAGACTTAATAGCCCTCTCAATGTGCAGACAAATAATTTAGAGAAAGATATATAAGCCTAATTAATAAAATGGTGTTACTTCATCATCTGAGCATCACTTAATTAAAAATCGCACCAAAAAAAAGATGTAAGTTGTGATGTCATCTGCCTGCTCTTTGTGTGATTTTTACACTGACAGAAGCAGCTATCCTTCACTTCTTGAAGTTTTTCTTAAAAACATTTATGTTTTTAAAATTGGGGGCTGGGGGATGGAGGGAAATCTAACACTTCAAAGATTGGATGTATTTTGAAGACATAACCATAAGAATATTGACAACCTTTAAAAAGGCTCACTTTTTAATTTTTTCTTTTCAGACTTTTATGATGCATTTCAATGTACCTTTAGTTTCAAAGGAAAAATCCAATAGACAGAATCTTTGTTTGGGTAATCTTGTGTTGTGATTTTCCTCCTGAATTATTCTCTTACATTCTAAAATTATGAGGATTTGTGGGTGGAATGGAACTTAGTAAAAATTCAGCAGTTTTGAAAACACTGTTGCTCACAAGGGTTATTGCACAAAAGTAAAAGACAGTAATCAATTCTATCTAAAGATTAATAGGGTGACTTTAGTAGAATTAGAAACTAGAACTGTGACATTTGCAGATATTTTCACAATTCATATAAATTGATTTTTTTTTTTCTGGAAGATCTTGACAAACTTACCAAGGCCCAGTTCAAATCATATGAACAATTATGAAATATGAATGAGCCCCTTTGAGTGTCATAGCCAAGTTCAGTTCCAGCTGAAGGTTCACTAAAGGTTGTGCAGAGACTTGTGTAACTGTTGTGTGCTAAATGCACAATCCAGCTGCAGTCACTTGCAGGGTTCTGAGGAAAGGAAGGATTTGGCTGGGGCAAGGATGATTTGGAGCATGGTGGAAGAATAGGTGAGGTGCTATTCTTCAATTTGCTTTCTTTCTAAATTACTCTATTGTACATGGTGTAGTACTAACACAAAAAAGAAAAGAAGTGCTGTCCTCATTAGATGATGTCTGGTCCCAGTGTTAAGGTAAAAGCAGAGAGATTTCCTGGCTCTTCCTTTAGAACATGAAAAGAAAATCACAGGCACTCCAAAATGTCTTACAGAAGTCAGTCAGAGCCTTTTCTCTGATCTCAAGAAGTACCAATAGAGACTTTGCAGACTTCCCTTGAAGGTGGAAGATGTTCCCTACTCTAAAAATTATTTATTAGATCAGGTATACCAAGGGGAATCATGACTCAGTGAGGATTTTCCTCTTGGTGTATCTTTCTTTTCTTTGTGCTTGCTTGTGCTTGTTACTATTAGGCCATTTCTATTTGTTCTAAGAAATTCAGTTTTTCTCCATGTATATCAAACAGCGTAGAAAGCATCTCTTAAATTCAATGAACCAAGTTTTTAGACAAATTAATAAACTACAGAAATCTGAAAGCGCCACTGCTGTGCCTGCAACCTACTGAGACCATAATTTGAAATCATTGTTTTCTATCACAGTAATTCTTCATTATTTACTTAAAAACTGGAAGACGTAAGTTTGTCCTGGGAAGAGGCTGGATCAGAACCAGAGGCAATGTTCTTCCTGATGAGTATGAGGTGTTAAGACATTTCAACCTCAGATTTTATGTTTTCCATATCTGGGAAAAGACATTAGTTTATTACATATAAACAAAGGTGCTGGTGAGAAACAGAAAATTTGCAGCTGCATGCCACATGGAAGCAGCTGTTCTTACCATGTTGGTCTGGATCATGTAGTCCCTGAGCAAAAAAGATCTTCCCCAAGAGACAAATTCTCATCCACAAATAAAAAAAGAAAAGAAAGACACCTAAAAGTAAAATCTTGTTGCTTGTATAGGTTTATGGATGGTAGAATCCATTTCTAATAAGCAAAATGAAACTACTCTAATGAGAACTATTTTGTGACTTAAGAATTTATGATGTAGCATTTAAATTTTCAGCTCAGTCTTGTTTTATAAAGTCAATCTTCACCCAAACTACATATAATTTAATCTGGAGCATGCATTTGTGTGGTGAAATACAGGAAACTTTGTGCTGGAAATCTTCACTGGTGAAGTACATTCAGCTGGTGAGATATGCAGCTCAAAAACATCATGAGACATTCAGATCCTGAAGTATGCATTCCATTAAATAAAGGTTTGTAAAATGTTACCAGTCATCCTGTAAGGTGTAGTCTGTTGAAACTCTTTCAAGCAAAAAGGGATCAATAAAACACACATCTTCACAACTAAAATTTACAGAAGAAAATCCTATTCATCCTAATATTAAAATATAATAATTGAGCTACTTTATGAAAAAGAATTTGAACAGAAAAATGTGTACAAAAAATCAATGAAGAATCAGCTGACAGTGTGATTTGATGTATACATTATGTAACTTGATCACAAAATTAAATGAAATATTAAAAGAAAAATACGTTATTTAGATGAATCATTAAAGAACACTAAGAAGATTGATTCCTTAGAGGCACTGATATTCTAAGTAACTTTTGAGAGGACACAAAGCTTCGCACCAGGTCACATTTCCTTCCATTGCCATTATGAGGAGCTCTGTTTCATTCTGTACCGATGCAGGAGCACCAGGATTTGACAAACTTGATAAAGTAAAAGAGCATGATCGAGATTTAGTGCTGGAGATTTGCCTCACTTTTCTGTCCATTTTGGTTCTCTTGTCTGAGAGACCTAACATGGGTCTGTAAGGACTGTCTGAGTGCTCACAAAACCAGCTGAGAAGACTCGGGAAGCTTCTAAAAGAAGTCAACACTGAATCAGAAACACAAGATTTCTCTGCCCTTAGTTGAGGAGGCAAAATGCAGTGTCTTTTGTTTTCTACTTAGCTGGGGTTACTCCCCCTGGTATTCAGTGCCCCTTTGATTTCTACAAAGTCTGTAGGCTGGATTTTTTGCTCTTAGAAGTGAAGAAAGACAGCACAATAGAAGTAAGACTGTTTTTGGGGAACTGCCAGTCCCTCCCATGTGAGGCATTTGAAGTTCTTCAAAAGGGCTGATTGCTGTTTGCCAACAGGTTTGAAGAATTTTCTAGGGGAAAACACAACTTTAGCAAAATTAACAAACCTCTACTCTTTGTTTTTGTTATGGTAATGATAGTGAAATCATATGGATTGTATTAGACTTGTATTTGCTATGATGGGAGATTATATATTCTTCCTAGTGATAAAGATTACATCCTCCTGTGATCTTCTTAGATATCTTTGCCCTCCTTTAGAAGGTAGGATTATTATTTTTGTATCTTTGCAGATCATTATTCAGCTGGGATTATGCACAAGATGTCTTGAATTCCCCTTCCTTGGAAACTGTGTACCATCATAGCTCTGAAGTGAAAAGTAAATCAGCAATCTCATAAAGTTGCCAAGTCAACCCTGATTTTACATAACTTGTATAAAATCAGATAACCAGACTGGGTGCTTTGCTCACAGGGTATCACTGTGCTCCAGAATGTCCATTGAGCAAATGTGACATAAAGAGACAAGGAGCTGCTAACTGCTTGGGACACTTGTTTGCTGTATGAGAAGGTTTTTATTGTCAAATGTGTAAAGCACAGTAAGTTAATTTCATTGAATTTCAAAGCATGACAGCAGCACATGGGCTCAATGACTTCTTTCTAGGCTATTCTGTTTCATATAGCTCATGTTCAGGAAGTATAGGGAAGGCTGTAAAGTCAAGCCAAACACACAATGATGCTGATAGAATAGCCTCTTGTCTTCAAGGCTTCTGGAGCTGTTGGTTTGTCTATTTGCTCTTTGAATCTCTGCTGACTTCTAAAACTGGATTGAGCTCCACAGTGCAATACATACTGCCTCATGAAACACCTTATTTATTTTTTTTTTTATTCTGAACCCACCCCTTGTTTTTTCACAGCTCCCGTTTTTATACTACAACATATAGATAGCAGTCCTTATTTCATATTTCTTTTCTGTGGTCTCCTTTCTGAGTTACAGTTATTTCTTGTTTGGCAGGCACTCAAAAATCATTGCTGTAATTTCTTGTATCTACATCTAATTCTAATCTAGCCTTTATTGGATATTTGGAATGAAAGCCAGTCACTTAAGTGAGCTGCTGGCAATAGACATCACATCAAAGGGTTTTATTGATGATCTCTCACAGAACTGCCTGATACTGCTGCTCTCAGAAAGGAGTTGATGAGTACATCATACTTTGGACCCTCTGTTCCAGCCTACAGCTGCACAGAGCAATATGCAGGAACTGTTTTTCAAATATTTTACTGAATTCAAACCTTTTGAGCCTTTTCCCTGTCTGAATGAATTATCAGTTCTTCTCATCAGCCTTCCTCTTCATCTTCCCTGAAACCATTCTGGGGAAGAGAGATGCTGTTCCAGAAGTCTCTGTGCAGCACAGACTCTGTCTAGTCGAAATTGTGGTATTTGTCAAGAGTAAGATTTGTCAAAAGGCTACCTCAAAGGTGGCTGATAGTCTGTGGATGCTTTTGTCCTGTGATTCTGCTGCATTTGCTTGCAGGACTGCCTAGAACAGACCCTGTGTCTCCAGTGAGGATGGATAAGTGGGTTTGTCTGGTTGGGATAACCTTTCAACACAAGTGGTTTGTCAGAAGTCAGCACCATTCGACCTCCGGACAGAGTACCCTGGGAAAGTGGAGGCTGAAGAGTGAAACAGAGGAGGAGTACTGTGGCTAAGGAGACCACTTGCTTGCAAGTAAAGCAAGAGGGTGAGGACAGAAGGGCCCAGCAGGAGATGGGGAAAGGCAAATTCAGGTAGCAGTTCTTCATAGGAAGCTGTGAACAATATTGACACTGCAATATAATATTTCTTTACTAATTGCAATCATTCTAAATGTATAGTTGTGAGGAAAAATACATCCCAGACGTAGAAGATTGTTGACTTTAGGCTAGATAACTTATGAGCTGGTCAGTAACCATAGATTGTTACAGATAAAACAAATATTTTCATTTTTCCTTCTGGAAAATGAGCCACAACTACTGCAGAGTCCACCTTTGTCTGTAATAAAGACTCTTCTCCTCTGTATTAAAGGACTTGCAGAAGATAATTTTCATGCATGGGTTCTCTTCAATCTGATTTCTTGGGTTGCTGATCTTGAAACAGTTTCCACAAAGAACCGTAGTTGAAATACAGGACTAAATCTAGTCCCAGTCTTTACATAAAATAGATTTTTTTTCTGGCCCTAAATTATTAGTGTGATATATTTAAGAATATAAAAATAATTTTCTATATTTGGAATTAGACCAGAATAAATATAAAACAGAATATACCCTGCACTGCATAGTTTATAATTGAGTTTCCTTCCTTTTTTCTGTCTTGAACATATAGCTTATAAATTAATAGGGCAGCAGAGTGAAACAGAGTGTAAATACTGCAATAAAATTAAACACTTTATGTCTTCCTCTCTCACAGTTATGATCATTACAGAAGATAGTTATTAAATCTCAAAAGATTACTTTAATTGAACTGCTTGTGTAACGATAGCTTATGGATTCTGAGAGTCTTAAAGATTTTTTTAAAAAAAGCTGTAATACTGCTCTTCTTCATTCAGAAGGAAGCTGCAATGTTGAATTTTCATGTGAACAAACCTTTTATCTGTTAGGTAAAAAGTAAAATTCTATTGTTTCACATCTTGTTAGCAATTAATCTAAAATTTGGTGTGTATCTTTTACATATATGTAACTTTATTTTTTCTTCTATTACCTTTTGTCTTGATAAATTATTCAAAAAGCAGACAAACCAACCAAAACATTTAGTGTGCTTGACATTTGAACTGGAGAAAAAGATGGTATTAAAGTCCTGATCTTTTCTCTTTTATTAATTAGTGCCGTAACTTTTTTGTGAACCACAGGTGGCTGACACTCCATGGTTCACCAGGCATGCTCAGAGGTAAGGGTATCTTTTTCTTTTCTGGGGTCAGAGGTTGACCAGACAGATATTTGAGCACTTACAACAGTTTATTTTTTGTGGTCTTTACCTCTACTCTGGCTTGTTTATATTTCCTTGGTCTATTGCATGTATGTCCTACTTAGTCACTGGAACTTGGGCTCCTTGGGGAACTGGTCATGACATCAAGTCTGACAGAGTTCAAGAAGCATTTGGCCAATGCTCTCAGGCACTTGGTGTGATTCCTGAGCCTGTCCTGTGCAGGGCCAGGAATCAGACTTTGATGATCCTTGTGGATCCATTCCAACTCATGATATTCTATAATTCTGTGATTAGCTATCAGCGCTTCTGTGATCTCTTTCAGTTGCTATAAAGTCATAGCTGCCTTCCTCAGCCAGCAGACCTCTGGAAAAGTATCCTGGCATGAAGAGATGCTCTAGTGTCCCAGTGAAATCTGTGTTTTATTCTTGGAATATTTTAGTTTTTAGCAAAATCTGTTTATGACCTGAATCAGGACTCAGTTTAGCATTTATTTCCCATCACCAACCACAGCACCCATGTACTGCTTACGGTTCCCCTTGAATACCAGCCTCCTCTTCTGTTTTTGTGGTGAGTTCATGAAACCCTGGATATAAATATGAATGTGTTTTGTGTCCAAGATGACATGTTTTAAAATCTGTCTTTTATCCATTGATTAAAACAGCAGTACATGGAAAAGAAGTAGACTAAAAGCAGCACATATGACATAAGGATTTAGACACTTAGTAAATCATTACAAATATGATCCACAGAACCACTAAACTGGGCACAACCAGGCTTTCAATGATATCTGAAAGGGTAATTAATTCATATTCTTGAAAGAATTATCTAACTGTGTTGAAACTGAAAAAAAAAAAACAAATAATCAGAAAATAAATAAAGTAATTGCAAAGGTTGTGTGAGAAAATATTTAGACTATGTAGAATATAACAATAACTAAACCACATGGCTACCAGAAGAGTTTTCTGCAATGCAGATAATGTCCTAGGGAAGGCTTTTGTAAAAATTAGAACTTCTGTAATGAACATGATGTCTGAAATGAATAATTTAGTAGCAAAAGAAGGGAACTAGGATGGTTTGGATATCTTTATTGATCAGTCAGTCCTGAGTAAGAAGGCATTTTAGACAAAGCTATTATAACCAATGATTTCTGTAACAAGAGCATTTATTTTGATGGCAGAGCTTTCCTCTCCTTGAAGGGAAATTGCTATTATTATGGTTTTCTCCAAACGGCAAAAATCTAAACATTTGAGTCAATTCAATAAATTAAAATGAGTATAGTATTCAAATCTAAAGTATTTATTTATGGCATCTTTTATTTACATCTCTCAGCTGACACCCATTATTGCTTTCCCCATCACCACTAGCACCAAAATCTTCCAGTCTTAGTTCTGCTTTTCTGTACCTGTCCAACATCCAAAATAAGTCATTACTCATCCGTCTTTCTTGTTTCTCCAAGTCATACCACTTGTTTCACTCTATAAATCTCTTAACAGCTGTCTCTGCTCTATATTTTCTACTGTAGGAAGTCTCAGATAGTGAGCATTTAAAAGCAAGTCTTTCCAAGTCATAGTCCAGGAGTTTTTCAAGTTAAGAAGGAATAAAATGTCAAACTTTATTTTCTTGCTTTTATGAGCAGCAAAGCTTTCCACTATTTACCTTTCTGTGGATAGTGCAAATTGTAATTCTGAATTATTACCAGGGGAGAGAGATAAAACCCATATGCATCTCTCAGAGAAATAAATCCTGTTTTCATGTAATGAGGTCAGAGGCAGAATCTTCAAAGTCATTTTGTTTTGGAAGTCTTCCTCAAAAAATATTAGTCTTTCTGTCAAGTTAATAGATTGTCAGAATATGATTTGTTTGTGGTCAGCATATTCACTCAGAGAAAAGGAAGATTTATGTCTTCAATATGTCCGTTTGGAGTCTTCGTGGGATTCCTAGAAGGATTATCCAAATATATTCAGGATGAAAATAAAATGTCACATGAAAAGAAGTTCTTGCAACATTTATGACAGCCAACAACCAATATTGGTTAAATACAGAAATTCAAAAATGATATCTTATGAGAACAATTTAATGAGTGAAATATTCTCAATAGAGAAGAGTTTTTTTAACTTGAAAGAGGTCAATTAATTTCAATATTCACAGATATTGGAAGTCAAAATAAAGGTGTATGCAGGTCTCTCCTGTCTTTTTATTTTTGTATTGCTGGTGTGACATTATTATAATTAAAAGCTGCAGCCTATTTCCTGTATCTAATATGGGAAATAAACCCTTTGATCATTCTAAGCAGCTAAAATTTGCATTGTACTAATAAGACTAGTGTTTCTGATTTCTCATTCTACTCTACTCACAATTAAAATTTTGTAGGGTTATGTCTCTATGTATTTAAGAGAGGAAGGTGATGCCTCTGTGCCTTTTCATGCTGAAATGTTTGAGTTAGAGATCTACTCACACAGGTAATTTAAGAGAAGTCTAGAAGGCAAAAAAAAAAATAGTATACACCTTATCCTAAAATAGTCACCACTACTGCTGGTGTCCTGCATTTAGTGGTGCTAATGTAGCATTTGGGAAACCATTTGGTGAAAACCCTTTGAAAGCAAGAACTCCTTTTTCATTAATCCACTCATGCTTCTACAAAATAAATTTAACCTCTCTGACATTTCATCTAAAAAACCAAACTTGTACTCATTTTGTTTCCAGTTGTAAAAGCTTTCTGCTCATACTTTCAGCAAGGTATTTTCTGAAGTGTTTGTATTTTTTTCTCTGCTATTCAAAGTTTGAAAAGTCATTCCAAAGGAGATGAAGCTTTTTTTGTTTGCTTCTTGTAGGATCCACAAAGAACAGTTTAAGGACTTAAATTTGAGAAGTCTTTAAATTTTGAAGACAAATTTTTTTCCTGAAGTTTGAACATAATGATAGATGAAATTAAAGACACTGCATATATTATTTTCTATTTCAAGATATAATGCCTGCTCTTGCTTTCATTCAACAATTAATTTCTGAGGGTTGTAAAACTTGATTTCATGTATCTCAATTAAAAAAAAAACATTAGAAAACTGGGATTTCTGCAGCCCTTATAGTGCTATTTTCTGGATATATTTTGGAGTGTTTGTGCAGTGACCAAATGTAAAGAGGCATTTTCTTTCTTGAATCTTAATATTTTCAGAGTAAAATAAAGGGTTTGTATAGAAACACAAACAACCAAAAACAGCAAGGATTTTAGATTAAACAAAACAACACGATGTTTCTCCTGTGCAAAAGAGTTTGATGTCATAGTTTTTAATAGAAAAGTGCTTTTGATTGCAGGCATTTTTTTGTTCCTATTTATTAAAGAGATATAGAAGGACAAAAGAAATTATATTTCAATTTGAAGTTTTAGCAGAGTGAATATTTCCACTCTAATCTATTGAAATTCAGCTAAATCTATTGGAGTCCAGCTGAATAAATCAGGAGTCATTTTTCTTGAAATAAAATACTTCACCCACACTGGGGATGGAGATCTCAGTATTTTGACTTAATCAATGTCCCATTGAGCTCACTAAAAAATTTCTTCCTTCACTTGATTCTTACAATTAGCCAAGGAGTTTAATGTCTCTTAATGGAACATCAAGCATCACCTCCTGCTGAATGTAAATTGACCATTTATCTTTTGCTTTTGTGGTAATTGTGTACTCATTTCCAACTCCTTCCCTCAAAATATATTATTTAATTAGTATTTATAACAATGACTCATTTTAAGATGAGCTTCAAAGGTTTGAGAGCAGTTTAATGAAATATTTCAACTGCTGACTGGTAAAGCCATTATCACTCTCCAGAGGGGAGTTGTAGCCTTTATATAATTAATTTAACAAAATGGACCAAAGGTGAATGTGAGGTTTTCCTTAAAAGGGTTATTGTTAATATTGTACTGAAGCGAGCATGTTCAGCAAACATGATTGTCTGCTGGATAACAAGATTATCCCCTGCCAAATTCACCCTGTAAGGAAACAGGGTGAACATATTGCATATTATGTAAGGCATAATATGCAATAAAGGAAAAGAGCTTGACCACTAGAGTTGTGAAGCAGATCTTTGATTGCAGCAGTGTTGCCTTTTGAACAAAGTAGTATTTGAAAAGTTAGAGAGGAAGGGGTCTGAAATGTTGTAAAGTGTCAAATAAGATTAATATTAAAAAAGACTTTGTTATTATTAGGTAAGATACAGTTTAATATTAACCCTTCTCCAGATAGATTTATTTTGAATGCTTTCAGCAATTTGAGATGATGGTTTTTACACAGCATTTGTTCGAACAGAATTTTCAGACATAACATTTTTAATATGATGGGTGTTTTTAATGACCACATCCATCAGATAGACTGGCTCCAGTTGTCTTTGGTTCTATAAGGCAATCTCAGGGTCACTAAAACCTATGGGTATAAATTCCTGTAAATCTTTCTTCTGCTATTTATCTCAATGCACAAATAAAAATAAATTTGTTATTGCATGGCATCAAGCACAGACACACCTGACTTCCTCTAAAAGAGTCACTTAACTCTTACCTAAATAGATCATGTACCCTTTAATAAGTTTTAAACTTTCACACAGTCTCTTTATTTTTCCAGTGGCTTCTGTGCTGGACTTTGTTACTGCCAAGGAAAGGCTTTTGCAATGTTCTCTGATGCAGGGGAGGGAGATATTCATAAGGATTTCTGATCTTACATGTGCAAATACTGGTGATGTGCTATTGCCAGGACCCAAGGCTCTGGGTACATGAGGCTTGTGTCTTCCCTTTGTTCAGAATTTACACTGTCCCACTCTTAAGATCCAGCAATTAAAGTTTTTACAGAGATGCCTCTGGAATGTGCCCTTCCCAGGCTGAGCAAGTTTGTGTGAGGGAGGGTGGGTGTTCACTGCCTGGGACCAGAGGTGACACCACAGCCCCAGAACTCTGCTCCTCCCTCCCTGGTTTTGGGGGAGTGTCTGCAAAGGTGGTGTCAGGAGCCAATTCAGTTCTGTTATGCCTCAGCAATGATTGTCAGAGGCACACAGGGCAGGGGCTGCACACGTGCCATGGCCAGGAGGCAGCTGGGAGAGGATGGAGGGAAGCCTTGTCTCGGGAGACTCTGCCTGGCCAGCAGCTCCTGTGTCACACGGGCCAGGCGGTCAGCAGGGGAACACCAGAGACCCTGCACCCCAGGGACACTCTGCAGGCAGATGGCAAAAGCTCCCTACCAATGCACTGCAGGGGACACGGCACTGGCCGCTGCTCTCCTGCCAGCCGGCAGACTTTGGGAGGAGCCAGGGCATCCAAAATGACTGCACCACAAGCTCCGGGGGCTGTTCTGTCCTTCGCCTTTTGACTCTTTGAGGGCTTTTCGTGTGGGGATGGATGAGGCTGACAGCAGGCCTGAAAGCATCTCAGACATGGACTTGAAAGCGATCAGAATTTACTCGTGAGAAAGCCCCGTGAGAAAGCAATGGTATGAACACCTGCAACCACAGTGGGGGACAGCCAAGAAGATAACCAGGGAAGATGTTTTGCACCCAGAGATGGCCTTGCAGAAGAGCACCAAGAATGTGGTGGAGGATTTATAGTGTGTAGTTGACTGCTTGTATAGCTTGTTAACGTGCTAGGAAAGTTCTTGTTATGAAGATAACTTTAGTGTTGTTTTCCACGCAGCCGATAGTAACATGTTACAGCAACTGGGAAAAAAGAGTATAAAGATGTTAGCGTAGACTAATAAAGCACTTCTTCTTTGTCCTTAGACTACTCGCATGTCGTGTGTCCGTCTCTACTGCGACATTTTCGAACTTCCTTTTTGAGTGTGGGGTTTCTGCTTGGCTTTCAGGGCTCTCTTGCAGGTTATACTTTTGTCTTTTTGGGGGCTTTTGAGTCTTATCCTTTTTGCCCTGGCCCCAGCCTGCCTTTTGGCTCTCGCTCGCCCTCGTGTCTGTCCTGCCTCCCTGTGTCCCTGACCATCGCCCTGCCTGCTTCGTCTCTGCGTCCCTGCCTGAGCCGCCTGTGTCCAGCCCTGCCCGCCTCTGAGCCTGGCCACCACCGTGATCCTCGCCGTGACTGTGTCCAGGCTTCTGGACCTCCTGCCCGAGTTCCCTTCACCTCGTGTCCTCCCGCAGGAGCTGTGCCCAGGCAGGCAGCGTGCACAGCCCCCCTGCCCTGGGGACATCGACAGCGCTGCCCGGCCTCCACTGGGAACGCCCTCTTCTTCCCTCTGTCTCCTCTCTCTCCCTCCCGTTTTTCTTCCTCTTGCTTTGTCTTTCCTAGCCCTCTTTAGTAAGGTAACTCCTTTTTATTTTGTGTTTTGTTGCCAATAAACGGTTCTGAGATGGAATGTTTGCCTCGTTTGGCTTAATTTCTTTCCTGACCATCTATTTTTAAAAGAACTCCTCACAGTTTCCCACAGTGGAACACGACACGTGGCCTCAGCAGATGAGCCTGGGGGCTGTGGCCTCCCCCAGCCTGAGCCTGGCCCAAGCTGATTTTCAGGACAGCTGCTGGGTTTGGCTTTCTTGTGGATACATTCTCCTGCCTTAGTCTTGTTTCCTTGTCCCGAGACCAGAGGTAATTGAGCAATAGTGTCACCTTTATTGTATCTCAGGTTCCTTTAGGCAGCTTAAGTCCCAGCCCACAGTCAGAGTCAGGGGAAGAACGGGTGGCCTTGGGTGATCTCAGCCTCTTTATTGAGTTTTGCCATAATGGGCAGAACTCCTTCCTAGCAGTGTTTAAGCCATTACCCACAGCATTTCAGCCTCTGACACCGCTGATGTGCCCAGGGCCCTGTGAGGCCCAGTGCCACACGACAGACACCCCGAGCCCCACGCTGCCGAGGCCTGGCTTTGGAGGGAGGGCTGTGCTGGGCACGAGGAATTGGCCAGATGGACGCAGGCAGCGAGCTGTGGTCGGGGGCTCCATGTCCAGGTGCAGCAGGGGATGAGGGGTGTCCCTCAGGGAGGGCTCTGCCTTGGCCCTGGGGCTCTGGAATGGCTTTGCCAATGGTGCAGAGAGTGGATGAGCTCCCCCTCAGCACGGGGCTCGCAGGGCACAGGGGCTGAGGAGAAGCACTTGGGCTGCGGATGGAGGAGGAGCACAGCGGGAGCTGGCAATCTGTGCTGCCAGCCCAGCAAGGCAGCCACGTGCTGGGCTGCATGGAAAGGAGCCAGAGCAGCAGGTCAAGGGGGTGATTGTGGCCCGCTAGTCCATTTTGTGAGCACCCACCTGCAGCACTCCATCCGTGTGTGGGGGCCCCAGCACAAGAGGGACGTGGGCGTGCTGGAGTGAGTTCAGAGGAGAGCAATGGGGATCCTCAGAGAGCTGGAGCACCTGTGCTATGAAGACAGGCTGGTCAGAAAATGTGTTCCTATTGGCCTAGGGAGAGATGCCTGTGCCCAAACTGAGGCACAAATGAGACCATATGATGACAACATCCAGATTTTATTAACATGGATTTTATTTCATAGGAACTGGGAGGGAGAGAGAGAAAGAAATAGGAATGAAGACTCTGAGAGAGAGTGGAAGAGAATCTCTTGGAACTAGATGATTTTTGAAATCCTTCCCAACCCAAACTATACTATGACTCTAGAGGACACGTGGATGTGTACTTTAACTTGATATTGTTAATAAAATTATCATCATCATCATCATTTTATTTATTTTATTATAATTATTTGCTACTACTACTATGTCTTCTTTTTGTCTTCTTCTTCTTCTTCTACTTCTTCTACTTCTTCTACTTCTTCTTCTTCTACTTCTTGTTATTATTATGCCTATACTTATAATTATTATTACATTTACTGCTACTACTATATCTTCTTCATCTACGACATCTACTGCATCTTCTATATCTTCTTATTATTTTTCTTCATTTTCTTGTTATTATACCTATTTCTTCTTATATTCTTCTTCTTATTATTCTTCTACTTCAACTTTTTATTCTTATTCTTTTTCTTATTCTTCTCATTACATTTACTACTACTATTTCCTCTTCTACATCATCCTCTACATCATCTTCTTTTTGGTTTGCTTTCCTTACTCTTAATTCCTATTCTTTTTCCTCTTCTTATTCTAATTCTTCTTGTTATTCTTATTCTTCTTATCTTATTCTCAATTCCTCTTCTTATTTACTGCTACTGTTTCTTCATCTACTTCATTTTCTTCCTATTCTAATTTTTGTTTTTTTGTTCCTTTTGGCAAGTTTTGTGGTTTTTTTTTTGGTTTTTTTCTTTTTTTTTTTTTTTTTAACTACTACTATTTTTTAAAAGCAACATTCCTTTGTTTACGAAGAATTGCTTGTGTCGTGGTCCTGTAGTGTGAAGTCGAGTCCTGATAACAATATGCCCATTCCTCATGGATAAAATCCCCAAGGATTGCATGTAATCCTTTCAGGATGAGAGGAGGAAATGGCTTTCGATTCCAGAAGGGGTTGTTCCAATGAAATATTCGAAACAACTTTTCCCTGACAGAGTGGTCAGATACTGGAAGAAGTTGCTCAGGGAGGTTGTGGAGTCGCTGTCTCTGGAAGTGCTCAAGTCGTCCGGATGTGGCACCTGGGGTCATGGTTTCAGGGTGATCATGGTAGTGCCAGGCTGACTGGAAGATTTTCCAGGTCTCTTCTCACCTTGATGATTGTCTGGCCTTCACTGCTGAGCCCCCTGGCACCAAGTGTCCCCACGGGTGCTGCTTTGGGGCTGGCCACAAATGGTAATCTTCGGTCTTGGGGAGCAGCCGGGCAGTGCTGATGCTGCAGGGCCATGTCCAGGAGAAGGCAGCCCGTGTGGCTCCCTCAGGAGGCCGGGCAGGCTGCGGGCCAGCCGCCACCTGCGGAGCCAGGGCTGGCTCTGGCAGCGGGCCCTACTCCTGGGGCTGTGGCGCCAGGCAGGGCCAGCGGAACAGGCTGCGCAGCGCCCGCAGCGCCCGCCTGAGGCGGGAGGGACGCTTCTTGCGGGGGGCCGGCCCCTGGCCGAGGGCCCGGGCTCCCGGCTGGGGAGACGAGGCACAGAGCGGCCCTGGGGGGCACGGCTCACATGCCCCGTGCTCAACCCAAGCCTCACGGGGTGCAGGCACGGGGAGCCCGCCTCCTGCCAAACCTGCTGCTCTTCGCTCTCTGGCTTCATCTTCACAGAGCTCAAGGACACTGATTTCATCCCACTTGTCCTCCTCCTGCAGCAAGGGCTTGGTCCCAGGGCTGCGGATGCTGACCTGCTCGAGCTTTTTGTCACTGGCATTCCCCCAGCTGGGCATCAGAGAGGATGTCTTACTGTTGCTTGTAGACAGCCAGGTACTGGACTTGTCCTCTTCAGGAAGCTCTTCACTAAGGGACTCTTCCCAATCCGACGGTTCCTGGTAGTTCTCAACTTCTCCACAAGACAGATCGCTGTATTCTTCCCAGTCAGACACATTTTGGGAGCTACTGACTTCTCCTTGGGAAGGCCCTTGCTCAGGATATTCTTCCCAGTCTGAAAAGTCCTCGTAGCTATCGATGTCTCCTGGGGACAGCCCTTCCTTGCTCCATTCATCCCAGTCAGAAAGGTCATGGCAGTTACTGATATCTCCTTCAGAGAACTCTTCTTCAATAGATTTGTCCCATTCAGACACTTCTTGGTAGCTACTAGCATCTCCTAGGGATAGCTCCTGCTCAATGCAGGCTTCCCCTTGGGACAATTTATGGTACCCACCGGCTACTGCTGGGGACACCTCCTGCTCAATGCAGGCTTCCCCTTGGGACCTTTCCTGGTAGATCCTGGATTCTACTAGGCCCGGCTCCTGCTCAATGCAGGCTTCCCCTTGGGACCTTTGCTGGTGGCTACTGGGTTCTTCTAGGGAAAGCTCCAGCTCAGTGCAAGATCCCCCTTGGGACCCTTCCTGGTCGCTACCAGCATCTCCTGGGGACAACTCCTGCTCAATGCAGGCTTCCCCTTGGGACCATTCCTGGTACCCACCGGCATCTCCTGGGGACAGCTCCTGCTCAGTGCAGGCTTCCCCTTGGGACCATTCCTGGTACCCACCGGCATCTGCTGGGGACAGCTCCTGCTCAATGCAGGCTTCCCCTTGGGACCATTCCTGGTACCCACCGGCATCTCCTGGGGACAGCTCCTGCTCAATGCAGGCTTCCCCTTGGGACCTTTCCTGGTGGCTACTGGGTTCTTCTAGGGAAAGCTCCAGCTCAGTGCAAGATCCCCCTTGGGACCCTTCCTGGTCGCTACTGGCATCTCCTGGGGACAACTCCTGCTCACTGCAGGCCTCCCCTTGGGACATGTCCTGGTACCTAAGGGCTTCTTCTAAGGACAGCTCCTGCTCAATGCAGGCTTCCCCTTGGGACCATTCCTGGTACCCACTGGCATCTCCTGGGGACAGCTCCTGCTCAATGCAGGCTTCCCCTTGGGACCATTCATGGTGCCCACCGGCTTCTGCTGGGGACAGCTCCTGCTCAATGCAGGCTTCCCCTTGGGACCATTCATGGTGGCTACCGGCATCTCCTGGGGATAGCTCCTGCTCAATGCAGGCTTCCCCTTGGGACCCTTGGGACCATTCATGGTGGCTACCGGCATCTCCTGGGGACAGCTCCTGCTCCATCCTGGCTTCCCCTTGGGACCTTTCCTGGTAGATCCTGGATTCTACTTGGCCCGGCTCCTGCTCAATGCTGGCTTCCCCTTGGGACCTTTTCTGGTGGACACTGGGTTCTTCTTGGGAAAGCTCCAGCTCATTGCAAGATCCCCCTTGGGACCCTTCCTGGTCGCTACCGGCATCTCCTGGGGACAACTGCTCACTGCATGCCTCCCCTTGCGACATGTCCTGGTACCTAAGGACTTCTAGGGACAGCTCCTGCTCAGTGCAGGCTTCCCCTTGAGACTCTTCATGGTATCTTCCAGACCCTTCAAGGGAGATCTGGTCCTGCTCACTGCAGATTTCCCCTTGAGACTCTTCATGGTATCTTCCAGACCCTTCAAGGGAGATCTGGTCCTGCTCACTGCAGGTTTCCCCTTGGGATCCTTCCTGGTAGCTACTGGCATCCCTAGGGTACACCTCCTGCTCACTGCAGGCTTTCCTTTGGGACTCTTCTTGGTATGTGCCCATTGCTCCTTGGGACACGTCTGGGCCGCTTTTGCTGTCAAACTGGGATAGCTCAAGCTCCCCAGCCAAGGCTCTCTCCTCTCTCTCTTCCTCTGTCCAGACTGACTCCCTGTCTGCCTCCTCCTGCTGCTCACTGAGCTCCTGGGTTCCTGCTGTGCTGGGTGAGGGGCTGGGGAGGCAGCAGGGGCTGTGCGGGACAGAGATCGGGCTCTCTTCTCTTTTACCTGGAACTGCTGCTTCCAGTTCTGCAGCCGTGCTTTGCTCCAGGTCCCTCTGTTCCTCTGGCTGCTGGTCAGATGCCTGGACCCCAGGCACAGCCTTGTGCACCTCCTCAGAGCTGAGGTGCCTTGCTAAGCCCAGCAGAGCCTGGCTCCAGCCTGGGGGGCTGCGTGGGGCAGGGACTGGGCTCTCTGACCCTGCCGATGGCACCTCCTCACTGCGGGCAGGAGAACCTGGTGCCTTTTCCACCTCGAGAGCCGGGGGCTCTGGGGGCTCCTCCTCCTCCTCAGCAGCTTCAGCTGGAGCTGCAGCAGCTGCCAGCTCGTCCTCTGTGGGACTCCCTGGAGCAGGAGAGGTGCTGGGCAGCTCCTGCGCTGCCTCCCCTGCCTCCTGGCTGCCCACGCTGCTTGGAGAGCTGGGCTCCTGCTGGGCCACAAGTCTGGGCATCCTCGTCCTTCTCTGGTGCGAGGGTTCATCACAAATCTTGTATCCTGACACTGTCTCTCCACTGGGATAGTCCCTGGCTGCTGACACTTTCTTCCCTTTGGGGCAGCTCCTGGACATTGTAGTCCTTTCCTTGGGATAGCTCCTTGTCCCTGTTCTGTCCCACTTGGGACAACTCTGGCTCTCTCTTGTCTTCTTCCAATTGGTACATGCCTGGATGGCCTTGCACATCTTCTTCCAAAGGGGACAGTTCCTGATATGCCTCCCCTTCCCACAGGGACAGCTCTTGGCCTGTCAGATCTTCTTCCCTCAGGGACAGCTCCTGGTATGTCTCATCCTCTTCATCCAATTGGTAGAGCTCCTGGACAGTGGCACTTTCTTCCCAGCGCTTCACCTTCACCTCCAGCTCCTGCTGTGTGCCATCTTCCCACTGGACTCTCACACCTGCCTGCCACTGATGCCGCTCTTGGCGTCTCACACCTCCGCATGGGGAAACTTCCCGGATCGTCACTTCTTCTTCTTGGTAAAACGCTTGGACTTTCACCTCTTCCCAAAGGCCACTATCCTCTCCCGATTGGGAAAGCTCTTGATCCGTGTCGTATTCCCAGTCTTCCTCCATACTGGCAAAGGCCCCCTCCTCCTCAGTGTAGGATAGGGGCTGGTCTGAGCCGTCTCCTGCCCCCAGCTGCTGCCCGCTGAGGGCCTGGTCTTCCAGCCCGTGGGGCAAGGGGCTGGTGGGCTGGGAGTTGGGGCTCACCTTCTCCTCCTCCATGTCTGATCTGCTGGAACACAGAGTGGGATCCCGGGAGCTGCTTCCTCCTGAGCGAGCGGCTCTCCTGGGACTGGGCAACGCAGGCTCCTGCGCCCCCTCTTATACCCTCTGCAGGGCGTGGCTCTGCCATGTCACAAGGGTCTCTGGGCATCACAATCTCACACATCACCCAGCGCCCTGACACAACGTGCCTGTGTCACAAAGGGCCACGCCCGGTGCCCCTTCGGCAGACAAACCCACTGGAAGTGGCATGGAGCAGCCCCTGGGCCGGTGGGCTTCTAGCTCCTTGCTGTGACCTGCTTATTAAAATGATCAGAAATGTCTCTGCCTGAATTAGGGGGCAAATGAGACCATATGCCAAAGTCAATAGTATGGGTTTAATTTAACAATAAATGAGAGACAGAGAGAGAAAAAGATAGAAGAGAGATGGGGGACGAGAAAGAGAGTGATAGAGACAGATTATGTAGAAAACCTCACCACTCTGAGAATGCCAACAGCACCCTGTTGGTGCTCTCCATCAGACCTTCTTGGTGCTGAGGGCTCCCTGCACACATGGAGTTCAGTGGGTGAATGCACACTTGGACTGGGAGGGAATGCCCAGGTACCTCCCTTGGCAGGGACAAGTTTGACACAGCCTCTTCCAGCAGATCTTTTAATAATAGATTTAAACATTCAGCTTTTTCTAGGATTTCAGTCTCTTCTTACTGGATTGTTTTTGACATCTCTTCTACAGAGACAGGTAAAATTTGTTAACTGCCTGAAGTCAGAGATGAGAGAATATGGTGTCTGAAACTCTTTTAAGGATCCTGTGTACTCAGCCAAGACCAGTTCAAATGAAAACTCCCAACTCCAGCCCCTAGAATACTGCAAAACAGATAGAAACCATCCTGTGGGTCAAGTAAAGCTTCTGGGCTGAAGCACTATTGCTATCTCTCCAAACCACAGCATGCCAGAATCTTGAAATTTTCCTGAAATGACTTGCTTAACTTGAGAGATAACTAAGAATCAGTTTTAATACTAAATCTCCAGAATACAACCAGCAATACACCCCACATTCACCACACTATTAGGGTCTTCTGCTGTGTTCGTAGGGTAACTACAGAAGAGTGGGACCATAATTGTCCATACATTTAATTGTCCCTTTCAACAGAAGTGTCCTCTCTTGAAATGCAAATTTCTCAATTTAACAGAGGATCTAATTCAGCCAAATTAAACACAGAAGGAATCTACCTGTTATCATTCCCTAAATGAAAAATATCAAGCAAATATCAATTTCAAACTCAGAGCTATGACCAGACCCAGCCAACAAGGGAAGTCTGCTGTCTCCCAGTGGCTTGGGTAAGGGACATTTCTGGGAAACTCTCCAGACTACTAAGGCCCTCTGATTACTATCTGTTACCAGTTGTTCAAACTGGTAGTGATGAAATAACAAAGAGAAGTCTGAGGGCAATCAAAAGAGACTTCAGAGCCTTGGGATAATTGGTTGAAGGATTGGAAGAACAGGCAATGATTCCCTTGGTCCTTCCAGTAACAAAGAATAATATTGATAGGATTAGGCAGATCCCTCAGGTTAATAAGTGGCTTTGAAGTTAGTACAATGAGAAAAATTTTGGATTTTTTGACCATGGGATGATCTACTCAACATCTGGTCTACTGACACTTGATAGGATGCCCCTATCTCAGAGGGGACAAAGAGTTCTAGCACAGGAACTAGCAGGGCTCATTAATAGATCTTTTAGCTAGCTTGGAAGGGGGAGAGGGAAAACACCAGGCCTGCCAGGGATGACTGATGAAATGCTGTGTCAGAACTTGAGGAAACAAGCACCAATGGGATCCCTCAATTTCCTGCATGAGGTGTGGGCTACAAAGTACCACACTTGAAACAGACAGTAGATCCATTGCAGAAGGACCAACTCCAATTATTTAAACCAAAATTAAGACTGAACTCCAAGGGTAACACACCTACTCACAGGAAAAAACTGCAATGGGATTTTTAATGATCATAAATATTCCGAACATCAGGTTTTTGTAGTTGCTGAAAGATAGAGAATCATAAAGATGACACTGTAGCTTAGGGGTGTTATAATAGAAGAAGGTGGTGAAGGAAAAGGAAAAAAAAACCAAACCAAAGAAAACATCTGCTCAGTTTAAAAGTCCTAAAACCATTAAACCATTCAGAGCTTTGATAACTTTCATCAGATTCACAAAGGGATACTTCAGCTCTAATTTACTTTAGCCTGAGCCTATCCAATAAAAAAAAATCTGAAATCTAGGTTAAAATTAACTGACAACAACAGCTTCCTTAAAATGAAAAATATGCTTGTTCCTTCCCTTCTGTCCCTCTCCCACTAGCTGAAAGTTAAAGCTGGGAAAGGAAGAGACTTCAGAATATGAAAATTTTCATTGTCTGTCTATCCAAATATTCCTAAAAATCTAAATCCAAAAGGCTAGCAAAAGACTATTTTGAGCAAATTGACAAAAATGCGCTTGGGCTCAGTTAGAGTAAGTCTCAGATGAGGATTCAGCTTTAGTACAGTTTTCACTTAAAAATAAAAAAAAAAAAAAAGGAGAGCATTAAGTGAGGACAGGAGAGAAGATTTTTCTTTCTTCTTTTTTGTTATCTTGGAAGAGATGATGTTGCAGAGTCATCAACTCTCAGCTTTCTCCAAGAATCAGAGTGATCATGACAACCACCACACCTTGTTCCAACATATACAATGGCTGTTTCATAGAGAAGGGAAAAAGACACTGTATTATCTGCATTATTCTTTTGCTCAAACACACTCATTTAAACTCACAGACCATTTCAACATCTCAGCTTATAAACTCTTCAGAAGTGCTGTGGGACTGTATAATTCAAAATAACATGCAAGAGACAGATCTTCCTTTTTTTCTAGGGAGTAACTTTGTTGAACTTTTTCTAAAAATATTTAGGAAATTGTAAAATAATTTTGTATTACAGGGAGATTAAAAAAAATAAACAAGAAGCAAAAAGCAAAGGCAACCACACAGAACTCCCACTCCACTCCCAAATAAAACCTTACACAAACTTTTAGCATTTGGTTCCAATATTGTTATTTTTTAGCATTTCTTTTCCATGGTAGCTCATTCTTACCTAGGGATGATATCAAGCTACTTTGAGCACTAGGTGCAAGTTTATTAGGTTGTAAGATGATCCCATTAGACATAAAAGTTCACATCAATTAACTCCTTCTGCACATGATTAGAAAGCAACACTTCGGATGCCTTTATAAAGTAACCTCAAAAAAGCACTGTTAGAAGAGGTACTTCCTTCTTCGTCCCTTCAACTCTTGGAGTAGTATCATCACAGAATTAAATTCAGGAGTACTGAATTCCCAGTACACTCCTTTACACCCACTGAAATGTGTGAGCCATGTCTCATTCACTCATGAAAACCCCAGTTTTGTGGCAACGGGGTTTGGTATTGGCAGTGGTTACTGTGATTTCTATCACACCCCTGCCAGGTTTTAGACCAAACAGAATCAAGGTCTGCTCTGAAAAGATAACTTTTTACCTTTAATCACCATCAGTTTTAGAAGTTTCCCACTGAATATCACAAGTTCACAAATATGTCTGGAATTTTATAAACTGCAGATGTTAAATTCTATCTAAACCAATATCTAAAGGAGAGTGAAACTTTTAGATGTGACTTGTTTTCTATTTTGAAGATGATAACATAGATTTGACAACTACCACAGAAATAGATGGTTGATGGCTTTTTTTCCATGGGCAACTGAACATTCATCTACTAATGAAATGGAAATACGACAGATATTTTTCTCTCAAAGGACATAATTACAAAATGTGTTGGATTTAAAACCAAGGTTGAAATCAATCACCTCATCTCCTCTGACCAGAGGTTACGCCACAGCCCCAGAACTCTGCTCCTCCCTCCTGGTTTGGGGCAGTGTCTGCAGAGGTGGCCTCAGCAGATGAGCCTGAGGGCTGTGGCCTCCCCCAGCCTGAGCCTGGCCCAAGCTGATTTTCAGGACAGCTGCTGGGTTTGGCTTTCTTGTGGATACATTCTCCTGCCTTAGTCTTGTTTCCTTGTCCCAAGACTAGAGGTAATTGAGCAATAGTGTCACCTTTATTGTATCTCAGGTTCCTTTAGGCAGCTTAAGTCCCAGCCCACAGTCAGAGTCAGGGGAAGAACGGGTGGCCTTGGGTGATCTCAGCCTCTTTATTGAGTTTTGCCATAATGGGCAGAACTCCTTCCTAGCAGTGTTTAAGCCATTACTCACAGCATTTCAGCCTCTGACACTCAGAAGCACGTCTGTTTATCTCATGTCCCACTCAGGAGGTGAACAGAGGGACAGGTTAGATACATGAGAAGCAAGGATTGTATTTCTTGGAAGTCTAGAAGTGAGATTAAATTTGTTTGTGTGTATCACTAATACAAATTTATGAGATCCAGCTATGACCTAGAACTCCTTCCAAAATTTTTTTATCTTGCTGAATACTTTCATTCTCACCAGTACGATTTCCTCTTGAGCTGCAATGTTATTAACAGTGGTAAGTCAGAGAACTTTTCCTTGGTTGATTTGCCCCAGTTCAGCACTGAGCAATTCTGTATAATGAGAGAAAAAGTTGCACCTGCAGCCACTGTCTGGAGAATCCAAATAATGTTGTCCCTCGCAGCATTATATGCTTCTTAATCACATATAATGGCTTAACAGTGGACTGCAAAGTCATCAGCACAAGAGAAGTACAGACCTGAAGGCAAGATTAAAGAAATGACACATATCCAACAGTCCAAAAGTGCCACAATTTCTCTGTGGGCCAGGCACAGGATTTGGGTCATAGGGTTAATCTGTATTTTGGGATGATGGGGTGGTGAGGGAAGAAGAATAAAACAGGGAATTGATCAAGGCTACAGAAGGGAAAATGGAGAAATTGAAGGCAGAGGAATGAAAGGACAGAAATGAGAGGTTGTTAGAAATGACACACTGGGATTGAGATGAGATCATTTAAATGGACCAAGGGACACAGAAATAAAAGAGTGATGGTCACATTAGGCAGGCAGAGATAGGCACACCCACACCTCCCATGTAAAAAGAAACAAAACAAAACAAAACAAAACCAAACAAAACAAAACAAACTAGACAAACCAGGTTTAAAACTAACACAAACTCTAGCCTGAAGGCTTTGCCAGCCCTTTTTTATGCTGAATCATTCACAAGAAGGAAAAACCAAAATACTTTGGCACATCTATCTCCCTTTCTGTTCTCTCTGTGGGGTTCATCTTCACATTAACCAGATATTTTAGAAGAAAACATGCTTGTCCAAAAGCAAAATGGCCCATGGCTCTCCAGTCCAGATATAGTCCATGTGGGCAGTGAGCTAGCAAGACATGAGCTGTAACAATCTTTGCAAAATCATTTGTGACATGTGCCAGGCTCTGGCTTGCCTGCACTTTAGGCAGCAGGTCATCTTTGTTTCTGGTAACAGAAGTACCTTTTGAGTACCTCAGGAGCCTTTTCACTTGTTTGACTGGATTTGTCTTCCTATAAGTCCATCTTAACAAGTAAGACAACTGTCTGTGAATTAATCCTATGTCTTTGATTAAACACCACTCTTTTTCCTCATTCTTATTCCATCCTGGTTTTAGAAGAGGAAAACCAAAACTCATGGCAGAACCCACCCACACCTTAGTGAACTCTAAACAGAAAATCTTTCATGCGACTTAGGAATGTAAATAAGTATTAGATGCAAGAGAAGTTATATTTAACTGTGTTATTAAGCTCTTTACCTGTGAAAGTATATTGAAAAGGGCACGTGATAAGACTGTTGACTTACCACTTTTCTATAATTAATTACCTGAGTGAAACAAAAAAAAGGCTGGACAATTCCCAATTCGGATATTACCCCCACTTGGACTATGAACGTTCTCCAGGATTAAAGAATTTGTGGGCTGTATCATCTGAAGTAGTCTCATTTTCCATATATCTATTATGGCCAGTGGAGCTAGGACAATTTACAAGGGTGGAAGATCTGACCTGATGTCAGTGGAATGGATAAAATGATACTTTATTCTCATTATCCTCAGTGTCAGCACATATGGCACTTCCATGCGATACAATTCCCTCAACACACAGCAAATATTTGCTCAGCTCCTCTCTTTGCTTGAGCTGGACTATGGGTGACCAGCTGCCATCATCAATCAATTCATCAAGTGAAAGGATTTGGCCCTTACTTTATAAGACCCCCTGACTGAACAGGCTTCTTCCTGAGAGAGTGTCCAAATTCAACAGAATGATCATTCTTATGCCACTTGTCGTACGCAGCAGTAATATTTTACAGACTTTTGGAAAACCACTGGTGCTATGAACCCTGTTAAGAATTTCAGTTTATTTTGGAGGGAGGAACAGGGCTAAAGGATGCCTTTAGGGTGTGGAGACTCTGCATGGTTTTGGATGTTAATATAGAAAATATGATTACTTTTATTTCTATTTGAAATAAACATTGAATGCCAGGTATACCAAGGTATACCATGTATATCATGTATACCATGGAATACCAAGTATACCGTGCTTGAGATATGCAATATGAGATATGAGATCCTCCATTTTGATAGCAACAAAGGCTATTTTGAAATCCAAAAGCCTCAATGCCTTGAAAAATTAATTCTCTCAGAGTTTTGTTTTATAAAACATATATAATTCAACGGCAGTGGATGGCAAAACTACAGTGGCAAATTGCGAGAGTTATAAAAAATTCTCTTTCAAGCTAATATCAAGTCATCAAAAAAATGGAATACTCCTGACCCTTTCACCAAAGTGTAAATTAGCAGCCTAATGGTAATATTCAAATGTAAGCTCCTTTTGATGAAAATAATATAGGAAAGTGCTTCCCTACTGTGAATCATCCTAACATGAGAAATAGAATTTGGGTACTATGATCTCTGCAAAGGGCACAGCAAGCTGGCAAATATGGAAATAAAAGATGAAAGCAATTTTATGCATCTCTTGCCAATGTTTTATTCCCTTTTTAGTTATTATATAAAATCCAAATATCTCAAAGCACTTCTCTGTGTTGCTCTAAAAACAAATTACTTGCCTGACCAATTAAATGTTTTCCTTCAAAAACTGTAATGATGAATGCAAATTAGACATAAAGTATGCAGTATACTGACCATGCTTAAGAATGTTTTTTGTAAACACTTTTATCTATCAATAGTAGGTGCTTTTACTGAAGCATTAATATTTACATGTTTCAAAAAAGAAAGAAAGACGTATGAAATAAGATTGTTATAAAGTTGTAGATGTGTTAAATCTTTTCTTCCATAATTGCATATGTTAGGAAAAGAGCTTTTAAGAATTCTTAAGCATAAAGAAAGCAGATTTTTTTTTTATTTGTCACACCCAGCTAAGACCAGCCAGGGCAAAGACTGTATAGCCTAAAATTCCTCAGTGCTGGAAAATCCCTTTTTCACTACTGAAAGCCTTATTGTAGCATGCTAATTACTTTTGCTATTTTTGTGATGGAAATTAGACTACTTGTTGCCATATGTGTTAATATCCTTAAGGTCGTTTCTATGAATAAAGGTGACAGCTGTGCCCTTCCCATCATTAATTTTGCTCGCTTCATTCACTTTTGGTGGTCACATCTACTAAAATGCATACTTTTCATCAAATATTGGCCAATGTTGCTTTCCAAGACTGCTGATAAGACTGAAAAGAATTGCAATAAACAAAAAATGGATATTCATGTTGCATTTTTATCTTGAAAATTCCAAGTAAGAGGTGAGAGCATTCTTGATGAATCATTTAATTACTTCTGCAGAATCTTTATCTGACTTGAAAGCTTCCTCTCCTGAGGACAGATCTTTCCACCCACATATCACTGATATTCAGAAGTACTCCTGAAATCAAGGATGTTCTGCTTTGGATTGAAACTAACTTTGTTTGCTATTGCTAATAATTAATAAATAGTCTTACATAGATCTTAGAGCAAAATGCACTGCTAAAATTGTGAGTTTACAGCATTTGCGTTGGTTGCTATTGAAAGCTATTTTATAGCTCTTTAAATCTTCCATGTTCTTTAACCCGATATATTCTTCAGAGCAGCATATTTGGGTGCATGACTGTAATTAGCTGAAGGCTCTGATCCACAACAAAAGCTGAGAATCTGGAGCCAAAAGACAAAAAAAAAAAAAAAAAAAAAAAAAAATGCTTAGCTGAGAACTTGAACTCGGAATCAACCTTAGACTTTGATCATTGGCAAATGGAAGTACCTTAAGTTAGTTATGGAATTGAACTGATGTTTCTCCTCTTCGGATAAAATTATTGAACTCATGGTTGGCATATTCCAGACAAAATGCTTTGATAGTCCAGCAATCACTAAGTTTGATAGGATCTCTAAAGGAACTCCTTAATTACAGTTGAGAACAGCCCTCCAGAAAGCTCCAGGCTCTGATCTATGCAGATGATCTGTTTGCATACATGGTTGAGTAAGTGATCTCTGTCTCCTTTTTAACATGGAATAAACAGCTTATTATTATTCAAATTGTATCTTGCATGTCTCTGAGCCACTACACTTTAATGATGGTTAGGGTGCTTGTGCATAGATGTTGTGGGGTGTAATGAACTGGTTATTGTAAGGTGAAGGGCACTGTGGATGTTTACACATTGATTTTCTGTACATTATGTGATAGGCTGCACTAGCAGGGTTTCTTATAATTTAGTGAAATGTGATGATAAAACCCTTTGAATTGGTTAAAGAATAGCTTTAATAATACCATTCACTTAAGAGCTGGACTTGATCATCCTTGTGTGTCCCTTCCAACTCAGGAAATTCCGTGATTCTGTGAGTAGCAAATATTGTGAACTGCGTTTCCTAGAGAGCTGTATAATCTAGCCTCATACTAAAGATAACTGTATTTGTCATGTATTTTTTGTTGTCCATGTAAGACTAAGTAATGAGTAAACTTTGAAAGAATACAAAGAGGGATGAGAATGCCTGAAAGGAAGTGTGAACAAGATTTAGGTACAGATTTAAAGTGATTAGTTAAAAATCAGAGATATTGATGTACATCTGGCTGTCACTTGTAATGTTAGAATCATTCCACTTCCTTCTCTCTCAAAACTTCTTCTTTCACAAAATTACATCTTCAGTCTACAAAACCAATCTTACATTTCTTGTATTTAATCCAAATTTTCTTGGAACTTTAAGTCCATTTATAAGGAAGGGACACTTACATATTACAAATGATAAACTTTGTCCTGTACAGTGAGAACATATCAGTCTCAGGGTTCCAGAGAACAACTTCACCTCTACTGTGGACAAGAGGGCAACACCAGAAGGAAGCATCCTGCTCTAAAACCTTTCCTGCATCAGCTTGTTGGGCATTATGATAATTAGATCATCTGTCTAAATAGGCTCCATATGGTGATTTTCCTGTAAATGCTTTCTTTGCTTGAACACAGTGTATTGCTCTATTTACAGCTCCACGTTGAAATTAACCTTGGAGACTGGATAATTATAATCTGGGCTGAGTAGTAGAAGAGTCTTTTATTACTCAGGGCAGAGGTGATGGAACTATTAAACATATTTTCTCTGATTCTGAAGTGTAGGAAACAAGTTAGAGGTAAATGACATGAGGCAAGCAGTTTAGGCATGCTCAGATCAGCTCAGAAAGTCTAGTATCAGAAAACCTTGGAGAAGTTTGCCAATAGGGTTACTATATTTTGTTTAAAAGTGCAGCAAATCAGCAAGACACCCCAGTTCCTTAGTCCAGAGGCTGTAAAGTGTGCAAATCTTAGTTATGGCTCTGTACGAGCAGCCAGCTGGAACAGTGAGAGCGTGGTGTTTAAATAAACTTAAATCCCACAAAACAGCAACATCTCGCTGCAATTTCAGCAGAGAGCAGTTTAATGAAATTGCTACTAATAGTCATCACCTTAATAAATAACTAGAAGATAAACCAGAGAGGAATGTCCTTTATTTAACTTCAAGATAGTCACAGTGTGGGTGAGTAAAAGTGTTCAGTGATCATTCAGAGGCCAAACTGGCTGGGCTGTTACACTCCAGTGTCTACACTGGTGGCCATGGTGGTAGCCCCATCAGGCTTGATGAGCCACTGGCCCTGGGGCTCCAGGGTGGAGCATCTTGAGTTGGGTTTGCACTGCATGTCTGAGGCAATGTCACAGAGCCAGTTCGCCTCCAGGAGGTCCCTTTTTGTGATCAGGGGCTGATGAAGGTCCTAGCCTGTTATTCACTTGCAAGAATGCTGACACCTTTTGGGACATCCACCCCACTTTTGGAGGAGTTAATTGATTAAAAGAGGGTACAGGACCTCTGCAGGTAACAAGCAATGATTTCATGGATAATTAGTGGAGAGCCTTTAATTGGTGGGTTATCTAAGACTTTAGGGCTGACTTGCTGGATTAAATTCTTATTTATTTATGTATTTTGCCTTTTGAAAGAGTTTTTATGCTTTCCTTGCACAAGATATTCTGATATCTGCCCAAAAATATTCCTGATTACTTCAGACCACTACTGTACTCAATGATGCTACATTCTTCTCTGCATGATTTTAATTTTGAGAAAAATAAAAAATGATAGCGCTATTTCCTTTTTTAAAAGAGGTGTAGAGCTGCAGTCTTCCATTTCACCTTTTCTATTGTTTCTCAATGTTAGGAACCAATTATTACGAGATGTCTCTGCCTGAATTAGGGTGCAAACAAGACCACATGCCAACATCAAAACTATGGATTTTATTCAACAGTAAGTATGAGAAATAGGAGGGGGAAGAGGCAAAGAGAAAGAGAGTGAGAGTGAGAGAGAGATTAAGCAAAGATATCACCATGTGAAATCCTGTGATGTCCCTCTGGTTCTTCTTCACCCTGGTCTGTTTGGTGGTGGGGGTCCCTGATATCCATGGGACACATGTGCTGTTGCCACAACTTGGGATGGCATGTGTGCAAGCAGCTGCTTCCTTTCTCACAGTTTGCCATGGTGGGATATTTGTCTGTAGAGGTTACCCAGGTCTGTCTCACCAGGCCTGGCATCTTCCTGGTGCTGCTGTCTGTGCTTTTCCCACACTCTGCACAGTGGAGTCTTGTCCACTGTGCTAATTCCAAATCCTTCACATTTGAGTAGGCCTGAAATTAACTCCTTTTCTGCCATCTGTGTCTGTTGTGGTAGCTTATCTTGTGGGAACTTCCTCCTTTGGCCGTGTTTGAGACAATTTGTTGTGCTTCTCTAAGTTGTCACACGGAGTCAGCTGGTCCAGGGACTTTGTATGAAAGCACACCCAGCTTGTTCTCTTCAGCTCTGAGAGTGGTAAACCTGTCTCATAGTGGCAGAACTTCATGTGGAGCTGGACTCACCATCTTCCCCCTTTCTCAGACCTTTTTCAGTTTGCACTTACTGTCCTAGTGACAGCCTGCAAGCCCCCAAAACCAGGCTTCACAAATGCCTTTAAAGGAATTATGGGATTTTTGAAGTACTCTGAGTTAGACAAACAGGTGAAATGCTGGCAAGATATTCCCAAGAGATCAAAACAACAAAAATACTTTTCTGTCAACTTCAGAAAATCAGGGAACTTTGTCAAAAGTTTAGAGCAGTGTCCTCTCTTATAAAGACAAACATGTGCCAATTTTTATATCACATTCAAATCAGTTCTGAGTTTGCACACATCAGCAATCTTTTTGATCAAACAGGACTACCTTCCTATCACTTGATTTTTGAATTAAAAAAAAAAAAAAAAAATTAAACAGTTTTCTCTAGCATCATCAATCCTCCCAAGAGGATAAAAACAGTCAAAGGTAAGTGCTACTACTATGATGTGAAATCCATGTAAACGAACACAAGGACTTTTGTTATTTAAAAATGAAAAATAAAAGGATTTGGGGCTTCCTTCACTTTCCTTCATTGCTCAGAAGTATTACCAAGTAAAAAGGGGCTAGCAAGATAATGGTAGTCCATCACCTTCACAGCAAACTGCACTAGAATTTACTGGAACAGCAGGAAGTTAAACTGGGCTGCTTTGGGTTTTTTTGTCCAGCCAGAATATTGTGCTCTGGCTAACAGATATTTGGAAATATTCTGAAAATTCAATTTTGCTCCCCACAGATGTTGCTATTGAAGTCTTCAAAGACACTCATGGAAACCTGTCTGGCTAAATAGGAGAATGTATGCAACCCAAAGTGCTAGAAGGCCTGAGACAAAGAAACTGGGCTTGAACAAGGTGATGAGAGCAAGTTCAGTGCTTATAGGTATACTTTCAATATTCAAATTCATTTCCACAGAGACCAGCTTGCCTTTCTCAAAGGTAAGCCATGCAAAATCCATCTTATTTCCATTTATATTCCCATTTCATATTTAATGTAGGTTGCAAGAGAGATGCTGTGCCATGTTTCATTTTTTAAAATCATTTCCCTGTTCTACTAAGTCTCAATATTGCATACAAGTCTATCACTCATATTATTGTCTTGAGGAGACAGCTGGCAAGCTGAACTGTATTTCTACTTCATTGCTGAGGCACTCAATAACTTTGGACGTCTTCTAAACTTTTGTTTTCAACAGAAGGCTTACAGGCATTGTGGAACATTTACAGGCCTATTATTAGGATCAGCTAATATGCCATAACTATCATGACTAACAGGATAAGGGTTTCAGGTTCAGCTAATGTACATACAAAGCAGGCTTAATTTACAAATTATTCACATGTATTCCTAATGGAGACTGGGAAATAAAGCACTGCAGTCAGACAAATGCAAAAACAATGGGAAACTAGAATTATGTGTTTTTCCTATCCATATATTTAATGACTTCCTCATATGGAGTGCAGCAGCTCACACATTTTCCACTTATACTACCATTCATGCTAAAGCCTAGAGCAAAACAAGAATGATAACTTTAAAATGCAGGATTTTTTATGATATCACATTGTCCTGGTTCTGACAATGAATTAGTTAATTTTTTTCAGTAGGCAGGATGGGGCAGGGCTAAGATCCAGAGATTATTCTAAACCACCTTATGTCATTTAACAGGAATAGGAGAAGGGGTTCCTTCAGGTCAGGGTAGCTGGCAAGGAGGTGTTTGGGTATTGTTTGGATCCTGTTATGTATAGTGTATTTATAGCATTTGCAAGTGGATGGCTCACCTCTCTTGTATGCTTTTGTTATAAATACTGTTGCTGTTCATTTTCTTATTTCATTGCTGTTTCCAGTAAATTGTTCTTATCTCAGCCTATAACTTTTTTCCTTTTGTGCCTCCAGTTCTTCTCTCCACCCTGCCAGAGGGGAGGAGGAGGGGGGAGTAATGGAGTGGTTTCAGTGGGAACACTAAATTGAAGAATATCATGCCTAAACGACAACATACGTTAAATGTATAGAGTATGAAAATGGTATAGCATGAGACATTCTGCTGACAGAGCAAAATGCTCAGATTATATTTGCATTTAGTTCTTCCATTCTCCTATAATGGCTGTAGGTACAAGGAGAAGGTTCACATTTCTAAGCTCTAAAATGATTTAATAATCATACTAGTAATAGTAGGATTTACATTTTAGATCCTGTAAAAATAAAGGACTCCTCCCAGTTTTGTACTGTCTGCAAGCTGCCTTAAGTATCCCTGCCAGTCTTGTGTCCGAGTGATTTATGAAGATGTTGAAGAGCATTAGGCCTAGGATGGAGCCCTGCAGAACCCCACTAGTGACTTGTCACCAATCTGACCTAAGGAATTTTTCATTTCTTTTGAGAAATCTTGATGACTGTCAGTACATATACCCTGTAGGTATTTATTTAGTTGTTTCTGTCTAGTATCACAGGTCCAGTATCTGTCCAATATCAAAGTGTTTCCTCACATCTCAAAAGTTACTACGTGACTTAGCTTTTCAAAGCCTCCTGCTATCTCTTTCTGCTCTGCTGATGTCAATTACTGATGCCCCACTCCCTGTGTTACTTCTTTTCCTCTTTTGCTTTACCATTTGTGTATTTCAAGAGGAGCACAGTCCATGCAAAAACACAATATTCAGCACGTGCTTCTTTCTGCACAGTGCTACAGCCTGTAGCATTAACAGATGTCTAAGCCCTCATACAGTGCTAACTTAGTAGGTGAGAGAAAATGAAGAGTACCTAGCAAAGAGGGAGTGTGCATACTGCCAATCATCCTGTATTCTTGCAGATATGTAACCTCTGGCCCAACTATCAGCATGAAGCCATGCTCACATAGATACAAACACACAATAAAACAAAATTCTGGAATGTGAGCAACTCTGGCAACAGGAGATGGTGTGGCACTGGTAAAGATACGACTGTGAGTATCTCTCTGAAAATTAGTTTTATCGATCTCTCAAATGCTGTGAGTAATTCCAAAACTCTTCCTGATACTAAACAAACAGCTAGAAGGCAAGCACCACTTGTGCCAAATATTCACTAGGTCTGGCAGAATGACAATAATGACAGAAACAGTTGCTTTTCGTAGTTGTGTGCAACTATGCTATCTTAATATTTTGTAAAAGCAAAAGTTCTACAGATGCATCATTAAATTTTTTCCTCTGGAACCATGCACCACGTTGGCAAAAATTTAAAGCAATAAATTTAAAGTAGTTTAATTATAGAAATAGTAATTTCAAAATAGTTTCCAGCATCTTTCCAGCATCTGCATTGCTAAGAGGCATCTGAACGTCTCAGGTATCAGCAGCCAAATAGTTATCAATATTAATCACTTCTCTGTTCCTGTTTTCCAATGACTTGTATAGCCCACTAGTCGAGTTCTTAGAAAAACGAAAGATATGTTTTCCTAAAATTTATGATGGCTTGTTTAGCTAATTTGTATTCCAAAGGGAAATCCACAGTCTGATTCTTCCCTGATGCTACAAAATGAGAAAGTGGAATAGTCAGTAGGACACTCAGTTGGGATTAAAGACGTTTGACTTTTGTCCAAGGCCAATTAATGGCTTAATTCATAAGAGCAGAGAGTTTTCCTCTCCTATCTCTGAAACAGAAAAATATTTACATGATCCTTTGAACTACTCTTTTGAACAGAGTTTAAACATCTCACATTCTCATCTAACCTAATAGATGGGTTGATCTCCTGCGATGAAGCACATATTCAACCAAATGTCACCCATTTCAATTTGAAAAACATCAGTGGTGTTCAACAACCAAGGAACCAATCCACACAGCTCACTTGAGCCAGTTCTGTGTTATAGAAAATTTAATTACTTGTGTGACTTCAGAGAAAAATAAAGGGAACAAAAGGAAAAAAAGGTTGCATCACCCTGAAAAAAAAATAGATTGTTCACTGCCACACACAAAAACCCCCTCAAACAACACAGAACAAAAAAAACCCCAAACCCAAACCTTCAAAGAACCCAAATCCCCCAAAACACCCTAAGGGTATCCACCCTACCCCCCTCTATCAATAGAAAAATAGGTCAATAAGAAATGTCTGATTAATTTTGGTATTTGATTCCTTTATAAAATGTTTTCATATCTAGTGATGAAATCATAATTAGTGCTTTAATAAGGTATTGAAGAATAGCAGACACCAAATGTACTATTCTCATGACAGCATCACTTTATGTTGCTTCCAACGCAGCACGGGAAGAATGATGCGTAAACTCTGAAAAACTGCTCAGAAAAATATGCAGATGTCGTTTTCATGCAAGACACATTATGCATGGCACTAAAACAGAAGACTGTTTTAAATGTTTGAGAACATTTAACCAAATTGTTCCTGAATGACTACATGATAATTACTTCCATAGATTATAGACCTCTTTAAAAAAAAAGAGTACTATGACCCCAAATGTTGGTAGTCGTATGGAGGCTGAAATGCAAATGGTAAAGTTCAGCAACAAGGTGGATCTATTTTTGCATTTGTTGCGAAGTAAAATGGATGCTGTGAATTCAGGGGCAGCAAAAGATGCCGTGTTATCTGATGGATTAACATGTGAAGTAAATGAAACTGTCACAGAGATGACTGCTAACAGAACCAAATTTAGATTTAAAATGAGCCCTAGAAATACCTCTTAAAAAAAGGTTCAATAAAAAGAATTCATTGACTTCCCAAAGTGCAGGAGGTCATGTATTACACCAATTCAATCAGCTGTGCCCCTTCACTGAAAAACAAGAAATGAAGAGCTCAAAGTGACTGAGATAAAAACAAGTTCTTAAAAGAAAAAGTGATACTCCATAACTAGGGTCATGGGTCACACCATTTAAAGATAGCAGAAGCACTCTTCCAAAGAGTGCAAGACAAGGTCCAGATGGATCCATTTCTTTCAGAAGATCAGAGCACTCTTGAAGATTGAAAAAAAACCAGACATAATGCCTTTATTTTGTAGCACATTAGGAAAAGTTCTTATCACTCTAGAAAACCACAACTAAACCCCAAAATTGGTTGCAAATAGAATGTAACATCTTGTCATCCTTATTTACCAAAAGTGTCATAGTTACTGTATTCTGAGCTATGTGTAGACAGAAAATAACACTGTAAGATTTTAAAATCTGAGCATGATGAGAAGCTTTTCTAACTAAAAAGGGATAAAGAATAGAACATAACAACTGCAACAAACTACGATTATATATGATGTTATTAAGTATACCACTAAAATCCCTACTTTATCAACTCTGTTGCCTCTGAGCTTTGCTGAAAAGCTACAACCTATTTGGGATCAATCCAAGTGAAAAGGAGAAAGACGTCTCCCAGCACTGGTGGTCTTTGCAGTCCACCTGGGCTTTGAAACAGCTGTCACCCACCCTTCACCTGAAAGGGGAATAGTAACCTCTTACACTGGAATGCACTAGAACCACTAATTTTTAATAACTCACTGTAGAAGCCATGTGTACACATCCTCACACCCACAAATGAGTCATGGTTCACTCTGTGAACAACAAAAAGATTGGTAAAGCTATAGTCCCAAATCCCTCATGCTAAGTTGTTCTACTTGCAAGAAGCTCCTCCTGAGTGGTTCCCCTTCTCAGCTATTGCCAGAACAAAGAACATCTCCTTTCAATATTCTTTTTAGAAATTCAACCAGTCTACTTCTTTTTCTCTCCCAAAAAAACACTGGAAAAAAAAGACTTTTGAAACTGTTTTGAGCACAAAATGCAGGACAGTTGTTATAGAATTTAAGGCAAAAAAAATCCTTGTGCAATTATATGGCTAAACTAATACTTGTTCAACATGAATTATGAGATAAAAGTGGCCAGTAAAGACCATCAGAAATCAAGCAGAAGTCATGCAACATTTTAATGGTCAGACAGACCCTGCAGGAATACAGCATAATGCAAGCATAAGTGCTAGTGGACAACCACCTTAGAAGACTAGAGTGCAGAGATTCTCTCTATATTCTGAATGTGTGCTGGTTGGCATAGTTGAAACCTGAAACAGTTTTGAGTAAGCAACTGGAATTCCTCCTGTAGCACACCACAGCCAGCTGTAGTCAATCTGCCCTGTAATAGCTTCAATTTTCTGGGTGTAGAAGAAGGAAATAAGGTGCAGTGGGAAAAGAAGAAGAAAAGGTAAGCGTACAAAACCCAACAGGAATAAGTGTTGTAATAGCCTTTGCATTTTTATGGCAACTTATCTAGGTTGTACAGGCCTCCCTGAAGCTCTAGATACTTAAGTATCAGAACACAATCTCTTTTTTTCTGGCTTTCAAGGATATTTGGCCTACGATTTTCCTTCCATCCTTAAAAGAAAATAGAAGCTCTATTCTCAATATATTTTTAAACTATACCTCAGTCAATGTTACGTGGTTTTCAAATGTGACAAAATAAATGGTTTTATATTTTCATACATGGAAAAATAAAAAACATTGAGTACAAAGAAAGTAAAAATCTGTGTATGTGTGCAGAAGCCATCACTGTTTATGTCAGAATTATCTCTTTATCATCACAGTTATTCATTGATTCAAATAAAACCCCTATATAATTCCAGGCCTGAGTAGAAAGCATCAAACTGTTACTAATATTTACAAATATGTCCTCCCTAAAGAAAAACTTAGTGAATTACTATTAAATAAGCAAGCTACCCAAATGATCCAGTTATGAATATTAAATTTAAATTACAGGCACTGCATTCAACATTGCAAAAATTGAGAAAAATAATGTAGAAATTGAGTGCTATTAAGGAACAATTTGTCTATTATTTATCTATTGGTTCTAAATATCATTGTTCAATCAGCTATTCAAGATTAATACTGAAATTTTTGTGAGTGCCTGCCACCATTAGAGAAATATAGAAAAAAAATGGGTAATAGCCCCCTAGGGTACGACATCTTTCTGACAATGGATTTTAAAACATATGCCAAAAATTAATGAGGCAGAAATTAAAACAGATTGAGTAAATGTTAAAATAGCTTAAAGTGAAAGATATATTGTTAATTATTTTTGCAGTTTACTGAAATAAGAAGTTAAGAGAAAAAAGACTGAGGTAATGATTGCTAGGAACCAAGTATTAAAAGAGGTATTCTGCCTGAATTAGGGTGCAAATGAGAGCATATGCCAAAGTCAATAGTATGGTTCTATTTAATTTATTTATTTATATCTTCTACAAGGATATACAGTCCTGAATGTCCTCATTTACTGTTTAATGTTGAGGCCTTACATTATTTCTTCTACAACTTTGGGTTGTAGAAGTGTCCAGCCTCAGTGTCCAACCAGCTTGAAGACTGAACTAAGCAGTTGCGCCCAGACTAATGGCTAAATCTTCTACTATAGGTGCACCCCTTGCTTCCTTGAAAAAAAATCCTCTGTATAAATGATCACCCTTTTTTTGTCCATTTTGTATTACTTTTCTGATGAGTTAGGCCTCTCTTTGTGTCTTATTAAGATGCCCTGTAAGATTATGAGTTTGAAAACTGTAATTTTGGGTTGGGTGTTACTGTGGTAAAGTCAGCTTTCACTCAAATATTGCCAGTGAATATTTTATTTGTCTAAGTATATTGTCCTAGATACCAGTGAGTCTTTGGTTTCTTACTGGGAACTAACTCCCAGTGAGACTGAAAGCCTTTCCTTAAACTTGAAAAATTAGTTGATTTCACAGTTCTGCATGTTTTCTGTTTTAGTAAAATGTTACTGGTGATAGGGCAGAAATCATTGTCTCTGTGGTGGACTGTAAACACTCTGAGAATATTGAATAGAGTCAGGAGTACATGCAGAAAAAGAGCTGTGAGGATTCAGTCTAAAGGTAACTCCTACTTTTGTGTCTGACACTCTATGGAAGAGAGGCATAGATATTCCAGATGGAGTAGAATAAAATAAAATAGCTCAGCTCTGAAGAGTGGAGATATGGGGGAATAAATGGAAAGAAGGGAATGGTGAAGAGCAGGGAGAAAATTACCCATTTTGCATATAAATGATGTAATTACCCCCTCAGCTTCTCAGGCAGAAGTTGACATCCCTAATTAGAATAATTTTATGATCTTCTGGGGACAGATATACAAAAGCATAAAGAGAAAGAAAAAATAACAAATACAACTAACATCATAGGCTGCTTTTACAACATAATTTTGCAACAGAACTGATGATGTACATCCAGTCTCAGCTTTATAACAAATTACCATGTTTGTATTTTATTTCAGATGATTCACAGGGCTTGATATAAAAGGCAGAGGCTGAATGAAACCTTTTCAGAGAAGAAAATGATGGAACCACAATACAAAGACAGGGAATTGAAAGCCTAGTGTAATGTGTTTCATTATTTTCTTCTGATTAATACTGTAAAATGAAAGCCACTGTGTTTAACCTGTGCTGATGCTACAGTTGCTGTAATTAAGCATGAGAACTTACAACTTGTGCATGCTGATTGCTTCATACAAAGCACCTGGCAGCTTTGCCAGGACTTACTCTATTAAATCCACAACAGACATGTCCAGCCACTGAAGTCTGCCATTGTTACTTGTTTAATTGATCTACATTATTACACCTCATCTTCACTTCCTAATTGCTGGGCAAAAAAAACAGGTATTTAGCCTTTTCCAGTTGGTGAGGTAGCCAGGGGATGCATTGTTTTAGTCATGTGGGAAGGAAGGTGTTGTACTACAAAGGAAGATAAAACCCAGGGAATGTAGTAAATCTGGAAAATTCCATTATCATATGGCTCATCTTATCACTCTTATCATCTGACTGACTGATTTAATGCTGCCAAGAGGCTTGACAGACCAACTTTTTAGCATTAGATACTGCATGTGATCGTTATTGGTAAATCAATTGTTACCACTAATTTTACTCCAACAGGTTAATATTCCAGTAGTCAGGAGCTGGCTGAAGGATATCTTTGTGTACAAGCATTTCTTTTTTTTTTCCTCACGTAGCTGATTCTCTTTTGCATTTCCTAAGTGTGATTTCACGGTAAGGAGACAAGCTAGAAGCCAAGAGAATAAAATTATCCTCAGGCATAAATGCAGAAAATCAGGCTTGAAGTTTCAGAGGAACTGATGTTCTTGTCTTATAACCATTACTTACAGTAGTGACTAAGTTTTGAATAATTTAGAAAAATTAAAATATTTCTAGAGCTATTTTCATGTCCAGCCCTGATTGATTAATTAATAAAAGCTAACAAAGATTTTAAGCCTCAGAAAAGCTTGGGGTTTTGTTCTGCTCAGAGGATGGTCATGCTGTCAAGTCTTTTAGTTCTGAGCTGATTCATCCTGCCCAAATTAATACAATTCGCTCACAGACCACAGAATCTGGAATAACCACTGAAGTTTTTGAGCTAATTAAATATTATCAATTGTACCACGTGCTTAGTCCTTCAACTCCATTTACATAGGTGGGAAGGGAAACATATTCCAGTTATTTTATCCGACAAATAAGTCTCAAATGTCATAAAGATGAATCCTTCCCTTCCCAATTCCTGTGTTCGTTTGGCAAAGCAAAGAAGGACCAGATAAAATGACAGAAGTAGCTCAAAGCATCTCTCAAGGGGTGGTTTGTGCAGGGGGCTCCACAGCAGGCACTGGTGGGGTGGTCAGTAGGGTTTAGGGGTGTTTGTGTTATCCCAGTGGGAGTCATGGCTGCTCTGCACAGTGCACCTCCCAAATTCATGGTTACTGAGGCTGGGAAAACAGTCTTCACAAAAAACTGGAGTGGTCAGTGAATATTCCTGAGTGAGGAGGTCTTTTGCAAAATGCTCTTCTGTGCAGGACTGTGAGAAAGCTCAGCAAAGGTGTCAGGCAGCTGAAACAAGATAGCATTTTTACAGGCATATTGTGGCCTTTGGCTGCTGTGATATGAGTGAGACAACAATACAGCTCTACTCTTCCTCTGAGAGAAAAAGAAAATAAAAGAAAAAAAGTGTAACACATTGTATAGAAATTATCTATAGCACCAGTACATTGGGTAAAAAATTTGGCAGAGGGGGACTCCAGTGAATATCATGGATGTGATGATCCTGAAAACGTATAAGCATAAGGGATTGATTCTTGAAAATAAGCTGACACAGTAAAAAATATGTGGAATGATCCATCCTTCATATTCTGCTGTCCATGAGGGAAGGGTGCTCAGTGTTTACCTCCTTGCTGGAGCTCCTTTCAGTCGGAAAATCAAGATTTATTTGCAGATTGTTTAACTCAAAAGCAAATATATGGCTTTCTGGCCTCTTCTTTTGTAAAAATGTATAAGCATCCTGCCAAAAGTGGTATGCAGTCTGTATCAGATAGAAATTTTGTTTATTTCTGGATTGTAGCGTGCATATAAATTAATCTGTCTTTATTTCACAAGAGGTGTGCGTTGCTGTCCACAGACCAGCATTTATCTTTCTGGTTCGTGCCACTGTGTGGATAATACATCACAAGAGCAGTGGTGCTAGTTATGATGTATGACACCAACAGATCATAGAAGTGTTGCCACTTCTGTGATGTATTATTAAAAACATGGAACTAAATGAAAAGATCAATATAATTCAGGTCCTTAATTTTTTTTAAGTGGGTTAGGAGCTTTTAGATTAAAGAAAATGGGTTCCAGAGAGTTTACACAGAGTCAAAGTATGTAACAGAAATGAATGAGAATAACTGTGATTTCATATATGACCCAGTTTTTAATGAAATAGATTCAGTCTTTTTAAGTTCCCTGCATGTTTCATGTCCTCTCTTTACTCAGTTGTGGTGCAGCCAGCTTCCTACCACATTCCTACAGAGTATCTTCCACTATGTACCATCTTCTAATGTGCCTAATAATCATAGAATTTGAATGAGAAAATCCTTTGGTTTTACATTTCTAATTTTATTTCAGTTTTACATCTCCTTCTGAAGTGCTTGGACAGTTTTTTACCTTTTGCTTAGAAAGGTGAAACAGCAAAAGAGCCTGCCAGGTATTCACAAATGTGAACTTGAAGATATTGCAAAACATTATTAAAACTAACAGTTGGCATATCTCACACAAAGGAAAGAAATCCCTCAGCAAGTCAAAAAAACTTTCTTAGGTCCAGAAGGTCGTGACCCTAAACATCTTAACAGAATAAAAACTCGGTATTACTATCAATTTTTTTTATTGAGGAGTTGCAAGCAGTCTTTTTACATTCTCCTCTTTTCTTATGGTTTTGGTGCAGCCACCTGTGTTGTCTTCTCTACTTGAGTATTGCATTTGTCTGTGTCATTTAGCCATTGTTTTCTGCTCTCTACCTAAAACATAATGGTTTTGGGATGGCATATTTATTAACCTTTCTTGGGTAATGTACCTATTTTTTCCTGCCTTGATATTATTTCCTTGGCTTCTTGGAGATATTTTTTATACTTTTAGATCTCCTTAATCTTTTTTTTTTTACCTAAGATATGTGAATTAAGTTGCCTTCCTTGTTCTTTCTCTGTAGTACCTTCTAGCCCTTGAATGATTTTAATTGTCCAAATTACCAGCATATATGTTCTATGAAGGCTTGGAACATAAAAAGAAATTAAGAGGCCTCTGTCTACCTACCACAAGGTGCTTCTGTGAACTTACCTGTTATGTCTGACCTTAAACAAAGGGCATTCATTGCAATTCTTCTTGCACAGAATGGGTCATTCTATTTACTATATATTTTTATCAGGTTTTGGTGCTATTCACAGTCCCAGATACTTTTTACGCATTAGATGTTGTGTTTCCCAACTCAAAGAGCTTAAAGTGGAAGTTTTTAATTGTGTGTAAGAATCCCCTAGCAGAGACCCTTACAGAGAGAGCTTCACATTGAAGCCTCTATGATATTTCAATTCCTTTAGAATCCATGGTTTTTCAGTTCATAGAATCCATATTTAACACATATAATGTTAAGTGATAAATGTGTTTATAATGTATTTTGTCTTAGAAATAATGCTTCAATAAGACCATTTCTAGGACAGTGAGAGAGGAGGAAAATAGTTTGGACTGCTCAACATCCAAAACCACAGCATTTTATGAAGGTCATGGCAATTTGCATCTCTTAGCCCCATATAATAGAAAGGAGGAAAGTAGTTTGGACTGTGCAACATCCAAAACCACTGCATTTTATGAAGGTCATGGCAATTTGCATCTCTTAGCCCCAGATAATAAAGAGGTGTTCAACCAGATCAATCTGATGCAAATATAGATAGTTTTATCTAAGCCAGAGCAAGAATATAACATGGGTTGTCTAGTCAGTGATATATAATAACTGCTCTCTCTCTAAGGAGGGACTCTAAATCTGCCAAAAATGTTTTTCTCTGTCCTCAGGTCTGGGTCTGAACAAATCCCTACATGTGATCAAAGTACTAGTGATGCCAAAGAGAAATATGGTCGTGCTGATAGGCAGCTGAAGATGCACATCTATCTTCCTACTTCCTTTTCTCTCTCAATGTTGAGAACAGAATTCTGTATTGCTGTTACATAGAAGACAGTTACTTAATATAGTGAAAAATAGTGTGTTAGGGTTGATTATGCTGTTGAATATGTACTAATGTGAATACAAATGTAAATGAGCAGTGTGATTGACACTTTCATTTCTAAGTTTCCACATGCTCTAGTATTTTTTATGTTTCTGTACTTGAGAGCACCAACATCTCTAGGGAAAGCTACCCTTTGGAAGCTTTTTGAAATTATGAAAACACACAAGGGAATGCTGACTCTTCTTAGAAAACCTGTAATTTAGCAGGTATCAATCTCTGACTGTATGTACAGTGTTGGCAAGGAGTAAAGAGCAGAGGGACTGTCTTCTATGGTAGTAAAGGAATATTAACTTTTCAGTGTTCTTTAATGCAAAGTTTCTCTGTAGCATCATGTATCTGCCTCTCTACCCTATCTTAGTCCTCACCATTCCCTTTTTCTGCATTCATAAAGAAACAATCTTGTAGCTGTGAAACAATGGCCCACAGCTGCTATCAGTGAAACTTGCCTTCTGAAAAGCCTCACGTTTGAGATACACTGAGTACAGGTAGGAAGTTAATTTTGGTGCTGTCATGACCGTTCAAAATCTTAGCTTCTTCAGATAAATAGAAATATGTATGTATTATACCTAGAAACACTGAATGTGGTGAAAGCTGGATGTTGCAATTATTGGGAGTACATACAAGGTACAAAGAGAGACGAATGTGTCTCAACTGACAATCATAAGTAGAAAGCATAATGTAATTTCCTTATTTAGAGCTGTGTTGGAGGTAAAAAGCTAGATGGGAGCCATTAGCTTTTAATGATTTATAATGCTTTTAAAAGCTTCCATACAGTGAGCAGAGAAAAGAAGAATGGTACCAGTCTCTAATTCACAGAAGGTCATTTAGGCAGAGAAAATATATCCTCTGATGTCTTTATGTGTAAACTTTTTACAACACAAATAGAGATTTGATAAAAGGAGCAGAATCATGCAGCAATTATGTAAGGTACACAGTTAAATCCTGAGCTTTTCTTTCAGGAAAATATCAGTAAATATCAGTATGTTGATTTGCAGAAACATATTTAGAAAGACTCATGGGTTTCTTTTGAGAACTTTTTCATTAGCATCTAGTGCTGGCAAATTAAAGTAAATTAACTTAGTATATATATTGCTAAATTTCAAAAGGACAACAGTGTCCCTGAACACAGAAAGAAGTCTAGAACTGATATATATCTCACTTCAGCCTAGCTCAGAACAAAACTTAGTGTATAATATTCCTTGATAAAGGCAGGATGATGGCTAGGAATTGCTACTAGGCTTTTAAAATACTATTACTTTCCTTAAGCAGCATCCTTACATTCAAATAATGTTATTGTCTCAGGTAACAAGACAAAGGGGTGATGAGTGTACATTTGGTTGAAGACTGGAGATAATTTATATTTATGTCATTTTTATTGTGGGAAGAAAAAAAAGTTCTTGTTTCAGGTAGGTGCTGTGCATTAATCAGCGAGCAGCCTGGGTTAAATAAACAGAGGCCCTTTTCCACCCCTCATAAATATATCTTAGCACCTATAACCATGACAGCAAGCCCTAGATTGCCATGCAAAAGTTGAACTGCCACAGAAGCCATTACCTTATATTTTGTCCTATTAACTGTGCTTGATCTGTCCATGTTTAAAAGCTGAAGCGCCTTCAGGCATCTTTGGCCAGTGTTTAGGTGCCTGCTGTTGTGTCCTAAATGTGTATGATACTTGGTTGCAATAGGTTAGGTTAGAATGCTTCTGGGAGTGCAAAGACATTTTTCTCCATTGGACTGGTGATTTGCTCAGATGTGGTTGTCCAGTTTTGGATATTGAGCACCCTGCTTGGGTGTGGATTACTGCTTCTCAAGGAAATTATTTGTGTTCCGTAACGTGCAAATTGGTTATTAGCTTTTGAAAGACAATTTCCCCTACTCTGGCTGGTTTTGGTGTACCAGCAGGCTGGCTATTGTGAGCAGCCCTCTTAATAGTTCTCAAGATTTAATGTGGATGATTTAAGGGCCTTATTCTGTGTTGTCATTTTCTTCAGCACTGAAGCACTGGTCTGGCTCTCATTGATTCCTGAGAGCAGGTAATTACTAGCCTGAGATGAAGGAGGAATGTAATTCAGCTATGGAAAACAGCATAATGCAATGCCATACACCTTGAAGAAACCTATTACATGACTTTGGGTGGTGTTCTGGAATTTGACAACTATATGGCCTTGTTCCAAACAATTAAATGAATCTCTCTTCAGAGCATATGGTGTAGAGAACATGTCATGTTTGAGAAATATGGTTGGCTGGTAATCTTGATTTTTAATTTTGCAAAAGAACAATTATTTGGCACAGTATAAAGCCTTTTTTTCCCTCCCTGTTAAGTACAGATGTGTTTTCTTCAAAGACAGAAAAAAAAAAATCTTTTCAGGAAAATCCAGTTTTGCCTTGCATATCTGAAGGATATTAATTTTTGTCTCAGTTCTTTTGAACAACATTGGGGCTGTTTTTATATCCTATTGATACTAAAAGATTTGATGAAAATCAAAATCTAAAGACTCAGCTATTGGAGATTCATAGGCTGGTCTGTGTGGAGGATCTGGCTGGTATGATTGTTTCTTAAAAGGCGGTGCTTGAGAGAAAAGATTCATTGTTTGATACACCAGGAATTTATCAACCTATCTTTCTCCCCTGCCTGAGATGCATAATTATGTTTAATAATTGCACTAGGTTCCAGGCTGGGTGGTGGAGAAGAACTGTTTGTGTTGCACAAAGAAGCGGGAATCTCACTCTTCCCTGGCTTCCAGAAACATCTCAGGTGGGATCTAGAAGCCACCACATGAGGAGGGATCTGCCCAATGGTTTCAGTGGGCTGCTGGGCAGAGGGCAATGGCATTATAAACAGAAGGACACCTGCTGATCCCTTTCTGCTGTTCCTGCATTATGGATCACCTTCAGATACCCTGAGCTGGTCCTGGGTGAGAGAGGATCAGAAGGCTCCTGCCCTCCTGGCACAAAGTCTGTCCAGGCAGCTCGGCTGTGCTGGGCACTGCGCCACAAGCTCTCCCAGACAGCATTTTTCTCTGAGGAACTGAGGGGATTAGGCTGCTAAGGGGAAGTCTAAGAGGATTGCAGATTTAAGAGATGGCCAAAGGAACACATTTACAGGTTTTTAATTAAAAGATATTTTGACTGGAAGGCCAGAAGGATTAAGGAATTGGTAAAACAAAGTTAATGTCAAGTGCAGGGTTGAACCATGAATTAGATGTATTTCTATCAGATCTTTGGCTTCTAACTTATTTTTTTCCTGACATTAAACAATCTGTAAAGCTTACTGAGGTAATTTCTCATCAATATTCCTCTTTGACCACTCCACCCCTCCTATCCACAATTATGACATTACAAGTATATTTAAATCCAACACAAGAATTTGAATGGCTGGTAGTATAAAAAGGGAGACATTTAACTGACTGTGTCATGCTTATATTAAAAATCTCATATTTCATGAGAGTAATAACTGAGTCCTCATTTTCTAAGCACAAATGTGTTTGAATATTTAAATGGACCAGTGTTTGCATTATTACTTCTATGTCTACTTATTTTAAATGATCTGCTGTATATGAAAGTCAAAAGGAGAGGCAGAGTATCGATCAGGTTATAAAGAGAAATGATTGCAGTTCTAATTCTAATGCAAAATAACTCCTGTTCTTTATTTTATCTATAAATCTCTTGTTTTTATGCTATTGAGTCATGTAACATTATTTTAAAGAGAAAGTGAAGGTGTTAAGCCGAAGGAAGTAATTTTAAGTTTTTAATTATTCTACAAGTTTTGCCCTACAGCACATTTTCTTAAAACTGTACCTTTTGTTCAGCACTAAACTGCATGAATTACTTATAAGGCAGACAGATCAATATCTCAGAATGTCTTACAAATAGTTTAGTTCAGCTGGCAGTTTTTCTGTTTTTGTTTTCATTCACCACCATTTTATTCTCATAGCATTAACAGCAAAAATATGCTAGCAAAATAAAAGAGTTCTTATCAAATGAATCTGGCAGTTCAAGGACACAGGTTATATTAAAAATAATATCTAACAGCTGCTAGCATCCTGACACTTTCAAAATATGAAGGGGAATAGGTGAATATTTCTGAAAATCAATATTTCAGGTTTAGTATTGGCGAAATGTTGCAGGAAAAGTGTCCTGTGTATGACAGATGTCTGTATCTGCTTGTGGCTTCAGTAAACCATATTATTTGTTGGACTATGCTCTGTCAGGAGCATCTGTAAAATCATCTGCTTGGAATATCTTTGGAGAATATTAGGACAAGGTTAAAAGGAAAAAAAAAGAAAACAAGCTAGGAGCAGAAGATATAAAGCACACAAACCAGTCCTAAAATTCCATGTTTTTCTGAAAGCAGAAGATACCATTGTAGAGCATGCTTCCTTAAGTTTCCACCAAGGGATTGCTCTGAGGACACTGCTGTACCTTTAGTGCTTTTCTGTCTGCTGACATGTTATTTCATTCAGTACTTATATAGACTTATATCAACTCCCTGGAAGAGCCTTTAATCAATGCAGGGCCATGACTTGCTGCACAGGGCAGGTCCTTCAGACCTGGGCAGGGTGCTGCTCTTTCCCCTTTAACTTTGTCCACATACCCAAAGCAATGCTAGGATTTCCTCTGCTGTAAAAGATAGTCACTTTTGACCCTCTTGTTTGTGAAAAATCTCATCTAAATCCTAAAGCTAAAATATTGTTGAACCCCTTAATTTGTGAAGTTCTTTGATCTAATGGAATAAGAACATCTAAAAATGCGTCCATTCACTATTTGCCCTCTGATATTTTGAATGGATGGTGCAGTCCAGCTCACTGTGTTTTGCTTTTGTTTTAAAAGAGATTTAGTTCGTATTTCTTTTGCTTGTAGTCAAAGGTTCTGGCATTTCAAATGTGTTTCCAGGGTTTGAGTATCAACACTTCTGTGTGCAGATGAAGAATAGAGGTGGACTGAAAGAGCTGGACTGAAATGGCAATGAAGTGTTGAAAAGCTTGTCGCCCATCACAGTCTTAGTGGAAGGGGCACTTGTGAGATTCCTGCCCAGGCTCTAGGACCTTAGAAACACATTGTCCCAGAAGCATGGTCTCTGCAGGCTGGGTGCTCAATCCCTTCACACATCCCTTTTACCTCTACCTTTTCTGAACATGGATTTTGTATACTTACACTCTCATACGTGGGCGTGAAGTGGCACTTTCTTATGGTCCAGAAGATTCCCACTATCAACCAGCTCTAACAGTTCAGTCCAAAGCATTTTTTTCAAGAGAAATGAGGGCAAAAAAATATTGCTTGAGTGCCAAGTATCTTCTCTTACTTTCAAGTCCAGTGGGAATTTGGGGTTCCTGAATCCTGCCCCAACTTGTGTTTGCAGGTACTCAAGTTCAAGTCACTATTTAATTTGGATTCCTTTAGATATTTCTTGGCACAGCTGTGCTGTACAAAACCAACTTTGCATATTTTCCCTCTATCTGTTGTTTGAGCAGTTCATGGTAATGCTGTGTTGTTTTAGGATGTTTCTCTCCATGAACTCCTAACACTTTAAGAAGAATGAGCTCTGGCATTGTATGAAATAGTATAGATTCCTGAATACTATTTTTTCTTTTATTTTCTTCCAGGTTAAGTCTATATTTATAACATGCTATATAAAAGTGAAACTCACAGTATCCTCCTACTTCCTTTAATAATTTCCCCTTGCATTGACAGGTGTTACTTTGGTATTGATCTTTATCAGGCTGACTTTATTTACAGTGTAGCAAGTTCATACAAATAACATCAGTCTATAAAACAGTCAATAGAACAACCTAAACTGCATAGAACCACCTGATGAACAGTTTTTACAACACTTTCTTCTGAAATAAAAACACTGTGCTAGATTTGGACATCTGGCCCTCAGTTCTTGGAGGGGTGATAACCTTTTTTTCTCTCTCATTGTAAATGCTGTCCATTTTTTCATCTCCTTTTTCATGGGGGTATAACTGTTGCTGCAAAGCACCACTTATTCACACCTGAAACTTGACTGATGCCCACTTCTGTTTACTTCTACCAGACATCTTCTATCAGGAGAGTTTTCAGCAATATATCTGTAAATGTTCTGGGCAAAGTCAGGGGAACACTGACATCAATCAATATTTTAGAATTATATTTCATGGGGTTTATGGTTTTTATCTGTTTATGTTTTGCTTTTCTATTTAATTGTTCATCTGCACTATTTTTCTGGCAATTCAAATTAATTATTCTTCATGGATCCTCAAGATGCATTACACTCTATTTATTTGTTATACTACTGACCATGATTAATGACCTAACACAATTTGAATATCTCATTTTTAACAATCATGATAAATTGTAGCCTATCATGGCAACTTAATATGCTTCCCATGCAAGATCTAAGTGAAAAAAATTATATCATAATTAGGAAGCACAAGAACACTTTGGCAAAATAAAGCTTGCATTTCCATGTTTTTGCTGAAAATGTTTTATAGCACACCAACCTAGCTGTTCTGTTCTTATGGGACTGTAGGTCAGGAATTTTACCACAGTGCATCTCATATTGAGGGATGGTCTCTTTGCAAACTTTTTGATTGCAGCCTCGAGAACTCATGAAACAGGTCAGATAAAACAGCCTGTCCCATGGCAAGGTGAACCTGAAAGACTCATCATGTGGTCTCCAGTTCATGTGGGATGGATCCCAGTCCCACTGCTCTTTGAGGGTGCATTGCCCAGCACCCAGCATGTCCCAGCTAAAAACAAGTGTCATACTGAAAGATGGTGACAAAAATCATTCCACTTTTTTCCTCCCTTTTTTTTACACCCAGGAAAGCTGTGGGCATGCAGGCTACAGAGGAGCTGCAGCAGCTCCTGACAGTGTCTGATATGGGTGACTGAGACATCAAGTATCACCCCATCAGGTTGTATAAACTTGGCCTCTCTGAGTGTCACATTTAGTATGACACCTTTTCATGCTCAGTTTCTCCCTGCTCCAATGTCTTCCCTGCTCCTGTTGCCTTTCATCACTGTCTGGGTGACAGTGGAGGGTGAGAGCACAGAAGCATCAAACCCAGTCCCATATCACCTGTAGCTTCACTTGTGGTAGAGTGAATGTTTAGCAGATCCCCTGCAGTTTAATACTTGATTTTAGGTTTTAAACAACACCAAAAACACATGGTGACAAAAATGGCAATTCATTTTTTAAGCAATTTTTTAATTTTATTACTAGAACACTTTTGGTTTCTCTACTTGTACTTGTCAAATCATTCCTGTTAGCATCTTGCACTTGGCAAAATGTTGTTTTGGAACATTTGGAAATGTTGTTTTTGGTCGTTGTTAATATCAAATAACATCACACACTGTAATGAGAAGCGTGATCAGCAACTAGTAAAAACAAAATTAGGTAATTCTTTGACCATAAGCATAACCAATCAATTAACAGGACTTTTAAAATTCAGTGTTAATTTTGTCAGTAGAAGTCATTGGACTGCAGTTCTTTAAGGCTGGAGTCTTGCTGTCCCTGCTCTTAATAGAGCTAAGGCAGGAAAAATCATAATATTCCTTCACCACTGTAGAGAGGAACTGTGAAATGTCGGTGGGAAGAAGCTGGAGAGACAGAAGAGTTGGATTTCTTCTGTCACTGCCAAAACAGAGCTCTATCAGTGTCAGCTTCTCTTGATTTATCAGAGTCAGTATCCTTGTTTCTAAGAAGGAGATGCCAGAAATTGTGCAAATCCTCTAAAAAACCACTTAATGAAAGTTAAGGTTACATGTTAGGATTTATGGTTAAGATTAGGGTTTAGGATCAGTGTTAGGTCTGTACCTCACAGGGTTTTCTCAACTGATGCTTGAATTTATAGTTCTAATTTTAATTTTACTGACTGAATTTTATTTTGTTTCCCAGTCTTTTTAGAGACTCTCTTCTAGGTCTAGAAATCTTTACAGATTTTTGGACCTTGAAATAAAGTATGACTTTCCTCAGAATTTAATTGCTGTTCAGATGAATGCTTAAAATATCCAAGCAGAACTTCTATATGCAATATCTGGAGGGATAAGTGATTTCAGCTTTGAACAAAGCACAAGAATGGATTACCTTTCAGGATTTTAAATGAAGCAACATGCAGCAGAAACATCCAATCAATGAGTTGTTTAATCAACTGGGGAACTAGTTATGACTACCAGGGTTTCTGCTACAAACTTACATAATTATTAGTATTATTTTAATTATTTTTAAATTTTTACTAATAATGGAGGATTTCGTGATTTTTTTCCTTGAAAAGCATATCTCTCCAGACAATAAACTACTGCTTGGCTGGATAGGGAAATCAGAAGGAATAGTGTATTTATGATAAATAACTGAAGGAGGAGAATTCTGTACGTTAAATTCTGAAAAAATTTCTTCTCCTACTATTTATAATGCTCCCTCCATTTCTCTGTCTGACACTGCCCATAATTTGAAAAAAAATTATTTAGTTATTTTAATTTCACCTCTTTTTCACTTTTATTGATGTTCTCTTTTTTAAAGGAGAATTAATTATTTTTTCCTCCTACTGTTAAAAATTTTACAGTTTTTCCTTTTTAGTGAAGATCAGCTGGGAAAATCCATGATTTACCTAGCACATGAAATCAAAATCACAGGACACAGAGATGGCAAAAACATCTTGTTCAGTAACATGGAAGCTCATGCAAGGGCCAAATTATTATAATAATGGCAGATTTAATAATTGAAATGCCAGAAATGGGAAAATCATAGGCCTATTGAAAATGAGAAAATCGAAAATATTATTTACATGATGATTTAGCCACAATCTATTAAACCTGTCATGCATCTGAGAACTGCACTTGAAACACACACAATTTTTTTGCTTCTATCTGCACCTGGACTGCTTTTTCAGAGTTGTTGCTCACACTTTATTGTAAATGCAGTTTGGAAATCTCATTCAAGATTCCATGTCCATATTAAATGCAAATGGGAAAATAATAAAAGTAAATTTAATATGATTAATGAGCAAAACACTCTAATCTCTTTTCCCCTTTTTCCTTTAGTGGTTGCTGTATCTAATAGCATAAGACCATTAAATTGAGCCTTCATGCTTTCTGACATTTTTTCAGAAGTACTCTGCACTTTAAATATTATGAACATGGTCATGTAAGTGAAAATTGTGTATCTTTATTAGAGGCACAGTGCTAGAACCAGAGGTATTTAAGCTTAGCCACAGTCACTCATAACAGAATTCTTGGTTCAGCTTTATATCTGTCTCCTGATCTTTGGCCTTTTCTTCTCCTGACCTAAGTGGATCCTGAGAAAAAAGACTGTTTAGGAAAGTCTATGTTGAGGGCATTCTGATGGATCTTTTGTGCCTTTGGTAAATATCACCAGAAATGCTATAAACCTGCTGACTCTAACAGGAAGATAACAATGGAAAATTACATAAAGTGTTTATCCACTGTTTCTCTGTATGCCTGGGCAGTATCAGCTCTATTTTTGCAATGTAAGGTTATTTTGCACAATTATTGTGTTTTATGACAATTGCATGACCAGCTGACTCCAGCTAAACCAGACAGAAGATGGGTAGAAGGGATGAAATTCATGGAGACTTGTGGAAAGTTGTGTAGAGTTTTCTTCTTTCAGCATGCCTCTTAAAAGTAGTTGCTAAAGCAGAAAACAATCCTACTTTAAAAAGAAATTATTGAGAGAGATTTGTTTTCTTTAGTTGTCTCCCGTCTATCAGCATTTGAATAGTCTGTGTTTAAAAAGCCTGCATCAATCAACTCTCTTAATTCTTTCTGTAATTTGAAAAACCAACAAAGTTAAAGAATTTCAAAGCCTTTTGGCATCTCTTTCCGAAAGATGTTCTACCTCAAAACTTCTTCTAGATCAGGATCCCACTAGAGTAAACCTTGAAGAATTTAGGAACTAATAGTAATGCCAGAAATGATCCACTGTTTATAAAATTTTCCTTGCTTGACATCTTTCTCATAAAAAGAAATTCAAAAAGTGCTTCTTTTCCTATAATCCTACCATTAGCAAATTGCTGAAAACAGATTTTTTAAGTACTTATGTGAAGTAACTTACTGATTTTGTGAACATTAGATAAAAAAAACCCCAAAAATGTGTCTCTTCTCTTGTGACTGTTATTCAATCCTAAACATCTAATGATGAATTTGGGTATATGATATCCCAAAGCAGTCCATTCTTATCTAGGATGCATAGGTCCTAAAAAGTTGCCCACACTGTTTTAATTCAAATGATTGAAACAAATCACTCATAGGATGCCTTTTATTTATCAAACATTAGATGTTGGAGGGAATTGAAACAAATTTTATGTATGAGGGAGTGGATAGATCACATCACATTCAAATATTCATGAATGAACAACGCTTAGCTAATTCCAGAGGAACAAAAATAAGTGAGTTTATTCATCTTTTCACATTATAATCTCATTATGTGGAATTGCTTTTACGTCTTTTTATATTTTTTTTTTGTTTGTTTATTGCAGGAGGACTTCTAAGGTGTCTGCAAGTGGCTGTGTTGCTGTTACATTAAATGGGCTCCAGCTGTGCAATGGTATTATCAGTAAGAAAGAAAAAAATAGCTGGAAGAAAAAAAAACAGGCAAACAGGGTGCCTTTCAAGGATTATTTGCTTATTGGGAGGATGTATGGTTGAAGTGATAGGTGTGTGTGGGGATTTTCAAACAGCACTGAAGGCATACTGAGTTATAAAGACATGCAGTATAATTTTGGTAACCTGAGACCCTACAGTGACACAATTAAAGATCTGAGGTGGAGAGACTGCTCACACCTGGATATCTTTTCACACGTTCTTTGTCTGAAAAGGAGTTCAGAATCATGTTTTTCTACGCATTAGAAAAACTTGTTTATAAAACGTTTCTCAAACAGAAAGCCCTTCAGCCCCTATTCGTGGAGCTTCAAGGATTTTCCTCTGCCACTGTTGCTGCCATGACTGCCTCTTATTTGCTCCACTCTATGCACAGAGCTGCATCACCCGCTGTGCTGCACCAGCACTGCTGGCTACCTAAGGGTCAAACCCCATCCTGTGTTGCTTCCTGAGCTCTCCTACCCCTCCATTTCTCAGATAATTTAGGAACAATGAAAAATTATTCAGTTACTGTTGTTACTGTGTCCCCTTTTCCTACTCCCTTCCCTTGTCTCTCATTCTCCAGCAGGGTTTTGTTGAGGCAGCTGTTTGAGATAACTGTGCCAAAAAAAACTGTTTCAGCAGCAGGTGATCACCGTGAGTCACTCTGGGCACAGTTTTGTTGCTGAGGGGCTGTTTGATGATGACATCTGCCACAAATGAGGTATTTGTGAGATTCAGGGGTATCTGCCATGCTCAAGTCCCTGCTTGCTTCAGACCTGTGTCTCCATTCTTGCAGGTACCACAGAGAACAGTTGGTTTGTCCTAGTAGAGCAGGAAAAGTGCAGTTAAAATCGAGTGTGTGTAGGAAAGGGCAAGTAAGATTAGAAATTTTTGTTACATGCAGATGTGCCTAACTCGACCTACTGAAAATCTGATGGTTTAGGAAAGGTACTGATTGCCAATCTTCTGAAAAAATCAGAGCCTTTTTGATAATGACCCAAAATGCAGGCTACTTTCCAATTGCCTTCACTCTAAATAAGATTCATTTCTTCTACCTTACTTATTGATCTTGCTCAAGCTGAATATGACCAAGAGAATAAGGCTTTGTTTACAACTTTACTTGAAAATACCATGAAATAGATATGTCTGATTTCTTTTTATTTCTTTTTTTTTTTTTTTTCAGATAACCACTATTACATTTAAAGTTTGTGGTCTGCAAATTTGAAGAGACTTATGGAAAGCAAAGATATTTAAGAATTGATTTTGCCTGGAATATTAAATACCTAGTACATTGGCCAAAGTACCACAAATTTCACTGAAATGCTCTCTTTTGTGTGTAATGGCATGACTTTGAATTTACTTTTTAAGAAATACTCATCATGAATATAAAATGCTCATCTTCAAAATCAACACACAAAAAAGATCCATTATTTCAATGTTTTCTGTCATTCAGCTATGCTTTCTGGTTATTTTTAATGCTTAATCCATCATTTTGTGACCTTCAGCAATGGGAAAGGTAAATCTTTCCAATAACAAAGAAACAAATGGAATGAAAATGAAGACTGTTTTGTTTAGATAAAAATGCTAAAAACTAAAATACAGAATTCCAGGTAAAGCTCTGCTCTTCAGAGAGCTGGCTGCTGACTTTGTAGGAATTATTCATTTTATATGCTTATATTTGAGGATAGGTAAACAAGACCACCTTAATTTTTTTAACTGTGTCCAGGGAAAAGTTGTAAATCCATATGAAATTTTTGATTTATTGTTTTTTGCTATATCCTTAACCCAATGTGTGTTTTGTTGCTTGTTTTTTTTTGTTGTTGTTTTTGTGTTTTTTTTTTTGTTTTCTTGTTTTTTTTTTCCAGGGTATGTGGAGGGAGAAGGAACATTCATCTCAACAATCCACCTCATGTGTCTCAAAATGATGAGACTCCGTTTTTGCTTCATTTTCTGTCTCCTCCCCACTTAGCAAGGTAAGAAATGGCAAATGACTGATTTTCCATTAATTAATTTGCTGTCTCTGGCTCTGACTAGTGAAGCCAGTTTCAATAGCCCTACCCTGATGGGGATTAGGGGCTTGGAACCGAGGGCAGGAGACGGGGCCTGCATGAGAACTTTAAAGAGCTGATAATTCATCATTGTGTTCTGTCAAACAACACAAGCTCCGTATTTAATTTCCACACATAGTCTAATTATTGCTGAGATAGAAAACTTTGGGATGTAAAAGAGATGTTACCTTTACAGCAAAGCTGGTAAACAGATTTTCCCTTTCTGCCTGGCATCCAGAAAATACAAATAAATATTTGGAAGGTTTTGTCTGGTTGGAGGACTTTTAAAGCATTAAATGGCACAATGAGGAGGTGTGCCTCTATGACTTCCATGGCAGTAGAACATGCATGTGGTTTTCAGATTAAAGTTTCTCTCATCTTTGATATGAGTATGACGCTGTTTTTCCTGCCAATCACCTTGTCCAATCATGTTTAGAAAAGATGAGGTCTCTCCACACTCATAGTTTAGCCATTTATGATGGTGAGTGCTGTTTGAAAGTGATAGTGCTCCAACATTGCCCCAATTAGAAATAATTGGAGATAATTTATTTTCTCTACATATGAAAAAGGAAAGATTAAATTATTTTTCAGATAAAATCCAAGACAGCACAGATTAGTTTCAACCCATCAGAAATGTCCCCTTCTGGCTTTGCTTTAGTGCTTGTGACTCTGGCTCCTTTTCCAGTCAGTACCTGTGCTGGTCCCTAATGAAGGTGCAGAAAGAGCGTGGCTACCATCCCGTGTGCTCACAGCAGACTTATTTCACTGAAATACCTTCTGATACAGAGGACACCTCTCCAACTTTGTGCTCAGGGAATCAAACTGAATCCTAATCATAAATTAGAAATTACTTTTTAATCCTATTAGGCTTTCTTCTGTTCTTATCTCCAGTTTATTCAGTAGCAGTTAGTTCAGATAAGAAAACTGACAGAAAACTGGTGAAAGCGAGAAGTCTATTGACGTCTTTGTGTCTGTATTTGTGTGACATTAATACATAACAAGGGACATGTTTGTGAGCAAGCTTGCTTTATAAAATAAATTCTCTTTGACTAACAGGAATAGCTTCATTTAGTTTTAGATGTGTGAGGATGAAATTCCCTCAGAATAGTGTACTCAGCTAACACTGGATTCAGGCTGAGACTACATAATATACACTTTGTCTCACATAAGACGAAAGAAATTGCATCATAAAAGTCAAAACACTGTTTTCACTGAGGTTTAAAGGTCTGTATTGCTTTTGTAGCCAGGGAAAACAAGAAAATAGTTCATTCTGATATTTATTCACCATTTTTTTCCAGAGGATACAATATGACCTTTGTGGAAGTCCATGTCACAACTAATGTTATAGAAGGCTTTGTAGTACCTCTTTCCTGATTCTTTCACTTTCTCATTTAACATATCAGTGTGATTAGATAGAAAAAATTCAGTATCTATATATTTCCCAAAGTATCTGATTAATGTAATAAGTGCACTTTGTTTCCTGTTATTTATTTTTCGCATAGCCCTAAAATGCCAATTGTCATAACAGCAAATACCACTTTAATTGTCTATTTCTTTAATTAATTTAATTTCTCTCTCTAGATATACGCCACTAGTCTTTTTCTCTGAAGACTGTCACAGGTGGAAATGAGATGACATGGTGGTTTGGTCTCATGTGGAAATAAAGTCCTGGTTCTCACCACTCATATGGGTTAAGAGTTAGTCACTCTCGTACCATCTCTGAAATAACAGTAGGAAATTTGTAAGTCCAAAGCCTTATGTATTAAAAAAATAAAAGAGAAAAAGCAACAAGAGGAGAGCTAGGCTAAAACAAGTATTTATGACTCTTGACTGAGTAACTGGTAATCTGAAAGAGAAGGAAAATGAGAAATCAAATAAGGGTCAAACAGAGATTTCAGACAGAAAGTTAAAATAGACACAACTGTTGTAGCCTGATGGAGAAAAACCCCACCAACCCAAAATATTTAAATAAATGCTTAAAATACAAATCCATTTCCTCCATTTCAATCCATGTAAAGTTCTGCTACTTCACATACTCTGAATTATCCCCATTTGTTGAAGCTAAATATCTTGTAACAGCAGAAGTTCTATTAAAAGTTGTTTGAATAAAGCTGATTTAGCTCTCATGGAATTATATTAGGTGTGCTCACAGAAACATTGATAATATCTCAACTATTGGAGAAATAACTTTTCAAATTTTAAAGGTTTCATCTTCATTTTCCATACTGCTGTCTCCAGTATCAGCTCCTATATTCAAAAATTTTCAAACCATAAATTGAACTGGGATTCCTTAATTAGACTCCTCTATATCTGAGATTTTTCAGAGGATGATTCAGTTGATGTTTTAAATTTCTTAGTATAGAAAAAACCACTGACAGGCACAAGAGTTTTGGTAAAGAATTGTGGCTTAGAATGGTTTTTAGAGTTTTAGATTTTAGTTAACAATTCAGTGATATTCAAAGATCACTCATTGGGCAGTAGGACTCCCCAGCTGCAAGACGGCAGCTTTTGATAAAAGACACTTTTCATAAGTGCTTTCCATGGTTAGCCAGATGTTTACAAATTTGGGCAGCTGGTTTTATTCAGGCTGAATCCAAGTTTTATTGAATAAAGGTGAGAAGTACTTCACCCACATAAATCATATGAATAAAGCTTTGGATGGATGAAGGCTGGATGTTATGAAGTGAATCCCCTTGCCTCCACATCTGGTCTACCTCATAATAATGTCACAGTCATTCCACATTGCAGGAAAAATAAGTGCAAAACAGGAATTTTGAATGTTCTGGTGGGGGCTGTATGAGGATTCAGCAACCCTCAGCAAGGCTGATCCTGTCTTCTCACACTCAACAAGTCATCTGAAAAATACCTTTTGTAGTGACCAAGAGGTGCAAGACTAACAACCTAATTCCCAACAGCCTATTGGAGTATTTAAAGCAGTGTGAAATGCTCCTTTGTACTTTCAGTTATCCTTATTGCCAGCATCATAAGACAACAGAAATCACAAAAAGAAAACAATTTGGTATCTCTCACGTATGTCTTGAAGAGGACATGGCTCCTTTATTGACTGCTAATTCTTTCACTTGGATTCACCATTGTCCAAAGAGCTTCCCCTTTCCTTTCTTTCTCTTTTTTTAATACATATTTACTTGGCACTAAAGAAGAATTCACTAAAACCTGATCATTCTCTTGACTTTTTTACAATGATGGTTTCAAAAGAGGTATCTTTACTTTAATAGTTTCCTATTACTTAAACTGTCTACCATTATATGTTTTGTCTCCAGCAGCAGAATGTTTGGTGAAATTGATCCATTTCTTGTTTATTATTCTAAATCACTTTTAGATGAGGTATTTCTCTATGATTTTGATGAATTAAAGTACTTTTCCAATCTTATTTGCAAATCAAGAGCCTCTGACTTCTGAACAGCCAAATATAAGAGAAAGAAGCTGTAGAGCAGTTCATAGGCAGGAGTGTTTGCGTTATAGTTTGCAGTCACGTTGCAAAGGGGGTACATAGAGATGAGTTTGGGTATCTTGTTTGTGTAACTTGTTAAAAACAAGTTCATTTATGAATTCTGGGTTATTTAGCAAGATATTGCAATGCCACAGCTTTTTGATGTTTTACTATGGAATATCAGGTGTATTTTATTTGACCCTAATGTTTCAGTAGTTGTTATACTGCATGAGACAATATATCAGTAAACAACACTGTCAAATACTTATTAGTATGGCATTTTAAAAGTTGAGTTTTTATGTATTCTCTGTATTAATATATATATTTTCAAGAGGATTTTCTACGGTTCACCTTCATTATTTTCTCTTCGGCTTATGCCTTTTGAAGTAACAGCTTAGTTCCTGCAGGGCTACTTGTAAAAGACTGTCATTATTTAGAATGGATCATTTAATTAACCTACCACAGAGTCTGCAAGGAAAATTAATCAGTGTAGTTATAGTGCTTGTATGAGTCACAATTACTAGGCAAATAGGTTACTGCCCAATAGAGTTGCTGTAATCCAACTGTACATAGGCTCAAAGAATTTGGGGACAAGCTTTGTTTACTCATAATTACACCTAATGCCATTTACTCTAGATAGGCTATAGCTTTTGTTGCTACTAATTAATTTATGTAGTGGGTAAAATAACTTATTTTAATACCAGTGTGTGACACTATCTGAGGGTAAACTGCCCGTCCTATGACTGGAAGGAATAATTACAAGGAAAATATATCAATTAAAACGAGCTTTATTAAACTGTGTTTATATCGCAAGCACAGTAAAAAAACTCTCCAAAAATCTGATCTGTATGCTTGACCTTAAGGCACTTATTAACAGAGCATCCTCAGTGACTCATACATTATATTTCAATTGAATCATCAGGAAAAAAAGAATATTGATCCTTCATCTCATGATCTAAAACCAGATAGCTGGAGGACAGTTTCCAAAGTAAAAAATTTCATCTCATTTAATATGGTAAAATCAGATTCATTTTCCTTCCATAAAGAAAAACTGACGCATAGTTGAATAATTAGAAAGGATGATCCAGCAGTTAAAATACATTGAGCTATAGCAGAGTAGACCTCAGTGTAGTTACTGTTTCACGTGTGGCTAGAGAGATTTTTTAAAGAAAATTAAACTTTAGAGTTCTAATTTTGAAACAACAAATAACAAAACCTCAAGGTTCAAATCACTGGTAGAGTGCCACCAATTCATTTTTTCCCTCAAATAAGTGAAATAATACTTAAAAATGTCAGAAATGTTGCTGCTTCTGTGGTTTAATTGGATTTCCTGCACCAGCTCACAAGCTCTTCTTTCTGTTTCACCTTATGTCCTATGTGCAGAGGTCCATGGGGAGGAATTCCTGGGGTGCTTTCTCAGCAGGGCACAACCAGCAGACTTTAGGAAGCTGCACAAGAACACCTAGAGCTGGAGTGCCCACACTCCCAGCAGGAGGTGTGTGCAGGTGGGAGGCTCCCAGAAAAGTTGGTAAGTGTGCTTGCAAGGGCCAAGGTTGGTCACATCACTATGTGAAGGTGTGTGACTGGAATATTGTGGCATTATAAAAGTGAGTTTAAACATTTTTAGCAGTTTATTAATTTCAATAAGGTTTTTTTTGCATCTGCTACTGTGGTGTATCCTTTGCATGCCTGATACTGATCCTGGGTGTGCAGCTCAGTAATTGTTGGTTAATTACCCATCCCCACAAAACTGATCCAACATTGCTGTCTGGAACAGGAGCTCAACATCCCTGCTTAGTCTTTTCCAGGACTGGAGACAGATTATTACCCAATTTGGAATAGGAGAAATATGTACAGACTAATATGGGATGCTGCACATCTTATACTGCTGACAATTCCAGAGCAGGTAATTAGGGAATTAAGATTACAAGCCTGAAGAGTTTAATGTGTTGGGTTTATGAAGTATTTGACAACTGCTTTGTGTACTTCAACGCTAAGGGGGAAGAAAAGCCAAAATTAACAAGTTACTGTTCAATCTTCAGTATAAATTTCCTTCAATTTGAAAGCTGACATCAGCCTCTGGATATTGTGCACGTACTTATCCCATAACTGATAATGTTTGGTTTTGTATTTCACATCTTTTCTTGTGAGAGTGTGAAGCCCCGAGGCTTTTGATTAATAAAGGCTTGTATGTTGGAGTGAAAAATTACTTAACATGTTAAGTAACCTTCAGTCATCTAAAATTCACATGCTCGGCAAAGAAAATTTATTCACATCCGTGGGATTCACATAACTGTGAACTGCGGTGAAAACAAATACATTTTTTGACAGTTCAAAATAGATTCTGCACAATTTAGGACTAAGAAGCATCTTCAGAATGTTTCAACAATATCTGGTCCTTGCTTTTGCAACTTTAATGATTTATTATTGTTTGCTGCCATTTTTGGAATTCTGACTTGAGTCAAAGAAAAATCTTTGTGGATTAGAACTTACCAGTGTCAGCACTAGCAAAATATTGGTAATTACAACTAGAGGTTAAAAATTAATTGATCTGATTTCTCACTGAATGTTTCTGATCAATCCAATGGGATTACCTTGATGTATGAAATTCTGTGTAGCTTTTCTGACAGGCCTGCAAAACTTTAACTGATTCCTAAGAAATACACACTAAAAAGCCTTTTTTTTTCATTGCAGTACATATATCATTTAAATTGATAACATTCAAAATGGGTATCTACAATAAAAAGTGCTTTCAGGAAAAAATTCATTGTTATGCATAGACTAGAAGTCAAGAGATTTTGTGGTGATGTTTTCTAAAAGTACAGTTTTGTTAGCATTATATGAGGTATGCAATGGGAAAACTGAAGATTAATTGAAAAATAACAGTATACATAGGGGAAAAGTGATATATGTGCACAGGAAGAAAAGGCATGTACTTACAGAAAGTAAATAAATTGTTTCTCTTTTAGAAGTTCACTGCTTTTAGTTGTAATTGACTGAAAGTGCTGTATATGACTAAGAGAAAATATCCATTTTATTTTTAGCCCCTATGTTATTTGTGGAGAAAACTGTGGTTTTCAGAATTTTCCTATATTTGAGGACATGAATCTATTCACACCAATAATATTTTGGTTTCCTGTATTACTTTACACCTCACAGAATCCAAAAGTCCCTTAAAATTATTTATATTTAATATAAATAAAAATAAAAGTGATAAAAATGTAAGTAGATCATACTCATAACCTACTTCTAATGCATTGTCCATATATATTCCTGTTATAAAAAATTCCTCATACCAAGCAAAGTTTTAAACTTGGAAAACAAGAAATTCCTAGAAAAGCTTTAAATTTAAGGATTGAGGATATCACAACAAAAGACACTTTCAAACCTTTCCCTGTTTTTTCCTGTTTTAGAAACAGGCTTAAGAATTTCCTGGCTCATTTTCCCAACTTGTGAATCCCAACTCTGTGCTTATAAATAAGTACTTAACTGAATGGGGAACATTGTAATCAACAAATATACTGTTATTGACTCCAATATCAGAACTTGATATTGAGTGTAAACATCCCACAATATTTTTTGGTCTTATCATTTTTTTATGTGGTGCACTGATGGATGCCTAGATGTAATTTTGACACATGTTAAAATAGCTTTATTTTAAAATACAAGAAGTAAAGGAACAAACTGGCTGAACAAAATGCCCCAGCTGTTAAATGTCACATTTTCTGATGGTGTTCCATATAATGGAATTTTGCAATTATCTCAGAATTCATTGAATTCAAGTTAGCATTTTCTAAAACTAGGTCTCTGATTCCAGTTTTATATTGCATTGTCTTAGATTCCACATCTCACTGTTAGCTCATGTTCTTCTTTGCTAGATTGGAAGATCTTCCTAAACAGGGATTTACAGAAGAGGTGTCCTTTTAATTTGAGGACAAACATGATTTTCAGAGTTCACCTCATTGTTGAAGCATTCTTCTGAAAGCTCTTCAGTTTTCTTTTGCTCTTTCTGAAGTGCAGGCAGAGGAAATAGACTGAGCAGTTTTCTCATCAGTGCTGCACAGGGATGCCCAGTCACCGGGTCATATCTGAAATTGATAGTGATTCTATACAAGGGTATTCTTTTCTAAAATACACTCTTTTAACACGACAAGACTCAGATTAATTTTCTGTCTTGCTTAAAATTAACTGTGCACTCACACATTTCCCTACAGCATGGGACAGGTTTAGCAGCACAATAAAACCCCCTCTGTCACCCCACCTTGGCATCTTTAGCAGGTTTAATGCAATGAGTGAGAGACCTGTGCCTTCAGAGCCATCAGAGAGAAATAGACTAGTAAAAGTTTGGGGAAGGAATACACCAAAAATGTGTTTTCATGTTGTTTTCTTCTTCTATCTCATTGCTGTCTACTTTTTAAAAAAAATTTTTAATTTTTTAAAATTAAAATTAAAAAATTGGATCTAATTTTTAAAAAATTAGATCCAATAGCTGATAATGGATAGAATGTGTTCTCAACATCATTATGGAAATCAAATGAACCTAGAAAATATTTTCTTCCAAAACAAAGCTAAATGTATTAATTTTCCACTTAAATCACAAACCAGATTTTGTTTTGTACCTTCAACTGACTGCTTCAGGAGTGAAATAGTCTTTCAGGCATAACATACTTAAGGTTACAGTAGAAGGTGTTGTGATCTAGAGCAAGATCTTAAAAAGTTTTTTGTATATAAAGCACACATAGCTTAATTCTGTAAAAGAATCTGCATTCCTCAGTCAACTCTCAGGTAGAACCAGAAGTGGTTGCAGGAAGGACAAGCTTCATAGAAAGAAATGTATAAATGATAGCACAAGGTTTTAGTATTCTAGAAAGACCACTGATAAGGTGTCCCTGCTGAAATCAACCCTTACAGGAGCAGAAAACCTAAAATTCCTCATGCAAGGTTAAACCACATACAATTCACAAATAGTTCAAATACAGCTGCTAAGTTAGGATTTTTTATTACATGACCAGCTCTAAGGATGTGCTTTGAACCACAGTTCACAAACTTGAAAGTTTCCTATACTGTCAAATGGTATGGACAGACTTGCTGGATGTTACACTATCCCTATAATTTTAACACTTTCCAACCAATTTAGAATCTGAAAAATTCACAGAGTAAATGACTGTTGTTATTTCACTTATAGTTACATAATGATAGATTTTCTGGCAAAGGTTTCTAGAAAGGTTTTCTGGCAAAAATTTGCTCATGGTCTTCCTTCTTTTCCTTGATACTGTTCCTTCCTTGAAATCTGTAATTGTGAAACTAAAAATACATACATTTTAAAGATGCATAAACTGCAGCAGAGTGGTCAGATTGTACTGCATCTTGTTTAAAGAATTACATATCTTTTCAGTCTGATTATAGTTTTCTAGTTTATCCACTAAATAAATAAAATTGCAAGGTCACAGAATCCCTGTAACAAAGAATACTAAATTAAAATAGCAAATCTGTTGCAAGATTTAGAAAGCTTTATTTACTTGGAGAAAAGCTGCCTAGCATTTTCAACTTAGGTATGTAATACTCCCTATGGCTGACATTTGCTTTTGTTAATTTGTTTACAGATTATGTTCTATTCCCATGGAATTCAAAAGAAAGTTGACGCAGAATTCTCTGGGTGTCAGTCTCCAAATGATCTTTCATCTTAACTTTAGGGTAGCTGGAAGAGGATTATCTTCAGTAACATTTTCTCACACTCAGGAATTAATTCAAGTTGAAGAACTCTCTGTATTACCAGTTATGAAAGTGCCATTCTGATAATCTAACCTGGCTCCTTAGGCTGGTCCAACTCTTTCCTCATCTCACCACTAGCAGGTGCCTGAGCTATGACGTTATTTCTAGTGTTTATCTAATGCATGGCATAAGGGAGAGAGAATCTAATGAAATCTTCTGAATAAGCCAAAATATACAGTTGTAAATTCAGTCTTTTCCATGAAGACTTAGTCCCACATCCAAAGAGTTTGGAGCACCCCACAAACATAAGTTCTGTAGCATCAAGCTTGCTTACCATTGCAGGACTTGGCCCTGAAAGATTTGCTGATGTAAATAATTTCCTGTTCCAGTAGTTTGCATCCTGGAAATAAAAGTGTTCAAAAGATACTGCTTGGGCTTCTCTTTGGGTGTTTTGTCAGTTTGGTGAGAAATAGCTAATTTTTGGTGGCCTGCCAGAAGATTATCCAAGATTGCACAAGGTGACTGTAAGGTCAAACATGAAGGTAGAGTAAAAGAAGAAGAAAAAGGAAAAAAAAATCCCTCAGCAATGAGAATTGTCCAAATAAAACAAGATGATAGACATTATAAATCAGACATCACCATTGCCCTGAAGTCAGCAACCATCAAAAAATTGTTCCTTAACAAGAAAAATGTTCTGCATTTATCAGTGCCCTCCATGTGTGGACCAAATGCATCTCAGGGAAAGGAACAACCAGAAGCCTATGAGACTCCAAGCAGAAGCTGTCAGAAACAAGGCACAATTTTGCCCATGGATTTTACCAAGAACGGTATTTTCTTAGGCTCATATAATGTCTTGGGTTGGAAGAAACCTTAAAGAAAATCTATTTTAAACTTCTCTTCTTTCAACTGGCTGCAATTTTCCTAATAAAAAAGGTTTTCTTTCTTTAAATACTAATTTGATATGTTGATTTTTACAAATGTTCTGAATCTTCCTGTTAAGTGGAATTTTTTGTGAATTTAAGAGCAGCAGAACTTCGTCAACATTTCAATAGCTATCTTAAATTTACATTTTTCCTGCTGTGTGTAGCTAAGAATTAGCTGAATGAAATGCGAAGAACGAAGCATTTGCTCTGGAATATAATGAGAGTGATTTAGCAAAATCATGTTGATGTTTTTGGCCAGCTGGGAATCACAAAATGGTGAATAGGAGCAGGAACTTTCAGGTGAAAAGTTTGGAAACATTATGTTAACTCTGCAGACCTCACCTTCCTTCTCTAGAAAGTCATCTTTTGCAGTACACTGACCATTTCTGCTCTTGCACAGTGCTGCTTCCAGTCCCATGCTGGTTTTAATCTTTTCCTTCAGAGCTTTTAATGCATATAAGAGGGTGTCAGATTTTGAGTCTGCTGCTTAGTGGCTGTCATCTGAATGAGCTTCACAGATCATTCCTTCTTTTTTTTTTTTTTTGCAGCTGAAGAAGCAGGAGAAGATTCAAGCAACTACTGACATCCTTTCAATTTGCCTTAGTCTCAACGGGGTTTTCTTTTTGCTGCTTCTTAAGTTCAGCAGAGCAAGCAGAGAACAGGAAGCACACTGTGCACTTGAAGTCACAAGACATGTGGAAGAGAGGAGGGGAGAATCATAGGAAGCACACTTCAGAGACGTTGGTACAATGCATGAGAGAGATATCCAAACATTAAAATTGTGTGTAACTGGTGAGCTACTGCTGCTCTGTTGTCTCTTTCTCCTCATACCAGTTATGTTCCTTTAATCCATGATGCCTTTGAAGCACTGACTGTCCTCCAGCTGACCACTCTACTGTGATTTCTTCATTGAAGTCCTGACTAGAACTACAGCTCAAGTTTTTCGAGAGTACTGTGGAAGTGTAAGGAAGCTCCTAGTCTTAATTTAAATGCTAGGAGCATGGCAGCTTGTCAGCTCATGAGTAGAATCAGAGTTTCTACAAGAATCCAATACAGAGAAAACTGCATTCCCCCCCGTAGTTGCTTATGTTCTTTTGCTTATAGTCTTGCATCTTTTCAAATAGAAATTTTACTATAGGAAGTCAAAGATAATATCCAGAATTTGTAATTTTGTTATTTAAGGAAGACTGTTAAAATAACCTTTCTAATGTTAATGAAAGACAAGGACTCATATTGGCTGTAATCCCATTGATTTTCCTCTTAATGTTGAGATCACTTTGAAAACATATCTTTTCCAAATATAAATGAAAGCAACATTGCTGAAATTTGGCATCAAGAAGTTATGGATAAATCTATACTAAAATATAACCCATCTCTGAATTCAAAGGTCTTGAGATATTTGGAAAGACTATTATCACCTTCAGTGTGTTTGGGCCAGGTCCTTTTTCAGTAACTGAAAGTAAACCTCTGACTTTTCATGATACTTCATGGCAATAGCAAACAAAATCTTTTCCCTCATCAGTAGCCTTCTATTATAGGAGGATGGAGCAGTCAGGCAGGATATGGTAACATAAACTACTAGTCCTTTGAGTTCAGCAATCATTTATTTATTATGTTCTAAGTATTTACAGAATCTGTATCTGATTTATATAAACCTCTCAATGTACACTTTTTTATGAGGTTTTTCTTGTTGTAAATTCTATATTCCTCTGAGTGTGTTTTCATTTTTAATTTACTACATCCCCCAAAGGCTTTCCTTTAACTAGTTTGCTTGTTGTAAATTCAGCAGTGATATTCTTTAAATAAACAGAAGCAGGGAACATAATTTCCTGGTAACAGTGTTTAGAAAATGGATCAGAATAAGGCCCCAAAGCTATTCTGATGATGAATTAATTATAAGATTCCAAGAAAAACATGGCATTGACATTTTACAAGTTTTGGCATGCAGCCTTGTATAATGCTCTGCACTTAATAAAGTTGTTTTGACGCTTATAGTATGAACAAAGACTTAAATCTCTAAGAATCAAGAAGTATTTCAGCATAATAATGTAAACTTAAAGGGTAGCCTCCTGCAGCTAGTTCTCCACTTAAATTGTGGAAATCTATATTATGCAAACAGAACAAAAGAATGGCTGTTAAAATGCTGAGCTTATATTACAGTGTCTTGACTGGCCTTTTCTCTTGTCTATAAATTTTCAACAGCTTTTTCTTTAACAGTGAATATTTTTTGGGCTCTCATCATAAGAATGATCAAGAGAAAAACATGGAGTAGTAAATGTTTTTCCTTCATATTATTTCAGTAATAGTTTGGGTTTTTTCCTGTTTGCATTTATTAATTTTCAAGTAATCTATCTACATATACCCATATACATCTGTGTCTCCAGCTGAGAAACTTGCCAATATTTAAAGCTCAAAATTCCTATAAACTGAGGTAGGATATACCTGTTTTACAGTTTGAGAACTGCCCTAACCTGGTATACTCATAGGAATGCAATTCACATCCCAATTAATAGAAATTAGGCCTCTAATAAGCCTTTCAATATTACACCTAAAGAAATAAAGCTGCTGACAGGAAGAATACTAAATGCAAATGAGTTGCTGTGTGGTTTTGTATACTTGGTCTCTCCTTTCTCTGAAGGAAGGAAGCTGGAGCAGTCACTGCTATTTTTGCCACTTTTGTTACTGTAGGAAATATTTCTCAATCTTCCTCAAGTTGAAGGAGCTGCACAAGTTCACAAACATTGCATTTTGCCTAACCTGATTAGCTCTTCTGAGAGCAGGAACAGGACCTACCAGGAAGGTTGTTGTGATATGCTGCAGCCAGTTTTGTTAAATTCTTTAAACCTAGCTTGATTTTCTGTACTGGATTTGGTGCTCCACAGCCTAAAAATCTTGACCATACATGGACTTGTCAGAGAAATCCTGGTCTTGCTGAAGTCTTTGTGACATAAATCTCTGGAGTGTGACTGTGTAACACCTGTCTGATCCTCACTCATATTCAACATCATAAGAAAGGGGGTTTATAGTTGCTCAGCGTTCTGGTGTTTCTGCATTTAGCCCTGGCCAAGAAAGTGCCACAGACTGTGAATAATAAAAATTAATTTTCTAAATTGTTTAATAATTTCATAAAATGCAAATTGTGTTATGACAAGGGTTTTAATTAGTTCTTGTTTTAATTTGACTGCTTTATCCAGCTCTGTTAGTACTTAGCCTTGGAAATTACCTTAATTCTGATGAAGCTGTTTTTCAGCTATACTGCTTCCTACAGAAAACACTACATTATGCATTCAGTTGGTATACAAACTATCTGGATAATGGATCTCCTTGCAGATAAAGGAATGGATTATGGAATCACAGAACCAGAGAATCAACTAGGCTGGAAAAGACCTTTGAGATCAAGTCCAACCGATGACCTAACACCACCTTGTTCAACCAGACCATGGCACTGAGTGCCACATCCAGTCTTTAACACCTCCAGCAATGGTGACTCCACCACCTACTTGGGCATCCCATTTCTATGCCCAATCACTGTTTGTGTAAAGAATTTCTTCCTAATTTCTTCCTAATGTCCAGCTTAAACCTCTCCTGGTGTGGTTTGAGGGTGAGCTCTTGTCCTGTCACTGGTTGCTTGGGAGAAGAGACTGACCCTCACCTGGCTGCACCCTCCTGTCAGGGTTTTGTAGAGAGTGATAAGGCCTCCCCTGAGCCTCCTTTTCTCCAGGCTAAACACCCCCAGCTCCCTCAGCCACTCCTCACAGGATTTGTGTTTCAAACTTTCACCAGCCTTGTTCTTCTCTGGACATGCTCCAGCGCCTCAATGTCCTTCCTAAATTAAGGGGCCCAGAACTGGGCACAGCACTCAAGGTGTGGCCTCACCAGTGCTGAGTACAGGGGAAGAATCACTTCTCTAGTCCTTCTGGAGACACTTATCCTATTGCCTGATTATGGTATCCTGTGCAGAAATCAATAATTGTATTTTCATTTCCCTCTTGAATGCTGGATAACCCAGGCTTAAGTCAGAGTAGGAGAAAGTCACACAGACCAAGGATGGAGATATTTTTGCCTTCTTGGAAAAGTCCTTGTAGGGATATCTCAGAGCTCACTGTGAATTTCTAGAGTCCTTTTAATCTATGTTATCTGTAGTGTAGCTTGGCATGAATTTGGGTTCAAAATCTAAATCAATACTACTGTGCTAATTGCAGGTTTCTCTGATGAACTGGTAGGCACAATGTTTTACTACCATGCTATTGCTTTCCTGATGATGCTGTAAAGAAGAACTAAACAGAGCATGCACTCTGAGAAATTTCTCTGAGCAGCAGTCCATCCTCCAAGAAGTAAATATAAAAGAGTGGGACTTCTTTTCACTTGTGGTAGGACTGAATTAGTCTCAAACATCAGTACAAACAATTCATTGTTACAACTCTACCTGTGTGAAGCTCTCATTACTCAAATTCTTCCAATTTTTTCCTATTGTTTTCAAACTCTTCTCATCCATTTCCATGTTTTTCAGTATCTGATGTTGCCCACTCCTGTTTCTCATTAAGAATTTCATAAGGAATGTTATTTCCTACCAACCTCAAAGAATAGACAAGTTTTGATCTCCTATTCACTTTATCAGTCTTAATATTTACCTTTTTTCCCAATATCCTTAAACACACATACAGGCACACGAACAGTCTGCCTCTTTCTATGTGCTGGGTTTTCTGGTGGCCTTCCTTTTCCCTTCCACATGTCTATTTGATGCATATTTGTCTTGGCCTAGGAAAAAATGGGAGTTCTTTTAACCAAAAGACCAGGCTGGTGTAACTCTGAGCAAGACACTGCAATTGCAGCTTTGATTTGTTGAGATACTTGTAAGCAAATAGCACTTTATGCTTCATGTTTGCTAAATGCAAATTGTGACTACAAGAGTAATGTTGTTATTAGAATATTTTAAAAATTTAGTTTAAAATTTTAGTTTTTAGAAAATTGATACTATTGAGAAGATATCAATATATTTCTATTTATTAAAAACAATGCTTTCTTGCACTCCAGCCAGACAGGTATTAATTCTAGAAAAAAGAATAAAAAGGAAACACCCCTAGGTGTCTGGGCAATACATCTATTTCTCAGTCAAAGCTCCCTGTGTATTCCATTTACCCAAGAGAAAACCCTTCAATTATAAGGTCCTTAATTTACCCAAGAAATTTCATAAGGAAAATTATTAATTACTTTTAGCAATCAATTTTACAGTTAATCACAGTTCTTTACTTAAACTGAGAAAGCAAAAGGGGATCTTATAAATAAAATATAAAGAAAAAATGTAATAATCTTTTGGTTTAATAAATATGAAGTTAGCATTGATATATTTCTCCAGATAGACATATCTTATTAACATATCTCTTCATATTAAGTATTAATGTATGGGATACACAGGCTTGGAATGTAGGCCTTAGCACAAAGTATGCAAAGTTTCTGTTAAAATCGCCCACTACTACAAATTTCTGCATATTTTCACTCTGTCCAGTCGACCCTAGCAACCAGAAACACACTGCTCATGGAAGTAGAAAACCAGAACTGAGATGTGGTCAGGCATCCTTGACCTGTACTCAGTGACCCATTGTTGTTTTTATACTGCCCAAAACAGTAGTGAGAAAGACTTAAGCTTCCCAGGAGAACCATGACCTTAAAGTGGGAGATGTGATCTGCATCCACTGAAGCATGGAGCATTTTCTGTAGCTCTCAAACAAACACCTCTGTGAGAGTTTGCAGACTAGAGCAGGCTAGCATAAGTAGGCAGAGGAATTAGGGAAAATAGAATTCTTGGTTACCCAGATTGTGTTTATGCATCTTGGACTGAACACACAGGGCACTTGTTTTAGGAGATAACAGGAAGGAATGTCACTATTTACAGTGGCAGGTGATGTTGTCTTTCTGCTGCAGTGGTGTCCTGCTTGTAAAGCATTTTGAACATCTTGTTTAAGCCATTAAGTTTCTGCTGAGAGGCATCTCATTTGTGGCATGGGCATTTGTCCTCCCTTAGCTCTGATACATAATGTTTTGCCATGAATTGAAATTTTCATCTACAGTGCAGTTTCATCAATTGATGGGATTTCTTTCTGGCACTGTGGACTCTGAGGATTTTTTCTTTTAGTAAGAATTGATTATCCCTCTCGGTTTTTCTAGATGGAGATATTCATATCTAAAACCTTTCTTACCAGAATGGATATCTCCTCTAAGAAATACTTTTCTGTTTTTGTATTGACTCAGCCCCTGAGGCTAACACATCTATGTGGAACTACAGCTTGAGTAGGTTTGGAGGCTCAATTTAAACATCAGATATGAGTGACGGGTTATGATAATGAAGAGTGGCAAAAAAAATTGTCTGAAATCCTTCTATTAAACTTCTTGCATAATGATCATCTTAGTCCCTAAAAGAAAAGGAAACCCTCCTTAGCAGCAAAACCTCAGTTGTAGCTGATGTATAATTGTTTCTGAAAGTTTTACTTTGGTTTGCAGTTTGTTGCAGTTTGCAAAGATAGCAGGGACAGTAACAGACAGATAGACTAGTAGGGGGACAGTAGGTGATCACATTGATCATGTTCTGCTGTGAAAACATGAGAAGATTATGTATCTTAAAGGGGGATGATCAATAAAGGTTTTTCTTAGGGTGCTGTGATAACTGGCTAAGTGCTGTGAAATGTGGGCAAGCATAGGAGAATGAATTGAGGATGTATTGGTAATTGAGCTATTGATAAGGAACTGTCATTAAGGTCCACAGTACAATCTGACATCAGAGGGAATTATTACTATAACTTACCACAGTTCATTAGCAAGCAAGATACTGAGCCAGAGTGGACATGAGGGTGGACATGTTTGCTTGCAGTCCAAAAAGAAAGAAGAAAAAAGTTGTGTTACATAAAGAAAATGGAGGTAACAGAGCAGCGTTGTTTCATAAAAAACAAACATGTTTTTACCTTCTCAGCAGAAGGGGTGAAAATTCCAGGGTACAAAAGAGCATAAGTCAACAAAGTTGTTCTTTGTCAGTCAAAATACAGGGGGGAAAGGGCACTTTAAAGTTTTAAATTATATATGAAGAATTATATGAGGCTACAGCAGCATGCCAGACTATGAAATGCCAAGATTAAGATGATGATGCTGTAACCCCCTGTTGACTTCACTGGACCTATGATAGTTTACACAGTCTGAAGTCTGACATTTTACAGGGTGTTCTGAAACCTACCCCAGAATCTCAAAGAGCCTTACAGGAACACACATTCACCACTCTTATTCCCATGCCCCACGCACCTTTCACAGACGTGTAAAACTTAGTGCTAACTGAAAATTTGCCACTGTTCCACACATCTCTGATGCCTTTTGCATCACCTCTGCACCATAAATATTTCACAGAATTGTGACTGGAGGGATGCAAAAATAGGAACAATTAGCAATAGGAGAAGACAAAAACACAGAACATATTTTAGAAGATCGATTTATATGAAAAATGAGAAAATTATGCGGTACATTGCCAGTTAAACAAAAAAAGTCATGATCCTTTGTTAGCAAGGAATTTATCAGCAAATTTCAGGATTATAGTAATCACAGCACAGAGCTCTCAGTTTCCTCAAATCTGTATGCAATTATTTCAGGTCATAAGAACAGAATAGTAACCCTGTCCATACAAATTTCTAATAAAATAAGTTATTGTGATCAAGTTAATAGGAGGTCTCCTCTTATTTAATGTTTCTTGGCAATTAAATCTCTAAATTCTGGAAAGATTCTGGTGATTTATGCTACCAAATAGGGGGTTTCAGGTTTTATTTTGCCTTTTTATGAACATATTTCTAATCTAGTCATTACTGAGTTAAACATTATTTATACGAGTATGTGCAATCTAAATACCAAATAAAGTTGCAATTGAATGCATAGGATGAAAGCGTGCACTTAATTGATAAATTTTTTGCTTCCAAGCAATAACTGTGTCAAGAAAGAAGCATGTTTTTGAAAATGAACTTCACACAAAGGTGTGATTTTGTGAAGAATGTGATCTTAATCTGACGAATTTAAATGCTTTGATCTGGTAAAATGCCTGTAAGCAGTAAATTACTTCATCAAAACCTGAGCTCAGTTAAGCATCTCTTTCACTTCAGTACCTTTGAAGAGACTTGAGATTCATCTGGTAATGGGAATTAGCTTGTCCACATTATGCTTTCCAGACTTGCAGGAATGATGTGATGGAAGCATATTTGGGCTCCTAACAGGTCCACAATTGCAATCAAGTACAGAAACTCCAGACTGACATAATCATAATGGTTTTCTGCTTGTCTTTGGCTGAACAGTTGTGAAGTGTACCTTACTGTTTGTTACAGAGATGTTTCTGAATTATTTAATATTTTTGTGAGTTTTAACACTGGGGAGGCAGAGTTTAGTCATTGTTAATTCTGTTCAGTGCCTCTAAGTTATCTATACCCATGTCATGGGTCAGACATGTCATAAAACTGGTCCAGTCATCAGGGGTGGAATACTTAGCATTAACATTGCATTCTAACAAAATGCTACATCAGTTTCAGACTACAAAAGTATAAAGAATATGATGTAATCCTATTTTTCTATTTAAGTAAATTTTGTCACATGGTTGAAATCACAGGCAGTGCTGTGTGATGGCAACGTCTTAAAAGATATTTTATATAATGTTCTGTGCTTTAAAATGGATGATAACAGATTTTAACTAGTCACACTAACCTGGATTAAGGCAGGAATCTACAAGGGTGCTCCAGGATTGTGCATCCAAAGGAAAACCCATGAAAATTTAATTACAGCTTTTCTAGAGGACAGGTTGCTGGGTTTATTTATTTATTCATTTATTTAGGTTGAAGAACTCCACACCAAAGATCCAGTACTCTAAGGCCCTATGACAGATGCTTGAAACAGAATAAAGGTGATTAAAACAATTAATCACTGTTACATCAGCAGCAGCAGAGATTTAGAAGTTACTTTGTTTGTCTTTTAAAGTTTCTTAATAAAAAAGATATCTGTTGTGGCAAAACTTCTCTTACTGGTCATTGACCTTATTCACCTTTCTACTGCTTACATTTAAATTGCTGTTTTCAGGTAAAGAAAACAACATTTCAAGCACGGAAGCTGTTGCCATTGTTCCCCATTAGGCTGTGGAGGCAAGTCACTGTGTGAGATGTAAAGGGAATAATTATACAATTTATATTCTTCCTGGGCCCAAATTAGCAGGTGATTTGAGGTAAAGCATGGATGAGTCTCCCATAACCAGACTGATGTTGCAAACAAGATAGCTAAACAGTGCCTGTGGTTATCTTGAAATGAATTTATATTAGAATTGTGTCCAATATACTACATTACATGGTGAGCACACTCAGGGCAAATAGAAAGTGATGGGGTTTTTTTTTATTCTCCATAGCCTTTGTTCAAGCATTCTTAGTAATGTTTTTATATTTATTTTTTGCTTTATAAAAAACGAACTTTTGAGAGTGACCTTTCAAACTGCTTTTAGCCTGTTCTTTCCTAACAGAGTTAGTCCACATTTTAAAGGTACAGGACCATGTCTGAGGGGGTCTTTTAGCTCTGAGTGCTTTTAGCTGTCCCTATGTTCAGTCAAACACTGTTCTTCATCATTCATGTCACATAGGCTATAGCTATAATTACCTACTTGATCATATTCAAAATTTCCCAAGATCCAAGAGAACTGCTCATACTTGTGTTTTCAATTTCCATAATGGGAATGGGGTTGTTTATTGTGTTAGGAGCCTTTTTTTTCCTGTATGATTGAATCATGATCAAGCCAAACAGTTGGTTTAAAGCCACAGAGATCAGGGAATTATTTTGACCACTGTTTATTTATAACAACTGTTTGTAATTTTAAACTTCCTTGCTTTAGAAACTTTGCTACTCAAACCATGTTTTTTACCTAATGAAAAGACATGGATAATTTTACCATGTGTGTCTCAGTTTAATTTTACACACCAGACTTTTTGTTTCATTTAAAGTGTTTTATTTTATCCCCTTCATTTTACTTAGTTACAGATGTTCAAACTACACTTGGGACAAAGTGTGGTGGTTTAGTTTCAAATGAGTACTCCAAATGAGTAAATTAGATGCTTACCAAATACAATATTAAAGTAAACTTAACATGAAATATATTAAAAATGTCACTATTTTCCACCTGAGATTGAAAGACAATAATTAAAATCAGGTTAGATATATGTGTATTTATAGCAATACACTAAGTAAAATTATTTTTAAAAAGTTTATTTGATATGTCTACATTATTCTAGTCAAAGTTAAAATAATTTAGACAGCTCTCCCTCAACAATTTCAAGAACATCAGAGCATAAGAGCTTCTTTCTGAAAGTGATAATAATAATTTTTAGCAAAAAAGAGCTACACTCTCTCCATTTAGAGGCTTTTATGAGACATCTAAGTGCCTTCATGCTGTCCACACTATTTCATCTTACTGGTAAAAGTGGCTCGGCTTCATAAAGGGCAGGGAACTAAAATAAAAAGTATTTTAGTAGATCTTGAACTATTTCTGTATGAGTTAACCTGGACCAGAGGCAATTTGTCACAGTTTCTTATAGCATCTGCTGCTTTTCTTCATCTTGCTACTGCCTGCATCACTGTATTTTGGATCACTGATATTTTTTTTTTCTTTTTCTTTGAATTTCTAAGTATTTCTGCCTTTGAATGAAACCATGGCAGTTTTTAAAAATTAATCTGATTAGTCAGTATTTGTCATACACCACTCAACAGAAGACCATCAATTCTTTGTACAGCTGTCTGCCTGATTCACTCAAATTTACATTTGTCTAATAGCAACAGGACATAGTGCTGCTTCTGAAAATTTTTGATTAATCTTTTTAACAAGGTAGAAAACTCAAGATCAGTATTTTATCCAGGTTTAATAGAGGATTATTCTTAGAAAAATGACAAAAAACGAAAATTCACTTTTCTGATGTCATATGTAATCCTATGACCAATCTGCAATCTCAGTGTTGCCCAACATTCTTACTCCCTGTGTTCATTTCATGGCCTTATTCATGTTTGAGGAGGATGAGGAATAGCAGAGAAAAGAGGAGGAAAATAACTGCTTGTATAAACAAGCAGTAGTATATTAAAAAGAAAAATTAATCATCTTATTTGGTGGAGTTCTATGTGATTCCCATGTTGAATCATACAGAACTTAAATGTGTATTAGGAAAATACATAACCTAAAAAGAAAAATTAGAAAAATCTAATTTAATTGCTTGGTTCACTAAGTTTTATATTTTTAAGAATTAGAAATTTTATCAATTAAATCACATCATAAATACGATAAAAACATTAAAAACCTTTAAGAGACAGAAGTAAGACTAAGAGGAAAGCCCATAAAGGTAGGAATAATATATTGTAATGAAAAAATCTCATTCTTCAAGGGAAGAAAATGAAGCCCAAAATCAGAATGATTATTTTTTTGCAACAATGTCTGTTCTTTTCCCTTGCTTCTGCTAAGCCATGAAGTAAGCGTACAGAAAATGAAATTAACTCTGACATACCCATCTCGTATCATCTAAATGCAGGCTGACATGAAATAGCCAATAGAATCAATTTAATCAATGGTCTCTTTAGAAAAGCAGCAAAATAAAACTGAGAAGATAAATTAAGGAAAGGAACAGCAGAACTGAGGGACAAAGCCTATTTCTGACTGAAATCCAAAAAGGCTTCATTATGTGTTTCATCTGCTTATTTCACAGATGTTTATATTTATGCTCACTATGGGGGGAAACTCCCATTTAATTAGAATTTCTTAAACATCACTTTCAAGAAAGAGAATTTATAGTGAAAGAAACAGCAGTTCACACTGAGGTGCTGCAGTGATTGGCATCAGCACAAACCACAAATAGGTGTAAGATTCCTGCTCCTCTCCTTTCCTGTCCTGTAATAATCCTCCAAGCTACTTTGTCACCTCATCTCATTCTGCTGCTTCACAAGAATGGTGTGTGAAACACAAAATAAAAGCAAAAATATAGGTTGTAAAAAGTGTACATAGCATTATGGTATTTTCCCTAGCTAGCTCAAGAGGAGCAGAAAAACACCCTTGAACTGTCTAGTCAAAAGGGAATAGGTAGAAAGAAACATCATGTCAGAATTCAATAGCCTAACTTACACCTCACTATTTAAAAATAATTTTTCATTTTTTTTTCTAGACAAAGATTTGAATATGTTTTCACACTTTCATATGTTACGGTGAATACATTCTTTCTAAATTTTAATTTAGAAATTTTTAATTTTAAAATTTTCACTATACACACGTTCTGTAAAGTTGCTCCTTAGTCTTACTCTTTGTCTTACCTAATTTGACCCATTTTTCTACAGTTACTTTCTTTTAGACAAGAACTGCTTCAATGCAAAGGAAAACTACTGCTGAAGACAGTGTAACAATCATAATTCCAATTATGCTTACTATGTTTTTCTATATTTTAGCAGAAAGGCTGTTCATAGCCTTGTTAAAACATGATTTGTTTTAAAAAGTTTACATATTTCGGGAAAACAGAAATGAACATGAGTCCTTTTTGAAGTCTGATCTCCTCGCTAATTTTTGTGCAAATTCTAGCTGAAAATATCGTGCCATTTTGACCATGAAACAAAGGACACTTTCATAGTTGTCTGAAGTGCTTAGGAATTCCTGCCTTCCCTGGGAAGTTAAGCTGATCTGACTGGGGCTGAGGAAGAGATGGAGTGTTTCGTTATTCTGAGTGACGGTACCGCCGTCCCTTGCAGAGACTCAGGGTGGCCAAAGAAGGAAGCAAACTTAGGAGCTGCTCTGCTCACCACTGCTACAAGTGTGGGATTTTTTTCTATTTTATATCCTTCACCTAATTTCCTTTCAGAGTTTTTATGTGTGTAATATCCAGAAGAAAGCAAGATGTACATTAAAGTTGAGATAAATGTATAGGACGCTTTAGTATTTTATTCCCATTTTATCGTGAAAAACAAGCAAAACAGCCCAAAAATCCAGTAATACTCATGGTTCCCTTTTCACATATGCTAAAGAGACATTTAATTGTGACAGAAAATCCAGAGACAATGACAACAAGCACTTTTTTTTTCCCCAAAGGCTGTGGCACAGATGATGTCTGCTATTATTAAGATCTAGCTGTTACTCATCCATCTGTTATCTTCTTGTGTGTGCCATACCAGGTTATTCATAACTGAAAGCTGAATTAAAAAAAAAAAAAAAAAAAAGAGACTTTTTGCTTCTTTACAGTAACCTTCCATGGCCACAGGACAATCTATTTATTATTATCTTCTATTCTTTGAAAATGAGAAGTTTTGTACACTTCTGTGCCCTTTCATTTAGAGAAGCAGCCTTGTATTTCCACTGGATTTTTGCACTCAGTGAGTCCTAAGAGAATTGAGTCAAAATGAAGCAGCTTGCTTAATATCTATAAGATGCATCCTTTAAAATTCATTTTAGTAACTTTAAGTGAAATATATCTCAGGCATCTGAAGAAGGGGGGAAGAAAAACCAAAAAAAAAAAAACCAAATCATGAGAAATAAGCCACAATCTTCCAACATATTTTGCATTCAGGCAGATGTTTGACCTTAAGACATGTAAAGCAGATGGATTTGATCTGCTCTTGATCTCCCTGTAATTTTATCTAGGGACATGAGAGGAGCTCACCAGGAATTTAGCTCAATATGGGAACTAGGTAGCCAAGAGCAAAATGCTGGAGAATATTGTAATATACATATCTAAAATTAAATATGTATTTTCACCAATTGTATAAATTCTACTGAAACATGATAACAGCTTGTGTTTAAATGGATGTGATAAGCCCATGAGGACATAATAAGAATACTTCTAATGATGGATGTGCTTTTCTTTAATTAGTTTAGAAATCTAAGGTTGGAGTCTAGTTTTAGACTAGACTGAAGAAGAACTAAAGTCCTTTTCTCCATTTTGTAGTGCACTAGATAAGTTATTTAATTGCATTTATTACTTTAAAGAAGAGCAACTGCAGCAAACAGTCAGGTGAACCTGGCAGCCAGCTTGCATGAGCAGGGCAAAATCTGAAGCATCTTAATTAATTATCTCAACTTAATTGTTGCAGTGCCATAAAGTTGCACTACAGTCTACTTTAGGTGCCCACTTTGCCACTGTTGGGGGTGAGGACGAAGATTTTTTCCTCTTTCTTCTAAGTTTCAGTGATCCAATATGAAGGATGAAAAGTATTTTCTTCCTTCGATACTTGTGTTTGAAAACTGATGGTTGTTTTATGTCACCAAAATATTTTTAATACAACTTTTGGGTAATGTTTTATTTATGTAGTAGCAGCAATGGAGGAACCTGGAACTCAACTTGAAAGCACTATATAAGGTGAGAAGAGAATTGGCTTTTTTTTTGGCGCAAGAGACAAGAGTGGCACACAGACCATGAAAGTTGCCAGCAGAGCCCATCTGTTAAGCAACAGAGTAAATCAGATGCTGCAAGGTTCCAGTGATTGCAGCAAAAGCAAACACTGAGAAGGGGCAAATAAAGGCAGGAAGGTCATTTTCACCTCAGAGGTCTGACAGAGCTTCTTTTCTTTATAAGCTGCTCTTAAGTTGGTTCTTTCCTGCACAGGACTGTGATTGATCAGTCAACCTAAAATGGACCCAGTCTTTGCATACCTGGCTGTGCCTGGTCAGACTCCTGAAACTTCAAGGGCAACATTCTTGTGGGTGCAACCCTTTGTTGGAGCATGGCTGCTGACAGAATTCACTGTTGGATCTTTTCAATACTTGTTCACGTACACAGCTGCTGCCTTGGGACTCCAAGGAGCTAGAGACTTCAGGTCTTTAGTTCACTTCTTTGAATAGAAATTGCTTTAAAAAGAGTAGAAATTCAGTCTTGAGTACAGACACCTTATTTCATATGTGTGAGGGATCCTTGAAAGACACAAGTCCTGAGGAAACATTTTTGTTTTCTTCTACAAATCCGTTTCTTTTATTGATCGTCGCTACCATTCTCAGATCGTTCATTTACGGTAAGTGTTAATGTGAGTGTCCCTGTTTTCAGCCAGGAAAGAGTCAATTTTTTTGCTGTAGTCATGAGAGGGAGGAGTCTTCAGCCATGTGGATGTGTCTAGGTTGTTATTCTATACCACCTCAGGTCACCAGGTGCAGAGTGGAAGTGAGGAATTCTTGCTTCGAGAAGAAGGCGATCATGGCTTGTGGCCGGGGAAAAACCATGGGTGCATTTTAAGACAGTAAATGTCCTTTCTAATGTAAACAGTAAACTGGAGTCTGAAATCAGGCCCACAATGGCAGGATCCTGAGGAGTTTTAGACTTTCACTAAAAGTTGTCAAAAAGTACACAAGATTTTGCATTGTCAAGACTTTACTACTGGCCTTTGTAAGCTTTTCTTGGCATGGATTTTAGGCTGTTAATTATCATGAAGAATTGTAGTCCAAAATCATTTTTTAAAATTAAAATTAAAAAAAAGATCTTAAAAAGATAAATCAACTCTGCAGGATCAAGTCACAGTCAAGAACCAACCAAAAAATTTCAGTGCAGGAGAGAGTGAACTGAAATTAAGTGTATAACAACAGTGCAGTGCTCATCCAAGGCTTGAGAAATCTTATAGTTACTTTTAGAATTAGATCCCTTATCTTAATACCTACCAAGTTTTAAAAGAGATATTATTGCTTTTTGTATGAAAAATAGTAGCAAGGAAAAAATATGTGTATGTGGTTTTCCCAATGGAGAAAAGAGTAATAATAGTGTACAACCCTTTTCTATTGAATTGTCTGAAGCAGTAAATATTTCTGAAACCATGGATATATTTATTTAACTTTTTTCTGCCTTTCAACAGAAAAAAAATTCTTATTGAAGATTGTGAATAGTAATTTTACAAATTCTACTCTACAGCAGATATCATTCTATGCACTCAAGACCTCCTAATTCTCTTTGCAAATTACTGTAATTCACAAGTCCTTCAAGCAAAACATGAAAATAAAAATGTGTGTTATCTGTACAATGAAGCATGCAATTGTAGTTTTCACTGCAAATGTGTGGATTTTTTTTTCTTTCATTGCATGCCTTTTTCTTTCCATCATGAGCCATGCTGACATGTACTTGTCCTGGACCAGGCTCTCAGAAAATGGTGACCAGATAAAGAGTGGTGCAGCTGGAAGTGGAAATGTCTGTAAGTTACTTTGGTTTTACTAAACTTTAGTTGAGGTAAACTATTCTGTAGAGTAATTTACAATGAAACTAGTTTGACTACCTGCAATTTTGTCCAGATCTTGAAAACATGGCCAGCTTTTTACATTAGTAACAAAACAGTTGCTTCGTGCAGACAATTAAATGAGATTCCAGCTCATATGGTTTAATAGTGAGCTTATTGTTAAGTGTTTGCAAGAAAACTAGAAATAGTCTCGGCCTAGATGATCTGGAGCTGCTGCTTGCAGTAATAAAAGTTGGAAGCTGTATAAGTTTATGGGAAAAAACCTTGAGTAAATGAAAGGTGAAATTAAATGGGTATTGTTTAGATTGTATCCAGTATATTGAAGTGTGTAAAGATGGATTAGCAGTGTTTGTTACTAGTCTCTGTTCATATTATTTGACATTTTGATAGAAAATGCTTTTTCAGAGTCTTAAATCGCTAAGGTAATAATTTAATGATGAGATATTGAAGGATATTTTAGAAAAAAAAGATAAATATTTGAAATCTTTTCTATAAGAATGTGTATTTCCAAACTTTTCACACAGCTGAAAAAGTTTCTGTTAAACAATAATTTTAATTAAAATACACTACAGTGAAATGGGAAAGGCCACTGCTCTTCCTTAGTGGTGTTTGGAAACAGGAGCTGTGTGCACTCCCAGTCTCACACCTCTGAGCAGCATCAGTGTCAGTGCTGCTCTGCCTCATGACCTCAGGCTGAGCTGTGGAGCTGCAGTGCCCAGCATGATGTGCCCCTGCCTTGGCTTGGGCTCACACTGCTGGGTGTGACACCAATAACAGCAGCCCCATCAGTGTGACTGCCCTCACTGGCTTCTGAGAAACCTCCACTATCTTGGGATTTGCTCCTTTCCAGGGCTGATTTCATGGCAAAAAAATTCCTTTCCCTGGATTAAGATTTATGTGGAGTGATGCCTTCACCACCAAGTAATTTTTGCATGTGGAAGGATCCAGTATTGAAGACAAGACTGCAAGACAATGTGTATCACTCATAGTGATAACACCATTGAACATAAATATCCAGATAAAAAAAAAGCTAATCCATAAACCCCCAAAATACTTTATCACTTTACAGTGCACCTAGCACCTATGTGTGCCTGTGCTTGATTGTCTGCCGATGGATTTTATTTCCCAATTGAAATTAAAAGCAGGACAAATTAAAAGCTTTCAGTAGTAGCTGAGATTTTACAACACACTGAGCTTTACATCAGCATATTTCTGTATTCTGAATCACATCCTCGTGCTCCCTCAGTCCAAGAAATTCTGTTTGAGGAATAGAGGTGATCAGCTTGTGTCTTCCTAGTGCATAAGATTAAGCAAAGTAAACCATTAATCAAATAGATATGCAAATTAGAAAGAATAATATGAGGTGTTAGATAACACAATCTGCATGCAATAGCAGCTGGATCTCTCAGGAAATTAATTTAGCAAAAAGTCCATATTTAACAGACTGCATGGTGGCATTAAGAATGAAAATCTAGCTTATTAATCATGCAAGAAATTGCAATTAAATTGTATTTGTTAATTTCATAGTGAAGAGTTTTTAAATTAAAGCATTAACCATTTTCTTGAACCTTTATTTCTAGGCAATTGTAATTCAGAGGAAAGTGAAATACGGTTTTTATGGGTTGAAAACTGTTTTCTATACAATATATTTAATTTCCTATGAATACTTTCTTTGAAAAAAAAATAGGCACAGACCTCAAATTATGTATCTGTTTGTTTCTCATAATATTTTTCTCCTGGTTCTTTGTTTATTTGCATCTCATCTAGCCCAAGCAGCATGGTGCTTTTGTCTTCTGTTATGAATTCTGAAAAATTAGATTTTGTGCAGATTTTTATTCTTTTGTGATGAAAGTATTTTATTTGTCTAGGTCTACTTTTACCATATGAATGAAAAATCATGAAGGATAATTCATTGCAAATGTAAAAGGTCATCTGGGTCTAGCTTTGCCAATTCCTCTGCAGTTTTTAAGGCATAAAGTTTGCTTTTAAACTTTGTCACTGCAACATGAACATTGGAAGTGCAAACTGAAAACTGCCTTAAATTACATTTTGGCTTGGAATAAAAAGTGGAAGAAAAATTGGAGAATAAGTATCTATTCTTGGCATTTCTATTGAAATATTCCATGTTATCACTGCTACCAAGTAAGTTACCTTCGGTTTTAGGAAGAGTCTGAAAGTTCATCCCCACCAAGTGGAGATAAGAGTACACAGATAAGACCTGAGAGGTCAGCATTTCTGATGAAGGATTAATTTAGTGAATGATTTCAAAGAATTTTTTATTAATTAAACTTATTGATTAGATAATGTACTCATTATGAGTCAGTGAATTTAGACTTTACCAACTTTATTTTCCTTGAAATTCTGAGTTTAGTCTAAGTAACAGATTATATACTTTATTTAGATTATACCTCAAGAGACAAATTCTCTCCTAGCCAGTGCTCTAACCCTTCACATCTTTCTTTTAGGGTGTGAGAAAATATTTCTGTGAGGTGCTCTTTGCTCTAAGAAGAGGAATGTAAAGAAGTTTCTAGATAGCAGAAATTAGATGAGCTTTTTCCATTAGGAAAAATATAAAAAAAAATTGGTTTTCAAGGCCAGAGTCTGACCCAACTTCTATATTAATTTCAGGCTTACTTTGGATTGTCTCCAGTTCTATCTTAACTAATTTCAGTGGTACCTTAGAAACCCATGCATCTTCTACATACTAATGGAATCTGATGGTGGGGGAAGAAAATCTCATCAAATTGCAGTAGTAAGGTGATACTTCACTACAAAATTGAATTTTAATATAGTGTATGAAGTTTTGGTCTTACATAAATATAATGAGTGTAACTTTATGTTCATTTTTATGTTCATATGCTCACCTTCCAAAACAGTTCCCAAACCTTTACAATTTTTATCAGTTATAATATTAAGAAGTCCAGTCTTATTTGTGTAATAAAATATATTTGTTCCCACCTCTCCATCATGTTATTTTAAAACGTTATTTTTTCAATTTTTTATTTTTTGTAATGACAAATGTTAGCATTGCAGAATTCCCAGAGCTCTAATTTCATGCCTAAAAAGCAGAATTAAGTAACAGGTGTTTTTAAGGAAGACAGTTTTGAAAGCTACACCTTACTTACCTGTACTTCTTACAATATTCTTCAATGAGTTTTGATTCAGAGTCACTGTTTACAAGTAAGTGATTTCTTGTTCTACTAACAGAATGTGAAGATTAGATTTCATAATATTCTCAAATATCTTCTGGATGCTGTTTAAGGAGTATTCCCAATTTTCTCATCCCCAACATAATTTGCACATTTTTGTTATGCTAATAGGAATGTAGCATTATGCATCGTGTCCTTTATCCTGGTGTGTTTTGTTCCATGCATTGTGCTTGTCTTTCCAATCTGATAACAGAGTATATTAAAACATCTGTCCTTGTGTTACAAGTTTGTTATTTGTAGAAGACAGGAAATAGAAATATGAAATTAATTTTCATTATGAATTGTACTTGCCCTTGAAAGAGGTTGCTAGATATTGCATGTTGTTCTGTTCCACAGTAAGAAGTGAGATTATATCATATTACATTGATTAGAAATTCACTGTTAAAATGAAACTTGTGCTTGGAAAAAAAAAGCTCTCAGCATTTGTTTTTCTGCATTGACAGACTTAGGATTTCTCTCTCTCTGAAGGCAAGTACAGTCAGGATTTCAATCAATTTTAGCATACGTGACAATTGAAGTGTGTCACGAGTTATATAAAACAGCTCAGATAATAGTTTCCTTTATAGGATTAAATTTATGCATCGATTATATTTGTATGTGTCTGGAATCTTTTAACATCAAAGAAGTTAAAACAAGTTTTGGTAAGCTGCTCTCAAGATTGTTTTGGTCAAAATAAAGAGTGTCCTCTTCTTTGTGATGTTTGTTTGCAAAGATTAATATCACATCAGTTTCTGTTGTTATAATAGTTGGGAGACTTATTCAAGGCACAAATAAGCCTAATATTACCCGTGCTAAAGGCTTTTACACCAGTCAAACTCTGCAGCCCTCCTCAAAAGGTGGTTCAGAGTGTTTCTGAGTTGTGGGGGTCTTTAACTGTAAAGAAGTTATTTAAGATCAAATAATCAGTGGATTAATGATGAGATTTAGAAGATTGTTGCAGTTTTCAAAATTTTCCTTAAATTTGGGCTTTGATTTTTGTTTGTTTTATGGGTTTGATTTTTCTGTTTTTTATCCTATGGCTTCTTTTGTAAAGATCCTAAAGGTAAACTGGCTGTACTTACCCTATGAGCTTTTTTTTCTCTGGTTTCTTTGTTTCAGTTTGGGTTTTCTTACCCTCAGAAGAAACTATGGAAGACTGATTAGCTCACATGTGGCATTCTTTTAATCATTATAGCTTTCTTCATATGAAGCTATGGACTGTGGGAAAAAAAACTGAACTCTATCTCTTCTATCAGAGAATGTGAGAACTTTTTTTCTATTTAAAGGAATTCATCTCTCTCCATCTTTAATTTCCATTCAGAATCTATATATGGCAGCAGAGCCATGTGAAGGCTTTTCTAACTCAAGTAGTCATGAAAGTCAAGTTGCTATTTTTCCCAAGAAGTTATGCTCAGATAAATGGATATCAAGTCTTTTTCCAGTTAAGTCTTTTTGTCCAAGAGTTAGTTTTCTAACTGTTAGCTAACTCCAACAGATAATTTGGAGTGTATCAAACCCAAAAATACGGAAGTAGTAAAAATGACAGCAATTCTGCCTGATTAAGAGTGCAAATTCTAGCACTAAAATGTTTTAAAATGCTCTAAAATTCCAATTTATCTAGACCTCTTTCCTTTCTTATTAATGCGTGATATAATAGTTTACTGCTTGGAATTTTGCTGCGAGTCTTAATCCCTTCTTGCACACCATGATACAATAGGAATGATATCTTAGAAATCCTGTCATACCAATGTTTAATTCATATTAGTGATGCTGGTCATACTGCTGTGCTGTCCTGGGAAATGGCTGTGATTATGTATAGCTAAGGTCTCCCAGGTTACTGTAACAACCACTCTAGTGGATTGACACTGACCAGATTCTGGCACCCACCAAAGCCCCTCACTCACTCCCCTCTGCAGCCAGAGAGGAGAGAGAAAATTTAACAAAAATATATATTCTGTCTAATATTAGTCTAGACTGTAATCTCTCTGTGCAACCTAAGGCAAGAAGTGGAAAGAGGAGACTAGAAAATAATATAGGTTCTTGATTACAATAAGTAACCCTTTTTGTTCTCTTTGAGCAGCTTTCACACTAAAATCTTATCATTAAACTGGCTGCCAAACTCCAAGTACTTACTCCCTGCTATTCAGCTGCAAGCCAGAACTTGAACTTACCCTAATATACAATCTAACTAAATGTGACCAGAGAACCTCTATGTCCATTTTATTCTGCATATCATACTGCTTGTGCATTGCTGTGGGATAGTAAAGGACACTAATCAATTTAATTTTCATTTGAAGCCAATGATTTATGAAGTCAAACTGCAAATTTTGAGGTCAATCTGCAAAGAGCATCCTCCCAGGTACTGCATAGGCCAAGGAGCTCAGATCTGGGAATCCATTAATTGAGCCTCAAGGCAGGAATTAGGAAAGCTAGTAACAAAAGTTACCTACAATTAATCCCCTTTGGTTTGCAGTACCACCAGTGCCACTGGCTGGTGTTCATGTGCATATGCTAATGTGGGCAGGGACAAAGGAGGAAACACTTCCCAGCTCTACAGAGGTACCTGTCTTGGTGTGCCCTGCTCCCCAAATAATATGAAAACGTTAGAGTATTTGTGCTCTGCTCCCATATGGAGACAGGGATGAGAAGAAAAATCCTCTAGATCCAGCTCCCTCTTTATACATCTGTGAGATACTTTGGCAAAAATGTCCTTGCAATGAGTTATTAGGAGAGTGATTAGAGAGGAGCAGGGCTGAAGAGGAAGGAAATTGTGGAGTTAAGTGTGGATGCACTTTAGTAAATGCAGGCACATTTACTAAAACTGTGTGTCAGGGCTTAGAGAAGCACAATAAATTGTCTCAAACACTGACAAAGTTCCCACAAGATAATCTACCACAATGGGCACAGATGGCAAACAGGAAGGTGTTAATTTCAGACCTAGACGAATGAGAAGGGTTTGGAATTAGCACACCGGACAAGGTTCCTCTGTGCAGAGTGTGGAGAAAGCACAGATGCAACTCCAGGAAGATGCCAGGCCTGGTGAGGCAAATCTGGGTAACAGCCAGACAAAAATTCCCATAATGGCAAACTGATAAAGGAAGCAGCTGCTTACACACATGCCCTGCCAGGCTGTGGGAACAGCACGTACACCGTGTGGATACCTGCAACTTGGACTGGATTAAAGTAGTACCTCCAGGAGGGCTGCTGGGATGCTGCAGGAAACACATGTGTTGGTGGCTGCCTTTCTGCTTAATCTGTCTCTCTGCCTCTCCCTACTCCTCTGTCTTTCTACCTTACATTTACTGTTAAATAAAATCTGTACAATTGGTTTTGGCTGATGGTCCCATTTGCACCTTAATTCAGGCAGAGGCATCTTTTAAGAATTGGACCCTAATATTATTTCAGAAGTGAGATCCTAACATTAGTCCAGTGTATCTTAACTATGTTACTTGGTGTTCTGAATGAAACTTGTGTGACTAAAAGTATTTACGGCTAACAACATTTATTCACGGAATTAATTAGGAAAAAATCTGATTTTAAGTAAGAAAAGCTGCATAAATATATCTAGATGACATTTCAAATAAAAGAAATGGGTTTCTTACTCTGACATTTCCAGTTTACTGAATACTTTGAAACAACAATATTTCCATAATATACTGTAGCATGTTCCTATTGTCTCAGCTTTAAAGGTCAGATGCTTAACATGACTTGAGTGTTTTGCAATCTTGATATCATGAGAAAGCATTTAGTATATCATTAACAAAATATCTTGATATAAGTGCAAATGAATTCAGGAATAAAGGAAGATGAAGATACTACCAAGACTGCAAATGATGAATCTTCACTCAGCAAATGGTTGGCAGATAGAGGTCTCAGACATGGAGTTTTAAGAGAATAACAATCAAGTACTATTAGAGACTGAAATATCAGAGAAAAATTTCACAATGTTTGATCATCATTTAGTAATTAACTGATGCAAATTAAAAATATCTAAGAATTATTTTATCATTCAAATACAAAGAGATCTGATGAAAATGTTGGGAGGAAACGGTTAAAAGCAGAAGATGTGGTGAGGAGGGAACAATTCTTGCTCGAAGTGAATGTAGGTGTGGGAAAACTCCATTTATTATGCCTAGTGTTGTTCATCCTCTGACTCTTTTGAGAATTAGGAATCCTGTGTGAGATGCTTGAAAATCCTCCTGGGGGAGAGAGATCATAAAAGCACAGCCTTGTTTCAGACTGCATGCGCACGAAGGCTGATGGAGCCTGTGTCCCCACTTGTCTGTGCCTGCTGGGATGAACTCAGCCTGACTGAGCCTCTGTCCATGTACGTTTCTGCTGCCTGGGGTTGTTAGGTGATGAAATATATCAACTCTTTGCATTTCAGCTGGGGTTTGGTGGTCATCCTGGTGAACTGCATGTGTCAATTCATGCAAAAAATGCAACCTGTATTAATAAATGTAACTAACAATCTATATGCTTTTAGTTAAGACTAAAGAATTTTTTCTGGGAAATTACATATTTGTGTGCCTGCAATGTCAATGCAGTGTGTACATTTTGCAGAGTGCTTCACTCCATGGCAGAAAGTGGGGGACTCGAGAGCCAGCTCTCTCCCAGCTGTGGCAATTTGACTGACCATTAACAGTTGGGATATGAGATTTCACTCATGGCAGGAAAATGCAGCTGCCAGAGAAACTAAGAACTGCCCTGAGGGTGGGCATAAAGCAGAAAGATGGCTGAGGACTGAGATTGCCAGGAGCCGAAGGATGGAAGAAAAGCTGCTTTCCTTGGCTTTACAAATCTCTTCCCAAATGAATTTATTTGAGACACAAAAAGGACTTGGTAGCCCTACTAAAGCTCTTACTCTTAGGTTTTTGTCTTGTTCCAAAGGCAGCTGGCTGTGGGATACAGGCAAAACATGCTCTCAAGGAACAGCATCAGGAATAATAGATGTAAACTGATGCCAAATACTTAAGACTTTTAGACTGCACTTAATGCAGGTGAAGCTGCATGTAGTTCTATTTAAAAACAGAGCTGTTTTCCTAGATTGGTCTTGAAATTAGGAATTCACAATTAAATACCTTTTAGACATTAAAATAATCTTAGTTTCAGCTATATTTTTTCACTGAATTTCTGTACTGGTTTTTGTTTACAGTAACCTCACACTATCTTTCAAAGCTTCAGTAAGTCTCTGCCTCAGTTCTGGTGTTTGGTGTTTATCGGTGTTCTTTCCTTCTGAATTTTACAGACAGTTCAAAGTAGTGGAGTGAATTTTAAGTCGTTCTGCTTTGAAAAAGTTAAGGTGTAGATCCCCTGAGAGAAAGCTACACTGACAACTAATACACCCTTGTTAAAATCTCTTTTTTTGTCGGCTGTGGCTACACCACGGGAATGAAATTGATAATGGTCTTTCTGAGGCACAAGAGAGAGGAAGAGTGGACCCTAAGTTTCTCATTTAATGCATTATTTGGGTTTCATGTAAAGCTGGGAGAAAACAAAGCTGGGTTTTAAAAGAAAATGCTCCATGTGGATAAACTGTTAATGTTGTCAGAAGAACAGGGGAGATGATCTGAAATAACCCAGAAACAGACTGAGGCCAATAAGAAGAGTACAGCTGCCAGTACAGACTGCCCCATGTCTTGAAATACCTTGATCCACAATCAAGAAGAATTTGTAGCTAATGTCACCCGTATATATATCTAAAAGCATAAGTTTGGATGATACAGGAGGAACTGCCAGTATTTACTATTTCCTTATGGAGAAGTTAGAGGTGTCTTTTCTAAATCGTCTTGAGCTGGTAACTCTCAAACATATGGTCCACAGATGAGGATAGCAGATCCATTAATGTATAATATATTCTTGGATAAGTGGGATTCATCTCATTATCACTTACTACAATGTATTAATCATTACTAAAGACCTGAAATTATTTATCTTCAACCTTTAAGCAAAGGGGATTTCTTGTGAGAGTACAAAAACTGGAAAAAATCGGCCTTTCGTTCAGCTAGATGATAATTTCACAGAATGCCAAATGCAAAGCAGTTCTGATTTTAACCAGCAGTGAAACCTAGCTTAAGCTTAGACCTCCTGAGAAAGAATTTTTTTCTTCTAGAATGAGTGGCTGTCCATTATTTATATTTCTGTATAATCTTTAACTGCTGTAGAGAGGGTTGCGAATGATAAAAGAGCTAAAACAGGATAATTTATATCAATGTTCCTTAATATCATACAGCACAGAAGCTGGTTTCAGAATAAGTGTGAGTACACAAGAAGCACAAACATGCATTTATAAAGCATCAATTTTAATATCAGAGTAGTAACATTATCAGGTTAATACACGCTGTGTGTGAATGACCAAAAATGTCAGTATGTAGCAATGGCTCCACATGGCCTTCTTGGGTGGAAATTGGATTCCCTTTAATATTGTTTGGTTTATGTAGCTCCAGGGAATGTGCAAATCTGAAGCTGTAGGCTACAATCTTAATAGATCTCCTAAGCCAGAATAAGTTTAGAAGGTACCTCATGAGGAAAACTTAACACTAAAGGGATTTTGCACTGTTGGTCCAGCCTTCTGAATGGCTCTAAGCAGTTCAGTAAAAGCAATGTTTGTAATGCTCCTTTGTATATTTTGATATTGTTTAAAGGGAAACCCTAATCAATTGAGTTCTGTGGTGCAGTTTCCCTTCTCAAAAAAGCAGTGTTTTATCAGGTTGAAAGGAGGTTATTGGGTCATGGTATCCAGATAAAATAGGATGGGAATGGCCAGTGTAGAGGCATCTGGTTAAGAGAGATGTCTCAATGGTTCTGATCTTCCTTGTTCACTCACAACAGTCCCTCACTGAGAGCTCTCACACTTTTTCATGTTCTTTTATGCTCTGAACTTTGGAAAATATTTGAAGTCCAGCGTTCAAATGTATTACCTATTTTTGGAAACAGAAAATCTTTTTGAGACAAATTTATTAGGGGCTGCCTGACGTGGTTTGACATCTGAGAGATGGGTTGTAAAGTGTAAGGAGGCATCTTAGCAAGATTTTAATTCAGCAAGGGGAGCCTGCAATACTGAAGTAACGCACAAGAGATATCCAGTGCTGGATCAATACTGGAAAAGAAATGGCTCAAAGCATAAATGTAAATGGTAGACCTGAGAGAGGCCCATGCATGTCTTCAGTATCAGAAAAATATCTGCTTACAGTGCTTTCTGTCCATGTGGTTTTAAAGTGAAGTAATCTAGATGTCAAATAACTCATAGGTATTTGTCTGAAGGAAACCCAGTATCATTAGTACAGCATCACACACTGGAATACTCTGTTATACCCAAAAAACCCCTAGGGTGCTGGAAAGGCTTTTGAGGTTGAATGTAATAATTCCTATCATAAATTGATGGATTGCTGTATGACATCTGCTAATTAATTGCTATTTCAATTAAAAAATCTCTGGCATTAAGGGCGAGACAATTTGCCTAGGGCTCAGACAAGGTGAGATTTAGTGTGGTCTCAAAGCAAGGATTTGAGAGGACTGGAATAGAGTCTTTTAATTGACTGAAAATATGAATGGACATGGGAAGTGAAGGAGCACAGACTTGGAAAAAAGCTTGAAGAACAATTAGGTTTCTCAATGTGGGTGAACTGAGGAAGAAAAGTCCTCTGTACTGTCTTTGGCAGTTGAAGTTGAAGTGAGTTAATCATGTAATAGCAATGTAATGCCACACAAAGCCCAAATGGAATAACAGCAGGTGTAATGAAAAGATACAAGAAGGGATGGTCTCAAGGCAGTTTTGCATCCCTTGCATTTATAAATTCTTCTACAGCAGAATGCCTTTTGGAAGTGGGTTTTCTGGCTGTGACCATTTTTTTCTGTAGGGAGTAGGAGTTTTACAGTTCAATGTACTGTAAGAAAAGAAAATCAGAGGCAGCAGTGCACGATGGTGATCCTCCACAAGGAGAAAGTTGATGAAGTCATCAATTTAAGCTCTTTGGATGTATTTAATGTATTCATTACTGAAAAGTGAAAATTTATTATTTGCCTAGTTCTATTTCAGTAGATCTAAGCATGCTTGTATTTTGCACAAGTGGGTTTGGTTTTTAAGCTGAGAGAATTAATGGGGATTTAGATACACTTTTGTAAGTGTAGCCTTAAAAGAATTGATTATACAGTTAAGTCTTTTACATTGATTTTTTTTCCCTCTTTCTTTTTAAATTTTTTTTCATTATTCTGCCATATTATATGAAGTTTTTATTATTTTTGTGATTTATTGACTACCTCATTTTGACTTTTAAATGGAAATTCAGAATAACTAAATAACTTCTCTGCTTTTCATTTTTGCAGCAACTTTGAGAAAAATTTGATTTTTATTTAGAGCAAGAATGTGTTTTTACTGGAAGATCATGAATCTGAGCCTGAGAATGTTCTTCTTACTCCTTTTGATAGCTAATTGTTACTCTGTTCTTGATGAATGGTTTTATAATAATTATTGGATGATGAGAAATGGATTTTTATGCCTGTGTTTGTGACCCAGCTAACTTGTTTCAGGCAGAAAGCTCTTGAGTAACTGAACTTAAAAATTACAGTTCAGGAATCTGTGAAAAGATCTTCCAACTGAAATCTCTCTTTTCTTAGATTTCACTATAGGAAGTGGTATTCAGGTTTTCAGGGAGATTTTAGAGATGTAGCCTTGGGGCTTGTTATGGATTTCATGATGTATTTTGATTTTTTAATTTTTTTTGAGAACTCACTTTCACCTAGTGGTAAACCAGTGATTTAAATTAAAGAAGAATTGCTTTTTAATCTGATATAACAAAATCATCCTAAACTACCCATCATCTATTGACAGAAGAGAGAAATACCAGGTGAAAAGGTAATAACTGGAATTTTGTACACTGCTTGATGCCACTGTAGCTCATCCATATTTTTGAGAAGAATAAGGACTCAGTTCACTGCTACAGCTGGAGAAAAACCATGTTTTCTATGTCTGTCTTTATTTCCCAAATGTCATAAGGATGCATAATGTCCCTCTGCACAAATTCATTGCCTGGGATGTAAGGGCTGTAACTTGTATCACAATGAGACTGTGTTTAAGCACATAGACTAAAATAGCCACAAAGTCCTCATCAAACGTGAATTTTCCCATTCTTATTTCAGAAGCTAGATTTCACTGTCAAGTGCTAACATGTTAAGTGTGATAGGAAAGGTGTATTCTTTTATCATGTTAAATAGAGCTATTTTTGCTTCAGGGAAATACATAACAGTGGAAGAGTCAAAAAAACACCACATTTATGAAGACATCAAACTCACTGAAATGTGTTTCTCTTTACATGCTGGAGAATGTATAAATCTGTTTATATTTCACATGTGAAAACTGAGAAGGAGCAAGACAATAGGGCTGAATTCTTTAACACACCAAATACATAAATAAGTCAAATCACTGAGTTAAATGACACTGTGACTCTACACCATTTCCATTTCAAAGACAATGGAATCAAAAGCATTTGTCAAAGGTGCATTTTGATAAGAAAACCACTTCTGCCTTGATTTCTCTCTTGATAAATAAAATCCTAATAATGTTTAAGTATGCCTATACTATTAAGACCTGATCCATGGTCAGTCAAATAGCTTCATAACAATCAGAAATATTTGTTTCTAATTCCATATCTGAGTTTTCAGAATTAGTTTTAGCATAGATTTGTACTAGTCAATAACTTGCCTATTTTTATTTTCCAAGGTTGAAAATAGATAGGATCACAATTAATTTGGGGGCTTTATTTAGTGTGTGGCAAACCAGTAAGGCTAAGGTTTTGTCAATTTCTCAAGGGAGAGCAGATTTAATAATTCCAAATGCAGATTTCCATTCATTTCTGACCACGAAAAGCACAAATCACTGCTTCCCTACTATTTTTTCTATTTTAAGATTTTTAAGCCTTTGATAAACCTCCAAGATTAATAAGCGAAAGAAAGAATATAAAAATTTTCATTGCACTCTCTTCAATGTGATTTTGCTGCTGTGGTCGATTGCATCATCTGAAAGGGAATGCTATACTAAAAGGTGACTTGGAGAACAGTTTTATAACTTCCTTTTGCTTTTTCTTGACTGACACTTCTATAAACAGCCTGAGCACTGGAGCTAGCAGGATGCTTGCAGGAGTTAAGCAAATACATCACTGTGGGGGGGGGGGGGGTTCAGTTTTTTGTTTTATTTTGATTTTTTTTTGACCTATGAAAATCAGTTGCAGCAGAAGACGTGACACTTCTCACTTATTTTAAAAATGGGGAAATCTGCTCTGATAACTCCTGCTGTACAACATTGCACATTTAGAGAGAGCCCACCTCAACCTGGTGTCCCTCCACCTATGGCAGCAGAAAAACTGGGAAACTGGGGCAATGGGAGCAGTCATTGTGCCATGGAGTATTTCAATGTTTCTGTTAGCATAAGACAGACAGATATGGCAAGATGAAAAGCCTTAACTTGCTCACTGTTCTTTAAGGCATTTTGGTGTTGGTATTGCTAACTTGAATCAGACAGTTGTCTTTCAATTGATTTCTTGTTTCTTACTTCCTTTGTACTTCAAGCATTTTGTTAATTAATTACTAGACAGTTTCCCACCTGCAGCATCTTATCAAGAGAGTGAATGGCTCTGCATTTTGCTGTTTATATTTCGTGTTAATAAGTTAAAAGTGTTAAAACTTTCAGTATTGGATTATAAGGCAATCTGTGACAGAGTGGCTGCGCTAAATTGAAGAGCTTTTTCTAATTTTATCTTACCTCATTTACCTGCTGTCTGATACTGAATCAAATAAGTGAAACTGGTAATGTCCTTGTGATAAGAAGGCATGGGGAGCATGCTCAAACACCTTCTCTGAAGCGATGTATGTTATGTGATGTTATATTATGTTATGATGCTTTGTTATGTTTTATGATATGTTGTGTCATGTTTGTTACATAGAACAACTAGCTTGTTTCCCAGCTGCATAGAAAATTGATGAAATATTGGCAGGATACTGTTTTCACCATTGTTTCTCCCCTGCTACACCACTTTCTAGCCAGTTAGAATGGATTGTACACCCTGTGAATAAGTATGGATTATGCCTTCATGGTGAAAGCTAGAAACTAACATGTATTATTGATCTGTTCAGTGCTCCACAGCTAGGTGAAGTCAAAAAGACTCATTTTGATGGAATTGCAAAATAATATGACTGCTATAGAAAACCTTTTTCTCTGACTACCCTCTGTCTGACAATAAAATATATTTTTACTGTCTAGTTGTCCACCTATACCATAGAGTGCCTGCAAAGATGTTCTGGGATGTACTTTTGAAAACTTTGCTGAAATAGAGGTACTGCTATCCCCTCATCCACAGACTTCACCATTTCATTATAGAAGACAGGCTGGTCAAGGCTGATTGATTTTCTCCAAAGAAGTGATGGTGGTACAAAAGCTCAAGGACAGAATCATGGTAAAACACTTCAGTTATCAGTGTTAAAATCTCACAGCCAAGTAAAATTATGAATTATTAAGTAACTTCTAGAAAATTGGAAAAGTTTCAACTCTTTCCCATATCTCGTAGTGTAGATCACTGTTACAACACTCCTACAGAAGAGGAAAAATTAACTATTACTGTCTTTATTCTGATGACTGCTAAATGCAGTGAATGGTAATACTTAGAGGGGCCTTCCTCTTTTAAGTGCATAGCCTTGAGAATATCAGGAGCAGGTATTTCCAGTAGCTTGTTAAGTTTAAAAAAACAGGTGGAATTTAAGTTTTCAAAGCTCCCCTACTGCTTGCCTGTCAGGTTTTCCCTGCAGAGTATCCACATTTCATGCAGGTGGCTTTCTGTTTGCTTGAAAGGCTGTGATTCAGGTACGACCCACTGTCTGGGATTCTGTTTTCCACTCTGGGTCTGGATGCTTGAAATCTATATGTTGCAAGACCCAGAGTTTTATTGTCTAAGTCAGATTCTAGAAACAGGCCTATATTCCAAATATATGTAAAAGCTGAAACTATTTTTTTAACATTTCATTTCTGTATAGCTCAGCTAAAAACCCAAAGGCATTTAAAAGAGAATAATCAGTTCTAAGATTTTTTATGACAACCCTGTGAAACTATTAGTACAAGGATTTTTTAAACTTTGAGTTTAAAGCCATAACTTGGAAAATACAACTCAGGACTAGCATTAGATAAATGATGTTTTATAGTGAATACAAGAAACTGTATGTCTTCAGTGAATTTGCTTATTTAGGCTTAAGAATTGCTCGTACTCATTGAGAGCTTTGGAGCTGTGAAGCTTGAGGTGGCATAAAAGATGAGAACCTCTTGACAATGCAAAAGAGAACAGCTGAATATCAGTAAGGTGTGTGACAGACACCTCACAGATGAAGTAGAAAATGAAATGTGATGGCATTCATTAAACATTCAAGATGATGTTCAATATATTCATATAATAAACATAGATTTTTTTTTTAATTAGTGCTTTGAAAATCCCTGACAAAATTCTTTTAGGCACTTATTTTATCCTTAAAGAATTTTTACCATTTTTCTTAAGTAGATTTTCAACCTTCTGGCTAAAACACACAGAAAAAAGCCCCCGAGAATGTGATACATGCGGAATGAAGGAAATTTTAGCTTAAATTTTTAATATGTATTAAATTGCTTTATTATTCTTAAAGAATGACAAAAATACTTGAGGATGTTAAAAAGAAAAGGAAATAGCACGAAGGAAACAATTCTTTTTGTGCTCTTGGGACTTCAGATGTGCAGGTAACTAATAGTGACCAATTTTTAGAGGAGGAATTATAAGTAGACTTTTCATCCTGAAAAAACATAGATGGATGAGTCACAAGCCTCTGAAAATGAGATTTATAATGGAAACACCAAATCAACTTTTACTAACTGGAGTGTAAGGAATGTGACATTATAATAAAGTACACTGATGTATCTGTATTTGCCTTTTGCAAACATAATGAAACTGGCATCAGTGGAAAAGGTGCCAGGGTGTTCCCTCCACATCTGCTGTTTTACAGGATAATATAACAATATTCAGACATGTAATGCTGGGTGTTATGCATTTGCACTGGAATGGAAGACGACCAACAGAATTTCTTTAATCATGACTAGAATAACTAGAATAACTCTGCTGCATGGATGATGGCATCTACCCTCATCCCTGTGAGGTCAGGTTTGAAGTCATCAATACTTTTCATAGAAAGTATTGATGACAACACCATTAGTGCAGACTGGGACATGGTTTGGCTCAGCTCCTGTCTGACCCAGCAAAGGCTCAGTGTGAACCCATTCATCCTGTGCTCTTTTATTGCTGACATTTGGGTTTGAATGTCTGCCACTGTACTTGGCAGAACCTGGGCTTTCTGCTGTCCCATACTTCCAACCAAGGAATTCAGTTCAGGAGCCTGAGTCCAGAATGTGGCTGAGTGCACACAAACAGCAGTGCTGGTTCCTTCTAATCCAGAACATGGACAGAAGTAGGAACTGAAGACAACTGTTCTCTTCTCATCCTCCACTAACCTCTGCCTCAAGTGTTCCCAGTGACACCTTTTGTTTAATAGCTTTGGTCAACTTTTTTTCTGCTGTCGCATCATATTTTATTTGATGAGAGGAGAACTTGGAGCTGTGCCCACAGAGCACGGTGAGGGTCAGTGCCCAGTGAGTGGGAGGACTGGAGAGGTTGAACCTCCAGACTGGCAGCTTGGAGAGGTCAGGACCCTTTGCCACCGTCTGCAGCAAGAGCAGCCACCCTCCCACTACCCTGAACAGCAAACTGGTCACATCTCAAACCAAGTTAATGCTCTATAGGTCAATCAAGTTGAGGGAGGCTTAAAGGAGGGAAAAATTTTTATCTAGAGTACTCAGTACAGTACAAAAATTGTTAACTAAAGCTGTTGGGATATTGGTCACATTTCTTTTATTTATGAGACATTTCTTTTAACAGTATTCAATTACTGATTATTACACTCAGTAATTTTTTTCCTGCTGCTATCTTCATGCTTATTTGGCTATTTCTTCTTTGAAAACTTACACTATTAATTAATTTTCATTCTGTGTTTTCATTTTCTGTAATGTATTTTGAGTTTGCTTTACAGAGAAATTGGAGATTTCTATTATATATTTGAAAAGGTACCTTGACACATAAAAATCAACAAAAATAATGGGATATGTACCTAAGAACATTTGTAGTTAGTGACAGCTGAGAAATTTAGAAATTTCTATTCCAGTCAATCTTTTGAAATGAAAAATGAGTGAAAACTGTTGTAATTCTTTGGTATATAGTGGGACCTACTACAGTTAGTACTAATGAACTTCAGTTAATACTGAATGATACATACTAAATAACTTCAGTTAATAATAATGAAAATAAGTTTAGGTCAGATGATGGTTGCAGCAGCCTATGCTGGTCCACTAGAGTCCCAGACAGAAAAGCACTCACTCTATAAAGTATCATTTAAAATGCTATTTATTAGATACAGTTCTACAAAGAAAGGGAGAGTATTTAGATAATCCCAGAGCCTTTTAGACACTGTGCACTGCAGTACCCAAAATGTGACCAAATCAGAGTGCAGAGTGTTGTGTGGCTCCCATCCTCATTTTGGTCATTATAGATCTTGAATGACTTCTTTTTATGAGAAGTGACCCTTTGTGACTTCTGCTGTCAGGCTGCTACCATGCTCACATGGGAGCTTGTGTCAGCTTTGTCATTTGGATGATTTTAAAGGGTTTTCTTGAGATACCTCAGTCAGTGTATATTAAACTAGGATGCAAAATCTTACAGAGTAATTGGACTCATTATAGTTTTTATTAATGAAGAAGACAAAACAGCAGGTTTTCCAGAGTTAATCCTGCCTATGAAAGGTACACAAACTATGTTGACATCTATGGAACTACTGCAAATAGCTGTTAAGTGAGAGAAGAATCACCCAGTCCTTTATTTTTCCTAGTTTTCCTAATTTCCCTCTTAGCCAGTAATCATGGTGACTGATTATAAAACTAAAGGCAAGTTAGGCTGGAACCCAAAATATCTAGACTTTCTTTTAAAGGAATCCAAACCTTTACAATGTTGTTGTTTTTCTTGGGCTTTGTGTTTATTTTTTAATTTCAGGAAACCTTGTAATGATTTAGGCACCTAAATATTTTCAGCTTTTTCAAATGGCCTCTGGCATCCCAGACACCTACCAGGAGCTGGCAGATAAAAGACAGAACATGCTTATCCTCCAGGGGCAGCATTTGGTGAAATGGCAGGAAACACCTACATTTGAGCACCCGAGCTGCCCCACACACCACGTGCTCATTACCTTTTCTGTTGTAACTGAGTGCAACATTTTAATCAATGTATAGAGCTGAGTTTTGGAAATCAAGCAACTAAAGCCATATTATAGTCTGCGCCTTTGAAAATTGTAGTTGGGGGTGCAAATCTGGAAAAAGTCTGGTTTCCGTGCATAACTTCATCTGTGTAATGGTTATAAGGGTTACTGCCCTTACATTGTAATGCTTGCTGCACTGTGTCTCACTTTATTTAGTGATGTTTGAGATTAGCTTAATTTTGCATGGTGCTGACCCAAGTACAAAATTTTCATTGGTTCAAAGAAGGGCACCTTTTAAAAGGGTCAAATATGTCAAAGATCCTTAGCTGGCATGTTTTGTCTTATAAACAGAAAATTAGAAGAGCTGCATTGTTGCCCTCTTTTCATTAATATGTGTACTGAAAGAGTTTGTATTTCAAAGACTTTATTTGTATGTGCAAAAGCACAAAAATGCTACCAGAGAACAAAATGTCAAATGAAATATTTTTCCCATTCACACAAACATGCAGAGCCATTTCTTGAATTCAGATCCACTTGAGAGCAAATAAAAGATATCTGGAAGGCAGTGAATGCAATTACTTCTTAACACCCCTTCCTCTGGCTCCAAATGTCAAAGATACAAAGACACAAATGTTTAAATTAACCGAGAAATATTTTCACTTCTTTTGCAATATTAGCATTTAGACCTTTACTCATTTTCTTACTATGTTATTATTTTATTTGTTTGGAAGCCCTGGAAAAGATGCTTTTTTGATCAAAACTTTCAGATCTTAAATAATATATTCTAGGCAGGAGCTGTCACAATGTATTAGTCTGAGAATGACAGTGTTATTCTAGTAGTAATCTGAAACATTATGTGATTCAGCTGCTTTCCTATTAGTGAATTTAATTGAGCCCAAAATTATGAGGCAGTTGGGTAATTCAAACACTTTGAAAATGTTGTAGAATCATTTTATTCTATTTTTACAGCCTCACCTTGGCCATGCTTGTCCTTTATAGCTGATCAAAGTACAGGATTTCTAGTTTTAGCAACATTTTGAAGAACAAAAATACCCATTTAGAAATACAAGAGTAACATTTGTTTTTAATTGCTTGAAGAAGCAAAGATAAAGAATTGCGTATAATTTAACAGAACTGTACATGTTCTGCTCTTCCATCCTAAAGCTACTTTAGTAGCCAGGCCTTAAGTTTTTGGTTGGCCTCTGGATATGGTTTGGCACTGTGAAAGATTTGTTTAAAGAGTAGGTAATTCCCTCTTTGGCATTATCTCCTGGCTCAAGGAGTCGTCTGGGGGTTCTCTGTGATGCTCCTGCACGTGCTTCTCCCCAGGTTTCTCTAGAATAAGTATTTGGGTGGTGGAACTCCTGAGGCTTCAACATAGGTGGAGAGGCTGTAACACTGTTCACAGCTTTTATACATTCCTACAAGCCTGGAGCTCCTCAGGAGGTTAAATTATAAACAGAGCCTTTTCTCACAAGTAAATTGAACCAAAGGAATCATGCCTGCATAATTCTGCTGCCTACAGATTGCTGTCTTCTAAAACTTTTGAAGGTAATTGCTCACAATTTAGACCTAACAGGAGTCACGATAGCTGCACTTTTCCTTCGACTGCTGTACCACACATTAATGAGGTTTATAATAACTTCTGCACCCTATGAATATGTTATAAACTTAGATTCCTTACCTCTATTCCATCCTCAGTCCTATCATGCGTTGATAAATTTGACATGCCTGCTCTTGCTAAAATAATGGAATTTCCACTTTTGCTTGTACAATGAACTTTAGAAAGTGTTTAATCATAGATGTTGTGCTCTGGAGGACCTTCAAAACTCAACTAATCTGTAAAGTTGATATTCTGAAGACAAAATAGCGTCTTAGTTATTAAAGGAAATTATCTGTACAGGAAGAAAAAAAGCTTTAAGTCTTTTGTTTCCAAATCTCAAGTGGTTAATGCATGACTCTGCATGAATCAGAAGGATTCATTTGATTCCTGTGCTGACCTCTTTCAGAAAATTTAATTTCTCCATCTCAAACATATTATTTTTGTCTAATACAGAGGGGTATTAACTTGAACCTTACTGCACCCTTTTACAATTAGTTACCCTTTTTTTGCATTAATCTTTTATAGTATATGGAAGGATTAGTGTTTGAACACAATACAAAGCAAAGTCTGAATAAAAAATCGTTGTGGATACTCTCTGTATTTTATTTTGTATTATAGCGAGCTGATGAAAATTTTTTGACTTCATTTAATCTCTGATTTGGTTTTGATCCCAAGGGTCAAGTATTAAAAAGTATTCTGTTTGTAGACTTAGTAAAGATCAGCAGCATGTTGTAATTACATCTGAGGATAGGAGATAAGCTTTTATCCTTATTAAGGCTGATTATTAAAAGGATGCATATGGGTAATTCACTAATGATAATTCTGAAATCTAAGTGTCTACTGAAAGTGAAGATTTGGATACCTTCCACCCCAGTTCCTTACAGAAAAGTCTAGAGGAAAAGTTTGCTTCCACAAATCACTCCAGAGACAAAGAGGTATAGTTGACACCAGAATCTTCTCTATTCTGCGTTAAAAAAAAAAAAAAAAATTAATCTAAAGTGGAAAGCGAGGAAACAAGATAGAAATGTTTCTTAACCTGTAAATGATGGGTCATGTCTCAGTACACCTTTGTGAAACTAATTCCAAATGACAACTTTCTTTAATTAATGGAGAGAAAGAAGGAATTTTAAAACTTCAGTGATGGCACTAGGTCTTTGGGGGCTTTATCTGCTTTTATGCAGTTGGAATAGTGTTTGGTAGGAAACTATAGATTTTTAAGAACTTGTATAGGTTTTGATTTTGTCTTTGACTCTAAATGCTTTTTCCATTTCTGGTATAAGAAAGCTGTGAAAATCTTTGAACTCTTTGATTTCAAAATGTGTTCCCATTTCATGTGTTGGATTCCTTTTTTCCCCAATTCCATTTCCTCAATAGTTTTAATAGAGACAATACATTGACTTTATTTAAATTTTGAAATTCTGCTGTTATACATGGCAAGTTATTTACAAGCTTGTTTTCTGTATTATAGCACGACTACCCTTGCAGATAAAAGAACATACATTTAAATTAGAAACTGAGTGAAATTTGAGGGAACTTCTCACGAAAATGGTGAGGACATCACTTAAGGATTATAGCAGATCTTCAATCTGTTGGAGAGATATTACAAAAATTACCTTGAGTTTCAATTCAGCCTCATCCCTTCCTCTATTGCTTATTGATTTTAAAATTTGAGGGTAAACTTACTTCAAAAGGTTAGAATTGATTAGGGCAATATTTTGTCTGTTAAAATGTCATCTTTCTTTTCCCTGGAGTGCTGGAAACAACTTCTGCATTAAAACTAATATCAGTAACACTATTCACATTATAATATGCATTTATACTGAAAGCTATAAACATTAGCTTATCAGGGGACAAAGTGCCCTGCTGCTTTAGTGATCAAATGAATTAGGATTGTAGAAAAATAACTGAAAAGATAAGGAGGAAATTATAGGATGAAATGTCCTTATTCAGAGTAGTAAATGATTGGGAATTGTGAACTAATTCATAAAAGTTGTGTGCCATTTGTAGAAAATTAGAAGATACCAAATGATTACATCCATCAAATAAATGATTATATTCATCAAATAAATGATTTGGCAGTTTTGTTTCCAAAGAGTGGGTATTATTAGAAGAAATGAATGAATCCATGAACACAATACAGATATACAAAATTATAAATAGTGACATGAGTTCACAATTTTAGCAAACTGCACTGAATATGTTTCCACACGTTACCTTGTTTGACTTAGCTATGACAATGCAGCAGAATTTGGTTGATCCTGATATGCACAATCAAAAGGGAAAAAATACCAAAGATTATTAATCTTCACTGAAACACAAATAATACAGCTCCTGCCAGTCCAATCAGCCATAATGAATGCCTGTTGAAAAAGAATCTACTTAATTTTAATGCATTAGAAAACAATCTAAAAGATGAAAGTTGGAGATGAGCTGTAAGAACAGTTTGGAGGTAACAAGAGTGGTGCAGTCTGTTGGTCAAGTTTAGATACTAAAAATAATATAAATTCAAATGTCCCATGATCACACAATATTAAGAAGTAGCAAAGACAAGCATTATCATCCTTTTTGTCAATTGAATTTCAGGGCAAAGACTAACAATATTAATGTCTCTTTTATCCAATGAGTTTAACTTGCAAAGTCACCTGTCTGTTCTCTCTAACCTCTTAAAATTATTGGGTAAATCTAGAAGAAAATTTTGAATGTTTGTGAGACAAATATGCTTTAATTAATACCTGATTTTCCATGCAGTATTATTACCAGGAAGGCTACTAGTACTCAGATAAATGATATAATTTTCTGTAATGATGTGTTCCTACAAGATAGATGGTGTATGAAATGGCCACTTCTGCATATTGTTCCGAAACCAGCACAGTCTGCAATACTTCATTATTGCCAAGAGGTGATTTCAGCCTTGGAGGGATAAACGATGTAAAGAAAGACTAACTTTTTTTCCAGAAAAAGAAGGAACTTCTCTATTACAGACAACCTTGTTTAAAGAAACAAATATTGCCAGCATTTTCAAAGCAATGTATTATCATGTCTGTAATCTTCTAGGGATGAGCATGAGACCTGTGATCACCAAATTCTCTCCCTTAATCACCTCAGCTGCTCTGTGTCATTTTGCTGATCATATTCTACCAGTTTCATCTTCTTGGCCAGTTGGACTATTGGAAAGCTCCAGCAGGCAGAGCTGGGATAGATGTTCTGCTGCCTTCAAAACTCAGGGGATGCTAAAAAAAAAAGATCTAGTAAGTCATTCAGTAGAATTAGTGAGTTCTTAAATCCAAAGAGGATGTTAGGGGTGGATTCCAACTATTCAGTGTAGTAATCCTTAAAGCTGGATGGCTGCAAGGAGAGTTGAGGTGCTGGCATTCATTTCTGGAGGTGAGGAGTGTTAATAACTGTGGATGGCAGCATTCTATGCTGGTGCTAAAACTCTGCCAGTAAAACTCTGAGAGACAGCACAAGTATATATTAAGTTTTTCTAATGCATTTCACAGTGAGTAAGTGAAAGAAATGTACCCCATCTCAGATTACATATTTGAACTGAAACTGCTATCAAAAGGAGTCCCTTGTAATAGCAAATGTTTCCTCATTTCAGCCAAAAGTACTCTGATAATGAAGCATTTTCTTCTACAAATGTCTAAAGGATATTGTCTTGAAAAGCTGGACAAGGTAAAATTTGGACATTAGGTATTTTTAACACCCCAGAACATTCAAATATTAGGGAGGAAACAGAGGTTCCTTTTACTCTGGGTTGGCTCACAGGAGAAAAAACAACCAGATATTCTCAAGAGGTCAAAATTACACAGAAGTTTACTGGCAAAAAAAAAAAAAAAAAGAAAAAAAAAAAGAAAATCAAGGGACTTTGACAAAGGCTTAAATACAACACCAAATTCAATACAAAACACTTACGGCATCAACTTGTAGCTCAGCCCATTTAACTTAGAAACCTTTAATCCCATAAGATGTTAAGTTACCCAAAACATTCCATGAAAAGAGAATTAGGAGAAGAAGAGAGAGGGACAGAAAGACAGAAAAGATACAGAAAAACACACATGGAGCTACCAACTAGACAGCTCTGCCAGGCTCTGGGCTGGTGGTGGGGCATTTCACTGACCTGCCTGGGCAGGATTTGACCTGCCCCTCCCATCACAGGAACACACAGGCATTTCAGGCATCCCAAAACATCTTGAGACATCAATGCTTTCCAGTCTCTGACAGTATTTAGCCAGATTTTTCTGGAAAAAGAATTATGAATTGACAGATTTGATTCTGTAGCAAAAACGTCTTCTCATTTCCTTTGGCTTTTGACTAAGATGTTCTGAACTTTCATCAGTATTAGTTCTCTCTCTAATTAAGGCCAGAGTAACCAAAAGACTCTTTTCTGAGGATTTTGTCTTCCTGGGTCCTTCTATGAAAGACAATTTTTTAGCGTTACAGTTCCACATTTCAAGAGCTCACAGGAATGCCCCAGAAAGTCCAGGATCTACCTAACCAAGCTGTGCTGATTACATTTGTTCTTCACTTTGCCATTACTGAAGATGTTTTAGCAACATGAAAACTAGAATAGAGCGGTCAGTTTATAATAATCCACTTTACATGAATACTAAAGAATTTGCATATAAATAGGTTTTTATATATCAATGCCCTGTGGGTGAAAGTGATCCAATACCCCTCAGAAATCAAAATCCTGAAATGCCTCATTTAAAGTTTGCCTGCTGAAAATAAGGTGAAGTAGACATCTTTTGATTAACGTGACATTCCTTCCTGGAGAGTGCTTACAAGACCAACAAATCACAATTCAATTAAGCTGTGCCCCATCCTGTACTTTCAGCGTGTTCCTTGTGGCTTCTTTTTCCAGCATTCACACTCACCCCATTTTTCCCTTGATTCATTTTGCAAGACTTCACATGTGAAGTCCCACGAGAGAGGCGAATGAGAAACATTTCAAAAACCTGATTGCAGATCTTGCTGCTTAAGACACAGGCGTTGCCCATGTCTCCCTTTGTGCCAGCTGACTCTTTAACAAAGAGATGAAGCACTAACTATTAGGCTGCATTTACATTTCTCCAAGTGCTTTGTTTGCTCCCCTATAATTAAAAGGCGTGTCAAGTTTTTTATTATCAAATCCTATTTTTAAGGCAGCAAAAATTTTACACAAAATCATGCCAGGCCTTTCCAAGCGGTGAAAAACCCACTTTGTGCAGATGATGAACTGACTAAAGCCAGGGTAATGCAGTTGGAAGCCCAGAAAGCCACAGGAAGCACCAGCCACATCCCATTTATGGCCCACAAATGCGCTTGGGGCAGTATCCTCCCGACTCTTCCAGGACCTAATGCCTTCTTTAACAACCACCATCTCTCCTGCAGCTTGTACCTTTCCACACTATACTGAATATTTTTTTGTAATTCTGTAAGGCCTGTCTGTGCATTCACATACATGCCCTGAATTATATGTGTTCTAGTGTAATCTCCTTAAAGAATCTTTGCAGTAGCAACCCATTCCCTCCAATCCCCATCCCAGAGCAGCCAGTGGATGTGTGCCAGTAAGCCCCTGCATGCTGAGCTGCTGCATGTTCCCTGGCCTCCTCTCTGTCTCTCCCTCTTTTCTCCAACATCTGAAATAATTTGAGAAAAGTACAGTGTGAAATGTATACAGCAAGTAGTTTAACAAGGCATGAAAATCGTATTAACCTTTAACACTAAACAAAGTCCTATCAGTTGGATTAATTCCTTGAACATTTTTAGATTTTGCAAATAAAATCTAGGTGGGAACCCAGCAGACAGGGGGACATCGTAGGGAATTTCCACAGAGGGGTTTTCTGAGAGGAATTGAACTCAGAATTTTGGTTGATTATCTTGAGGGCATATGTGTATATATATATGTTTTTCAATAAGCAGGTGAGAAGTGTGTTTTCTGTATGCTGTGTGACAGAGAGAGCTCGCAGTTTACAGGAGCAGGGAGCTGGATCTCCAGGGGCTCTCCTTTGGAGGATGCACCTTCCCAGGGTGTGTTAAAGCCTGAAAACAGTGACAGTGCTAGCAGGGAATCAGCAGTGGCATGCACTCTTTTTTCTGCCAGCTAAAGTGCCACACACATCTGAAGTGACCTGAGGTCAGACAAAGTGCAAAATGCTGTAGGATTTTCCTTTTTCTTTGCTGCCATCAGGCAGGAGGCTGGCAAACAACAGCATGATGGGATGCAAACCTTTCCACCAGTGCCTGTTTGTCCATGGGAGGAATGAATGCAGAAAGGAGGAAGAAAAATGGAGTAATATATATTAATTTGGAAATTCCTGAATTGCATGCAATTATTTTTAATTCAGCTCCATTAGGCTGTTAGGTATGAGGATCCGTGGTGCACCCTGGATGGACTCCTGTAAATGGATGCAAAACACGACATTCATCTTTAATCTCAGAGTCTGTATTAAGGCTTTTTTTTCCACTGGTATGTGCTGTGTATATTGGGAGCACTCAAGCTTTGATTAAACTAAATTCAATCCCCAAGTCTTTCTAATGAACTGTAAAAACTTACTCTAATTTACATTCAAACATCTCTATGCTCTCCATACTGTAATTATATTAGTAATGATCTATCTGAAGGCTTCTTAAGGTTTATAGGAATTTACTTGTAATTATAAAAATATGGAGAAGAGATAAGGGAGAGAAAATCAGGCAATAAGAAAGGAAATAAAGATAAAGAAGGGAGCTAGGAGGGGAGAACAGATTTTGGAAGGACAGCAAGAGCAGAATAAACCGTACTAGCATGGCAGTGTGGTTGTAAAGCCTTGTCAGAATCACTTTCTTGCATAAATAAAATAACAGGAGAAAAATTTTTAGCTTTATCAGAGTAGCAGCCCTTCCACTTAAAGTTAAGGTAATCAGAGAATAAATGTTATTTAATATTAATAATATAATAAATATAAAATAATTAAAATATCATATACAAAATTAATATTCTTCTGTGAGCAGTATGAGAGCTTACATTTGGAAACTGCAAGGAGTTAAATTCTAGCTGGCTATGAAATTACCTCCATTCTAAGTCAAGCTCTTGGGACAGGTTTAAAATGCTAATCCCTTTTTTCTTTTCTCTCTGCTTTTGATGAACAATTTCTCATGCTCATTTCATTGAGTAATAATGTCAAAGTGTTCAAAACCCAAGCATTTCAATTATAAGCATATCCCCAGAGATAATGCTGATATAAAAGTAATTTTTTATCTGGTTAGGATTTGAATTGTTAACTCTTCATGGTTTTTAAATCAAAATTTGAAAACACATAGTAATAGTTATGGTCTCTTGGCAGGTTAATGTACTATGTCATGTCATATTTCTGTCTTGTGGCATGACATACAATACACTCAGAATTTCATTGTTATTTAAAAATGTTCTTGTTGTTTGTGTTGTACAATCCACTGCAGAAATAAAAGCTACATATTAGCAAAATTGCAAGATTATGGGTGTTTTCCTGACTAAATTTAGAGTAATATCATAAAAATTCAAAGCATTATATTATTTTCTTTTTTCCCTTAAAACTTTGGTTTTGGCGTTTTTGCTCTGTAGAATGTTCTCTCCTTTTTAAATGTTTATTTAAACACAAATACTGATTAGACCTTTTTTTGATGTGGATTTCCTTCTTCTGTAGCTTCTCTTTCTTGAGCAGGTTTTTGAAAATTCTGTTTTTGTACTAAAATTTGGGGTTTGTTTTCCTCTAAGCAGTTTGCAACCATAATATGCAAAAGAAAAAGAGAATCATTGAGAGAAAAAAACATGTTGAGTTGGTTTTAACCTTTTTTTTTCTGAGGGATTATACAAACCTTTCATTATCATTGATATTATTATGCTGTCAGTGATTTGCTCTGTCTTAATTCCTGTTAAGTTACTAAGAGACAAAGAAGCTCTTGAGGATCAGCATAGCATTATTTCTCAAATTATTAGTCTTATTTTCTTCTTTAGTGCATTTTCATTCTCCTAAACCTTGCCACTAAAAGGGTTATTATTGTTGTGACAGTAAGATGGGATAAGGAAAAATTTATTCAAAGTCACAGCAATGGTTTAAGGAGAGGCTGACACAGCCAAAGGGACTGACAAGGACAATTAACGTAGTCACAGAGTGCTCGATGTATGGGAAGATGAACATAAGAAATGGGAAGACTACATTTATAATTAGCAATAATAACTTTTGTAAACAGTGTGTGACTGAAATACAAGACAGGTCTCTACCTGCAGGCACTGACAAGCTTTTACACATAGGACAGCAATAATGGTAAAAAACTTGCTACTCTAGAGGAATAATTATCACCATGTGATGTCTAATGAGGCATGTTGAAAATGCCCTGTTGTGGTTTTAGCCATATTTAAAAAGTAAGAACTGAATAAAATGTGAATAAATGTGAAAGAAATGCACTAGGAAAGTAAGAAGTCCGTGGCAGTGTTGAAAGGCCAGCTGTGAATGTGTGCAGAGGGATTTGGTCCCAGCCAGGGAAGGTAGTTCCAGCATGGGGAGCTGGTATTAGCTAAGATTGCCCAGGAATTTATCTTTTTTTTTAATTTAGGAATTGTTTAGTTATGTAGAGCATGAACAAGTGCAGCATTAGAAATTAGCAATTAGAAATTTGGTAAACAGTGACCCTTGTTTGGGTCAGCTGTGCAAGTCCAGGCTATCTTCACTGATATAGGGGAGAAAACAGTGAGATTAACTAAACATTGCATAAAGACTCAGAGATCTGATTCGAGGTATTTGGAGTAGGCTGCTTCCATAAATAATGCAGTGTCAAAAAAAGAGAAAAAACAATTAGTCTCTCATACTGTGAGTATACATTTTTTCTTTCATGGGCAGTTAAAAGGATTTTGAAGTTATATTTAAATATAAAGTATTATGAACTAAAAAACCCTAACATGTTTTTCAACCTTACTTAAACTTAATTTGGGAATTTGCCTGTTAAATTGATGTATATAAAGAATAACGCTGTAGAAGCTGTCCTCAGTGCTGCTAAAGTTGTTTACACCTGTCTCAGCAACTGGCTTCATTTGTTTAAGATGACAAAGTGTCCTTTTTATAACAGCTATCATACATTATTATGCAGATCCACAATGCCATATGGAAGCATGGATGATAAAATGCACTTTGATTCAAGCCAATATAAATAGTAGTTATTGGCAAATTCATTCTTTTCATCCCTGAACTCACCTCTCTGGCAATAAAAAAACTGAGACTACTTGTCTAAACAGTTAATACATAATTTAAAAGCAGAGTATCAAGAGCATTATCAAAAAAGTCCACACACAAATAGAAATCATATTTGTGTACAAACACAAATTAACTTTGGAGGCACCCATTTTTGTGAACAAATAACAGTAATCGTTTATATTGACATGTAGAGATTTGTAGTTTGAATTATAGGAGCAGAGAAATAATTTGAATTGGCAGCAATATATTCTGCTTTAAACTTGGGGGGATTTGGTAAAGCCTCAAAGTTCAGCTATGATTGTCTTGAGAGCTTAGAGGCATTAAGAGTCCAAGAGCTGACATCAAGATTTAGCACACAACTTGAAGGATTGAGAATACCTCAATGGAAAATAGATCAATGCTGTAAGTAAAGTTCTTTTAAAATCCAATACTTAACAGGTGGTGTAAGGGAAAGTTTAGATGTCTCACTGCAGTAAGTGCAGGTCAATGGCCAATTGAGAAAAAATAACCTAGTCTTCTGGATCCTTGTACCTCAAGAGGAATAAAACTTGTGGGTCGAATATAAAGTTTATTACTACTAAAAAGAAGTAAGAGAATATTGTTAGTATTTCAGTAACAAGTTTCATATTCCTTATTCACAGAACTTGGAACCAGGCCCATATTTTGAAAATAAAAGCAGCTTCTCTATCAGATAGTGTGTAAACCAATGAGAACATCTTTTATATTTTTTCATTTCTCTGTCATCTTCAACCAATCAAAAGAGAATTAGAGATCTCAAACATGCAAAATTCCATGAATTTCCATGAGAAATGATCAGTACATGGAAGTGAGGGTCCATGATCTGGAAAAGGCTGCAAGATAAGCTTGTTTTTTCCATGTGATGTTCTGGTTTTCCAGATAGCAAGAGCAGTGATATCTTAAGGAATGCTGCACTTCAGAGAGGAAGGGAATATGTATGAGAATCCAGAGCTCAACTTCGTTCATTGAAACCTGAAGGTAATGTCATTTTCTAGTGCTGTGTTCCAAAGTTCATGATTGAGGTATGGGAACAAACTGCTTAGGGAGAAAGACTGCAGCAAAAATCGTGATTATTGTCCCATGAGAGTGGTTTGAGTTTGCGAAAAGAAATCCCCCAAAATCACTGAGGTCGCACAGGTTGATGTGTAGGAGATTTTATGAAGGCTAGATTCCAAACCTCTAGCACAGTGCATGGCATCATGGAGGATCTGAAATGCTCTCTGTTCTTAAGACACTGCAGAGAAGTACTTGGGATTCTTAAAACTGAGCACTGTAGCAAAGGTAAGACTTGTATTTGAAAAGGACAAATAAGAACTTTGGAAAAACATGTTCTGAAATAATGCAAGCAGCGCTCTAAGTATGACAGGCATATCTGTGAATTAATTGAAGACACTTATGTCCTTTTTGATATCATAAAAATCACAATAAACAATAATCTAAATTTGCATTTTTGATTCTTAGCCTGTTCTACCATTTCCTTCTGTTTAATGGTGACTGTGTACTTGAAACGAAGGTTATTCATGTTGAGTAATGGGAAACCTCAGGAAGACTCCTTCCTTTTATTTTGAAACTGAGCTAAAAAAATATTCTTTTCAGTCCTTAGGTGGGTATCTTTATGTCCAAATCCAAGCCTGACCATGCAGCAGAGAGAGAAAGACTTATTCCCCAGTAAGCTACAATACCATTGAGGCTGACACTGTGCTTTAACTGCATATCTCAAATGGCTCATGGGGCAAAAGGATCATAGTGTAGTTTTTATGTTTTCTTTTTTTGGTTTATGAATTTGTTTGGGAGCAAAGCCACCTGAACTGTAAGACAAGTTATCAGTTCAACAGAGAGCTCCAAATAGCTCTGCAAGGCCAGGTTTGAATAAGATTCTCATACAATCTGGTTATAATAGCATCTGGAATATATATTGCAAGAATCCTGCCTTTGAGGACTGATCCTGTAGATTGAAGCCAAAGAGAATTCTGCGTGTAATAAAGTCGGTATATAATAAATAGAATAATATTTGTGTAAATTAGTTTTCTCTAGATACAGTTTAATATCTTCAACTTCAGATGCCATGTGCATTCCTTGCCCTAGCTTAAAACAAATTATCAAACCTCTCACGAGTGGTAGCAGGAGTAGTTGAAAATCAGAAAGACATTCTATCTGCATCTGCGCGGCAGTGACTGAATAACAACACGGGAAGTATGAAATCAGAAAGACATTACATCTTTGCAGGTTATATGCTACTAATGTCGTCGTGTGACTAATTTGATGTGACTCAAACTCCTCAGGAAAAGATTTGTCATTCTGTCAATGGCATTGGGCTGTGTTAGGTGACAGAGCTGGTAAGCTGTGTGCTAATGCTTGGAGAGAACATGTCATCATCGTGTGATTGAATTCTGGAAATACTGACTAAACAGTTTTTCATATCTCTGTAGCTGGTTAAATGGAGTGATAAATATCTAATTTCAAAACAACAGTTCAGGAAAATTAAAAGCATAGCAATACCCCATTGGCTATCATACTGCAAAATAAGCTGCATGCAGGATGACTTTGTGACCTGAAACCTGCAAAACTGAAATGCAGAATAATTTTAGATGCTACATTCTTTAAATAAGAAGGCATGCAAGATACAAGTAATTAGATGACTGCTAATCTGATTGATGCTAGTTTCAGATTTTTAACCAGTTTTTCACTGAAATTTTTCAAAGTAGAAAAGATCTTTAGAGCCAAAGCCTTGTCACTTTTATTCAATTTTATTTTTTATTCAATTAAATTTAAAAGTAACATAATGAAACTACTGTTTTCTGCAGTGACTGCTGAATGCAAATTATTTCCATGATGTTTGGCTGGAATAACTGGAGTTTAACTTCTGTGACTGTACAAAAAAACAGGTTTGCAGTGTGGAAAGAGATAGGCAGGGGAGATCTAAACTAAGATGCAGAAGCCTTCAGTGGCTTCATAATGCATGTGTTAAGCACTTCTTTAGAACTATAGTCACTGTACCATACCTACAGAAGTTATTCAAGTGAAAGGTACCACAAAACTGAAAATAAGGGCATGATCATGACAAAATAAGGAAATCACTGTGTCCTCACAGCCAACATCCCTGTGTCTTCAAAAAACCAGAATATGGTCATATGAAAATTGCTTATAAACAATGAAAACAGATGAATTAAGGAAAAAAAAATAGGGGTCTTTTGGGCAACAGAGGAGAGGAACATTTCTTCTCTTTCTCAGCTTCTATTTTAGGGATTTTGCCATGGATATCCATGCTTATGGCAGGATGGGGCCTTGAGTGTAATGCTATATGGCTTCACTGTAATATGAGGGCTAAGAAAATTTCTGTATTGTTAAATGAAAGATTTTGATGGTTAGTTTGGCTTTTTTTTGCCATCACTCCTTTATCTGGCAATATCATATATATTCCCTAAATGCACAGTTTTTTTATATCTAGGAGTTGAGCTATTATTCAAGACTTCTGCTTGGTCTCAGTTACTAATTGCAGTAGCCATAAAAAGCTCTTACTAACTGCAAATTGCCTGTCATTATAGTCAGTTGTTTGAAATCACTGAAGCATTTCTAAATTCATGAGATCGGCGAGGATATAAACTCAAATACTTTAGAGAAGTTATAGCTACTCCAATAGGGTTCATCATAACTTGCTCATCAGGTGGCTTATTTCACCACCTGTTGCATTTATTTTACTTCTGTAAATCTTCATAAATAATTATTATGTCCTCATGCCATGGTACTTCATAGCAGCTCATTTTTATTAGAAAATCAAATAGCATCAGGCTCCTTTAACATTCAGACCCTTCTAAGAGCATAAGGGCTATAGTTATGGGTTTATGATTTATAACTTCAGTCCTCCCAAACTCTGTCAGCAATGGCATTATGGTTCAATTAAAAGTCACCTGTCAAAACAAAAACTGGCATGTACCATATGACAAAAGCTTGTCCTGATAACACGAGCTGCAAGGCAAAATGATGAATTGCTGCTCTGTGAAGAGCAGAGTTATAGCCTAGAGTTCGCTGCCCGCAGTTTAATTAGGCAGGCAGAGATCCATCAGTGAACTGGGACTCAGAGCCTGCTGAAGGTTTCTTATCTCAGGGCACAAGTAGGTGTTAGGGTTTGGGAGGGAGGGAGGGGCTGGTTCATTCCCACTTCCCCCAGGTAAAGGATAAACACAGAAAATTTGAAAGATTTTATTGCAAAGCAAAGGAGAAAAATAGATGAAAAGGATTGGGAGAAATCTTTACTGCCTGAATGATTTTATAAGAAAGATGAAAGTTTCCTTGCTCTAAGACTTTGAGTTAAGGGGACTGAAGTGCTTGAGACTGTGAGAAACAGAAAAAACAGTGAGTCAACAAATAAATCACACAGAGACGGTGACTGGACTGATGAGTTGTTTTATGATTAGTTTTAATAACAATATGCCATAAGATGGGGCTAGCACAGGCTCCTAATAAGTGTTTTAAGTGATTTTTAATTTAAAAGTACTTGGGTATAAAACAGACTTTGGGCTTCTAGCTTTAAGATACATAAAGGGTTTTTCTGGAGAAATTTTTGAAGAAGACAACAGTCTAGACCTTAAGAACACTGAATTCTGAATTTTGTCTAAAGGTCTTTTGTTTTTTATGCCACTGCAATGTGTAGTACAGGCAGAGAAAGAAAAAGATATAACCTAAAGCTGTGAAACTTGAATTAAGATACTCCACGCAGGGTGTAAAGTAAGAATTTAAAATAAGAATTGCAAATAAATGTGTTGTTGCAGAGATCTAAGGGCATTCTCATATGGTAATGATGTTAAACTTTCACTCAGTGTGAGCCTGCAAATGTTCAGCTCCTTTGCATGGGAATTGTGTGGCTAACACCTTCTTGGAACAGCAGAGATTAAAAGCCAGTGTCAGGCTGAATCAATGCATTTATATTCTTTTACAACGGATTTAAATGTAGTCCCAAGATTTAATGAGTTTGAAATTGAACAGACCTCTTTCTTCTACTTAACTCTGAGTAGAACCTACAGGATAATATTCTCTTCTGGAACATCAGAGCCTGCCATTTGGCATCTGTTCTGGGTGTTTCTGTAGTCCTTCTGAGGCCTTTTTTCAGATATTGCACCAGTTTGCAGTGGTTTCCGATTTATATTTGCTTTTTAGCAGTGCTCCATGTGGAAAGTTCCTCTACACTTGACAGCTCCGTTGTTAGGACAGCCAACACGTCAGCAGAACAGGGCCCATTCCAGGGAAAGCTTTTTGGTGGTGTCGAATCTTTACAAATACAGAGACACTTCTCCCTGCCAGCCCCTTGTCTGACTGTCTCGGGATGGTGCTGCTCATCTTAAGACTTTTTCAGTGCCTTATTTTTGGGCAACAAAGGGAAGGGGCACTGAAATGGAAGGTGAAAAGTGGGAGACAGAGTGGATGGGCTCAGTTGCAGCACTGCTTGATGGAGCAAACTACCCTGATTTGATTTGATGGCAGAACCCATTAAAGAGCTAAAATATTTTCTCATTTTGAGTAGAGCTGGACAGAATCTTTCTGAGGGAGTACTTCTCAGTTGGAAAGTGCTGATTCATTTAAAGTGAATTCTTTTGTGGAAATGCCACAATCTGAAGAGAAACTTCATTAAAAAATTAGACTGCTCCACTTTGACTTTTCAGAAGGAGTGGTAGAATTTTCAATTAAAAACAAAATGCTTTTATGAAATTTTTAGGAATTATATACAATTCCATTGCTTGTAAATGTAAAAACTGAAGCTGATATGAGATATTCTATTTACAAAACCAAATTATTTTGAATTATTTTAACTTATTTTTGTACTAGCAGACCTCACAGTATACTGACCTTCTTCCAGCAGTGTCCAACAAAATAGTTTAGGTCAAGAGACACTTTAATGACTCATTTTGTATTTTTCCCCTTTGATGGAGATCTGCAAAAAGGATTCAAGCTGTTTTTATTATCTCCAGGGCTCAGCTTCTTAATTGAAATGAGTTCCTAGTAGTTTCACACCAGAAGTTCCTTTAAGGTTTATTTTCATTCCTACAAGGCAGGGAATCTCCTCACAGGAGTTCTACTGTTGAGAAGCTCTAGTGTCTCTCACCCCACATCCTGTTGTTCTTGGGGAGATGCTTGTAGAGGTGAGAGTCTCTAACAGGCTTTGTGTGGCTGGATGTTGAAAGTATTTTCTCCACAAATAGCAAAATTAGGGACATGTCTAGTGAAGACAGAAGGGAATGTTCAGCTTATTGAGCACATACTACGGGCTTACTATAGTGCTAAAGCAGAAGTCATTGCAAAGTCAGCCTTGGCTGGTTGTGGCTGAGACACCAGCAGCAGCTGACCTTATGGTGAGCAATGAATATCAGCTGAAGCACAGTTTTACCGTGGCATAAAGGTCTGGAAGGACAATGAGAGTCGTTCTTTCTTGCATGGGAAAAAAGTTACAGTGGAAGGTACAGACACTTCTCCCATCCCTCCCTTATGCTAGCATATTGCTCCAAGGGCATTAGAGAGATGAGCTCCCTGAGCCATGGCAGCGAATGCCAGGCATGCTGGGGAGGAATTGGATGCATCATTTGCTTACTTCTGGCACCTAATTGGATGCCTGGAGAGGAGCTGTGCCATTCCCAGTTGTCCCAGGGGAACTGTGGATCTGTTCCTCTCTGAGCAGTTCAAAGTAGCCCTCCCTGACTTGAACATTATGAAGATTCTTTCTAAAAATAATTGTAAATATTTTAAAGACTTTCATAGTTAGAAATTAAGCTGCTGTCAAATACAGCCATTTCTCCTAATCCAAGAATTTTACAATTCTTGTTTTTTGTTACAGGCAATGGTGCTGTTCCATGTAGACAGGGATTTGCAGAATTTGCCTTGAAGCAGTTTTAGGATTGCAAAATGCAGCTACTTGGAGACCTGCCTGAAGCAACCCCCTCAGGAAAAAAACACAAAAGAAAACAAAAGGGAGCTTCTGGCTTGTGCTGCTTCAGCTCTGCCTTTGGGAACAGAAGGAAAGGGAAAGAGCAAGAGAACTTCAGCCTGAGTGGCCCCAGCCTCAAAAGGGACCAGCACCACCCCCTGTTCCATTTCCAGCTACTGGGTCTTAGAGAGACAGCAGCAATTTTGGACACAGATATGGAATACAAGAACATTTTGTATTACACAGGACATTTGGCTATAAATAGAAGTGTTTGCCATCTCTTTTGACTTTGAGCAAATATAGCTGGAAACAGGGAACATCCTTATTGAGCACCATTGTTCAAGAAGAATTGGAGTTTTTTAACATTTTCATTTATCCAAGAGGCAAACAATTTTTTTGACTGGTGTTATTTCAAGAGAATGTCTTCTTCAGCCTTTTCCCTGACAATGTCTCTACATAGTCTGGATAACCTACTGTTCCACTTCCCAGGGTTTTTATTAATGCTTTTATTAAATACACCAATAACAAGAATAGAGCAGTCATATTTAGCTCTAGGTTTCTTTTCAAATGTGATAGTTTCTTTTCTTTCCTTTCCCCTTAGAATGTCTTTGTGCTGGTATTTTTTTAACAACTGCACTGTATTGTGCCATTTTGGTCATCTCAAAAATAATGGCTCGATGGACCTTCCATTAAGGAAGTAGTAAAGGTAATACTGTAAATCTGTCCTTTAAATTTGTATTATTCTTAAAATGCCATTATTATTTCCTCTTACATCTAATTTGAGAGGCAAATGAATTAGGTGAAAGCATCACTAGGCTTATGTAACCATACTGAAATAATGCTAAAGGCTGGAAATGTACAGTAGAATATACAACATGGTTTTTGCAAGTTTAGGCTATGATAATCTGGTCTATGGTTATATTTATATGTGCTTGAAAGAGCTGTTTCCAATTCTGAGCTTCTAGGTTCTCCATGGCATTTTAATTTCTGTTAAGAATTATGTGAATGTTTCATTTCTTGCTTTTCTGTTTATATATTTCTGGAATGTTTATAAAATGTGATTTCGTTCTCATTTAAGAAGGGTTGGATGCATGAGGCTGGACCATGCAACCTGCTCATGTAAGACACAGCATTTGCTCTGAATTTGAATATCATAAATAAAACACAGTTTTTCTGTCTGTATTGAACCAAAGACAAGAGTTTCCCTATATCAAAGGATGGAATTCTCTGCACAGATAATAACTTCAAAAGTGGCATTTATGATCTTATCCTTTTATCACTTCTACATGTATTACTGCCACTATCTTTTGTTGTATGGTTATAATCCATGCCATGACTATAAATTAGGAAATTGATAAGGACACCCCCTGCAAATGGATCCAAAGGACCAAATTTATAATGAATAGCGTTTTGTAAGGAATTTGATGGTGATGTAAAGCCCATAGAAAAGGAAAATTGCTAATGCTGCCTAATTCAAGAGTTATATGATGCAAATTTTAATAGCTTTATTTAATGAACTAATAAAGAAAATTACCTTCTAATCTCATAGATCAAATATGTTTATGTATATGTTTGTTTACATATCTTCTTCTCTGCTTAAAAATGAATTAACAGCATTCCATGTCATATTAAGGATTATGTACTTTGAAATATAGTAAAAAAAGAATAATTCTTTGAGCTGTTTGCAGAATTTAGGTACTAGTCAAATATTCTGGAAAAAGGCAAATCCATGATTATAGGAAATAATTAAAAATGCTGACTGTAAAATAACTTTTAGAGTTACGTATTAACAAAGTATGTAAAATAAAATTGATTAACAGTAAAAATACACAAATTAATTTTAAATATCAGGAAATATTTTTAAAGACAATTAACAAAGCATATAAATTTTTGTACCAAGGGAAAATAGTTCCGGGTTTTTCCTGTCAAGATTTTTCTCCTTTATTTGTCAGGCAGTTACACATCACGGGAGCTAATACATCAAGTACATGCAAGACTTGAGCCCTTAGCATGGCTATGCACTCCTCTCTTTAATGGGAATGTACTGAGTAAACTTAATGTTCCTTTTGGGATAAGTGAGTGTAAATCAGAGCAACATGTCTGGTTAGACAGATTGTTTGTACTGTTTTCTTTTGTGCTGGAGATACTCCTGGAAAGGAGTTAAAAATTAAGAGCTGTGCCAATTCTGCCCTTCATACAGCTCTAACCAAAAAGCTATGAAAGTTTTAATATTGTTGAAATCCTAGCACCCTGGTGTATGTGAGAGGGTGTAAACCATATGCCGTACTTAGTACAGTGGTTTCATAAACACTGGGTTATCATCTATGAGTGGCATTTTCTCAGCTGTTTTGCTTAATTTTCTGTGATGCTTTTGATATTGGGCTTGATTATCTTAGAGGTCTTCTCCAAGCTGAATAATTCTATGATTCTATATAGACAGCTTTTGTTGAATGACAATATCTTCAGAGTCTATACAGCCTAATTTGTGAATGCCAAAACGTTCCTGTCATAACCCGTTTTGGTGATTAATGTTGTGTGTATATATGAAGCCTGTGAATCAGGATCTGTGTAGACAGAATTTGCCATAAAACATGGCAGAAAGAATTGGACAGCTGAATTATATATACCTGGTGTGATTTGGTCACCGCTCTGATGCAAGAAAATGCTTATTCTTAGCAGATTACTCTGTTCCCAAATAGATCTGAATTTGACTGTAAGCTGGTGTGGATGATCTTTTTTTGGAAATCCAGATGACAGAAAATAGCTGTTCAAGCCCCTGCTGCATTCCCCCAACAAAACACACAGGAGTTGATTGTTCTTTCAAAGCTTCTTAGCTGGGTGAATTTATGCCATAAATTCATAACTTCAGGCATCCATGCTTGTACCACAGTCACTGTGAATAATTGATAATGCCTACAAGTTTTGATGATTTAGTACCTGGGCAGGCAAATCTGTAGAATGTCAGGTATATTTTAGGCAAAGATTTATTTAAAGACTGAAATTTATCCAGATCTTCAAAATGATAAATTTCATACAAAGATATTTTAACAAAGCGTTGTTTGTCCTTCTCTGTATGAAGTATACTATGGTATTCTAAAAGAACAGTAATTCCAAGGAGCAGAAAACACATTAAGTCAGCACTAGAAAAATTATGCAACATTGTAACAGGATGCCTTAGACACCAACTTATACAGTGGTCAGTTAGGTATTTTGGGATTTAAGGTCCAAGTAGTTTGTGTTGCTGTCCAGGTGACTGTCCTCAAGCCATATGCTGTTTTATGAACATTACTCTTGACTGCAAAAATACTTCTGATGCAAGTGCTCTGCAGTTATACTCCAAGGAATAAAGAATAAGGATTCCATTCGACAATACAATAATCACCAGCTCTTTGGAACACACCAAAACTGCTGTTATCAACTTAAGGATTTTCATTTTGCAGTCTAAATATAAACTTGACCTGTCAATCAGTGATAACTGTTCAATATCACCCAGTAACTGAGGTTAGTTTGGGGAACTAAAGTATTGCTTAACAGTGTGAGGATTCATCTAAGCTGCATCTGTCACAATTTCAGTATTTGTCCTTTGTGCCAGGCAACCAAGCACTGGGTGGTTTTTGTCTATAGGAATGGTCTACCTTTCTTTCTTGTTTGCTTGGGGTTTTTTTTCATAATTTATTTTGGTGTCTTGCACGTAAATACCCCTGAAGATGAAAGAGAAAGGTTTCCTGGGTACTGTTTTCTGATGGAATGAAGAAAAAAACTTAGTCCAGATGGCTTAGTCTGCTTCCTTCCCACCCCTGGAAGTGTTCAAGGCCAGGTTGGATGGGGTTCTGTATGTTGTGTTGCAGCAGTGGTAAACCAACAACCTTGAAAAATATCTGTTATTTGTAATTTGCCTTAATTTATTTTGTTTATGTTTACTTAATAATGTAAATGTACAGTTCAAAATTTTTTAAAGTATTATTGCTTTCCAAAGAGAAAAAACTAATGGTGGGAATGTGTATTCAGCTCTGATTTGTCAGAGATCCAGAAAGAGAAAATGGCTTGTTTTAGTAACCAAAATGGTGGTGACTTTGAGGAAGCAACAGAAACTACACATGAGAAATGATTAAAACAGATTTTGAAAGCAAAAAAACAATAGGAAGGCTGGAAAAAAAAAGTGTTATTGTCACTAAGCAGCCTGAGTTAATTTGTCCAAGCACTTTCCAGCACAAAGAAAGTGCAGAGTAACTGCCTTAATGTTCTAATTAAATCCTTGTCCCTTACCAGCAAAAAAACATCTTTTACTTGAAAGATGATTTAATGACCAGAAGGTGATGAAATAGATATCCAGGTTAAAAGCTATCCACATTAGAACTTTGCCTCTGTTTACAGGCTTGGTGCTCAGGTCCAGCAATTGATGAGAGATCAACATTAATAAATATCTTTTTGACAGGAAACTGCAACAAGTTATTGAATGCAAGCCAAGATTCTGTTCATATAAAAACAGTGAATAATAAGAAATATTTTTAAACAGTTTAAAGAAACCCCCACAACAATAAAAACTTAACAATGAGTGTTATCCTGTGTCCCAGTTCTCATTAATTGCACTAATAACGGTTTTAGGAACCCATAAGTATCTGTAGAATAAGCTAACAGTGCACACAGCCAACAGATAAAAGGGAAAAAAAGTATTTGGTTTTACTGCCTTTTGGAAAAATGTCGCCATTGCACTTCTCATGGAACAACCCTCACTACACTGTGGATGTATGATAGAATCACAGAGTTGTTTGAGAAGGGCCAGAGTGTGAAGAAAACCTTAAAGATTTTCTATTCCCACCCTCTGCCATGGGCAGGGATATATTTCCCCACATCCAGTTGCTCAAAACCCCATTTAGCTACCCTTGAACACTAACAATTTTAGGGCATCCACAACTTCTCTGGGAAACCTGTTCCACCTGTATTCCACCATGCTTATAATGAAAAATATGTTCCTTATACCCTCTTTCTGTTTAAAACAGTGTCTCCTTGTCCTGTCACTACAGACTTTGTTCAGAAGTCTCTCATATATTGCAAGGCTGATAAATGGTCTCCCTGGAGCTTTATTCTACCCCAGGCTGAACAACACCAATCTCTCAGCCTGTCTTCACAGGAGAGGTGCTGCAGCCCTCTGACCATTCTTGTGGGCCTCCCCTGGCTCTTCTTTAACAAGGCCATGTCTGTCTACTGGGGGACCCCAGAGCTGGATGTAGTACTCCAGGTAGGGTCTCATGAGAGAGGAAAATCCCATATTTACAAGAAGTGCTAGGACCATGTCTGAGATATGATTTTTATTGATTCCTTATATATCACAGGTGAATGGACAGAGTGTCTGGGGAGGGAAGAACATTTTTTGAAACAAATTTACTCTGCGGCTATTGCAAATTAAAGTTTGCTTATGTTTATAGACTGCAGAAAGGTTCTCAATGTGAACTGATCAAGAGCTAATGAGATCAATGAGCCAGTCCAAGAACTGCATACTGAAGTGGCTGCTTAAGACAGCACCTGTGTACACTGTACTGCAAGAGCTTCATGCTTCAGTAAGAGCCTTTCCAACACCATATATATTTAGCCAAGTACCTTATTTCAGGAGAAGAGTCTGTATCTGCAAAGCAGAGAGAGGGAAAGACATTAGCACTGTGGCACCACTTGCGTGGGCACCTTCAATGATTTGTTACAATGGAACAGACAGAAGATCACATTTTCACATCAAAAGTGGAAAATAACCTTTATCTGGCCGTAAATTGATAGCCAATGCACAGATACTTGTGTTTCAGGGTTTGTCAAAGTATATGAAGCTCCTAAATTTAAGTCTGTTGAAATAAATGCCTGTTTTATAAAATCCTCCTAAACAATTTTACTAACACAAGAAAATTCTTATTATAAGTCAACGACAGTTACTTTTCTGTACAGATGGCTGCTTTAAGTAACTATGTGTCATACATAATGAAATATTGCTGAAGATTTTTCTCGTGAGGTAATTTGTGTTATCTTTATTTCACTGGTTAACAAAAAGGTGATAAGATATATGCTTTGATTCAAGGTCTGCAGACTGCAAGATTTCTTGTTCTATGGGTCAGCTCTCCAATGCTTGAGAATTCCAAGGGAAAAAACCCTACTTCTTAACTTTTCTAAAGGGCTACGGATGACAGATCATTCTTGTTACGTGAAGATGCCACAGTAGTGTTGCTGGGGAAGAAAAAAAGCATGTAGTTTGTGAGTGCCTTTGCACGTAAAGATACCCATGCATGTTGGTGTGTGGATATTTTGAAGGAAGAATGGCTGATGAACCTTGAGTTCTTGTGTAGCCTGTTTTCCTAGGAAAAGCAGACAGAAACCAGGTGTCTGCATTGCATAGCTCCTTGTATATACATTGTATGTACAATGTATGATTTGATTTGCAACAACCACCTGAAATATAACCTAGACTTCTTCTTTACAATTAATATTGGGTCATCTGAATCTGAACTGCCATTGTTGCGCAGCAGGTGTAGCACAAGTAGTTTAGTCAGTGGGAAACCTGAAAAGGTGTTTGTAAGGCAAACACTACAGCTACAAGCTGCCTCCATTCTTGACCAGTTGGGGTATTGGAGTGTGAATGAATACATCATTTAAATTTTTAGACATGGAGGATTAGGGACTCTGTTCCTCAGTGTAGTTTGTAAGCCTACATTTATAAAATTTTCTAAGGAATTATCAGGTGATGGTTGTTTGTGGAAATAAAGTTTTCCAAGTGTTAAAACACAGCAGAAGGGATTTTTTTTATTAAGCCAGTCCAAGCTCCAGTGCAAAAAGAATAGGGTAAGTTAATGTATTTCTATAAATATATAACACTGTGAGAGATTTCTAGGAGTGTGTACAGGAACCCCTCAACATAAGCACTTCCTTCTTCAGAAGCTTCAAATAAAATTTTAAAAAAATTTAAAATTCAGTTACTGTGGCAAACTTCCTCTTAGAAATCTCTTTACAAAACCTACCAACTTTTCTCTCCTGTCTCAAAAGCATTAAATCTGTTCCTTTGATTCAACAAAACCCTATAAAAAACTCTAGCCTTTTTCCAGGTGTTCAAAAGAGCCTTTGCTAAGCCAGAATGTCATAAATGAGTCTCGTCTCGGACACTGAGTATGATTTAGGTATCCTCTCTTTAAGCTGCATTAATGGAATTTCATATTATGTTGAGTTAACTGGGATGGATCACACTTGACAATGTTGACCCTACCAATTCTGCTAAGCTGTGAATTGTGGTTTATTATGTGAAAACAGCATTCTATCATGAAATTATTATTCTATTATGTCATTGTGTTTTTTTAATAGCAAAATACTAAAAAATATATCAGGGGTTTTGCAGAAGGAACAAAGAGCTGAAGAAATTATACAGGAGGAAAACCTTTTAATATTTAATGAGAAATAACAAAAATTCAAACAAGAAAGCAATGTATCTTGCCTGTTTGGGAGATATACTTGCATTTAGTTAACAAAACTCTATCCTGAGGAAGAAGGAAATCATTTTACTTGGGAGAAAAAAATCTCACATTTTTCACATGCTGGGTTCAACTCAGGTTAATCTTTTCAGAGAGATGTGTTATTTTATGGACACTGAGAACATTATAGTTATGTCATAAACCATGCTACCTTAGCAACCACAATGGCAAATAGTAATTGGGGTGTACCTCCCTAAGGTTTTGAAGAAAAGCTTGTCAGCAAAGCATCCACAATGGAGGAAAATACTCAGTACTTTAATCACAGTGGAGTTACAGGTAGTGACACTCTGGTGGGAACCCCAGCCTTTAAAGCAAGCAGATCTGCACCTCTCTTCAGAACTAAATCAACTCCATGTGAAATACCTGCTACTGATGTCCTAAACACAAAAGCACAATATTGTGGCTCTGGTTTCGGGATCTCAAACCCATCACAGAGGCTGAGGCAGCAGTGCAGAGGTTCCCCAAGGCGTCTTTTCAGTGACAAAAGGTGGCTTTGTGCCTCTGGTTCCCACTGGGTTTGTGAACGGCGAAGGAAAAGAAATTTATTGCATTAAAACCATCTTATATAAATACAAATATGTCTTTTTAAGGCATCTGGGGTACTGTGTTTTGTCCTCTGAGATACAGAAAACACAGCAGTAGCTCTGGATGAAAGTATGTGTTTTTGAAGAAAACCCTGTAGAGAAGGGAAGTGGCTTCAAAACCAGCTTGATGTTTGGGGGCTTGCATCTTCATTTGTTCTGCTTTTGGAGGCATTGCAACCCATAGTGAAAGCTGGTGTTTATGTTAGCAAATAAAATAGCATTACAGAAAACCATTAAAGTTCCCATTTAGTGCTATTCCACTTTCAGTCTGTGTTACATGGTCAAAATCAGCCCTTGCCCTCATCCCACTTTCAGTTTCTGTTGTTCTGTGAGTGACATTCCATATTTTTCACGTGTATCACATGCCTTTGTTGTCACCTTTTCTCATTATCACTGTAGGGATCAGTGCACCCAGGTTGCTGTCTGAAATCAAGCCTTCAGCCTTTCCCTAACTTTCAGCTGGGACTACCCAGATGAGTTTTCTAAAGAACCATAAACTTGGGTAATTACGCTTTCTGATCTGAATTTCATCCAAATCTGGTTTTCCATTGCTCGACCCTGTCCCTGTTTAATTTCCAGTGAAGTGATGATTAGTTCTGACCCAAACACCAGCTTGATGGAGCTCAGGTTCAGTGAGACCCAGAGGAGGGATGCTGCCTTTTGTGGCTTGCAGAGGTTCTAGCAGGGAATTTTCCTTTGGCTTTACAGAAAATGTCATAGGAAAGTCCATACTAGGAAATGAAGTCTGAATAACAGATTTACTTTTGTGTAATCTGAGTCACTTTATTTTCATTACTTTGGGGTTCCCCACCCTTGCTCCTGTTTGTTGCTCAATTTTTCCCTTTTAAGGGATAAAATAATGGTTGCTGATAATAATGGATAAAATAATGAGTTAGTCAATACAGGGTGTATTTCACCAGTGTTCTTGAATCAGGTGTGGAACAAAAATTAAAACATGGCAAATTCTAGTAGATTTTGATCCAAGAATTTTAGTTCCATATGTTAACTCTGGCTAATAATCTTCTTAATAATGGACTAAATATTGCAGTAAATGTTTTCATCTAATAGTGAATAAAACACAGGTACTCTAGATTTCCTCTTTCACTCATTTTACTTGCACACTGCAGACATCTAAAAAAATAAATGGGTGCCAATAATAGATAAATTATGAGGCAAAGCAAGGTAAAGTCAAACTCAGATATTGTGTCAAAATGTGGTAGATTTTATTATAAGAAATGTTTCACTGAACACTATACACTTAGTATGCAGGGATAGGAAGCTCCCAGGATATATTACAGCACCTTCCAGCATCTAAAGGGGTCTACAAGAGAGATTCAGAGAGAGGTTTTAAATGGGCATGTAGTTATAGGAAAAAGGGGAATGGCTTTAAATGGAAAGAGTTTGGGTTTAAATTATCTATTAGGAAGAGATTCTTTACTGTGAGGGTGGTGAGGCAATGGAACAGGTTGCCCAGAGAAACTGTGTATGCCCCTGAAATTTTTCAAGGCCAAGTTGGATGGAGCTTTGAGAAACCTGGTCTAGTTGAAGGAGTCTTTGCCCAAGGCAGGGGGGCTGGAACAGGATGGTCTGGAAGGTCCCTTCCAATTCTGTAATTCTCTGATTTATAAACATACAGGACAGGAAGAGTATCTTGCCCACAGGCACATGCCCAGCTCCTAGGTAGTACCAGTGAGCTGGCAGCACAGTGCTCCCCATGAAAATTCTCTCTACGTTGAAAGCTGCACCTGGCATTCAGTGATTGGCACGCTTGTGCTTCTTGGACTAGGGTGTTTTGTTTACCTATTCATGTCCAGATGCACGGTTTTTAATTCTCTTACTCTAATTTCCATGATTGAAGACTCCCTTGTCTTTCTTGCCTGTGTATTGGTGTACTTCCCAATTGATGAGCATTTTAGAAGGCAAATAGAGACAATGTTTTTTCCCAGGACAATGTTTCCTAAAAACATAAATAAATGTGGGATCACTGTGGTGCACTGATGTGCAGTGGTACCACACATTACACAGATGTGCAGATACCTCTCCATGACTCCACCAACCCTCCAAGCCAGCTGTGAGACAGTGGCACTCTAGAGGCTGTGCATGTACTTCATTCTTAGTAAATGTACTCTGCGTTTACAGTCCAGGGAACAGGGAAAACCCACTGATCTTTTTTTAAAGAGAATATACCCTGAGTATGCTTTTCAAGGAAAGCATTGCTATACAAGAGAAAAGACCCTGGTGATTCTTTTGTTAGTGACATTTTAAAAGCAGCTCCTAACAGTGTATCTCTTGCTGCTGTCATTAAGGGAAGACAAATAGAGGTATGAACACTGCCATGCTGGCACTCAGCAGCACCAGTCTGGAAAAACACACAGGCCCTATTTCAATTTCTGTTTTTTCTAGTGTTGTTTAGTTCATTTAATCAAATAGTCGTAGTCCAAATACATAGCACTACTTACAGCTAAAATATTTGGCAAAATGCTGCAACAGACTGTTCAAAGTGTTTTAAGCAGTTAAGCACTCAAAGGGTACATAATAAGGTGTATCCTTAAATGTGTACATAAATTAGATTTAAGAACATGGAGCTCTACAGGTTTTGGAATGCTTGTTAAACTGCTGCTTTCTCTGTTAATTAAAAGCTCCCACTGCCAGTTTGTTCCTGTTTTATTAAGGTTTTCTAGTGTTTGGAAACTCTCCATGAATGAATAAATATAAGCAGTCTTCACATATGTGTGCATATATATATTAGAAAACATCTTTTGGTAAGAGAGCTCTTTGCTTATTAATCTACCAGCAAATACTAATCTACCAGAATGTAGTTGTTTCTGCTGTTTCTTACACAATCTCACCAGTACAATCTGATGCAGGATTACCTATGCAAATATGAATCTATACACATTTTTGACAAGAATTTTGAATCAGGTGTTTTAGAACTGCATGTGTTTTAAGCATTTTTAAAAGCATATTTAATTTGTATATCACGAATATAAGAATATTTCTTGTTTTCCTGTGGAATATAGAAGAATAAAGATAGACTGTTACTCACAGTAACAAGGTACTGTGATACACACAAACATCCTAGGCAATAGAACTCATCTCTTCAGGTACATCCATAAAAGCATGATAGCTGGGTTTTTGTTTAGCAGAACACACAGAGACATCAAGGATTTTTGGCAATAAATGTGATTTGTGTTTCGTATTCCAAACAGGAAAATGTTCAGTTGCTGAGCAAAGGTATGGTGCATTGTACTGCATATGTGCTTGTGAGAGACTGGAGAAAAGGATTACTGCCTCAAAAAGCCCAAGGGTGTGTGTGGGAGAGGACAGGGTAAGTTCTGCAGCCGTGGGGCCAGGTACTGCTCCACAACACCCCACCTTGAGTCTCGAGTCCAGCCCAGAACTGCAGTCAGTCTCTGACACATGGGAAGCAGTGCCCCACAGCCTGGGAGCCCAAATCCAGCTCCAGAGCAGCTGGATGACCAGAGGGACGACCTGGGGGAGGGGGAGGCCACAGGAGGCCAGAGCAGACAAAAACCATTGCACAAGAGTTGCAGGTGTCCCTTTGGTCCTTCGATTTTATGGTATTGGCGTCATGCGAGGATCAAAGGTGGCAGCTATAGCTTGCTTTCCTCTCTCTCTTTTTCTTTTTCCTTTTCTACTCATATAATTTCTTCTTTTAATCTGGATGATTTAAGGTCGGATGGGTCATAGTTTGCTGAGTCAATTCTTTGTGAAGTCCTTTGCTTTGATTGAAATTTTTGTTTTAAATTTTGCCAAACTCCTGGTCTTGTAAAGTTTGCCAGGAAAATTGGGGGATTTTGAACCTTCTGGGAACTTTAGTTGAGTTGTCCTTTGTGCCACCTCAGGGAAAGAGTATTACCTTAAGCCCCTTTTAAATAACCTTGCCAAGTGAGGACTGGGGCTCAACAGTGGTGGAAAAGGATGATTCAAAGATGGTCTTTATTGGAGCATACAGTGGTGTTATGTATAAATATTAGACCTGCCATCTTCTCTGTGTGTTGGGGGTTTGTTGCTTTGGTATTTTTTCCCCAGGTGTCTCAACTGGAAGATAAAATAGATGGACTCATGCTGGGAAGTCAGGTGGTATAACAGAAACATGTCCTGGATATATATTAAAGTATTAGAAACATGGTTAAATTTAGGTATGTCCTTGTCCAGCTACAGCAATGGTGCTACAGAGTAGGCTGTGTAAATGCAGTGATTCTAATGCCACTTTCTCTGCCTAATTATTAGTAATTCCTTTCGATATTTTCAGAATTTATTTTAAAAGAAAGGTAAAATTGCGTCTCTCCAGACTCACAAAATACCTTTCTTACCTCTATGGGGATCTGTAGTTTCAGTGATCACAATTTTGTTTGCAAGTCAAAAACTGAATTAAGGAGGCCTCTGCCACAATATGAGCAATACAGTCTGCAAAGCTTCACATGGTTACCTTAAATACAGTGACAAAGGGATTAGTTGAACATTTTTAATTTGCAGAGAAAAAAAAGAGCTTTATTTATGATAAATTTGTTATCTTCTGGAACTTGAGATCCCTTTACGTGTACTTTATTGTGATTTGCACATTTTTTGACAATTAATGTTAGGAAGTTTCCATGTAAAGCATTAACATAATTACTGTCTCTCTTCTTCTCATTAAAACAGCACTTTTTAATAATGTAGTATGTGTAATAGGCTTTTAATAATAATTGGAAAGGCTTTGGAAAAGAATTTAATGAAAATTTGGGCTGTCAAGAAGTATTGTCAATCTTTGACTGACTTGTGTCCTATTTCTTTAGTTACATGTTCTTTGAATGGCCCCTTATGGATGTCTGAGTCAATTTAGATTTTGGTTTTAGTTTATCCTCACAGATAATCACATATGGAAAAATAATTTTAGTATTTAAATCTTTTCTAAGGCTGTAATTTACATAAAAATAGCTTTACTATCTTGTATTGTTAACTTTATAGAGAAAATGCTAGTTATAGTGTTACAGGTGTTATTTTGCCATAAATAATGGCTTTCATCTGCCAACAGAAGAAGTTTTAGTTTGCAGGTAAACCAGCTCACATGAAACATTTATTTTCCAGTACATGTGCTGGAAGAATTATGAAGAAAGTCAAATTACTTCACAAAATTTGAAGGAAAAATCCCCAACATTGCGCACTCAAAGGAAACAAGTCCATAAAAATTAGTAGTTTATGTCCAGGATCCTTTTGAACTTTCACTCCAGAGATCTGGTTTTCTTTGAAATTATGCATCACTGTCCAGGACATTAATTATGTTATTTCATAATCCTGTGTGTCTCCTGTCATCTTTTTTACAGGCTGTGGCCCCTAAGACAGTGGCATAAATTCATTTTGGAAATAGGGATCAAAACCAGTGATGCACTGGGTTAGAAGAAATAGTGGAGAGAGTTTCCTGTAGTAACAACCACACCAATTGGTGCAATTGGCTCTGGCACAACAAAGATGATATATTTGGGTGAAGATTTTTCCTACTGAGATCCACTTCTGCATAAATTCCCTGTAATTTCTCTGAGAGTACCCAAGGCTTGTCTTCCATAGGTAATAGTATATCCCATCCCTTGTAAACCCCATATGCCCTAATACAGAAATACCTGATTACTGTAACTAAGTGGGAGGAAGAAGTGTATCCACTATCATTATTTTAATCACAGAATCAAGGAATAATTAAGGTTGGAAAAGACTCCTGAGATCATTGAGTTCAACTTTTGACCATCCACCTTCCCAATTAAGCCATAGCACTAAATTCGACATCCAGTTGCTTCTTAAACACCTCCAGGGATGGTGACTCCACCATCTCCCTTGGCAGCTTGTTCAGTGCTTAACCATCCTTCCAGTGAAATTTCCAAATCCACAGCAAACTAATTCCAGACAGACAACTGACAGTGTTCCCCACCTGCCTTCTCTGTGTTTGTTCATGTCTGTTGCTTGCTGCTTGGCTTTGTGGGTTTAGTTCCTTTGGTGTTCTAGTTTGGGAAAATACAACTGGGTCATAAGCAAGTGTGAACAGTTCTCCAGTTCAGAAAATAAATTCCCTTTTTTCTTCAAAGAGTACATGGAGTAGGCTTGTATCAAACTCCCAGGTATATGCATGCATTTTTAATGTGGATATGTGTAAATATATATTCATATGACATGGGGACTAAACTGGATAAACACTTGCTGGATAAACTTCTCATGCTTTATAGGTGTCAAAAATCCCTTTAATGTTCTTTTCCCTTCATTTCAGCCCTGATTTGTCTCTGCCTTTGACCACTTTTCATCTGTTTCTTCATCTGCCAGTGCTCTTACAGCAACAAAAGCCCAGTTGTCTGATTTTAAATGCCTTGGAAAGATCAGACAAAATGAAAGTGGGTCAAAACTTGGGTGCTGGCTGCAGCTGCAGCTCAGGAAAAATGAGGCTACATGCTGAGTACTAACTCACCAGCTTTGGCCTCAGGACTTGCTGGGACTCCCTTGGCTAGAGTTCATTTTAGCTTGTTTCTGCTGTGACAGCATTTGTCTTTTCTGTCACAAGATTATTACCTGCCTTGTTCAAGCTTATCTCCATGCATAGCAAATGTGATCAAGATCTAGCAAACCTGTACAGTCTCTACAGAACAAGTGAAAAAAAGCCTTTTCTGATAGGTGAGGCTGTGGGATGCTATTGTGTATCTGCAACAGTGAAGTGATGATGATCATCAAGATGTACCTGGGATCCAGTGGGGAAAAAACAACAAGTAAGAAAACTGCTTGAAGAAAACATGAAAGTAGCCCTGGGCAGATCCAATACTGAAGAGAAAGAAACCCCACCATAAATGTCACATTCCTCCCAGCAAAGCCCTTGGGATGTTACTAATAAGTTGATTCCCCTCCAAATTCCTTGATGGGTACTGTGGATTTTGGGATCCAGATGGTCACCCTCAAGGCTGAATGTAACACTGAAGAAAAAGGGTAGGTACATGAAAAGGGAATGTATAGCTAAATAATTTTAAAATATTATTAATGAGGGTTTTTAAAAATTCATTTAGACAGTGACTCAGCAGTGCTGTAACTGGGCTAATAACAAAATGCTCGTTGTATTTTGATTTTACTATCAAGACCTTAATGTATCCTTACTTACCTGGATCCACTTAAAATTCATATTCCCATTCATCCATAACAAGATCTGAAAGTGTAATGCTGTTATGTTACTGATTCATGCAATAAAAACCCCCAGAATTTGGGGTATGCCTGAGTTGTCCAAACACAGGATGTCTTTTGACAGCACTTGCTGTCTCTGAGACATCTGTTGTGGGACATTGATAAAGTAAAATCAAAGTAGATTCATGCTTTACCAGAGCTTGTCAGGGAAGCTTAGTGGGAGACTCCAGGATGTTTCCCATGGCATTGGGTGCTGCTCTCTCAGGAAGTGCATTGCACTTTCATGACACATTGTGTAAAGGCATAATCAGGAAAACAAAGACTTAATGTGGGTTTTTAACTTACCATAGCTCTTGGTGCACTGTACATTTCACTGGGAAGCTTTACAAAGTATGGGATCAGACACCAGCTTTCCAGGACTGGCTCTTCAGATCTGGCCAGAGATCAAGGGATTGTAGAGGAGAAAGCATAGAGAAAAGAAAGAAAACCCAAATGAATAGACACAAGACTCTGTCTTTTATCACGTCACTGAAATAACTCTGGAGAAATCTGAAGTGTGTTGGAAAAAAAAATCCTCTTTTTTTTCTTTCCTTTGTTTAAAACTTTGAACCAACTAGTTGTGCCAAAATTGAGAAATTAGGAGATTTATTAGCTCTGTGATACTTTCTATTAATGGCATGTGCAACAAGATTACTTGCCCCTTGCAGAGCAGTAATCAGGCAAGATAGGCTGAGTAGCATCATGGTAGGAGCTAAATCAGGAAAAGCTTGCAGTCTTTGAATGTAGGAATGTGGGATAATTCCAGTCCCAAATAGAAGGCACATAAAACAACTAATAAATCAGTGCAGTAGGAGTGGTACCAACAGCAATAGTGAAGGATATGTTTTGAAATAAGAAAGGAAATTGCTCAAAAACTCAGAACCTTCAGTTAAAGAGTTGTTTCATTTTCCTAAGTTTTAAACATTTTAACATTCAAGTTTACCTATGTAGTTTAGATCTAACTCCCCTTATGTTTATTTTGGGAAAATTCAATTGAAAACTGAAGTATCTAAGCACCTGTACTGGGTTGAGGAGATGGAACACGGAAGACAACTTATGCATCTGAATTATTTTCCTGAGGCCAGTACAAATACCAATAGGTGCAAATTCTAGGAGATACATACTATTTGCTCTGCAGTTGCAGTGGGATGGCAATGAAATTATTAACAATGGCATCTCAGATTTCATGTGAATTATGCATCTCTGTAGTGTTTCCTTAGGTTCTTACCATAACAGCTATCAAAGCACTGTGGAGCTATTTTATTCCAAAGTTACTATGCATAACTTTTTTTTTTTTTTCCATATGAAGCAATATCTTCACTTTAGCTGGGGAAACATAATCCTAGATCATGCCCACTCCCAGGGTTTGCATCAAAGGTGTATATATGTTTCTGCAGGTACTTGTAGATCAGATGTTTTCTTCCCTTGCTGAGGATCCAGCCTCAGTGCACTCAGACTGCTCACTGATGTAGGGGCACAGGGGAGACATCACTCCCGAGCTCTGGCTGCTGCCAGCTCCCTTGCAGCTGATCAGCCTAAAGGCACAGCCGCGTCTCTGCTTTATTCTGTCTGTGCACTGATAACAGCCTCTGGATCACAGGGCTTTTAACAACTAAGGGTCAATAAATTTGATGCAGCTCCTGCCATGACAGCAACAGGGATGCTGCCTGTGTACATCTTTTCCAAGAGCTGCCTATACAGAGCCCTTTGGCCATGAACAGCCACCAGTAATGTCCCCTGTCAGGAATTTTACCGCTTTGATGTCCAGCACTTTGGCACCCTGGCCTTCAAACAATTCTTCACAAAAGGTTCAGAGCAGAGTTAATTCTATTAAAAAGTGGATAATTTTCTGATTTGTTTTTATTCTGGAGAAGGATCAGTAGGAGTGTCTCTTTCCTTCTTGATGCCTTCCACTCCCTAAAGAAGGTTGTGCAGGCATTCAAACAGTGCTTTATCAGAGCAGAGATGAAGAGAGGAGTGGTCTGCTCCAGGGAGAGCATCAGCATTGCTCTGCATGGATTCCTTAGAGTAAGATCAGTTGCTGGACACTTTTTTTGTCCCATAGCATCTGTGTTTCTGTTTCTCCTCATCTATCCATTTTTTAAAATAAACTGGGCTAATTCAAGAAGCCTTGGTAAAAATTTTAAATGGCTCAGAAATCTTAAAGAAATCCAAAGTCATCAAGGTTAGGTGAAAAAAATTTCTGTTTTTTCCTCCAGTGAGAACTAGAAAATTCTGCTGGCATTTCCTTCTCAAAAGTAGAAGAACAAAGAGCTTTCTCCTTTGAGAAGTCTGTTCATGACTCAGAAGTAATGTTGGGCTTCAATATTGTATGAAGACACTAAAAAAATCTCATCTTGGTCTTCTCCTGTTCTAGGCATTCATATGATACTGCTGAGTGAGGGCTATTTGTGATTTGCACCTTCAGATTATATTTTCTTCTGCCATCATAAACATTGTTTCCTTTGAGAACTTTAAAATATCTGTTTAAAACACTATACTCAGGTTAATTGGTCACAGCAATATAGCTGGAGATATCTGTATTCCTGGAAATGCATATTCCTGAAATCTAGGATGTGTAATGTGTCCTAAAAATTCCCATTGTTTGCCACTTATCATAATATATTATCTATTAAATATAAAATTACATGAATTTATATTAATTAAATGCTAATTTTAATTCTGGTTTTTAATAAAAATAAAGTAAAATAATTTGGACTCATCTTTCTTAATGGTTGAAATTCATGTACTACATGACAAAACAAAAGGGAACAGCTCCTCTAGATACCCTTCATTCTCTCTGGAATGAAGCTCAAACATAAACTTGGAAAATGCATGTACATCCAGAACTTTGCAATAGTTTTGCCATTAGGGTTTTTATGTTTTTCTAATGATTTTTAATAATATGAGAAAAGGAAAAAGATTAAGCTGTTATCATCTTTGATGATGTCAGGAGAGGTTGGGAAATGGGTATCCATAGCATGTATGGAATTTAAGGGTTCTTGTCATGGGAATATTAGTAAATCAATATTATGTTGCTACACAACCATCTTTTTGTTATGCTGCTGTAGCAAGAATAACAAAGTAATTTGCTTAAGATTTTCTAAGAAATTATTTCACTGTAGATAGAGCCATTGAACCACAGAGTGGCTTGAAAGGGGATTTAAAGAACATCTCATTCCCAACCCCTGCCACAGCAGGGTCACCTGATGATCTCAAAATGTTGTTGCTAAAGAATGTTTTGTATTTCAGCTGCCCCCCAGCCAATCTTCTAATGTAAAGTTGTTCTGTTTCCTACAAGCTGGAGTGCTAGTTTGCCAAAACCCAGTTTCTTCCAAATGTTTTGTCAATATCTGTAAATAATGCAAAAGGTGGTGCTTGCAAAGCTCAAATTCCATTACATCACCATATTGTTTGAGGAATTACTTTATGTGAAATAAGTTTTTCTGTGCAACTGGAACTGGAAACAGTCTTTGGATTTCTGAGGCAACAGGTGATGAGGCGACAGGCTGCTACTCATCCTTTCATACCAGATACACGCCCTCAAAAATAAAATTAGGAAATTACAGTATTTCACACTGATCATTCGCTTTTAACAAGCCAAGGCTGACATGTGTTGGCAGCTGTTAGCATCACATTATGTCCGTGGCAGGGGAAAGGAGTTTCAGAGTTTGCAATGTATTCAGCTCAGAGATACGCTGTAAGTTGTCTGAGCACCAGGAGAACAGTAATGGCAATTTTCCAGTAAGAAATTCAGTATTTTTCAGGCCTTTAATCTGCCTGTTTTTCATAAATTCAGGGAAAACTACTTTTGCTTTTTTAATTTACTTGATTTACTGAAAATGTATATTGGTGTGTTGTCCTGTAAACAGCCCATACTGGCAGGGGGGGTTTTGTGGCACACACAAAGTTGCTGGTTTTTTGAACACCTAGGTACAGTAAATAATGAATGAAATACCCTACACTAAAATGCAATGCAGATAAGTCACCTGGGTCCAAAAATTAAATATGAACCAGATGCTTTAATGCTTTAAAGAGCTGGCAGGATGTCACCGTGCTAGTCACTCTGTCAGGACAGCTGCTCCACACGCTGAGTCCCAGCTGCAAACGTGATGTACCTTTCTGAAAACAATCCAAAATTGCCATTAATCCTTTGCTACTAAGTTTCTCTGAGGCTTCAGAGGGACTTTGCTAATGATTAGATTTCTGATATAACAAGATTTGCTCACTGAAGATGTCCAATATACAACATATAAGAGAAATTATAGTTAATGGTCACTCTTAAAAACATTTCATTTGTCCTTGCCTGAGTCACAGGGCTATGACATTTCTTCTGTACCATTTATTTTTAGTAGAAAGGGTACTGCAATAATTGCACCCAGTGATTGAAGATGAGGCCAGACAGTAACTCCTTTGAAACAGAGCATGGAGCAGGGATGAAAAAATAAAGGCCAATATTTTTTATCCTTTGAGATGAGATTTTTTATAACACTGAGTAAGTAATGTGTTTTACTGTAAGCATTTCTGGTACTGCTTAAATTCCTTATTGAATGGAAACAACAACAGATTTAAAGTCTTATAGTTCATAGATGAAAGAATACAAAACATCTCATAGTCCTCTTCCTTTTTTGGTTATTTTTGTTTTACTAAATCTATTCCTTCTGTTTGTCATTTTAGCTTAAATATTTTGCCTGCAGAATCTTTTATTCTAAATTATTCTGTTCAGGGAGATTTTGGGCATCAATCATCTCAAAAACAACCAGCAACAGACAACAAATGGCAGCCATTCATCATCTGAAACAAATGATTCCAAGTCTGTCAAAGGACAAACTCTAAACTTGCATTCTTTCATCAGGAAAATCATAACCAAAACAGATTAATTCTGAAATTGTACCAGAGAGAATTTGCGAAGTACACAGATAAATAGAAAACAAGGTTCATTTATTCCCCAAGGGGAGCTGCTTTGCTTGCTGCTTTGTTATGCCAGATAGCTGTAGAGGTTTGACACTGGTCAGATTCCTGGCACCCACCGAAGCCACTCTTTCACTCCCCTCTGCTGCTGGACAGGGGAGAGAAAATTTAATGAACTGCTTATGGGTTGAGATAAGGACCAGGAGAGATCACTCATCAAATACCATCAAGGGCAAAGCAGGCTCTAAATGAAGATATGAAGTGAATTTATTGCTAACCAGATCAGAGCAGGATAAAGACAAGTAAAATAAACCCTCTAAAACTACTTCATTCACCCCTCCCTCCTCCCCAGCTCTACCTCCTCCCCAGCAGTGCAAGGAGGCAGGGAATGGGGGTAATGGTCAGTTCATCACACTGTGTTTCTCTTGCTGCCCAGGGAGAGGAGTCCTGCCCCTGCTCCACAGTGGGGTCCCTCCCTCAGGATACATTTCTCCATGAACTTGTCCGTAATGTGTTCATCCCATGGGCAGCAATTCCCTGTGAACTGCTGTAACATGAGTCTATCCCACAGGCAACAGTCCCTCTCAAACTGCTGCAGTGTGGGTCACTCTTTCCTGGGGTGCAGTCCTTTAAGGACAGGCTGCTCCAGGGTGGGCTCCTTGTTCCATGGGCTTCTCACAGGGTCACAGCCTTCTCTCAGACATCCACCTGCTTTCATGTGGGGCTCCTCCAGGGGCTGTGTGTGGATCTCTGTATCCCCGTGGATCTCCATGGCACAGCTGCTTCACCATGGTCTTCACCACAACCTGCAGTGAAATCTCAGCTCTGGTTCCTGCAGCACCTCTTGCCCCTCCTTCTTCTCTGCCCTTGGTGTCTGCAGAGTTGTTCCTCTCACATGTTCTCTCCCCACTCTGGCCACAATTACATCTGTGCAATAATTTTTTGACTTTATTTATTTCAGCTGTTACCACAGAGGCATTAACAGCATTTCTAAAGTGACTCAGCCAGCAGCATGTCCATCTCCAGAGCCATCAGGGTCTGGCTCTGCCAGACACAGACAAAGCTTCCAGCAACTTCTCACAGAAGCCACATCTGTTGCCCCCCTGCCACCCAAACCAGCCCATGCAAACCCAATAGGATAGATAATTGCTCATGTGGATGAAGAAGGGAAAGAGCAGAAACAGTGCAACAGGGCACGATAGGAATAAAGGATGAGCAACAAGATGGATTTCTTGTCATTACAAAGAATATCCCAGCTTAGGGCATTTCCAGAGCACATCATTTAGGGTTTGTTTGAATATTGGGACTTGTGGCATAACCTTCCTTTGGATTATGTAGATTTTCTCCCTTATGTTTTCCAAAAACCTACCACCCCTTCAGCAGGAACATTTAACCCAGGGCAAAGAAAATTAGGTCCTTTTCCTGATTTTTGTGAGTGCTAAGTTTCTGTTTGGTCTACAATTTTGCCTGTAGACTTACTTCTCTAAATCACACCCAGATGTTGCCACACTTCCTATACCCTCCAAGGGATTTGTCCTTAATGCTCGTTGCATTGCATATCTTTCAGAGAAGAGGTTCTATTTAATTTGACTAAGTGGAACAGTGTCCATTAATGTAATACCAAAAACTATAGTGAGAACCCCGTGTTTCTAAACAAACAGCTATGTTTATTAGTAAATTTCATCACTGTTTCCATAAAAAAGACAAAATAAATTTGATACCTTTACAGGGAAGGGGTATTTATGAGGGCTAAAAGATATTTGGTAACATGACCTTTCAATAGGCTGCGGCCAGTATTCTCAAATTGAAAAGGAAACAGAAAACTGAAAAGATGGTACAAAATAGTCAGAGCCTGCTGCTAAAATGACAGTATCACTCTTAGAAATACTGCTAAAAGCAGAAAGGAAGACGACAAAGGGGAGTAGTTAAATATTTACCATCTGAAACTTGTAAAGGACTCAGCCATACCACAGCTCAACTGCCCTCGATGTCTTGCCTCAGGAAGATCTGGGTTTCTTAGAACCAGAACATAATTCTTCTTTGTAACGTATCAGTGTTTCAGGGTCAAGAGACTAAGAGAGGCACAGAAGTGCATCTGTCTGGCTTGCTGAAAGATTAATGGAAAAAAGAAAGCAGTCAAAGATACCATAAGGCCGAAAAAGCATAGGCTGAAAAAACCCTCAGCTGCACACGACACAGACTGAAACTCGTAGCAGAAAACCTTACTGTTAAATTTGTCATGAGTCTGATTACAGAGACACTTCTCCAACACTGTTATGGAGATGCAAGATCAGACAATCAAGTCAATTCAGCAACCACCATTTTGTTGCAAACATTATTTTAATTACGGTTGGAAAATGCTAGAACAAATTGTGTAAGTGGCAACCTTCTGAAGAATTTTTGGACTAGGAAATTTTGTGTATGAGAGGAGCACCATTCCATGAGATGCTAAATGTCTTCTATTTGTATGAAGCCCAATACACTGGGAATAATCAACATTCACAATTGCATACTTAGACCTACAAAAAGCTGTTTTGTTAGATGGCTAGGTAGGTAGACAGACCAACCCATATGTCATTTCAGGAGCTGACTGTTAAATTGATATCTAAAGAAAAAGAACTGAAAGAACAGATCCATCATCTTTTCTGAGTGACATTAAGAAAAAAAGGAGGGAAAAATAGATATTCATTCACAGTTCTATGGATATATGAAGTAGGAAAGTAACTTTGTCTCAGCTTTCATGTAATCCTATGACTTAAAAATAGGCAATCAAGCTGGAGCTAAGTACAAGCTGGTATGCGGCCTGTCTTCTCAGAGCCATTAAAGAGAATACTTCCCTAAGACAAAGCTTATTATTATTTGAAAACATGAATAATATTGTGTGCCTGTATGAGGCCCAAATACTGTTGCAATGTTGAATTGAGAAGCTTTATTTTATACTGAGTCAATAATTTCTGTGTTATTTCCAGTGTCAATGGAATATTACAGTAAGTGTGAAAGTATTAAGTGTAAGATTATGTATTATTGACTTCAGTTTTGTTTGTTTGTTTTTAAAGCAGCATTATATTCTTCATCAGTGCAGTGAAAAAGCAATTCCAGAAGTTCTCAAAGCACTTTTTACTACTGTTGTACGACATTGTCTGTTTGAATGAAAAACAGGTGAACGCAGAGTTTTAGTTTTCCTTTCCAGGTTTTGTCAGGGACCTGGGGAATTTCTGGTGGTGCCTTTTCCTTTTAGTTTGGTTTAGTTTTGGTGTTTTGGGGGTTTTTTTTGTTTGTTTGTTTGTTGGTTTTTTTTGTTTTGTTTTGTTTTTGGTGGTTTTTTTGTGTGTGTGTATGTGTGTGTGTGGTTTTTTTTTTGGTTGTTGTTTCTTTGGTGGTGGTGGTGATGGTGTTGCCGTTGTTTTTGTCCCATCCCTTTGTGCTATCTCATGCTTTCCACTCACAAGTATTCTGGAAGAATACTGCTTAGCAAGCCACACAGCTAAATAAAACTGGTTTTTCTTACCTTTTTACAAGGCTGCATTATATGATGCTGCAACATTAGGAAAAAAGCCCTGGAGGTTGTATGTAAACATACTATAACTGAGACCTTATTTATACTAAACTGGACTTTGGGTTTGCAGTTTTTTAGTCTTACCAACATTATGTCTTCCTGATCAAAGAAGAGGTGCATTTTTATATTTAGAAAGCAGAAAAGTATATCAGAATGTTGAAATAAAAAGTAAAAAGTGTTGATTTTGCCATTTGCCAGGCACACCTGTATTCTTCTTACTAAGCAATTGATCTTTTTTTAAGTGAAGAATTTGATTAGCTTCAAGTAAATGGTTTAATGGTACTTTATAGATCATTATTTAGTAATTCAGATAAAAATATTACATGTATAATGAAATGATGAGAGTAAGATGCACAAGGATACAGTTGGAGCCCACTATTGTCATCAAGTTTGGGATTTTATGTGTGCCTGTGTCTGCCCCAGGGACACAGCACAATTTTCAAGTGAGCTATTACAACTGTGAATTAAGGGGGAGGTGGAGGAAAATAGCTGTTTTCTGTGCCACAAAGTGATTTTTAAAATACACTGAAACTTACCCCTTAAGCATGTACTTTTAATTCAGTATTTTACAGCTGTATATAAGGCAGTGGGTTGCGGCAGTTTAAAATTCAGGGGTCACATTTTTCAAATGTTTTCTGCCTGTTATCTTACTGTGATAGTGCTCTGCATTAATAACTTTACACTGTATCTTGCAATAGTGTATTTGGATTAGAGATGTAGCAGTGCTGAAACATTCAGGATTTTAACCAGGCCATGCTGAAGAAGAGCATGGAATGCTTTTCCAGAGGAATTGTCTCTTTGATTTGGGATTTTTCACCGTCAGGTTTTTGTACACAAATAATTCTATGTATATAGCTTTATTCAGTCATAATGCACTTTAAGCACCATATGTTGTCCTCAGAGAGAGTTTACAGATTTCCAAACACTAGACCATTTTTTTGAGTTCTCAATTACAGCATTCAGTTGTTCAAATGGAATGATAGTTTTACTTTTAGATCTAAATATTGTTTTCAAAAGAGGCATATCTTTCAGCGCTTTCCTTTTCTTTTTTTTCTTTCCTTTTCCCCCCTTCACCTTTAATCAAGGATAAAATTGTTTAGTTTCTATTACGCTGTATCTGTGCTAAATGTGTTTGGCTGCCACTCTGCTTTCTTTTTCCTCAAGGAAGAGAGAAATGGGAGGAAATAGAATTTTGAAGTTATTCTTTGAGCTGATTTGAGGAGGAGAAGAAATGTACAAGGACCTGAGGAGTGATAAGCACCTAACAGTGAGGCTAAACCAAAGCATAACAATATAATTACAGCTGCTTTAGTCCAGACACAATGATTGCTCCCAGATCATGTCTCAAAATATATCTGAAAAGAGAAGGCTCAAGAAGGGTAGAATAACACGCAAAACTTATATGGAACTCTCCGACAAATTATCTCCCAGTGTCCTATAATTTGTCACCCAGGACTTTCAGAATCACATTTTAATTTGAACTTGTACCCCACGGATCCATGTAACTTCTCAGCATTCACCTCATCTTGTCATAAATGCCATAAAAACTTGTTATTTATATTTTAATGTCCGTTATCAAGGAAAACACTTTCAGAATTCCATTCCCTGCCAGAGAGGAATTAAAAGCCCTGCTGACTTCCCGTGCAGAGTTAGCAGTTCTGTGGAGCAGTAGTTGGTTTGTAGCTGTGCCCAAAAGTTGTTTATCAGGTTTCAGGGTAGTGACTGTCAATGTCCCAGCTTGGTTTGCCTCCCCCCAGGAGCCTCACATGCACAAAGAGAGAGGGGACCAGGATGATTTCAGCTGTATGGATGTGCATCCTGGCCTGAGCCTGCAGCATGGAGACGCATCCTTCTCTGTTTAGAGCTTTTGGTGGGCTGGAACATTGCTGCCTGCAGGGACTGCTGGTGCTGGAAGTCACTGGAACATGCCAAAAATGTGAAAAATAACTATAAACAAAGGATACAAACTCAAGAAAATCCAAATACACCACTGCTCCTAAAGTACATACTGTTTATCTTATTGTTTGTGGCATCAGCTTCACTTAAAGAGAATCAAATTCATGTAGTGGTGGAGGGAGGTCTTTCCTAACCTGGTTTGTACTGCCTCATGGGCTGATAGAAACTCTCCTGTGGCCAGTTCAGCTCAGTAGGTCTGAAGCAGTAGCTTGGGATGGCTGGTAAGGAGATGGTTGGAATTACAGATTTGACCAAATTTCCATCTGCAAAATCAAGACAATAATTTCTTATTATGTGTTACAAGACTTCTAAAAACTACACAGGCTCAGCATTGCAGAAGGACATAATGATGCTTTTCTGTGTTGTTGCAATGTTTTACATTCTCACTCTATTTAAATGGAAGCCATCTCAGAAACTTAAATCATCAGTAGCTGTGGTCTCAGTTAAGTTTAACAATAATTTTTTTCTTCTTCCCAAATTGGCCATCAATTACCGTAAGAAACAAGCCATACTCATTCCACCTCCCGTGGTATTTATGAGTAGGAGTCAACTGATTTTGTGGAATTGGTCATTCTAATCACTGCTGTTCTGCTCCAAGAGTGAATTATCACAAGGTCAATACTGGTTGTAAATTTATATTTAGAAGGCATTATCAGCGAAAATATTGTAATTGTAAAAATTGACAGAAAGCTTCACAAACCCATTTCACTTTGTGCCAAAAAACATAATGAGGTCTGATAATGGCAACAGAAATTAATCCATTTTATGACAAATCTAAGATTTTAATCTTATGAAGGGATCTCCTTAGAACCATATATAAACACTATTACAATACCATTGAAAGGAACAAGCTTTTTTTTTTTCCCCAGAGGAAAATCTGCATGTGGATGAAGTGCAGTGTTATTAATGGTCATAAAATCATTTGCAAATATTTTAAACACAAATATTAGCATATCTAAAACTTGGCAAATGTCTTCCTTTGAAGGAAAGGAAATATATTTCCTTTCCTTTGGATTCTGGAAATATACTATCCTTGAAACCAGATGTACTGCTGTAATTAAGAAACTGCTTGGCCAGTTCAACTGAATATTCAGGTGATACTGGGGCAAGCTCAGTAAATGAAGAATATTAAAGACAAAATTTTAAGGGCATTGTGCACTTCAGTATTGGCCTTTAACATATCACACTATTTGTGACAGGCATCCTGCATTGACACACTTTCTAGACTTTCCTTTATTGCCTAAATAATGGATACTAATTATAAAATTTATAACAAAACTACTAAAATATAGCACTATGACCCTAACCTTGATATTTTCATCCATTTTTTGTCACTATTCCTTTTATGGGAATTGGATTGTACTGATTATTTGAGGTTTAGTCAATGCTTAGTAAGTACTCGTAAATATCATTGACATCAAGAATTTTACATTTGTATGCCACAAGTCTGGTTTTGTATGAAGAGTAGTTCAATACTATAATTTCCTGATGTTCCAGGGAAGCAAAAGAGAAGAAGAGTTAATCCATGCAATGTCAGACAGCTGTTTTGGGAGAAATATATATATATCAATAAAGCTTTCTATTTTCAAAAGATATCCAAATCTAACCTTGTAATTGATTTTCTCATAAGGTTGACTCCGCCTTATTGTGGATTAGTTTTTTTTGTGTCCTGATCAAAATGGTCTGGAAGAAGTTGCTGATAAAGATCTTCTCTCTGCTTTCCCTAAGTTTAATAATAAATCACTAAAACTCCTAAAGGACTAGTGGAAATTAATTAACGGGATAAAACTAGAACTGTACTCCTTTTCCATCAAAGCAACTGGGTTTTTTTTTCCTAACTCTTAACTTTAGCTAGCATAGTCTATAAGTTGCAGCCCTTCCTTTCCGGCATTTTTTGCATCTCCCCACTTTCCTTTAAAAATATAACTTCTTTCTAATAAAAACCTCCCATTTTTATCTTTCTTTTACCAGTCTTCCTTTTATCACAGGAAATCCATCAGTGAGAAATCTGGCTGATGCCAACAGAAGGAATAAAATCCCTGTAATTGCTCTGTGGCACAGATTAACCTTTTAATGGACTAGGAGCTTTTCATCCCTTGGCTGACCAGGTTATTAGGGTCCCAAGACTCACCAAAGCCTTCTGCATGGAAAGAGGACTGTAGCTCTGAAGGGCTGGCCAAAAAGATTAATTTATTCTGAATTAGCATAAATTACAAGAATAACTCAGTGGGTTTACCTAGTAATGTATTTGTACCAGTGATATTTTCTCTTTCTTTGTGTAACTGTAATCAGCTGGCACTTCACTTCTTTTTTCTGACTTGTCTTTTCATTCAGTTCCCTCTCATAAGTCACTAACATCTCAACACTACTGTTCTGTTGTCCTTGCACTCCTGGTATCCACTTTTAGCACATTTTAAGCCTTCTGTGTTAATGATGAGTTTTAGATCAAAAAAGTGGCACTTATTCATTGTACTTTAGTAATCTACAATTTTGTGGAAAAAATACACCTTACTTTTGCCTTTCACAGAATCACAGAAGGGAATCCACAAGGATCATAGAGTCCAGCTCTTAAGTGAATGGGCCCATGTGGGGATCAAACCCACAGCTTTGGCATTATTAACACCATTCTTTAATCAACTGAGCTAATCTCAATAGCTTTTTTGCATGTCTTGTTCAAACACCTTATGAGCTAGACTTTTGCCCTTAACCTGAATCAGGAAAACTCCTCTGATATTTAGCAGAAAATGTTCCTACCCATTTCTATGACATTTCTCAGCAGAAAAAAAAGGGCTACTAATTAGCAAAACAGTTTTTCTGACTTTAAACCACTAAGCATTTTAAATCTTAATCAAATGTATTCAGTAAATGTCCCAGTTTATAATACTTGAGGAAGTGAAAGGGCATTCAAATAAAAAAAAGAATACAGCAAGAAACAAAGTTGAGGTCAGACTCTCAGTGCTAAAAGTGGAATTCTGTATTTAAAATACAAGAAAAAATGTCAAGAGGCTTGGCCAAGGACAATTTTGAACAGTCACAAAAGGATCCAAGTCTGAAGGTGCTTGCAGAGAATCACAGCTGGATAATTCTCTCTTAGTGCCAATCAGCTTCACACACTGGGTGCTGGTACAGCTGGTGCAGCAACACTGGTGTTGGTGCAGAAGTTTGAGAAATGGGCACATCCAGGATAAGAACCTTTCCAAACTTGCCTGTGTCTTACTGATGTAACTGAGCACATGAAGCATTTCCTGAAGAGCCAGGTATTAACATCCTTATCAAGGTTATTTAAGCCTCATGCTGGCTTCAGCTGCCTCATGTAGCTTATTGACAAGATTCTGAGCTGTGACATTTTCCTGATCAGTGGTGCCACGGGATTAACTCATTGACTTTCACCTCTCCTGGTGAGCTGGCCATATGGTGCCACCATATGAGATCCCTGGCCAGCCAGCCAAAGGCAGCCTGAGATGGTCAGCATGCCAGCAAATCCCTCCTCTGATATTTGGGCTCCCCTGGCAAAGTCTTTGAACAGATTTCTCTGTCTATCACTACCCAGGACAGATATTGTTGTGAGAACAGATTGATTAAGTGATGGAAAATTGCTTCACTGAGGTGAAGAACTAATTTAACATAGTTACAAAGATGTTGTAGAGTATTCTTACATAAATGGATGCTCTATACTAAACTTAGTCTGTTCTCATTGTAGGATTTACTTGAAATTTTGTTATGTGAATTTAATGGGGTTTTTTGTTTGGTTGGTTTTTATTCTTTTTTTAATTTTAAGACTATACTACATTTTTTATATTGAATGCATGAATTACTTGTAAATTGATTTTATTTTTTCCTAGATGACTTTCCAAGCCCTCTTGGCCTCCTTCCTTGGCATGTCAGTGTTTGGAAGCTGGTTTCCATGGATTCTGTGTGTTCAGATTTTAAATTGATTTTCCACAATTTTCATATCATTAAAATTAGATAACTTAAATATTTGTGAGGACAAACAAATGAAAAAAGTCTTGGTCTGGTCAGTCAATATTATTTTATGCAACTTCTATGAAGCAGCTTCCATGAGGCTAAAGAAGTTAATCAGCTAAGGATGCAGGATAAAAATCTCTGACCTTTGAGTGGATTCTGCATAAAAGCACCTGAAAATATCAGGTAGGCTTATTTAAAAAGCACAAACTGCAGAAATGTGTTGAGTTAATTATAACCTTGAATCAGTTCCAGTTCTAAATATATCTGAGCTAAGCACATGGCTTGGGGTAAGCAGGCAAGAGATGGGAAACGGCTGGATCTCTGCGGAGCTCTGGAAAGGCAGGTTTGATGCTGCTGGAAAAAGCTGCAGTAAATTAACTCATGTCAGAGGGTGGATACAGACATTGAAAGGAGCATCCTTAGAAGCAGTTTTTGCACCTCACAGCTTCCTACATCCCACCAGTACCAAGCCATTGTTCAATAAATTTTCTAACGATTGCTTTCCATTGCAGCGCTGCCTCCTTAAGGCTTCATCCCCATCCGTGGCTGGAATACACTGCTCATGGCTCCTTATTTTGACCATAACAGAAAGTGCTAGAGGAGAGCCTTTTATTAGAGGATGTTTAATAAGACAAACAGATATGAAATCTCAGTGCTGTTTGTGTTAGCCCAAAAGCGTGCAGGCTGTTCACTGGCTGGTGACTAGCTGACACAGCTAGCTCTGTCATATTCAAAGACTCCTTGACATCAAATTTCATTTCTGTCTTCATCCTTGTCTTCTTGCTATGCTCATTTGTACAGGCTACACTCACAGCTTGTGCTGTCAGGAGAAGGTTGGTTGGCTGGCACGTCTGGAAGAGCAGGGGATAAAAATTCTGAGGTTGGCACATTAGCGTCTCTGTTGCCACTGCCGTAGGATGTGCGTGTCAGGTGAGGAACATCAGCTCTGGATGAGACAGTTCTGCTTCAGCTGATCCACAGAAGAGGAATTTCCATTTGATCAGAGCATGTGAAGCATAATTTAATGCTGAAAGCACTCAGTCATCATCCATCATTAGAGGGATGAGAAAAGAAAAAAATTAAATAGATTTTTAATTTTCTTCCTGATTTTCAGGTACCACTCCTGCTCTCCTTTCATTTATTAACAGTTATCTGCCAATACAGATGGCACAGATTGCTTATGGTGTCTCAGGATCTAAGACAATTTTGGGCTAATTGTTATGAAGAAGAGAGTGCATGGACAAATATGATCACACAGTTCCTCATTCTTCTTTCTAAACCATCCAATCTGGACACTCACAGAAACAGGAAAATGAGATTTGGTTTACTGTAGCAATATCTGCAAAAAAAGGTATATTTTTCATGTTTTTGAATATGAGTGTCTCAGCAGTAAACACAAGAAGAGAATAAGGAAGCACTGTTCTAATTATTTCAACTGTGTCATCCACAATTCTCTCAGTTCCATTAATTGTGTTATTCCATAAGTGTGAGTCTTGCTTTGCAGAAAAAATGTAGGCTGCCTCAACTCCAAACCCAAGAAACTGCAGTATTTATAAAATAATCAGTATTCTTTCAGAGACACAAACTTCAACAGCAGATTAATGTACAGTAAGGGAAATAGCTGCACATTTTTCCTTTCCTCTTTCTGAGGAAATAGCTGCATTGTTTCATCCCTCTTTAACCCAGCTTTCAATTTTCACTCAGATCCCATAGCTCAGTAAAAACTCTTTCACCAAAGAAATAAAAGGAAAATAATAAAAAAACTCCCAAACAAACGAAAAATAAAATCCTCCCAATGCCGATTTCATTGCCAATCCTTTATGTGAGTTGGACCTAACTGATTTCTATTGAGAATAAAACAAAACTCCAACTGATGAGGTCAGTAATCTAATTTTGCCTGAAGCAATCTCATAAACAAAATGCCAAGAGCAAAGTGAATATTCTGCAAAGATAATAGGTCAAAGATAGAAATCAGCCTCTCAGGGCTGGAACCAGCTCAACCAAGGATTTATGCACACAGCTTTAAAGTCCTTTGCAGTCTCTCCAGGTTTTGAAACATCACAAATTCTACTAAATACTAATATATAATTTTCTCATATAATTAATTTTTCAATCCAGGATGGAATAGTCTTAGTAATTAAATTTTCTGTGAAAAATCTCAACTATATCTCCAAAGACAATGTGGCTTGATGAAACATCAGGGATCAGAATGAAACATCTGCATGCAACAAATTCTCCTCTGGCAATAAACTTCAAAGAGCTATGAATGAATGTAGTACCTGTTTGTATGTGTATAATACATCTGCATTCAAACCTGTGAGAGGAGTTAACAGAAAGTTGTTTTTTATTTTTAACAACCCTCTTCATATTTTTCTTTTAATTTTGTCCAAATTAAGTAGCCCCAAAGAGAGGATAGTGAGCATGTTACATTAGCTTAAGAGAAGGTTAAATAAAGAAAATAACAAAAGGATATTCATAATGCCTTTTTGCTCCATGAGTAGGAGTTGTTATTTCAAGCAGAGGATATGCATTCCTAACTGCAATCAGTGGAAGCCTCAATGCCACTTTTTAAAATTAAAAACACATTCCAGACTAATGCCAGTGGCAACAGAGCTCCACCACTCTCACCTGCCTAACCTGTCTCAGGATCCAGGGCTGGACTGAGCCATTCAGCTGATTTTTCTTTAGGGCCAGTGAGGATGGGAATCTCCAGTGGCTCACACACTGCATTCCTTTCCTTGCTGTGAATTTAGAGAGCCCTTTGAGCATGAAACATCCCAGACAACAATCTTACACCAAACACAGACTATTCAAAGGAGCCTTGAGACTGAAAGGTTTGGATTGATGCCACTAGGCAGTTATAACAACACTTTCATGGGCGCCTAAATACTCTGCAAAATTAGAACTAGGCTTTTCACTCATTTGATTCATAATTCATCCTTGTTTTAGTGCATCAGTCAGGACTTTGTATTCCCCCATCACCAAAAGCATGTTTAAAACTCAAAAAGTGGATCCTTTACCCATAGCTATTACGGCCAGTAGGATTTCTTCTCTTCTGCTAGAGTTTCTAATACCTTTTGAAATATGCATCTCTAGTTACCCAAGATCCCACTGGTGTGGTATGAAATATTCTGCTAAATGGCTTTGGAAAGATGATGCTCAACCAACCAAGGTCGTGCCATTATTTGTCACTTTATGGTCTGTTGGCAGATGTGAAGGAATGTGGAATTCAGCTCTTCTTTGGATAATTCCCACTGTGCTACTGTGGAAAAAAAAAAAAAAAAGTAAAGCTAGAGGTACTTTGAAATCACCACAGTGTTTTTCATATTGTTTCACCAAATAATTCTTTGCAATTTCCTTAATAACCAACATTGTTATTTAATGAGGATGGCTTTGTAATGATCAAAAGTTACATGCTTATATGGAATGTTTTTATAATTACTATAGTTATTGTTTTAGGCTGTGGTATTATTCACTAATTAGACTCCTACTTGTTGGAAGGCACCAATGAAACTCAATTTATCACGCATAAATATCTCTAAAAGGTATCTGAAGCAGCTCAAAATAACTAAGAGGAAACCAGGCTTGAATAAATTGGCTCAGAGTGCTGGATTTATCAGACTGAATTTGACAATGCCTGTGTTGCTCCCAACCCCACCCAAAAGAGAAACAGGCAGTAGCACAGCAATTTCTCTTCTGGAAGCAGGATCACTAACAGGAGCCCATCAGGTCATGGCCAATCTGTTTGCAGCGAGGTTCAGTGCTGGGAACTAACCTGAGCTGACACAGGAACAGCTGCAGGTCCCAACAAGGGGATGGCATGCACAGACTGCCCCCAGCACGGACAGAAACACAGTTTTTGTGTATTTTAATCAGCTAGTAAGTGGGCAAAGCAGGAAATTGAGTCTGTCCAACATTCTTTTTAATGTAAGAAAATACAATGCTTCAAACCAGCAATATAAAAACATGGTGCTTATAAATTTATCAGTGCTTTATAGACTAACTAATATGGTCTGCTGAATGTTGTTTTAATCTTTTATTTTTCCTCTTTTCTTGCATAAATTAACTTTTCTGACACTTATCTTTCTGCGTTTTATATCATGAGTGGTTACTGTGCAAGTTGCATAGTGCCTCACCTCTGCTACCTTTACTGCTGGAAGACTAAACAATTCTGGAGAGGCAAAGGCAGGTCCTGAGAGCTGTCAAAGGTGGATTGTTGCCACAGAAACTGTCTTGCATTTTGCAGGTTCAGTTAGTTTGTTTTAATTTCTTGTGGTCTGAGAAAGGTGGTGTTGTTCTCCTGAAAAATGAAAAACCCCTGGGCAATTGGAAAGTAACAAGGCAGCAGTCTAGACACCTGCCCCACCTTTTCATTAGAAACAGGACTGTCTAATCCCATGGGGCACCAAGACTGATGGTGGGAGATGCTTTCATTTTCAATGTGTGAGGAAAACTAATTTTTTTTCCACCTGCTTCACCTGCTTAGTAAGTGTATCATTAGCTAGCCTTTTCTAAAGGCTTAATTTGAAACCTGAACTCTTTTTCTAGTCCAATGACATAGCAAAACAATCCCACTATCAAATCACTGCATCCACAGGTCTCTCTTGACCCATCACACAGCCATCGTGCCATTGAAAACCTCATTGCTTTGTAATAATACATTCAGTAAAAGTTTAAAATAGCCCAAAACAAATATTAGGCAAAGAATTTACTGCACTGAAGGAAGACAGGTGACAAATCAAAGCCATGCTAAAAGCACAATGCAAATTAAGAAGGCACTTGATTCTGATGTAAGCAGGAAGCAAAATTTGAAGCTTATGTCATGCTCTTTTTGACAAAAGTGAGAATAGCCAACTTCATGCAGACTTGCACTGCTACTGTGAGAAACAAACATGATACAGAAGAGAAAAAAAAAACCTGAATTGAATAGGGTAGATGGAGAAAAAAGAGATAAAATAAGGAGAGAGTGATTTATTTTTCACTGTGTCTCATATTTGATATTCTTATATGAAATGCATTTCATCCTAGTGCTCTGCAGAGCTTTGCAGAAAATCTGTGCTATAAAATCTCCTGCGTAATCATAAAGCATTCAAGTTAAACACATGCTAGAGAAAATAACAAACAAAGATATTAAATGGTCAAGAGGTCTGAAACCCATTTTTGTTTTTACCGCACAACTGTTCTTTCCAGCTGTTGTTTCTTATGATGATGAATTGTGCTGTGATCATTATGGACATCCTTTCAAGGGAGAAGATTATTTTTAATGAGGGGGAAAGGGTCTTTGCTATTTAAAATGTTTAAAAAATGTCAGGTAGTTTTAGCAAATGGCAAGTAATTTGGAAAAAAAGATGTCTTCTGTTCTTACACAAATTGTTGAAGTTTGAAAAAATTCTTTCATTACAGTGCACTTGTTTTTATATTCCTACTATTGCTCACTATTGCTCAGGGGACATACACAACTCTCCTGTTGATCAAAGCTGAAGTGCTGGATCTCAAACCAGATTTTTAAGAGGAGATGGCATTTTTCTATGTTTTGTGATTTATTTTGCCAATAAAAGTTCTAGGGAAGATTACATAATAAATGAGTGTCTTCTTTATACTTCTTACGTTTAGTGTGCCTGCATGTGTGTGAGAAACCCAGACAAAACCACGTGTGGTCTCCGCTGAGCTTCTGAAATGCCAGCCTATAATTTGGATTGACACCAGGCAAGAAACACTGATGATTTTTGGCATTCCCATGTTTCTGAGCTGCCCCTGAGTGACTGTGGAGATTAGACTCTAAATTGGAGGATCAAAATGCTCTCCTCAGCTTACAGCTCCAAGAGTGTTGTATCTTAACTCCATCCTGAGACAAGATCTGTGCTTAAACCTTCTCTTTTTTGCCTGGCATGGAAGGAACTGTGATGCCTGAGCCTGCCTGGGTGGGCACTCAGTCTAGAATATCAGGAGATGTAAAACCAGAGAACTTTTCCTTCCCAGTTTAGTCAATGGGCTGCAGAGCCAAGAAAACAATGAATTTGAGTGTTTCTGTGTGTAATAACTGCAAGCATATTTTCCCTAACTCCCAGCTCTAAAAAATAGACATGCTTTTGAGCTTCATCACTCAAGAAAAATAACATTCTTTGTCCATTTTTTAAAAGCAGGATTTTGATTAATTTTACACTTCTCTCAGTCTCCACAACTTTCAGGCAGCCCATTAGACATTTTGCACAACTTGAAAAATAATTGACTGCTTTTGATTAGTGAAAGCATGTAAAAAGCTTGGAGGTCTTATTGTAGTCAGCCTACTGCTCATTGCTGTTTTCATTGCCCGTTGATTAACTTTTAAAGTAAGGCTTCCCCAAAGCAGTAAACTGAGAATTAGATTTGTTAGACCTCTACCCACTGCAGGATACAATGGGCCTTCTAATGGGTTTACATCCATTTCCCATGAAATACCAAAAAACAATAGTGGGAGGAATTGTTACAAAACAGAAAACAATATAAAATATCTGCTTTAAGAGCTCCCACTTTTCCTGAAATGTCAGGCACACTCTGTAGAATGATATTGGGAAAAAAATACCTGAACAGCATATACAAATTACTGGAAAATTATTAATTCTTTTGCTCCATCAATCTTTATTTCAAAATGTACAATCAGTACCTCCTATATGTGTCCTGTACTACATAGATTTGATTGAAAGCTGCTTGAGTAGACATTCTCCATTGGTTATTTAGTGACAGTATATTCAAAGCAAGGACCTATTTTTGCAGCAAGTTTTAAAATACCAGAAGATAAGGAAAAATTGTCCTTTCTATCCTCCTTTCTTTGAGTTGTTCCACATGGATAGCAAAAACCTCTATCTGTGTGCTCTGGGATGATGAGAGAGATGCAGAAGTTTGCCCTTCATAACCTCTCTACCCTCTTGTCCTCTTCAAAGGAGAGAAGAAAGGAAGAACAGGACACTTGTTCTTTTTGATTCCACTTGCCATTAGTCCAGCAGAACCAGAGCTTGCTAATAAAGAGGTTATTTTCATTGCCACCCAGGGAACCCTCTCCAATCAGGTGTCACATCTCCGAGGTTGAGGAAGCAACCATCCAGAAAGACCACTGAGTCCAAGAGTTCCAAATCCAGGGACCAAGTGAGAAGTGATTCATCTGGTCTCAAATGTCTGAAAGTTAGATATTCTTCTCTGAGGCATTTGTCTAGGCTGATCTAATTTGCATACATAATAAAGAAAAGCTGAGAGTGATCAAGTCTGGAAGGGGTAAGTGATAGGACAAATTTTCTCCTGAAGGTTCTGTCACTGACAATACAATGTCCCAACTTATATTATGTGCATAATTTTTAGAGCTGTGGTAATTTATAGTTAGAGGACAACAATATTGTTTGGAGAAAATGAGAGTTAAACTTGGAAAAACTGGAAGGAAAGACATACGAGGGAATAACTCAGTTTGCAAAATGAACTCATTTTCAGGCCATGGACATCCAGTTTTTGTGATTCTCAACATGTGTCTTAAACCTGGCAATTAAATTCAACAGCACATCTCCTTCAGCCACAGATTTACTAACTCATATAAAAAATTCACTGTTTTTTCAGAATGTTAGATTTGAAAGCCTAACAAGGATAGTTCGTGTAACATAAGACACATACTTGAAATCCTCAATTGTATAAGGAAGGACAATCTTTGGAATCTGTGATATCAAAAAAATCCTGGAGACAGTGCATTAACTCAATTAGGTTTTTTACATAGCACGTTTAAGCCAGGGAAAATGAAGAAAAGCCATGCTAACTTGAATCATTATTTAGTTCTAAGTTCTGCCAGTCATCCCCCCATCCTCTATCTCAGCAAGTACTTCCCATGTGTGTTGCTGTTTGTGATCCTGCCTGTCTGTACAAGAGGAATAATGTGCCATCTGATTAGAAATACACAAAGCCTGTGTTTGTGTCCTTGCTGGGGATGGTCTGTGCATGCCATCCCCTCGTTTGGACCTGCAGCTGTTCCTGTGTCAGCTCAGGTTAGTTCCCAGCACTGAACCTCACTGCAAACAGATTGGCTGTGGCCTGATGGCTCCTGTTAGTGATCCTGCTTCCAGAGGACGGATCGCAGACCGCACCGCGCTGACCGTCTAGCGGGAAGGAAAACACATTAGCCAAAGTCACTTGATTTTAATAACATAGGAACCTGAGATGACCTGTTTTATTTATTAATTTGAGACTATCCACAAAAAATATCTTTTACTTTCAGGAAATACAGAAAGGAGAGCATCTCACACATTAATTTTTAGTTCTAGCAAAGGTTTTTGTTCTGAAGAGTAAACGTGCATTCTCTGGTGCTTGATGTTATGATTATGCATCTGCCCTAATACATGTCATTATTTTGTATGCATTTTCATTATTTTGTATGCATTTTCATTATTTTATATTCATTTTCAAGTTTTGCACATCTATTTCTTTCTTAAATGAACTTTTTAAAATGTTAGTCCTAAGAAAAACACATTTATTATCTACTATATGAATCTATATTGATTTTTTTTCTGATTACCATAACAATTAAATGATCCAAAGAAGTGGAAATAAATTAAGTCCCATTGTTTTCATTTTATCATTAATTTTGCATTTGAAAGTGTAAAAGGATCAGATTAATATTCTTGCTTAATATGCATATCAAATGGCTTGGAAAAGGTGGGTAAGCACTGTTGGTGTCTCCTCAGAAATCAGGACATTGAGGTTTGTGTCCCATATTTAACCAAACGTTAATATTTTACAGATAAAAAAAAATTACTTTGCAGGACAATAGAATTCCAAGTCCAAAGTAAGTAATTACCAACAGCTAAAATTCAATTTCATGTGTGTTGACAAATTACTGACAGTGAATAAAATTGTCCAAAATAAGCAACACAGACAAATACCCACAAGTTTCCAAAATGATGTATTTTAAATACTGAATTATTGCTAAAAGGTTTAATAAAAATTGGTGATAAGAGCAGCAAATTGGTATTTATTAAAAAGTGCATATGCTATAAATTAATCGTTGTTACTAGTTCATTAGATGTGGAAGATCTGTTCAAGCATTTAATTGGCTTTAAAGGAAACAACTATGAGGAATTCATTAGGTATTAATTAATTACTAAGCAAAGAAATTGGCACTTACTAATTATTTGGGTTGATACCTTCCTTGGCCTCGTCCTAATCCACAATTTCGTATGTGTGTTTTATACACATGATTATGGCTGGATTTTATTATCCAGCTGTTTACCTGAGAAAGTGCAGTGATCAGGCACCTGTAAACAGGAATGAGAGGGACATTTGTAGAAATTGTGCCTGATTGCTGTTAACTTCACAGCTCTTCCAAATCTTCTTTGACTTTTGCCTGTAAAGAAAGAAAATAATTTCCTTTTAAGAAAATCTATTCTGTTGCAGACTTCACAGTAAAAAAGGCATAAACTACAGTGGCATCTATTAATACTATTGTAGGTAATTAAAAAACTTACAGCTCAGAAGACATTTGAACCTTTTAAACTCTTTGACATTAATGTCATTCCCATGACCATACCCCCAGTAAGTTTGGAAGGAGCCATTTCTCTTATCTTCATGTATCATGCAGCATTTCAAAAGAGCAACAAGGCACTCAAAAATAAAACATCACAGGGAGATAATTTGAGTTCTTGTGTGATTATAGTCACTGGCTTAGTGCCAGCTAACACCACCTGAGGTGTAGTGTAATTGCCCAAAACTTCAGTGCTTGTCATGTTTTATTTGTTAAGGGTCTGTCAACATTATCACTACAAATTCTAACTAGCAATGATAGAAAAGTGATACTCATTTCAGAATGTATGAATTCATGCAGGTAGATACATTTTGTGTATATGTATACATATGTAGCTACAGACATAAGGTGTGTATGAGATATATAGAATGTATTTGCATATATTTAGAGTTCATTTATTTATGTAATGAATTTATTGCTGTATAGTAGTCATATACCATATGTAAACTATATTGTAAATCTATTGAATATATATAAAGGTATAAAAAGAGTTTTCATATAATATTCTATATTACCTATAATAATCTATATTATCTCTTCGGTTAATGCTATAAATACATACATGTGTATTTATATCTGTCTATTAATTGCAGAGTGTTTGTACTTATTTATAAGTACATTTAGATTCCATAGTGAGATATTTTGTGAATTAATGTGTTGAATGTTATTGAAACATAACCTTCAGCACTCAAATATTTTTTTACTAAAATTTTACAGTGGATGACCTGATAGTGAAATGCCTAATAAATTTTTAAATAAATAATGCCTAAACAATGCCAATACAGTACTTAACACCTGATAAATGAAAAAAAATTAAATAAATATTTATAGATTTCTTCCTCTTCAATAGCATAGCGTATTCCCAACCATCACATTAACAAGGGAGGAGTAACAGATAAACTGTAAACAGAAAAAATAAGGGTGGATTGTAGAACAATAAGGAATCAAAGAATAGTGGAGCCAGAGAAAGAAAAGTGTGTTTTAGAGTTGAGACTGCAACTATGAGGTTTGAAAAATATTTAGAGGAACTTGTGTGAGGCAGGGATCAAAGTTTCTTACTTCACAGGAGTTGAGATGAGGATATCTTAATCAATCTTAATGAGTATTTACTAGAAAACAGTGATGTTGAGCACGCTAAGAGATTACAGAGCATTCCATGAACCAGGTCATCTACACCACTGCACTCAATTTTTATGACACAAAACTCAACGCCCTCATCCCCTTTGTGTCAGCTGAGAACTGAAAAATACCCTTCTCAATAGAAAACCCAGTCCATCTTAAATTCTAGAGTGAGTTACATTGGAATGAAGCTATCTAAAGATTTACAGAAAGTCCCATGTGTTCACAAATAACCCTTGCATTCAGTGGGGAGGAGTGAGGGGAGTGGTGTATTTGTGTGCATGCACTGTCTATATTTTCAGTGAGAATACTGAGTCACAGACATTCTTGGATATAGTGTAATATCAGTTTCTCCACCTGGGACCCAGACTCTGGGAGTGCTGCCCCAGTTACTCTGCTGCAGCTGCATTATCATGACCCATCAGGATAACGGAATGGAAAAAGAAGTAGCAATGTCTTTTCACATCCAAATTATAAAGTAGAGGTATTACAATTTTCAGTTCAGGGTGTTGTACTCTAATATCTATACTAACGGGCCTTTGAAAGGCAAAAAAAGAAGGGTTCATGTTGCCCTTTAAAGCCTGTATTACTGAGTGATGAATGAATGAGTGGATCTAAGTCTCATTTATTAAGAACATCTATAGGTGATAGACATTCACACATTGCTGAATTGGTTTGCATGAACTTATCAAAGATGAGCCCAGGATCCAGATTAAGGAAGTTATAACAGTTTAGACATAATTCAAATTCACAGATCCAAGGATACAGAGAAGTCCTCATGTTGGATATCCATAAGCCATTTAGAAATGGCTGATTTAATTTTTAGAATCTCTGTTCTCTGACATAAGAGATGAACTTGAGCAATAAAAACAACACTGCCTTGAGACTACATGGCGAGCTTGCCCTTTTCATGTATCACCTCAGAAACATTTCTCTGAATGCCACAGCAGCCCCACAAGTGTCACTGTTGATATCCAGAGGCAGGATAGTTCAGATGACAGTGAATAAACTCGATTACAGATGTTGTTGTCAGTCTGTGCTTTTCTTACCCACACTCAGTAATGTAGAATACTGTGAGTGGACCAACTCAGTTAATATGTACTCAGAAGGTGAATTATTTGTTATAAGAACCCTTGGTGAGCAGCATAACAAACATCCCACCGTAGTATTTTTCCATGCATTTCTCTGTTGGCTAAAACATTCCATCTTTCTTCTCAAGACAGAAGAAAATCCAGAAAGTGGACTTTTTCTCTTAAAGGTATCCATTTCGTGGATTCCTTTTTTCTTCCTAAATCGAGTCTGAAATTTTTTCAGGCTGGAAATACCTTGAGGTAATGCATGATGGATGTGTGAAGCAGAGAATATGAATAAAGAAACACCAATGGTTATGAATAAAGGAGTCTGAGAGGCAAAGGATGGTTTCCATTCAGTGTGAATGGGCATGAGTGAAGCTGTGTAAATGGGAGTCAATACGGCTATCAACATAAGACCAGGAATGTGCATGGAAGAGTGTGACAAGGTATTTGCAAGCACATCAGATTACAGATTGCAAGGAGAAAGGAATTTTAATTTTTGTGGCATGAAAAGCTAACACATCCCACTCCTTCAGAACAGAAAACTCCACTTTATGAATGAACTCTTTAACCCAAGGGAGAAGTATATAGGAAAAATGAAGAATACTTGTAAGTATGTGCTTGAAACAAATGCTTGTTTCAAACATAGCAGGTGAATATTAGGTAGATTTTTGTAAAACCTAACTGAATGTGAACAATGATTGCATGTGGACAATAAAACCTATGAAACATAAGTAAATTATATGGATAAAATTTTAATCTGTTTTTTTAAATAGCAATAAAAACAGAAGGGGCAACAAGCATGTTAGGAAAAATGTAATTTTTCCTAACAGATTTTTGCTCTGTTGAAGAGTTTAATATCAATTTCCAATACTCAGTGTAATTTTAATGAATCTTCATTTTATCTCAACAGAATGAGACATTCTAGGTGTCCAGGACCCTAGGACTCTATTCCTTATTAAACTGGTAGTGTTTGGAGATGCCTTTGACAAAGAACTGAAATTGTGAAGCTTGCTTGCCCCAGAGAGCTAAGGGGCTCCTCACTTTTATCCAACATGCACACCTTGATATTTAGGTAGAGTGGCATCAAACAAAGCTGTGGCCTTTAGGCTTTTAAGGGGAGAAGATTATTTTTAAATAAACACACCAACAGTGTTTGTGAAGATGCTTCTGATACTGTACATGCATTCTTATTCATAAATATGGAGTTCCTTGCACTTCTGGAGGTTAAATAAACAGGTTGGTTTTTACTTCTGGGCTTTTGCTAATAACTCATAGGTGACTCCATACAGACTTAGGACCAGAAAAAGTATTATGTGGAATCTTGTAAGGTTAATATTATTACTTTATTATCAAGGACACCAGAGTATAAAATTTCTTCAATATCAATAATACACCTAGCAACTTCAGGGTCTTAAAATGTCAGGCATACATAAGGACAATTTTACTTTAATTTATGCATTTATTTTATTTAATTCATTCTATTTTAATGTTAAGTTTTGTTTTGATTTATTTTGTTCTGTTTTGATTTTTTTTATTTTTAGCCACTACAGGGAGCAGACCTGAAAGGGGAAAAACCCCTACAGGAGTTCATGTAGATATATGTCTAATTTTATGCATGGCTACATACATGCACAGAGACACACATCCATACATATATATATATATATATATTCAAGTATAAAATTGTTCTATGATAAATTATTTTAGCAGTTAACAATTACAGGATACAATTGATATCCTGCACTTCTGTTTATTAGGCTGCGTTAGGAGTTCTGTTTCCATCCATGTGCATCTTATGCTGAATTTCTCCATCTTCTCCAAGTACACACAGCTTTGAACAAAAATTGGTTTTAACTCCATTACTGCCTCTATTTGAAGCAGAAATAGAATTTAAGGGAACATGATATATTTTAATCACATTTTGATTATTATGAATTATGGGACCTTCCATCCATGTTTGGGGAAGCGTGAGTAAAATGAGGTTGCTTTTCTTGCCTCTAAAAAGATTGTTAGTACAGTCACCTTCCTATGTAATGTATTTCTGAAGAGCAGCCTGCCTTATTCACAAAGATAGAAAACCTAGAAAAATAAATTAAGATTTAGATTTTTAACTTGAGCTCAATTTGAAAAACTTGATGCCAGCTGAACTTATATTTGATATTCACATTACTTTCAAGGCACAAAGAAATTGGAGCCACAGCATCAATAACACAAAGCTAATGTATATGTCAGCTTCAATATTATACCTGTATTATTGGAATTCTTGGTTCAATAAAATCTCTATGTTTAACCATGGTATAAGCCTTAATACGAAATCTAACTTTTCACAAAATATTTGAAGACTGGTACATCATTTATCTTAATCACCTAGACGGGCTCTGGCTATAGATTGAAATTAAGTCTTCTGAAGCAAGGAGGGGCTCCTCTAGAGATGTCATTTTTTTGCTATGAGTAATCCCCACTGTTTGTGTCCCTGATCCCTGAACTGACATAAAAACCTGCTTGACATGGAAGATGAGTTTCCCCTGTGTGTCCTGTATTCCTCCTCTAAAACTTACAGATGGTTATGCTTCTAATGCTAAATAGATTAATGTTAATGTTAAACATTGGTGCTCAGCAAGAAAAAAAACCTGGTAATGCAGTATCTTCCCTACCACAGTAACTGGTGAAAATGTAGAGATATAGGTATTTACAATTTTACTATCCCTTGCTGAAAAAGGAGAAATGCTCTTTTATCAAGTATTTCATTTGCAAATGTATATCATTACTCAGTGTAAATTTTTCAGAGTGTGTACTCTAGGTATTTGGGACAGAAACCCTTCCTTCCTTCCTTCCTTCCTTCCTTCCTTCCTTCCTTCCTTCCTTCCTTCCTTCCTTTCCTTCCTTCCTTCCTTCCTTCCTTCTTCTTCCTTCCTTCCTCCTTCCTTCCTTCCTTCCTTCCTTCTTCCTTCCTTCCTTCCTTCCTTCCTTCCTTTCCTCCTTCCTTTCCTTCCTTCCTTCCTTCCTTCCTTCCTTCCTTCCCTCCTTCCTTCCCTCCTTCCTTCCCTCCTTCCTTCCCTCCTTCCTTCCCTCCTTCCTTCCCTCCTTCCCTCCCTTGTAGGTCTTCAACTTAAAAACCAAGATGAATTCTCTTTCACTCCAAAAAGGGCCAAAATCTGTTCAGATATGATATTCTGGGTGCTCAGATAATTGCAAGCAATTCCAGCAAAAATAAAACTGAGGCAATGTTATGGTTACAAATCAAGAGGGCTCGAGTTTCAGTGGTGAATATGTTGTGAGCATGGTGGGGTTGGGGAGAGGCAGTTTCCAGAAGGAAATATGGAGGTGCTGGAAGTGGGACTTTAAGCAGAACTTTTTATTTTGCCCCATTCATGGAAGGAGAGTGGTGTTGTGCTCTTTTCAAAACAGGAAGTGGAGGGCTCCCTTTGTCTCTCATCCAGTTCCAAGAGGGTCTCCTTGAAAGTCCCCAAGGGAGGTCTTGAGCAGTCTTAACCTTTTCCCCACTGAATTTTTTTGTTTTTTGTTTTTTTTTTGGTTTTTTTTTGTTTTTTTTTTTTTTCCCCACATTAAAACCATTACAGGTAGGTACTATGACTTTAACATCAATAAACCTCCAATCTGAGTGCATATGTTGGTTCAGAGATTTCACTTTTACTGTCAATGTTATAAAGGTTAACTTAGAATATCTTCCAGATTTGTGTCAGATGAACTGATGGTATATGCAGTGGATACAGAATGTGCAGGAATTAAATAATTTGAAGGGGATGATTCTTTCTGTTGAATTCTGAGATTTTCCTGGGTTTCAGATCATAGATATTTGTTATTTAACTTCTTACCAACAACTTTGACACAATTAAGAGGTTCTTAAAGTAAAAAAGACTTGTTTGTTTTGGGATTTTTATGGAGGTTTGGGGTGGAACTCATGTACAAAGTTTCAAAAACACAATCTCACAAGTAGCCCATTTCCTTTCTGAACTTCTCTTTGCAGTCAAAGGCATTTTTTCATTTTATTTGCTGGTTACAAGATGCAAAATAAGTTACAATATACAAAGATGCATGTGTCTGTCCATCTTTGTATAAAACAGTGACTATCAATAATAATTTGCTTGCTTTTTTTTCTTTCTTATTGTGGTTTATGTCCTTCCCTTTTGACACCATAATGCTTCCATAGCAATGTCACATGCAGTTTAATTTTTCTTCTTTGTATTTTAATTGCTATAACCAGTTCAAATACTTCCTCATTTAAATGTATTTCCCTCTGTGCAAGCACAGGCATATGTATCTACAGAAAATAGTTTTTCCAAATGTAATTCAAGTCACCAGGGTGAAATATCTAATACTAACTGTAACTGCTGAAGTGAAAAAAAAGCCAGAGCCTTACCTTGTCACAACAGATATAAAGCAGGGTGGGAAGCACTACACAGTAGCCTTTGCATTTTCCAGAATAAAATAAATGAGAAACTTCTGGATGTGTAAATTTCAGATTTATTTGAATTTTTTTGAGGTCCTGATAGTGTTCACCAAGGAAATAGCTGAGCAGATGAACAACTTCAATGTCTATTCTCATTTCAGTTCACCTCCGAGGTAAAAAATTATGTTAATTCTGTGGGCAGGGAATTGTCTCAATTTAGGAGGCATTTCTCATATGTGAACTTAATTAGATTGCATGCTAGTAGAAAACATCCCATCTTAAAATGGGCATCAATACTTCACTGGGTTTCTCAGTCATGATTTCAGTACAGTGTCTACTTGTACAAAGATTTAATAATAAACACTTTATTTTTGAAACATGAAGGTGCAATTCCTACTGACAGGATGGCTCAATTCAGCTCCAGGGTTCAGTTACTCCAGAGAAAGCTCTGATATTCCCTAATGCTGGACAAATGCTTTTATTTTTTGGGTTCAAAAACTGTTGCTTATTTTAACTAACCCTTGCAGAGGTTGGCTCACATATCTGACTATGAGCTGCATTATCCTCCCTTTTATAAAAGGTACTCAAAGGTTGTCAAAATGTTCTTTGTGTAAATAAATTTGTGCATTAAGTAGGTGGACTCCATGGATTTTCCAGCTTACCAAACCCTAGTGTGAGCTAATATATCCACACAGAAAAATTCAGTCCAAAAGGGGAGCTGAAGGTCTGTTCTGATAATCACCATGGAATTACCATGTTACCACCAATTGACATTTCTGCATATCTATTTGCAGTAAACCAGTGCTATTGTAGGCTTGTTTCATGTCCCAGCACTACAGAAATTAGCTTCTGTTTGCTGGTACTTTGTTTGGCTTTTTGTTTGGTTTTGGGTTTTTTTGTTTTCTGGGTTTTTTTTTTCAAATTGGTAATTAGAAACATCAAGAATAGAACTGAGACAGCTCTCTGTTTTAATGTGACAAAAATTTCTTAAACTATTGCTACTGAACATCATCATTCAACATGGTGACTTTATTATTTGTTTTTACACTTATCTGTCTTTTTGCAGGTAGCAGGCTGCTTTTTATAAATGTTTTAATTTTCATAATTATTCAAGTGTCAATTTTCCTAGTTATTCAAGTAGCAACTGGGCTCATGATTCAACCATTCAGCAATGCCCTTCTATTATTTGACAACTGTACTGCAGTTTGTATTTTCTGTCACATTCAGACAAAAAACATATTTCAGCCAGTAAGTGATTCAAATCCTGTGGAAAATAATGACTCTTTTAAATTCTGGGCTCTGGTTCATATTAAACAAGCATATTAACTCTAGATTTTAGACTAGCAAATATGAAAAGAAGAACTGGTTTGATTGCTGCCTTATAGACTTAACTATAATTTCATTCTTCTAAATGAAAAAAGAGTAGGAAGAGGGTAAAAAAAAGAGAAGGAGAGAGCTACTTGTATTCATAAATGTTTGTCTGTAAGTGTTGGCATGCAAACACCTCTGTTGGCATGATAAACATTCACATGTACACAGTTGTCACATGAACATTTATCATAAAAAAATCAAAAGTGCATGGAAAAGCAAAGGGGCTCTGCTACCAGCATGGATGGATCACTGTGCTGGATTCAGCAATCATGTTTGGGAATACATCATTCTACTTACTGCCCAGTAGCAACCAAAAGTGACATAAATCTTTTCTAAGTATACCTGCCTTGCAATATACCTGGGGAGAAATCTTCTTCCAGATTGCCACATAACATTGAAAAAAATGAGAAAAATAAATCCAAACACTTTTTAAAAATCATTATTTCTTTTCTTTTTTTTTTTTTTTTTTTTTTTAAAGAGGGAGAGAGAGGGAACAAAGCAATTTTAATGGGCTCTTTTTATATTCTTATTTTGAATAAAAGGTCAAGTACCAGCTACTGAATTACTCATGGAAATCTTATCCCTTAATTTTTCTTGAGATTACAGTCATGGCTTTCAGAACCATGCAGTTCCACATTATGTTTCAAGCTATTATTATAACTGTGTAAAATTGCACTTTTTTCTCAGAAAAACGTTACTGACTTGGATGTGGCTCTTAGCTGTGGAACTTAGCCCTGCATGGAGGACTGGAAGAAACTAGATGGGCACAGTTGTGACACAAGCAGTTGGGATAAATTCAGAGTATTCAGCTGTGTTTGTTTTTATTTAAGGCTACACAAGGTAGAAAAAACTCTGCATGTTATTTAATGTTCATACAATCCCTGTGATTACAAAACCCTGACACTCCTAGAAAATAATTGCTAGAATCTCTTCAAATAATATTTCTTATGAAATACAGTAAAATTATTAGTCTCAGGTCAAAAATTAATTGCAAAATCTGGATAATGTCACCTAAATCTAACTGAATATTTTAGAGGGTTTTCTTAATGCAAACTGACAAGCAAGAACCAGAAAATTAATACATTGATTTTAGAACTTCACCAAAAGCTTAACATAATGTAATACTACAGTAGGTATCACCAGGTGGCACTGTTATAAATATATTGATTTATCTTGTGAATTGATAACAAGTGGGTGACTATGATAACAATTCTGTTGTTTTAAGGGGGATTTTCCCCCCTCTTAATGATTTGCTCACTGTTTTTCTTTATTTTATTTGGTTTGTGCCTTGGAAGTGTGTTTGTGTATACCTATCTGTGTGGTTTCCTTCCTCAATATCATTTTTTTTTTCCTTACATGGTGTGCTGCAGTACTGGAATACTGGGAGAAAAACATCAGCAAGAAATCCAACACAATTTTACAGGTTTATTTCACAGACACGTTCTTACATTTATTTATGGATTTTTCTTGCTTATGCCAATCCTGTTGACTATAGACTAAGGAAACTTCAGCTCCGTGTAGCACCAGTTGATGTAGATTTGCTCTGCCAAATCATCCCTAATCTGAAGCAGGTTAATTTCCAGGAGGTGCTTATGTCTGCTTTAAGTATTAGAGATGTGGTTATCCTTTCAGGTGTGGCCTGTAGGCAAGCAGGATTAGCTCTTTACACTGATATGGTCTCTCAAGATGTACTTAGGTATAATCCCCAGCAAGCATGCTCTGTGCCTCCTGTCTGATAGCAGCTCAAGGGCTGCCTGGTTGGCCCAGGAGCCTTTCTTACTACCCTAAAATGGAGTTTGATTTAGACTTTATATTAATGATACTGATGTCCGTGCTCCAGAGAGACAGGCCACTGAGGGAGTGACCACGAGCAGGTCAGAGAACAGCTCTGTTTTGTTTTTACTAAGACAGTAATTGCATTAGTGCAAGCAAGAAATGGAGCAAGTAATGTAGAAAGCAGGGCAGCGAAAAAGTACAGAGTGACAGGAGCAACAAATTTCCTCCCCTTCCACACACCCTCATTGAACAGGAAAAGAACTGAAAGGAGATGCATAAAAGCCCAAGCAATGTAGGAATCTATAAATAGGATAGACTTTGAAAACAGACATTTTTGCTGAACTCACAAGGTGCTGATAAAATTCTGGGATTTAGATTACATTATCCATGAAATACACTGAAAATACTCCCAATCCAGAGAAGGCTTTAGGAATGCTTTGGAAATATGGTCATCCATGAAAAAATAAAAATACAAACAAGGAAACAAACCCAAAATGTTGAATGATATCAGTTCTGGTCTCACCAGTACCAAGAAGAATATCAGATGGAAAAAACCTGCAACAAAATTATAGCAAAAAGCATGAAGCTGATAGTCAGGAAATACTGAGTGACATGCTTAGAGATAAAACTCGGTGTAGCAGATAAATCCTATAGGTAAAGGTGTCTGAGGGAGGCTGATTGAGGAGCACAGAAAGAGATAATCTGCAAAGCTGCAGCATCACACAAGCAGGGTTTGGTGCAGCCCTGAATTGAGGAATCAGCAGTGGCTCCCACACCAACCATCCCAAAAAAACCATGCAGGAGGATTTGAGCCAGAGTAGAAACCCATCCACACCTCACGCTGGGCTAGTGATGCTTCCACCAGCCTGTGCCATTCTTCTGTCATGTGTACAGCAAATGTAAGTGCTATTATTGCTTTTCAAAACAACAAACTTATTCTGGGAAAAAAAAATAGCCAAACCAAACCACAAATCCCTAGCTGAACTCTTATATGAATAAACTCTTCTTGTGGGTGTAATACAGGAAAATAGGACAATGTCTACAGCACATGCAGAATCTGCTCAGAGGGTTTGAGCTAAGCACAGGAGCTGAGGTTCATCTTTCAAAAGAGACACAATATCCCAGTCCAGATAAACAAATGGAATGATCTACGTGTGCTGTGATGCTATTATGGGAAACACTGAGAAATCACCTTAAGATGGCAACAGCTGCAGAAAAGCTGGTCTTTGACTATTTGCCATGGCAGTCCCATGGCCAGTGTAACTCAAACACAGTCAAAGATTTAATGCAAAGCAGATATCACAATGCATGAAGCCGTGCTGAATACTGATCACAAACACCCTGAAGTCTTCAAGGAGTTAGCAGAATCCCCTAAGATGTACTCATATTTTATCTGCACACATTGTTCATTCCTGTCATGCACAGCTGTAAAATTTACAATTGTGGTGACAGAAAGCAGCAAAGGAAACAAGGGAATGCAGGCAAAACAAATGTAATAACTCTGTGGACTAACACCATGACAACAGCCAAAAAGAGAAATGGTGGAATTTGGATGTACCCAAATTGCAATAACTGCAGAAAGGCTAAGCTGTGAGAGCAAATGGTCAAAACCAACTGGCCTGCTGAAATTCCAGTAGGAAGGATGGAGAGGTCAGATTAGATGAAGAAATATTAACTTTGAGCTTTTGACTCACCCTGGGGCAAGAACAAGTTTTGTGGCCTAACTTATGGAATAAGGTCAGCTAGCAAAGTGTTACAGCAAAAAGAACAAAGACTACTTTGGACACCTTAGAGCCAACCAGAAAATAACTGATGACATAGTAATAAAAACATCAGTTCTGGTGAGACACTTAGCAGTGCTGAAGACAAGAAAGGAATTTTACACTGAAAGATCACAATTTAAGCAGATTATGTATGTGGTGATTTCAATCCTTCCCCTGCACTGTGTGGTTTGCATTTAGCTGCAGAGTTTTAAAGGGTCAAGTGTCTCTAGATCTTCTTCCTCGTACAACTTCTCCATGAAATTTTTACATGGAAATATGCTTTATTGAGAGTTATTTAGGTGTTTAACACAGAAACAAGTGAGCATTAAGGATTTATCAGCCAGAAATCAGAATTTCTTTGCTGAGTTTCTCAGAGATGCTGTTTGGGAGGTAGTTTTTTTGCAGGTCTTTAAAAGAAGAAAGGCAATATTATATTGTTACAGACTCCTGTGCAAAATTTGCCACATCTAGTTATCAATACAGTGATAAGTCTCTCAAAAGAAGCACAATGTGTCTCATACTTTGTAAGGGATAACTTCAAAAGCTTTTGATTTTCTTCTCAGTTTCTAAGGCAGTTTAAATGGTTTAAACTTTATATTCTCATCCATTCCATGTTCCTTTTCATTCCCCATCCAACTTGACCATGAACACTCCCAATGATAGGACAACCACAATTTCTCTGGGCAATCTGTTTGTTTTACCTATCTCACAAAAGTACATTTCTTCCTTATGTCCAGTCTAAACCCAACCCCTTTCAGTTTAAAACCATTGTCCCTTGACCTAGCACTGGAGACCCTGGTAAAATGTCTCTGTTTTTCTCATAAACAATATTTGTTATATGGAGGGTCTTTTTGGAAAAACAAACTTCTTCCTAGTTATGTCTAGAATTCTGTATTGGTAAAAGGTCTTCAGCACGGAGAAGTAAAAGGAGCAGATGTTAGTGTCTCAGGCAAAGGCACTGTGTGAGCCCCAGAAACTTCTTTACATTCCTGTGCCTCCTCCTGTCCCCACAAGATTTTGCAATTAGTTTACTTCCCAATCTTGTTTCATGGTTCTTCTCATCACCTTGGTGGTATTGTGACATTTAAGAAGCAGTTAAGAAGATGTAACAAAACAAAACAAAACAAACTAAAACAAAACAAAGTAAAACAAAAGCAAACGAAGAACAAAATAAACAAACCCCCAAATGAACCAATCAACCTAGGAAAAAAAATTTAAAAAGCAAAACAAAACCAAACCAACCAAACCAAAAAACTCAGAAAATTTTACCTGTACCTTCATTTGTTCACCAGGGGAAGTTGCCTGGGGAAATGACAAGGATACTGTGCTGCAGCAGCTCCAGCAAATGTGAATCCTGGCTTCTGAGCCAGATGTCACAAACATTTAAACAGCTGCCAGAGCCTTCTCAACCTGTCATCAGGCCTGACCTTAAACCCAGTTTAGTTTTTAAATGTTAGAGGGGGAAAAAAGGTGGAAAAAAATTTAAAAGCCCCAACAGTGTAAAGTTACACAGCTGCCTGAAATATTAAATTAAAAGACTGAACATCTGTTCACTTGCTTTTCAAAATTTAATGGTTTGGAGAGATATTCTGTTGTCTTAGATCCTTAAGAACATCTGAGACCCACGCAGCTTCAGCACCTGTGAAAAATCTTCTCTCAAAACATATAGACTCTTCAAAGATTATTACTTCTGCTCTTTGCCAAACATATGTTGCCCAACACCACAACAAATTATTAATAATATTTAGGTCATACTTGACTTTAGCACAGTGAATTTCCTGAGCGAACACCAAAACACTGTTTAAGCATCAACAAGCTTTTACTGCACAGAGTCAGAAATGACCACGAAATGGACCAAAGAAACTCCTGAAGAATTGGTTACAAGGAAATAAACAAAATATTAGAGTGAGGTGGGTTTGCATTTGTTTTAGGTTGGATTTTTTTTTTCATTTGTTTTAGTTTGGCTTTTTTTTAGCTACCCTTTCCTCTTAATTTAAAAATTTAAACTAATTATTTCCTGCCAAGATCAAGCATAGTGTATAATGAACTTGTTAGCTTCCTGCCACAGGATATTATTGACACAGCTAAGGGAATTACGAGTGGCTAGGGGAGGGAAGTATTAAGTGTTTATATGAATAAGTACAGCTTCTGCAGTTAAACTGTGTTGTTTATGGGCAGCCAAGCCCTCTGTTACAAAGCATAGGATGTAAAACAGAGAGGAGAAAATCTGTACTCTAAACATCACTGTAGTTTTAGAGCTAGATGCTTCGGCTGTGCCTTTGGGACCAAATATAAAGCGCAAAGATATAGTTGGCATATTTTTGCAAAAACCAGACTTCAAGAGAAGGAAAAAAGAGAAAAGAAAAAAAAAAACCTGGTCAGCAAGATTTCTGTTTGTATTTCTAATGTGCTTCCACTGGAAGTATTTTTTATCACTCCACAGGCTTTCCTTTGGTTCTCACAATTCACTGCCTCGATGGTCTGAAATTTCAGCTTTAGTTCCACATCTGGAATATTAGGGTTTTGTTTAAAGATGATCTGAATGCTTGTGATATCTCTTTCCACATGTAACTTTAAAAAGATGATGCCTAAAGATATGCTGGTTATAAGTGAAGCTAGGCTGGCTTTCTTGCCACTCATGCATTGCAATATGGTTTTAATGTTTTATAAGATGATGATTTAAATGAAAAAATGCACACCGGTAAAAGTAAACAGGTACAATTATTAATAATGGCAATGATAATAACAGCATTAATAATGCAAATCCCACAGAAGTCTCTTCAAATTCTGTAAAAGATATAATGCAATCTCTAAGACCCCCTAGAACTATTAATAAATCTTCATTAAAAATTAAAACAATAGAATCAAAGCAAAAGATTGGAGAAGTAAAAAGCTATTGCACTTTATAAAAGCCATTTCATCAGATCAAAGGGGAAGCATTTTCAAAACAAATACAAACAGTGAAGAAAATTCAGGATTTGGGGACAGGGAGGTGTGAAAAATGGAAGAAACTATACGAAGGAAAACACAGTAGAAAATATTACACACTGCTAGGAATTCATTGTTTCCCACTGAAGGAAGTAAACTAATTTCTGGCAATTTATACAAAGGAAATAGCATCATCAGGTGCTGTTTAATGAAAGGAAAGCTAAATCATGAGTAGAAGATTCTGTCACCTTACATTAATTTTGAATGGTGGTGTCTTGCATGCTCTCATACTGTCACACACACACTTACCATGCAGAGAATACTCCTATAGAATGAATATCTCTTTAAACACTCATTTCCCACTTTAAACTAATTCAAAACCAAAAAAATCAAAACATATGGCTTAATAATAGAGCATTAGGTACGCACTGTGATAATAATCCAACAAAGATAAGAAGAAAATTGATTTAAGAAGACATCCTTTAGGAAAGTAACCCATCGCTGCCTGGAAGCCGAGGCTTAGGTGCAGTAAATTTCAGATATAAAGAATATTTTGGCCTCAGACATGTACATGGGTACATTACTAGATACAGGGTGTCCTAATTACAGATATGGGCTGTATAATGACCATTTATTGAGCTGTGCAGTTTTAGATGCCATTCCACATTTAGCGTTTTTGACGGAAGACCTATGTGATAGTCACCCCAACACCGACACCCTTAAGTCATATTTCTTCCCTTGTCACAAAGTATTTATTTTTAGCAGCAGCTTGTCATTCAAGTATATTTTTAAAAAATGGAGAAATGGGCAGCAGCAGAATCTCTGTGTGAAGCATGAAGATGTTTCTCAATTTAGTGCCACTATTTTATTGTTATACATTCCAAAAAACTCAAATATCTGTTCAAAGACTCCAGGTATCAGAAGGGAGAGAGGGGATGGAAGGCATAGGTGATAAAGAATTTTTCACTTAGTCTCACAAAATATCCTGTTAATAATCTAGCTCTCATCCCAACCAGACACAGCACATTTCGTAGTTGTCTTTCTCCCTGGCAGCTCTAACAAAATTTGGCTGAAATAGGTTGAAACATGGTGGACAGGACACAGGAAATATTGAACTTGGAAGGCTGAAATAATAAAGCAAAAACCATGTTAAATTCATTCCTCCTCTGATTTGTATAAACACTGGGGGAGGAAACAAAAGTTGCTATAGTAAAAATAGCATTTGTTAATTCATATTGTAGTAAAAAAAACTTTATATATATGTGTAGGTGTGTGTGCATGTGTACAAGTATATATTATATAAAATCTACCTATCTGTGAGGGGCAGTTAAAGTCTGTTATTCTCCAGAAAAAATACCCATAATGATTCTCAGCACTCAGTACCTCAGCATCTTGGTAATAAGTTACTGACAGATTCTCATGTCATGCAACCTTTTCCTTATCATGTTTGGCAAAAAAGATTTCTCAAGTTTAAGATGAAAATTTATTTTCCGATGGGAACTAGGACAAGTGAGAATACAAGACAGTCCTGGGTTGATGATAAAGCCAAAGTTCTTTCTGATTTGCTGCTAACCATGCTGTAATGTAACCTGCATGTCTACATTTCCTCCACACAGAGACTCAAACCCATCATACATTCAGCTTGGCTCTCTCCTGTAATTAGGCAGGAGCACACCTACTGTACACCTTTACTTGTGTTCTCGTGCTGCAGGAATGTGGCTTGGGGTTTTCCTGTGGTCAGATATCCCCATGGTTCACTTCCACCTGCATTTATGTCTATGGACCAACCTCTGTCAGATCTTCAGGCATATCTGAAAGGAAAATTAGCAGTGTGAGTCAGAACTCTGCCTTCAGTATCACAGAGGCATTTCTTTGTATATTTCATGTACAGCATCTTCATTTTCTGAAGCAAAAAATTTTGTTTTAACAACATCACACATTTCTTTTAGCTGATGCTAAGGGCTTGTCTGAATAGGAATGCACTCTCTAGAAGTAATACACTTACTGCAAACATGTAAGGTCAGCGAGCACATACCAAAATGTGATTTCATGATTTATTATGCACTGTAACTACTGTTATATTCCATGAAAAAAAGAGTCAATTAACTTTATCTGTTTAAGTATACTCTCTGCATAGAGTGGCTTTGTTGTGCACATTGATTATGTGAAACCTTGTCATATATTGCAAGTGATGATCTATTTTTTTTAAAGCTTTAATCTTTCTTCATTAGGGGGTGCTTGACTTGATCGATCATGTAGTGATCTAAGCCAAAACCTGCTGGTTTTAATCCTTGTGACAAACTGCTGCCCAGTTCTGCCAGCCAAAGTTGGAAAATGCCATATTGCTAAATAGAGAGACATCTGACGAGGACAAGAACATGGAACAGGAGTCTGTGAGTTTCTGCTTCTGCTGTGCCTGAGCTGTGGCTGCTGCCTTGCCTGGGAGCCTGAAAACCAGGCACGTCTCTGCCTCTTCTCACCTGAAAGCCCCAGTCTGAGGCTGAGGAAGGAGACCCATGGAGAGACCCATGGTGGTAGCTGGCGGCCTTCAAAGCAGAGACCAGGATGGGCTGTTGAGGGAGATACAGAAATGCAGATTTCTTCTACCCCCAGAGCAAGGGTTTGGATGAAAGCGCTTGCATACTTTCATCCACCCCCAAACTGTCGCACTCCATAAAAAAGAGTTATGGAGGAGTGAATGGGAATGAGGTATGAAATTCACTCCTCTTTTGCAGTTCTGAGTTTGACATGATAAATTCTGATAGTTCTAACCCAGGATGCCTGCCTACTTCAGCACCTTGTGTAGGAGCTGCAGGTATCTAATTCAGTGGCAGCTGATGCTATGGTGATGGAAGGCACAATGTGCTGCTGGGCTTTTTTTTGGGGGGGTGGGGGGGATTAGTTGGTAGACTGCCTGTTTCTAAACCACCAAGTTACAAGAACACCCCAATTAAGAAATTCTGGTCACCCTTCCTTTACAGGTAATTTCCCCTGACTTGGCTGTCCCATCTGACATCCACCAAATATGCCCTGCCACTGTTTTCTTTCCACAGAAAATCCCAAAGCATCCTAAATCCATATCCTGACATATAACAGGACACCATTATTTGTTGAGCACAACTCCCTAACAGTACAGTACAAGAGACATTAACAATGCTGTAAAACTCAGATAATTTGTTTAGTAAATCTGTTTTGGGAAAGGTTACAGAGTGTACTGCTTTTACCATTACAGGTGATGCATGGCTGCTATACATTTGGCATTTTGCATTGTATTTTCATAGATCCTAAGAGGTCTTTTTGTCATACAATTATCTAAAAACCTGTTCCCTTAGGAGACATGAAAATGAACAGCCTCACTGTTCATGTGCTTCGATTTGCTCACGTAGAGTATTGATCCTCATGAGGTTTTTCTTGTTCTACATCCTGCTAGAAGGGCTCATATATACATACACCTGTGTGAAAACATGATCTTTTCCCATTGTGGTAGTTTGAAAGCAAATCAGTGAGAGACTCAAAGTCAGAACTACAATTTAACAGAAAAACTAAAATAAATGCAGTAGTACAAAAACAGTGACAGAGTCAGAATACAACCTGACACCCTGTCGGTCAGGGTGTTGGTAGTAGTCCACTTAGAAGGTGGCTGCAGTCCTCTGGGAGTGGTAGATGAGGTTCTGTTGAAGCAGTGATCCTGTGAAAGGTGTAGTTCTCTGAAGGTCCAGTGGTGGTGTAGAAGGGTCTGGTCTTCCTCTGGAAATCCAGTGGAAAAGCTGACTTGAGATGTTTCAATTTCCAGATTATATCCAGATAGGAATGCTTGGTTCCTCCTCCTCACAATGGGATGATGTAGTTTTATCAGTGGGACTCAATGGCCATTAACAGAAGATATCCCCTGGAGTTACCAGGGATGAGTAAGGAAGAGTACCCCACCTGGTTTAACAGCTTATGAAGATGGTGATAGAGCACATACTATTGTAACCTAAGACACCCACCTTACAAAGGTAATGAGGAGGATTGCAAATGACTTTATTTCAGTTTATTCTGCAATGTAAACTTTTGTGAATGCATTTGTATATCCAGTCTTTCCCAATGAATCACAAAGTTGTAAGGGTTTCACAGCTACCATTCAGATTTTATTTGTGCCTTTCTGGAAATACCAGGGGCAAGTAACACACTGCAGTCTGAGCATCTCTAAATTTATACATGTGATTTTATACTTGTGTCTGAATAACATGGTAATCAACACTATTTTGAGATACAAGCTTTGATCCTTATTGTTGTTAACAATATCCATACTAACGTGCAGTATTCTTAACAAAGCATATCATAGGGTGTTTTACAATTCAAATACAATTAAAAAGCAATATAAAATAAATGTTTGAATTTGATTTAAAATATGAGTGATTCAGCTCTCTAAATAGGTAAGCAAATTAAGAATATTAGAAAACAAATTCCAAATTGTCCTTTGAGAGAGTAGGGCTTTCTGCAGCTTACACATGATTGAGGGTCCTCCCAGACCATGAAATGAGGATGGAGTTCAGCTTACAAACCCTGAGGCTTCCAATACACTTCAGAGCCATCCCATTACCCTCACAGCACCCAACTCTTTCATTCTGTGGCTCATTCTCAATCCTTTGAGGTCCTTCAGCTCCACCTTGAAGAAGACTGTATGGTCTTCTTACCCTAGCAGTAGGGGCTTTATGTGATGGCAGCAGATGCTGAGGTTCGACTGAAGATCACTTAATACCCTCTTCAAAAAATCTTATTTAAAATATATGACCCCAGCCTGAGTGCAAAGCCGTTAAAGAAGACAGAAAGGTAATGTTTATTTACAAACTGAGTAAATTTATGCAGAAACTCCCTGGGAGGCAACCAGTGAAACACATAGGAGCATAGTATTCTGAGTACCACTATTTGAAATCTCATATTGCTTTGCCAGTGTTGGAAAGGTTTTTTTTTGCTTCCTTAATTCACACACATATGCAAAAATTCAGTTTCCTGAAGCTTGTTATTTCACCCTGCTCTAACAGAAAGCCTGTCTGATGATGTCTCTGCACTTTAGAAATCTATTTTATTTCTTCTAATAAGCTCTGTATTTTAAAATGAAGACTTCAGAGTGTTATATATATATATGAGCACATATAATGAAAAATTTAGAGCAGACTTTTCTGCTTCATCCTTGTTGATAAATTATACATTATGATACGTTGTAACCCCTCCCAGTAGTACTCCCAATATTATATATTGCTTTTGCATATAATCTCCTCTTGGGAAGCATGCTTTCCACTTGTGAGTTTAGTCACTACCTCCAGCAGAAGTTACACAAGATTAGAAGAACAGAAGAAAAGTAGAGAAAAAAAAAATATCTGAACAAATGTTTTCATGCCAGGAGAAATCAATGAAATAAACTTACAAACAGGAATTTTCCTGGTAGACTCACACAAAACTAGATATGGACCACTCCTAGGCATGAGGAGGCCGTTTGACTAAACAGAGACATGAAATGCCTTTGGACATACCACAGGCTGCCTGTTCCTGGCATCACTGTGTTAAAATACTTTGCTAACTTTTTTTCTGACCTCTAGTTTTTAGATTCAGTTTCCACCCTGGATTCATATGCTCATGTCTAGGTTATCCAAATTTGTTCAGAAACGGAAACGGAGTGAAATTCCCTTAGAGATAGCTAAAATGCTTCAGGAAGCCATTTTTATTTCACTGGTCCTGTGCCATATAAAAATATGTAATAAGGGAAGGTTTGGCACTGTTTAGTTTGATTATCCCACATTCTATATGTTTCATACTCTAGGGGGGAAGTAAGCCTGATGGAAGGAAAAGAGACTTTGTTTTCTCATCAGGGCTAAGAGGGAAATGTAGTTCTCCAACACTTGAAAACTATTCTTGGCAATTTGTTGCTCTGCCACATTTTACCCTTGATTAAATTTATTAACATTTCCAGAATTATGTGGTTCCCAGCTCTCACTGTGGTAAAGACTATTATTTGGTAAACTATCAGGTCTTAAGATGGGAGAGAGGGGTCCTACACATTTTATGTTTAAAACAGAAAATTTACTGTCTGATGATTATACAGAAGGGTTAAATTTGCTGCAATGCCAACCATGCCCATCCATGTTATGTCAAATACTCTGAGTTTATTATGTATGCTCTACATAATTTTTCAACCAGGTTCAATGCCTAGAAATACTAATGACTTTTCAGGATGGTGTAGAGCTCTTAAGATGACCTGTGAGCAAAGAATTTGGAGACCCAACGATGTGAGCCTGCTACTATGCATTATTTACTGAAGGAAATTATGCCCCTTTTGGAATGATGTTAAAAATAGTTTCTGTCCAAGTTATACAAAGAAAAATTGTAGAATAAAATTGATTTTTTTTTCTTTTTTTATGTCTTCTATGTGGGAAGTAGGCACACAACTTCCAGCTGAAGTAGGTAAACCCACAGATTTCAGAGTCTCGAGAGTTGGTATTCACTTAAAGTATAAATTTTTCCCATTACAGTAAACATGGGCTGACACTTGCCAGTGGTCAACAACATTTTTATTTCTTTTCCAGAAGCCTTTCTTATTTGTGTCTTTACACACTGCATGCCTGGGCAAGGTAGTAAAAAAATAGAGATAGGAATTTAGTATTGTCTCTCCAGGGGTTTGACACATTTTGAGCCTTACAAATGCAAATAACGCCTATTGCCATTTGAGGCTGGATTAGACCATATTCTGCTTAAATTGATTCTAGCAATAGCAATGTTTTTTTGCTGGAAAAAAATGGGGGAGGAGGGAAGAAAATCTTATATAATTTGGGCCTACAATTGGACAAAAGCTGATGTAGTGATGTTAACTTCAAAAAATGTCTCTGGAGAGCCACAATAGGCAGATAAATAACTTGACTAAGATCAAAACAGAAAGGAAATGTTGCCTGTCAGTGCTATGGGCTGTAGCACCACTACTAATATATAACTTGAACCATTATTTAGTGTTGTACTGTCCCAAAGGTCTTTAGAAGATACATTTATACAGTATAGTCATCACATCCATTTTAAATCATGGGTGAGAATCTATTTCAATTTCTTTTCACCTTCAGCTGTTTGAGCACAGACCATACAGACATGATTTAGAAATCTATCTGCTGCTCCTTATATCACAAGGGTCAGACTAGTCCCTTGTTGACATAAATAATAGAGACTTCAAAACCAGTCTAATTTTTCCCATTAACCCATTAGGCTACCCCTGCTCTATTTCCTCTTCCATTTTATATGTATTAAGATGTTATAAATACAACATAAAAATTAATTATCTTTGCATCATGAAGGGATTTTTCTCCTCTCCCAAGTTTAATTTATTCATTAAAAGAGCTGAAAAACTGTATCCAAAATTGCCCTTCCCCCTCCCCACCCTGCCGCAACCAAACAGAAATAAAGCGTTTGCTTCTAGCAGCTTTAAATGATGTTTGATGCTCCAGAGAGCCTTCAGCATTCATTATGGAGTCAACCAGAGCTTCATTAAATATCAGTCTAGCATGTGTATATGTGGTACTGAGCACTGGCCCCAGGACCTCCCTTAGGCGATTTTCTATAGGTTCCTTTCATCTGTCATTTTGCTTTGACTTGGGGTGATTATCACTTTCATCACTGACAATAGAAAACTCGTTCCTGTGTGCATTTAATTTTCATTATTCCTTGCCCCGTGAAGATGACTGACACACACAGATTCTTTTTCATCTTTTAAAGTATTGTAATGAATCATTATAAATTCTTGCCTTGGAGTGTTCTCATATTTGCATTGGTGGACGAAATAAAATTAAAACTGTGTACCAGTGCTGAGAAAACTCATTGGGTTATTCTGGCCTGGTAGCAAAAAGACAAACAGGTTCACGGAGAATGGGTAAGGTTGGAAAGGACCACAGTGGGTCTCCTGTTCCAACCTCTCTGCTCAAGCAGAGTCATCCTAAAGCACGTGGCACAGGATTACGTACAGATGGTTCTGGAATATTTCCAGTGAGGGAGACTCCACACTCCAGGCAATCTGTTCCTGTGTGCACTCACCCACACAGTAAAGAAGTTCTTCATATTCAGGTGGAACTTCCTGAGCATCAATTTCTACCTGTTTCCGCTTGTCCTGCTGCTTGGCATCACCAAGAAGAGCCTGGTCCATCCTCTTGACACCCTCTTTTTGGATACTTATGACGTTGAAGAAATGCTTTATCAGTCTTCTCTTCTCCCACTTCTACAGAGACTTCTTACAGAAACACAACCTGCTTGGTAACAAATTCCAAAAGCAATATTTGGCATTCTTGTAAAATTTATTGAAAATGCAGAGTGATGCATTTTACTGTCTTTTTAAACAGTGCCTGTTCCAGCTCATATTGGTTTATTTTAATGCTTAATTTTAAGAAAAAATGTATAAAACATAAATCAAAGACATTTTCCTACAATAACCTGCAACACAATCCTTCTTTAGGATTAAGCCAATTTTCTTTTCATCTCTTTGTAATTTCTGAGGTGATGTAGAGATGCTAAACTATGTAGCACATGCCAGCTTATCTTGAATTACTTTGACTCCTCATATTTCAAATCTTTTCCCATGTAATATAAATTTTGGCTGTCTTCTCTATATGAAGACTTGCAAAGAAGTCCTGAGAACAGGAGCTACTCTCTTTGTCAGAGCCAGTCTGGTGAAGCCCCCCTTGAAGCAGCTCTCTGGCTTCTCTTACATGTGCAGTAGGGATGAACGATGTCCAGACATTTCAGAGAGTGTTTCTGTATCAGTCCAGTGCTATTTGGGTGTAATTGTCTCAATCAGGAGTGAATGTTTTGCTGTAGATAAAATAATAAATAAATTTCACAGAGTTTTCCTTCCCATTATTTACCAGATTAAAATACATTTTCATTGTCGGTACCTAGGATGTGTCAGAATGTACAAGGTATTATGTACTATGTAAAGATATAATTTGGAATTCTATTTCTTTACCAAGCCACTGACACACCATGCTGTTGATACTTCACTCTCTTTTTTGTCTTTTTCTCTTTCTTTGTTTTCTTAAATTCCTCTTCTCAAAATCTGGATAACTTGAAGTCGGATGGGTTAGAGTTTGCCAGGTGAATGCTTTGCGAAGTGTCTTACTTCAATTGGATGTTTGCTTTAAAATTTGCCAAGTATCTTTTTCTCTAAAGTTTGCCAGTAAGAGTTCACTATTCAACTCTTGAGAAGTTTTCTGTTCTCTCCTGTGTGCTGCCCAAGGGTATCAAAGTACCTAAGCCCCTTTAAAAACTCACTGAGTGAGCTCGGGGTGTAACATCACTTTAAATATAAAACTCTTTAATATATGTAACTAGATGTCTGAGGGTAAATTAATACCTATGAAAAGAAAATTTTGAACAATTATTCCAATTTATTCTTGCCTATAATCAGAATAAAACTGCTTTGGAATATTATGCCAGCCATTCTCAAGTAACTCACATTATAGCTCCAGAATCTATGTTATAAAGTAATAGGAAAAACTCTGACTCGTGGCTTAAAGTGCAAAGATCACCATTTAAAGCATATTTATCCATCTTAAATAGAGATACATTACATCCTAGACTGCCTGAAATAGGGTAGTCAAAATTCTTGCAGTTCCATTGCAGAAATTTGAATTCTTAAACTTACATTCTAGGTAAAAGGGCAATGGAATTTGAAAGAAATTCTTTAATAAAAGTAAAAAGCTGTTTGCCGTTTGAAATTGTCTTTTTTGAAGGAAAGTGAGATTAAACTTGCAAAACATTGTGCTTAACCAAGCACTGAAAACAAGATCCACATTTTTTTAGTACAAGAAGAATCTCAGTTTTGCACCCAGTCTCATCCAGACTACCAAGGAACACCAAATGAATGCTGTAATGAAGGGTTTCTTATGTTACACAGTTTGCACAGAGGCTGACTGGATAAATTTTATTCAAGGAAAATCTCACTTCTGAAGATTTGTGAAGCCAGATGGTGCCCCACGAAGCTGCCTTGGAGCAAAGTAGTTCTTTTATCATTTGAGAAATGCCCAGTTTTTTGTAGTTACATATGGAATTCTTTTTGCTTTAAGGACAGCATTTGGCAAACCTGGTACACCGTGTCTATTCGTTGATCCCAACTGCCACAATTATTTCTATTAGTCATCAGAGGAACTAGAATCCAGTAAGGAGAGTGTCAAAGAAAAAGCATCTATTAGCTTAAAAAAAGAGTCTGCTAATTAATTTTGCCGCAGAATTCCAATTTAATTTTAAATTCTAGAAAATATAAGCCATACAACGAGTGGTCCATGTCATCTTTCAGTGGCCAAATGCCATGCTTTTGAATAAAGCGAAGAAATTTAAATATTTGATGTCTCTTAACTACAAAATGTGTGATATTTACTGTGTCCTTTCTTTGTTCATGGTCTATATGAATCAGTTGAGGTGTGTATATAGTGAGAAACCGATTCACTGGAGACCTCACATCAGTAACACTCCAGTGGCCACACATATATCTTAGAGAAGAGTCAAGAGGAATTGATGATGGCTTGGAATTTTGGCCTGGTGCCTTGGAAACACAACCTGTTGTATTTAAATAGGTCAGCAGTGCCAGATTTATAGTGTAATTAATGTTGATTGAATCCATGTAGGACTGAGAAAATATGAAGTAACAACCAGTTTTCAACTATTTCATATGTGACATAAGTAATCAAGACACAGAAATCTACATGTCTTATGGATGGGCAGGTTATGATTCAACCCTGATTGAATTTTATTTCATTGCTTGAATATTTAAACATTTTAATTATAGGCTCTTAGTTTTGCTGTGTGGGTTTGTTTTTTTTGTTTTGTTTTGTTTTTTAATTAAACATGACTGATACTGGTAACTGTCATTAATTAATTAGTTAACTGTAATTGAATTAACTGTTCAACAAATGAAATAACTTAAATGAATATGAGGAAATGTTGTTAATATGAATTATGTACAACCAACTTAGAGTGAAGCAAGAAAAATAACCCCAAACTTCTGTTTAATCATCCAACCAAATAAAGTCTCATAAATAGGCTAAATATTTGGAAGATATTCTGGATGAAAAGCTCATCAAGCAGAAGATTAATGCAGCAGGAATGATTTTGTGCAGACAGTTCCATACAGCAAACACTCCCGTAAAAGCTAATTTTCAACATTGCTGGAGTTGGTGTCATGCAGAGGCTTTCAGAATAAGACCTAATCTTCCAGAATAAGAGGTAATAAATCAAAACTATTTTGTTCCCTTTCATATTCCATTGTCTCTTGTAATGCAAGTGATCAAAAAATGTAGCATTGTGAGTCTGCCTCTCAAAATTTTCAATAATCAGGAATTATTTTCATTTTAACTGCTTTCCAGGACCTTTCAGGTCTGCCTAAACATGTCTCTTCTGCACTTAATTTTCTCTCTTGTCACTGAACAGAGATAAGATCTACAAATCTTCCTATTTTGTCTTGTCTGCATTATTATGATAGGGAAAAGATGTGTAAAATTACGTGCTTTTCCATGGAAGAGGCTGTCAGCAAAGGTCAGCAGAAGTCCTGTTTCCCCCCTTATCATTATGAGGGGGAATAAAAGGACCTTTTGCTATAACAACTTAATTTTTCCTCAGGTCTGCCATAAAGTGGAATTAAGATATAAAAAGACATAAAATTCTGAGCTAAATTGATCCATGTAGAGTGAAAGCAGAGTCATGATTAAACATACCCACTTCAGGTCTTTGGGAGGTGGTTGGCTGGTGCTCAAGGGGCCACAAGTTAAATTCAAATCATGACTTCTTTGTTAGCTTTGGCTTAAGGAGACTTCTCTAAGACAGCTAGGGCTCACTATCATGAACTCATTTGGAGGTGAGTTCATTTCATTTGCAGCCCAAAGAGCAGACACTTACTGGATTTATTTTCCATTACTTGCAATGGAAATAAGCTCATGACCATTCCATTCTACATTTCATGTTCATCAATTCACTTTTCCAGCTTGCAATCATTTTATTAGTTCAAATAGTGAACTAATTGCATGAATTGTTAATGATAACATAAACCAACAAAATCCAGAATCTGGTTAAAAGTAGCACCCTTTGAACATTTTGGCCTGCTGCCACTATTCTGTGGGACTGGTGTGGCATGGAACTCACACCACTTTCAGCACAATTATTTTGTAAGGGTCAAATTGCAGCTTCAGGATATGATCATAATAAATATCATATGAAAAAAACATCCATAACCTTTTGAAGAGCAGCAGTGCTATAATTTTCTATATGTGTGTGGCAAAGCCTATATTTTCTTAGATCTGTCTACCAGAGGTGCTAAAGGGAGCTGTCAGTTTTTTTTCTAAATTAAGGTCTTAAACTAAAAAGAAGACTATCTCAAATCTATGCAGATAGTGTCATGAAAATATGTATAAAATAGTGTCAGAATGGAAAAATAGTCATAAGTATTCTCATAAATCTATAAAGTATTTCAGTAACTTAAAATTTTTATTTGATCTTCCAAAAGTATTAAGTATTTTTATAGAATAAGGAGATATTAATCTTTTCCAAGCTGCCATTTGCATGCAAACATAGTGTTTGGTGATCAAAACAACTATTTTAGAATGTGTTCTGGAGTTGTCCTCAATAGACCTGACCAAAAGATAATATCACTGTGTTTCTAGTGAATTTATTCCAAAATTCCAACACTCCTGAGGATTTTAATGTTGATTTAAATAAAAAGAACTACATCCTAAAGAAAATGCTCTCTCCACTGAGAACCACTGTAAGCAAAATAGTTTGTGATGCTGTTTAAGATTTAAAACATTGAAATTATATCTGTAAAAGCTCTTTCCCAACCCCCGCTTCTGTGTATAAAATTGACGTTTTCAAGTCATCACACTGGCAATAATCTCTGTAAAGAAACCCTTTAATACTACAGCCTCAAGATAAATTGATAAGAGTACTAAAACTTACTCAAATTATATTATTTTATTATTATTTTGTTGTTATACTAATATCCAGGCCCATGACATAAGGCAGAAATCTAATTAATGTGCACATAGCAAGCCAAAATATCCATTTTGTCTTGGTAGCCATTAGATCTCATCTATTACCTCTCTCAATCAGGATGGGTATTGTATTAGGGCATTATAATAGTAATAAAAATTACTTTATTAGTACTTTAATTTTTAAGGAAGTTGTAAAAGTATTTATTTTGTCTTCCTTCACAAGGATTTTATTTCACCCTTTCTCATAGACTTCTCCAGCCACCATTTATTCATATTTCTTTATTTCATATAGTAGTAGTTAAAACAGTTAGGAAAAGCCTAAAAAACATGAGGCTGAACTGACCAGACATTGAAAATGTGACATCTCCTCAAAGGGAAATTCAAAAAAATATTAATCCCCAATAGTATGTTCATGAAAACTCCTATCTAAGGAATAATGAGCATCTGATAATACTTATAATTTATGATGAAACAAAAAAGTAAAATCTATAGAGATGACAAGGTAAGTTATTACTTTGGTGGTGACAACTACTACTGTCTATAACCTGTTTTTCTTTGCAATTGCAAAAGCAGAGTGAAACTTGAGGTTTAAAATTGACTTGTGTTTGTGTGTGGGAGTCTCATTCCAATTCAGCAGAACCTGTATTCTTCATGAAACTTTTCAATTTACAGGCCCAAACCATCCTTATTTTGAAGACAAATGCAACCAACAAGTTGCAAAAAGTTTTTCCCCAGGAAGAGCATTATACTGTGAATTCCCATTAACAAACAGGGTGCCAATCACCATCCTTCATAACTGGAAGAGGTGGAAAAAGCACTGGCTGACTGCAGAGGTGTAAGGTCAGGCCTCCAGCTCTCATCACCCTCTCCTTGCTTTTGTACCTTCTTCTGCTTTAGTAGTGCCCCATGAGTGAAGGAAGAAACAGAAACAAATAGCTGAGGATGAAATGATTTTTAGGTGCCTGAATTTAGATTACATTTTAGAGCTGACAGGTGAAAATTGGAAATGGTAAATATAAAGGCCCTAAGCAAATAATCTGCATTAGCAAGGAAGAAGAAGGTCCCAGGTTGTTCTCTCTGTCACTTCAAAAGAAAGGGATAACATGTTGTCATATGATATCCAAAATAACCTCTCTTTTTCCAATTAACAGGATTGCATTAGAGGTTCAGACTTTCCTCATTGGAAATACTGAACTTAATTTCACAGATGCAAATCAGATTCACTCTTTAGCTGAATGAATTTAAGATTTGCAATAGCATAATTACAGAAATTGTATTTACATTTATTATGCTAATGTATCTTACGTGTTGCCGGTTATAAAGAATATTTCATGTAATGGGCACATTTCAAGGTGTACAGATATCATACTTCTGGCATTAAAATGTTGCTAAAATGATCTCCCACTTAAAAAGAATATATTTTTTCATGCTTTCCTTCAAAATAACTTTTTAAAAAATGCTTTACACCGAGTGTCCTCATCATAGTGCTTTTTTCCCTATTTTCCCCTGGAAACCTTGGCCTCCTAATCTTGGTTACAAAATATTTTGTAGCTAAAACTTATTTTTTCTAAGAACCATCTTGTTAAATTTCCTGGTCTTCATTCTTGATTGGTTCTCATAACATTCAGACTATTAGCAGAGAAGGCTCAATTGAGTGACATCAGGGTATCCTGCTTGAACAGCCCTAAGATGATGCTTTGTGTTTGGTCAGAAGGGGTTTTAAAGTGCAAAATAATTTCTAAAAAAGTAATTGACTTTGTAAATTAAGTGATGCAATTGCTTTGTGTAGTTATGTACTAATGTTACTCTGAAAACTATGTGTTTAAAGTTAAAAAATGGTATCATCCCTCTTTTTTAATCTGATATTAACACACACTCAAGAGCTAACTGGCAGTATAAGAACACAGAGATAGTAACCATCAGGTCTCACTTAAGGCATAAGAAAATTTGGAAAATCCTATTTGGGGTAGAAGAATGAAAAAGTTGCAAGCTTACTATGTGGTTGGTAAAGAAGGAGATGGCAATTGGGTGGATGAACAGCATATTTTCTAAAAGATCCCTTTTTTCTCATTGTGGGGTCTTTAGCATCTGCTGCTTCCATTGGGAGGATGGAGGCAGGGCTGGGACATCTTCTTCAAACTGGCAGCATCAGCCCAAGTCCATGGCCTTTGTCAGACTTCCTTATCTAGCAATAGTCAGAGAAATAATTACCTGAAATTTCTCTGGTTTTCCAGGAAGGTTTTGTGGCCAGAATAACCCCAGCTGCCAGACACAGGCTTCCAAGGTGTTTGCTCACCACCATACTGCTATCATCCTTTATTGCAGATTAGCCTTGGAGAAGCAATTTTTGTTCTCCTTTATGTAAGATTTGAAAAAGGGATTACTAAAAAGGCCATATGGATTCAGTTCCTCTCAAGGTGGCTCCTTTCTCTTGAAATGCCACCATGGTTATTTTGCACTGAAGCACTAATTATTAAGATTTGCTTGATTAATACTGGATAGCAATTTGATAAAGACTGAACAGTCAAATAATATTCCTAGAATATTAGTAAAGAATCTTTGACAGGATGGAGAGAGACAGAGCATTGAGACTTGGTATCAGGTATTAATGATGATTAGCTTTATAATCATCTGGAAAGTAATAGTAACATGAACTATTACTTTGCACTAATAGTTGCATCCAGTATGCCAGGTTCAAACATAAAATATTTCTTCTCTGTACAGTCTCTGCCTATAGTGCAAATGAATGTTACCTGAATAAGTACTAGCCATTGAGCACAATTATGATATGGCACAAAACCTGCTTTTACAATGACTGTCAGACATACAGTTGAAGCCAAATGAAAGCCACTTGGAAGCTGCTCAGAAATTTGGCAGTTAAAATACATATTTTAGGCCTTATGGCTGCATTCATTGCCATATGTTGAGAGCTGTCCCCCTCTATTTATTTGTATGTTTGGAACTGTCCACCCCTATTTATTTGCAATCCCTTATTTAGGCATAATGGCTCAGCTACTACAGGATATTAACATACTGCTGCAGATTGAAGGCAGAACAACAGATACAATTAGAGGTTGAGAGGAGACTGAACCATGTCAAAAGATCAAGTCTTATTTAGTCACACAGTGATAACTACCCTATAGCTCTTGTTCTTGTCAAAGTCCATGTCAGCCTTTATTCTATATTTTGTCTCAAAAGTAACCCTAGTACACTGAAATAACAGAAAAGTGTGATTCAAACTGCAAATGTTTGATCTAAACTCACCTCAGTGCTCCTGACCAGGCTGTTGATCAGCAAAACTACATCTAGCTCTGAAAACAGGGGTCATATATTGGATACTGAAATTATCATGAGTACTCTTCAGAGGCTAACATTTTGGAAAGGGCCTGTCACTGCCTTTTGGAGATCACATATCCACAACTATAGCAAGTGTGAGGAATTAATTTTACCACAGTTCCTTTGTCATTCTTTTTGAGAAATGCATCCCAGTAGACTCAATGCAGAGGGGAAATTAAACGGCATCTTTGCCTCCACCAGCTCCAACTATTTCTGACAATACTTGGCACAACCCTTTGATTTCAGCTTTTATTGCTTCCCCAGTGTGTTATTTTATCCTGATTTTTCCTCTTGTGGTTCTTTTCCTGATTTATCTCTAATATACATTGAGTTCAGCCAGCAAAGAAACACCCACCTTCATTCAACACAGCCATGAGACTCCAACAACCCAAAAGCAATGCTTTAAACAACACAAGGCTGCTCAAAGTTTGCTGAGTTTCAGAGTGGCTGATAAGCCATTACACTGTGCCTGTAGCATCCCAGCAGCAAGGCTGCAGGGGAAGGAAATTCCAGAGACATAAGATGACAGAGAGAAGCTGGATTTTTTTTCCTATTTTGCAGGTTTTTTTTGCTTTAAAACACATAGAATCAAACATCAGCAGCAAAACCCAGCACTTCAAAACTACCTAAATTGCCTCCATCTTCTTTTTCCTCAAAACAGATTTTATTACATAGTCTGTTTAAACTAAGGTTTCACGTTGTAAAATACTTCAAAGCTTAAGGAGAAAGAATTATAGAAACCATCCAAATAAAAATCTTGTTTATTTATGTCCAAGCTATAGATTTTTTTCTGGATAATTTTAAAGCTGGTTATTAACAGGTCTTGTGCTGACTGTTAGCAGGAGAGCAAGTTGGCTATAGCCAGACAAAAAGCTTGTAACAGCCAAATCATGTTCCTACAGACAGCTAGCTGGCCTCTTTTATCATGGGATCCATGACAGTGGGAGCTTTTTCTAAATGCATTTGTCCCCATGAAGTTCCCACAAGCCAGAAAAGAGCCCTTGCCATCATTAGCTGAGGTATTTATGCACCCTAAGGGCAAAGACAAAGGAGAATTTAGGTGCTGAAATTCAGAAATTCAGTTCCCAAATACTCCCCTGCTTATTGAAGCATGCAAGCACTTAGCAATTGGTGGGCTTCCCGATCCTTTCAGCTTCCATATAAGCCTTCCTTTCCAACCAGTACTGAAAAATTTAGCTTTCCAAATTTTTAATTGGCATCTTCAAAAGAAGTCCCTCATAGGTGCCATGGGAAAGATTGAAGCAGGGCTAATGAGAGTCAAGAAGCCCCACATGTGCTGAGAGCAGGGACAGGGCAAAGAGCAAGTCAGCCTCAGCTCTGTATCGCTCACATTTTCACAAAACAGCCACCAGTCAAGATATTTTTTGCCTGGAAGCATGCTCCTTCTAGAAATGTATACCTGAACCTTGAGATCAGTCTGATCTTTTATGGTAGGCTTCATTTGCACTCCACCCACTCTCTCTGCCTGCGAGGAATATAGCAAGTTTTTCCCCTAAATTCATATTATACAGTTATCTTCTTTTTCCCCTTCCATCATGCTTTCCCCAAGGCATAACATCTTATTTCATGTAATGCCCTGTAAATACTAACTCTGCTGGGTAAGGCTTAAGGGAAAACATTTCAACATTTGCAGCATAATGAATCAGAGAGGCACAGACAGGCTTCTCTTTTTTTGAAGTTCCCAGACTAACATCTATCTGTCTGTCTTTTATTCTCAAATAAAACCTTTTTCTAAACCTTTCCAAAGGCATGAACCCTCCTGATAGAAGTGCTCATTTACCCAGCTCTGATCAGCAGGATTGTGAAGTGAGTGTCTCCCATAAAGCTTCTGGAAAGGATTAGGAAGAAATCAAATAAAATCTGAGCTCTTCTCTTAATTATGAATGTCCAAAAGGAAATGTGGAAATTGAAAGCAAGAAACAGTTCCATAGCTCTTAAATAAGAATGTTATGAGTGCAAAACTAGAGGCTCAGAGTCAGGTGTCCTGCAAAATAATTCAGAAAAATTTCCTATGGGGCAATACATTTTACATCTTGCATTTTCAGATTCTAGAAGAGATAAGCAGAGGAAATAGCTCATTGATGCATCTCAGGAGAAAAACCTTTAGAAGAAATGTTAACATTCAGCACCAAACAGAAGTATTATGGTATAACTTAAAATATTCCACTTGGTAGGTTATTTTATTGTCCTGATAGAAAAGTAAAATTTTTTCTGACTCCATAGAAGGAATTTAAAGATTCCAAAAGGCAATCGTATGAAAAATGATAACTGTGAAACATATTCTTTTTCTATAGTGTTGAATTATAAATTATTTTAAAACTCCATAAAGTTTGCATGGGATTGTTCATTTGATGATTGCACTGGGAATGTGCCAATATGTTACACTGAACATAGAGAACACAGAAAACAGCAAGGGTCAGTCCTATCAGCTGATATTGTTCGTCCATTTCCATTGGCACATGGAAAAAAAGAAAATTTTGGCGACTAGCAACGTCCTTACTAAAATCAGTAGTCTGTGAATACCCAAAAGTTTCTCCATGTAAAGCCCTATTGTAGGCAGTGAGAAGCTTTGCTGGGTCAGTGACCTGGGCTTTCAGAGCAGGAGTCATGACAGAGATGTCTGTAAGTACCACGTGCCAATGCCACATCTGAAAGCAATGTTGAAAATTGTTTGGAATGAGGTCTGGGGCTGGCTCCTCTGCATCTATTAATGGGCCATGCAGGACAGAATGAATCCAGAAATATAAACCAATTTCTAAACTGGCATTTTAAATATTTTTGTGTTTTCTTTCAGTGAAAGTAACAGTTTATTTTTCAAAACATAGTAAAGCACACATGACTACACACAACTCTGGATTTACTGTTTTCTCTGATACTTTCCAGGAAAATATGTATCATAATTAAGTTACCACATGCAGATATCCTGCAGGACATTTATTGTTGAAGCAATTATGCAATTACACACATTTTTTAATTTACAAAATAATCATATCTATCCCTCACTCTGGATGATTCTGATCGTGGTAATTGTAGTGCCCTGAGCTCTCGATACTTCCCGAAGCAGGTTCTTGGAGCCTCATTTAAATATAACAAGTGTATCACTGCCTTTAAATTAAATTTACACTTAAGGCTGACTTTTAAGTCAGCCTACTTGGCAGCTTTTGCTAATATAGTTGTCTGTTTCTCACCTACAGAGATACCTTTCCTTTACAGAGTAAATCTTATGCAAGGGTCTGCAGAAAAACCTGGAATTTCTGTCAAAAGAGAAGCCAAGGAATTGCTTGATTCGTGATTCAATCTGACATTGCAAGCCTCGATTAGAGGCTTGAAGTAGATTGATTTACAAATAAACAAACAGAGTTATAGAACTGAAAAAATGAATATACATCATGCCACATCTTTTCTTGGAATACCAAAGACAGCCCGAGGTAATGAATGCATCCAGGATGAATATATTTGGATTAGCAATGCAATAAAAATTGGCATGCAGATACCTCTCAAGTATAAGAATCAAAGCCAGAAACAGAAAGAGTATGGGTGACAGCAGCTGTTTCATGTCTTGTGTATGGAGGTTGGAAATACAGCAAACTCTTTCAGAAAATGTAAGAAATACATGTGGTGTTGTGACAGATTAGCTTTTAAAGTAAATGTATAGCAATCAGATAAACTAAATAATGTTTCCACAGTGACTGCAATTTGCAAAACGTGTGTCGGACTGGAATGGTTTATTAATATAGTTTGTTAGTGGGATGCCAAGAATGAGTTTAATTGAATCAAATTAACACAAAGGTTTCTTAGTTAAACAGCATCTAGCTGAAGGGGCCAGCAATCATGATCAATTCCAATATGGCACAAAGATATCTCTGCAGCATGTATTGAAAAATTATTTATATTATAACTATTCAAGACAGTTAAGACAGCAATGATTAAAAAGAAAATAGGCTTAGGTGCTACATTATTTCATCACATTTTTCCTATACAGGGAAAGAAAAAAAATTGAGCTGCATTTTCTGGCTTTTAGGTTTACAACTTACTCTCCCAGTTTGTTTAGCATCTTTTCTACCTATTGCATATAGAGGATACAACAGCTGGAATAAGGAAACATTTTGACTGCTGTTTCATCTACTAACACTCACCCTTGCTGTATTTTGCACAGTACATTAAGCAAAAACATAACAGGCAGTTATTACAAGTCTGCTTTCTATTTCAGTGAATCTTTGTTAGGCAGGGGCAGGAGAGCAAGGAAAATGAGCAGAGGTGAAAAAACAGCAAAAGAAACAAAACCCCTGAAACAGAACGAAGTAATTACACTGTATCCTATTAGAAGCAGTAATGAGCTTTTCAGAACCCCAATGTACTTGTTGTGAAAGACATGATAAATGTAATACTAAAGCAAAAGAAAAGAGAAGTACTCAGAAAGCAAATATAAAATATTGGTATCAAACCAGTAATCTAATAACAGGGATTGAAGAGCAGAGGGGAGAGATCTCCTATGTCAAGGTACACAGTAACTTTATATCCCTGCAGTGGGACCATGATGCAGGACAGTAAGGCATAAGGTGAAGTACATCTTTCACGTGCATTTTCCATGCATTCTTGTAGGTATCTGCAATATGTTTTCTTTTTCTTGTTGTTGCATTTCTTCTTAGTACATAGTAAGCAGTTGTACTTCACTGACAGCAGAGGTGGTACAGACTCTGCTGGATCCCTGGGTTCTCCTGGGGGATGTGCCAGTTGGATGGAAAGTCTTCTGTGACTGCCCATGGCTGCCAGCACAGCCAGCCATGGGTCATTCAGCATCTGCCACAGCACACCTTGGGAGGGGAATGCAACTGCTGTTTCTGCAAACCATTTCTTTCCCTGCCTCTTTGCCTTTCTTTCCCCCTTTCTTCTCTCTCCTCTGGTCCCCTCCTTCACTCTATGAATAGCATTTGGTAAATTTTGGCTGTATTTGCAAATAGTGTGGAGATAGAAGTTTGGAACTTTCTTTCTTTGCAAATGTTTGGCTTAAAAGCCAAAGTTCACTCAGAGTCATGTTACCTGCAAATGTCAAAGTGGCTTCCTGGACAGGAGTGTTTTGCTCTTTCAAGATGGTGCCAGTCTGGAAAGATGAGATATGGACTATTGTCTGTTCCAGCTGTGTGAGTTAGCAAAGAGATCTCAAGTTCAGTGAAATGGATTTGGAAAGTCAGGAGTAAACAAACGTCTCCTTTTACACAAAAGATGTAAGTGATGTTGTGAAAGGGCTACTCCCATGCAATAAGATGACTGAGAAGTACTGTCTCACTCCTCAAGAGACCAAATAAATATTTTAATTATTCTTGATGAAGTAACATGACTCTTATTCATGTTTACCAAATTAAAAGGTCATGATTAATTTCCAGCAATTAAATCTTATTGCACATCTTTTGAAAGCTATAACTTCACCAAAAAAGCACACTTAATTGACAGAGGAAAGTAAAAAAGCCTATGAAAAATCCATTAATATATGCTTTATCTTGGTTGTAGATAAAGACGAAAGTTTAAGAAAAATTCCTGAAATTTTTAAAATATGCACTTATATCTATATTTGTATATATATTTATATTTGTTGCCATGGCCCATCCATAATCCCCATGAAAAAAGTATTAAAAAGTAGGAATGGTGATTGCTTTCAAAGTACACAGGAGATATCAAATCAAATCAATGGTCCTTATCTTGGCAGGCTATTGAAATCTCCAGGAACACCAAGAAATTCCTGGCATCTCTTTGCATGAGAAATCTATTATCTGTACTCCCACAAAGGTGAATGATTATAACATAATTCTTTAGCCAAATCTTACTCACTGGTAAGAGTGTGTCAGGGGAGCCAGAAAAACCCATTTCTTCCTAAGTATAAAGCTAAATGTGACCCATCTTCCTTATAGAAAATGCTAGCAAATACCAGCAACACCTTACTATCAGTCTATTGTAATTCCAGTTAGCAAAAATATATTCATAGTAATACAGGTAAATGCACAAACAAAATCAGTTTCCGATCTCTTCTGTTATAAATAAGGTTTGTTGCTGTATGGGCCTAACATTTAATCTGGGGAGGGCAAGATAAAAAAATTAAACATTTGGCTGTAAACATTGGATCATATACACCTTCATCAACTTCACTAGAGAGATCTCTGAGCAAGAGAACAGAGTGCACCATTGGTTTGCTCTTCTCTGGCACTGAAACTTACTTAGGAATTTCTTCTGTGATAAGGATTAAAAATAATTATTCAGCCTTCTAGTGCCATTCCAATTAATTTCATGGAGATTAAACACTCCTTGGCCAAGCTGATACGCCTTGGTTCTGTCCAGGACAGGGTTAATTTTGCAGTAGCTGGCAGAGGGCATGGCCAGGAGGTTGTTCTGTACCACCTCATGTCCTTGCTGGGGGCAAGGGAAAGGGACAGTCTTCTGGAGAGACAGGGTTCTGTCTGATCGAGAACACATGGCAGAGGCAGACGTCTGGCATTGTCTGCTACTGGGGGTTTTTGTTTTCTCTGTGAATAGATTCCTTTCTTAGACTTTTTATAGTTAATATTGTTGCTCTTAGTGTTTGTTTCAGCTCACTGCTCTTCCCAGTTTCTTGTCTCAGCCTCTGATCTTTGCCTTTTGTGCCTCCAGCTGGAGGGGTGAGGGGGAGTGGTATATGGTTTTATTGGGAGTGCTAAACGGGAGAATTCCATTTCTAAACCACAACGTTATGTTATTTATCTATTCTTTTAAAAGAAATTCTGTCTTCAGCCAAACCCCAAGCCAAATTACAATACTAGAACTCATTTCTGTCTTAAATCCTTGTTTTCACAGAGTAAAACAAATAAAAAATAAGTCCTAATTATAGCAGGCTTAAAATGGATTTTAGTATCCATCTCATCAAATTTCTGGATGATATATTGCTTAGTTCCATAAGGAAAGTGTAGTGGTTTCGGTTCGCCTATTCAGGTTTGTGGCTAAATGCTAACATACTTACCCAAATTTACTTGATTGTTGTGAGATGAGGACTAGGAGTAGGCAAAGCAGGCTCAAACTTTATAAAGTACAAAGAAACTTTATTAATATACCTAAGACAAAGGGAAAGAGAAAAAAACCAAGAAAAACGAGAACAAACTCCTCAGACCACCCCTCCTTCCCCCACCTCTCCATTTCATTCTCCCTGACAACATACAAAAGACAACACTTCGACCTCCAGTCAGTTTACCACCTCAGAAATAGCTCTTGTTCCAGTTCATTTAGGGAGAGAAGTCTCTTTTGCTTACACCATGGATTTTCTGTAAGAAAAATACAGTTTTTTATGGGTCTTCTGCCTCACCATCAGCTGCCCCTCAGAGCAAAGTCCAGCTTAATGGTGGATCCCTCCCACCCCAGTAGCCTTCCCACAGCCACTATGGTGGCTTATGAACAGTCCACAGGGTACCTGTTTTAAGGATGCCCAGTTCAATTGCAGCAACAAAGAAAATCCCTTCTTCTGTGCTGAGCAACACAGGTTCTCCTGACAACTCAGGTTCTCTGGCATTCTCCCCAGGACCAGGGCTCTGGATCACAGCCTCTCCTCTCTCTTGGTTCAAGTTCCTCATCAGGCTGTACTTTTCCAACACTTACTTGTCTTTACCCAGGTGTTTCAGTTCATTGGCTGCAATAAGAACCTCACATCCCCCTTTTTGGACTCTATCTTCATATGTTACAGGGAATTCATTAGCTCAGTCCCCAACCATGGTTCTCCAAAAGAGTTTTCAGCTTCACTCTCAAAGTACTTCTCATGCACCTCCCTGTAGGTATCAGTTCTGCTTTCCTCACTGACTGTAAAGTCTCTGCGCTGCACTATGTCGATGTCCTCACTCGTTCCTCTCTCTGCAAGGAAGGATGGGTGTCTGTAAGTTTAGTCCAGGCATGAACAGAGTTAATCTCTCTCCGGCAGTGTGACGATCCCGTGCTCTCTGCCGGGCTGTTTGAACAGGTCCCATATGGATGGCAGAAGCTCTCAGAGTCTCTGTGCCTGGCTCTGCGGAGCTGGCTCGGCCTGCTGGGGCCATCTGGGCCCGGGGTGACAGGGCAGGGCCTGGCCCGAGCTGGATGGAGCCGGCCCGGTCCTTGCCTGGCCCGGAGCAGGGGCCTGGCCCTGTCTCGTGTAGCTGGCACACCGGCTGAGCGGGATCTGCTGAACATTCCAGCCGGTTCCTCCCCCATTCCTTTTAGGGTTACTTGATCTCAATATGGAGATAATAATACCATGCAGACCTGATGCTGATAATTGCAATGACTGAGTCCAAAGAAAATATTCTGTAATTATCACCAAAACCACTTAGACCTCTGGATACATGAAACTCCACTGTCCTGTTCGATGACATCCAGAGTGAACTGCCAGTGATATCAGAATATTATTTCCCCATTATAACCTGAGTGGTTTAATAATCACACTTCCGAATTTCTTTCAAATGAAGTCTAAAAGCAGTCCAAAAAATGGAGAAGACGTAAACATCAGAGTCTTTATGATAAAGATATGTATGAGGTTTTTTTTCCCCTACATACAACTTTGCCAATGTAACAAGATCTGTTTTCTAATCCTAAGAAACATGTGCAAGTCCCCCAGATTTTTGAGAAAAAATATTTTAATGAATAATGGGACAGGGCGTTAATTGTTCCTATCAAATTTTTCAGTTGTTTCCATTCTGCTTCTGCTTCACAACTTTTGCCTCCACTGACTTCTGAATGAGGTTTATCAAAGGGACCATTAAATTACCATTGTATCAGAGAAAATCAATAAATAATACTGAGAAGTGTCACCTTCTAGAAAGGAATTCTAACACTTCTTTGGGGTCTGTTACATAATAGTCTTCAGTACTATAAAGTCATTATTTAGAAGCCAATGCAGGTTTTTTTCCCCCATGGATAAGATTTTTTAAAACTGTATTTCAAGGGAAGCTTGAATTAAAAACATCAAGAAGTATGGTTGAAATATTTAAAATATTAGAAAACTCAACTAGACTGGAAACACGGAGTGAATTCCTTATGCTTGGAGTATCATTGTGAATTAAAAATCTCCCTTGGCTGTTAATACTCACAAGTCAATAACTTTATATGTTAGGCTAATTTCATGTGATGACAGCAAGCAGTCCCACACTGACAGAGGATGACATGCAGTTCAAGTAACACAGAAGCAACGTGGAGTGTCTGTCAGTAACAAAATACATGTTTTCAGCTGAAGTCAGTACCTGTTAGTATGCCAAAGTGCCAGCAGCCAGCTCTGAGCACATTTGCTGCAGATTTTTAAGACTGTCACATCACTAAATCAAAGTTCCTCAGTTGTTGCCAAATGTTAGCTCATTAAGCTGAAGGAATTACTGAGTAGCCTCAGAAAAGAAAACAAGTTCAGAGAGAAGCATATGAATAAGGCAGTATCTGCTGACTTGCTTACATGGAGCCGGGTACTTCAGCAGTTGTCCCATTTGCTCTGTCTTGGACAAGGTTTTCAGGTTTAGAATATTCAAGGAAGCCTGAAATTCTGTTTTCTTTGCTACTGCTAGTCCTTTGAAAAACAATGGCTTACAATATTGACAACAAGGTAAGATTTTTCTCCAAGAACCAAACAGTAAAAAATGTTACTAAATTTGCTCCAGGCAAAAATTATCCACATAAATAATAAGAATTGAGTTGTTAATCAGTGTGCCTAAGGAAGATTTTTGATGTACTATGACCAAAAGAGAAGTGATTTCAGGTCCAATACCTAAAACTGCCACATTTGGGAATTTCTGATTAGTTTCACTTCCTGATTTATAGTCCAGTAAAAATTCTTATTTTTGAAAACTCTCAAAACACAATCCTAATACTGGCAGAGATGTGGAACCCCAGGAAGGTAGGAACACAGGAAGGTAGGAACAAAGGAAGGTAGGAACACAGGCAGTGAGAAGTGAGGAATAAATGGTTTAGTGGAAGTGCAGAACATGTCCCTGCTTGCTGCTGTTCTTTCCTTTTCTTAAATAACAGAAAAAGAAAGCTGTTTATCTCCTAATACTGTAGCAAAAATATACTATAACATCAATTTATATACAAGAAGTATACAAGAAGTCAACATTAAGCAGATTTATGTTTTTAAAAACTGTTTTATTTTGTGTGTCTGAGGAAATTTCTGTCTTCTAGATAAAGCTGCACTTCAGCTACACGAGGAGTGTGTATGGGAACTGCTTTATAGGAACCATTTGGCACATGCTCTGCTTTTAGGTTTGTGAAAGTGAAATCACATTTGATGGCACTACAGCTATAATTTAAATCAGCTCTTGGCCTAACTGTGTTCTGAAAACATCTGCAGCATGCCATGGCAATGGGAAAACACCACCTGACGTTTGCAATGGTAGGATATAAATCTAGGGTATCACATTAATAGCAATCAGCTTCTCTGGACTGAGCTGAAGAGAGTGGAATTGCTGGGCTGGTAGAGCTTTTGAAGCCTGAGGTGAAGGCTGCAGTGAGGAGTGGTCTAGGAAAGAAGGCAGCCTGGGAATTCATTTTTGAGGGCCTGTTTACAGATTGTGAATGCTGTTAAAAAGTTAATTTTATTTCCATTGCATCCAGAAGGAACAGTGAGGTTTTGGCTCACATATAATTGGCTTTATAATGAGTGGTTTTGGAAGATGATGTTAATTGACCACATCTAATCTCAATACTTTTAAAAGAAACCACTCTGATTAGGCAAGGTCTTATAGTTAAAGTTTTTCTTCACAAATGTCTCCATGAAGATGCGATATAATTTTTTTCAGATAGACCAGTCTCAGTCTAAATGAACCTGCAAAGAAGATGACCCGGGGAGCAGGCTCTCTTCAGCTTTTCCAGAGAGATTCAAAGTAGGACTTGCAGGAGGACTGCAGGAAGGTTTTCAGGAAGATGGCTCCATCTACAGACAGAGGCTAATGTGATCTCAGCTTCACTGTAGCTCAGTGTGTGGGTTGCAAAGCCAGGTGATTTCAGCCAGGCTCTCTAACCTGCATGAGTTAGCCAGAGAACACTCCCTAGAGATTTGAGGCTTCACTGCAAGTCATGAGACAGAACATCAGCCCATTTTCACAGATCAGATCCAGGCATGTCCACAGCCTCAGGAACAGAACAAGGTCTTGGCTTCTCCCAGAACCAAACAATAATCCAGGCCTCACAAAAAGAGCAAGAAAAAATAATGAATCAATGTTTTTTAATGTATCCATGAACTGACTTTTTGTTTCCCTCCTTTTACCCCATTTCATTCTGGAAAATGACCAGATTCCTTCACCCCATTCATTCATCAACATCTAGGATACTCCAGAAACAGCCAGTCACCCTGAATTTATAAACACACAGACCAATCAAACTCTCACAGGAGCAAACCACAGGTGGAATAACTATACTGGAGGAAACAAAATAGTTTAAGACACTGACACTTGCTAGCCCAGAAATGCAGCATGTCATCATGTCAGCTGAGACTGTGTGTGTCAATCTGTGGACTTCAATTCCTACTTATACATGTGATAAGTCCTTCCCAAATGTCTCAGTCATGTGCAGAGCCTCTTTACGTCTGTCTAAATCTTTGTCTGTGCTTGTATGCTTGTAGATTGCTGTCTGTCCAAATAAGCCCTGACAATTCGCTCTGCTAAGCTCCTCCTGTGTGAGAGCTCAGACACCCTGAAATGAAAGTACAATGTACATTTCTCACAGGACTCATTCCCCTCTGGGCTTCTCTTGAGCACATGCAGATTCTCCAAAGTGTTTCTCCTGAAAGGTGATTTACCACCATGTGGTCTGAAATTGTGTGGGGAGTAGGCTTGGCTGAGTTTAAACTGGAAGAACTTGGGGATTGGTGTTTGGTTCTCATGCTGACAAATTTTTCTTGGACTCTGGAAATAGACTCTACCTGAGATAACAGCTCTTAATTGTTTGTTGTTGAGCTCTGGCAGAAGCATCTTCGCCAAAAAAAATATTTCAAAAGCTTTTTACAATCAATTTTGAAATGTTTTTCAATTGCAGTTTTTAAGGGTGAAAAGACAAACTATTATAATATTTCCAATTATGAAGTCCTTCTGCAGAGAAACAACCAGTTTTGCCCTCTTGACAGAAAGATCTGTGCCAGGGCTACGACATGTCCTGAACTACTATTCAGTTTTGATTCAGAGATCAAGTCACTCATTATAGTGTATCCAGCATATGTCAATGACAACTGTTGAACTGATGACTCAGCAGACTCATTATTTTCAGATCTACTGTGAGGTGAACCTGGAAATATCACACTTTTAGAAGTGATGCTATATTTTATGTATTTCTTCTACACAAAATGTAAGCATACTTTCCCAAGGCAGTCAAAAACTGATTATATTTATTTTGAAAATATCCAGATCACCTATATATTTGCATTCAAGCCAATTAGTTTAGTAGCAGAAATATTTGCTGAAATAAATGAATCTAATGTGGTAAATTTGCAGAGTGATCATTTAAAATTATGAATGTCAACACCAGGAAACAGAATCTAACAGCAATACTTACTCAGCCATGATAAGAATACTTGTACATGCAGTCAAAAAGCCTAGAACACAAATATTCTCAGTGAATGCCTTGGCAGTTTGCTACTAATCAATAAATTTCTGCAATACTTGAATTTTAAACTCAGAAAATCACAGAGCACGAGCAGCATTGAACACAAAAAAGCCGATGCACAGAGAATACAGAAGCACTCACCCATCTTCTCAGAAATAATGCTCCCCATGCATTCCTGTCCATCACTGTTTACCCAATCTATTCTGCATACACAAATTAACACTGCTTTCATTTTGCCCTAATGAATTTCCCTGCTTTAATACTGGATTCTAGATGGCCTGTGTAGCACACTGTGATTTTGTGCTCACCAGGAAGAGCAGCTGAGAGCCTGTCTCCAGTTCACAATGGCCAGGCATTTTGGCAATTGGATGAAACACTGCAAGACCCATGAAAGTGGCCCAATGTTATTGGCTGGTGATAACTTTCTTTTCAGAGATTGATTCTTTTTCATCATACTCCTGGCTGAGTGCAGGTGTACAGAATAATAGCCCGTGGCAACAAAGAAGATGAAAGTCAATTACAGCTGGAGATGAGAAAGAAAATTCATTTTTAGTCTGTGTTAGCTGTTGCCCCTGCGAACACAATGACATGCTTTTATCACGTAAGAGCAAAGAAAGTCAAGGTGTAATCTTTGCTCTTTAACCCCCTTTCTGCTTTATGCAATATAGGAAGTATAACATTTTTTAATATATTTCTATGTCTTTGGTGTATGTCAAGTTGTCTTCCTGAAAAGCAACTCAAAAACATTGTTTTGTACCACAGAGTACAATTTTGGCAGAGTGGATTTTCAGTAGGCCTGGATGGAGATTTGAGTTCTATTTAAACACATTGACCTTCCTGGTCACAGATTATTATGAACTTTATCCATGTGAGAGGAAAGGAAAAAAACGCAAAGATACTGGAATTTAAAGGTTTCCTAGGATTTCCTTTTTTTCTTGAAGCTTTTAAAATTAAAACCAAAAACAAAACCAAAAAAACACAAAAAAAAAACCTCAAAAAAAAAGAAAAAAAAAAAACCAAAACAAAAAAACCACCCAAAAAAAAAAAAAAAAAAGAGAGAAGAAAAATCTCCCTGCCCACAGGACACTGATAATGTACCTAAGATTTACACATTTTTGATCATATAAGAGATAGAAAAAGTAATCTTTTAAAGAGCTGAATTAGCATTTTATTGTCACTCCTGAATGGAATAATGAGGTGCCTACTTCCTTATGGAAGTTACCGCAGCAAAATGTTTTAAATTCCCTCTTATAACAGTGTATTTGTGTAGTAATACACCAATGCGATATATAGTGCATGTTAATTTAATAATAGAATAAATCACATTATTTGTATTACAGACTGAATTATTAATCTCCTATCCACATGCTTTCCTATTCCATCAGGCAGTTCAATAAGCAAATGCAGCAAAGGTTCATGGGTTTTCCCCAAGACAAAATAATTTTCTTTAATTACTAGTTTGTTGGGGTTTTTTTTGCACATTGCTTTCCCACATATTTAAGTAGTAAGCACTCTTGTCCAAACTTTACTATTTCTCACAGAAAGTATTAATGCTATGCCTAAATTCGGAATAAAATATATCATGAATTGTTTTGAGTAAGGACCTCTTTTCCTGTATTTTATTAAGCATTTCAGAAGAAGAAATTAGCAGAGAGAAGAATGAAAATTATTAGAAATGTCAATGTTTCTCTGACCTTCCTTTTGACCTTCCTCAGTAACCATAACCTGTTCCTGAGGACAGATGTAACAAACCACACTGGACTCAGCAGTGCTAGAAATCAGCTACACAGCACCAGTATGGCAGGACACAAGCACTGAAACCAGCTACAGCATACAAATAACACACAGAGGGAAATAAGTAACCTCTGTTGTGAAAAATAAATTTTATTTGGCTTTGTTTTTTCAAGCAATGAACTATGTCAATAATAGAGAGCTTCTCTGTGCATATATGCAGATACAGACACAGAGATGCATGCATGAACGCACTCTCAGTTGGATGGCACTTTTTTTTGACAATCAGAGAATCACAGAATGGTTTGATTTGCAAGGGACCTTACAGAACATCTAGATCCAAGCTCCCCTGCTGTGGGCAGGGACACCTTTTCACTAGACCTGGCCACTCAGAGCTCCATCCAACCTGGTCCTGATTGCTTCCAGAGATGGAAACTTCTCTGTGCAGCCTGTTTCAGTGTCTTGCCACACTCATGGAAAAAAATTTGTTCTTAATATCTAATCTAAAGATGTTCACTTTCAGTTTGAAGCCATTTCTCCTTTTCTGAGCACTTGTAAAAAGTCTCTCTCCAGCTGTCTTGCAGGTCCCCTTTAGTCTATTAAATATATTTTCTTTTTTCTAACTATAGTATCTTTTAGACACTTTTGACTGTGCAACCAGGTAGAATAATGACATACAGCAACCTAAACACACAGAGAGCACTATGCTTCATTCTGAGTCTCAATTTGCACCTGAATCATATCTTTATATCGAGCAATGTCACACAGTGGTTGTAAGTTTCCATGTTTAGTATTATGAATTTCACTTAGAAATAAGAGGTAAGCAAGGAGAGTTCAATAGGAGAATAGAAACTGAAAAAAAACAATTATGAAACTCACTTTAAAAAATCCCCTGAAAACCAGACTACCTTCATTTATTAAATGCTCACATACTATTGTATTTAAAATTGACACAAGATTATAGTGCCATGGTTTAGGAATGGCACTCTTCAATTTAGTACCCCTCTATTATACTAGCAAGCAAACCCCTGAGAGACCAGTAGCATCCTCTACAAAGTAGTTGATGTGCTAAAATTATCCTAAATATTAACTTCAAAGACAACATTAAAATGTTACTGAAGAAGATCTGCAGACGACAGAAGGCTTGACAGACTGGTAAGCACTGAAGAGGCAGGTAGAGACACAGATCAGACAGTCTTTGGCAACAGTAATTCAGTTTAACCAAACCAAAAACTGTCAGCAATACACACATACTAGGCAGGTGACTGTTTTGGATAACAGTGATAAGGAATTTGGGAGCCACAAGAAACAATGAGCAGAAAGCAATGATTGTACAGCCAGCAGTATCTTACTTGGATCATAAATACCTTTTACATATGGAGAAGTTATGCCACTCCTTTAGATATCACTCATGAGGGCTTCTGTTCTCCCAAAGCATACCAGAACTCTTTTTCATCTGAGACTGAGCACACAAACCCCTCTGAGATGTTACTTCTCTCTAGTTACATCCTCCACAGCTACTTGCATCATGACAAATTTAAGATGTGATAAAAAATGCCAGTTAATTTGACTTGTCACAAATATTTTCCTAATGATAAGACTGCTTCTCCTTTGCCAAGAAAAACCTGTCCTATGTCCTCAGGATATTTAGGAGAAATGGCACTGAAATAAGGTGAACCTAGGCTTGGGGTCATGAGTAAGGAAAAAACAGTCTCTGACTAGATTAACTTCTAATGTCTGACTCTTTTCTCTGGAATATCTGAATTAAATTGCATGTTTTAAACACATCAGCTGTCTTTGTTTAAGACAATTTAAAGGGGAACACCCTAAAATGAGTTCACCCCCTTTGTTGTAACCAATCCCTTTCCACCAATAAGGAGAAACGAAATACGAGGAGATATAAGAGAAAAAAACAACAGTCTAATAACAGGTGAAACTGCAACAGGCGAAAAATAACATTAAATAATTGCTAGAAAAAGACTGCTAAATCTCACAAACTGAGAAACTTAAAATGGTGGAATATACCTCCCTTTCAAGATGGTGGCTCCCTCACCTGACCTCATGACTTGAAAGTCAAAGGGAAAATGGTGACTGCTGCCCACCCCAAGGTGGCAAATTTGCTGAATATTGTCAACCAATCCCCAAATTCAGGCAATGCACAAAACCTCTGTAGGGGAATGTCTGAGAAAATTTAATATTTACTGACATTATTTATATTAAAAACTCAAGATTCTTCTCCAGCCCTTGCTGAGTGAGTTCCATGTCCAGCCAAGTTCTGAGGCTACAATTAGGGATGATTTCCTCTCCTGCAAAGGAAATGATCAGGTGAGTAGCACTCAAGTGAAACATTATTCATTTATGCAAAGAGAATTTAAGAATCCTTATAGTACCGGAGCTACTGGGCACTCTTCTGCCTGGAACTCCAGCTCTGCCCCAGGGCCTGCCAGAACAGTGAATTTCTGAATTATGCAGGGCAGGTGTGATGCTGAATGGCATAGAGATATGGCTCATTCTGTCCCATGCAGTAACATTCCCTCACTTTTGATGGGAAGAGGATATGCCATACAAATGCAGGAAAGGTCTTCAGAGCCACTTATAGCCTTAGTACCTTGTTGGTTATGATTCAGGGAGCTCATCAGTAGGGAATAAAGTGAAATTGAACTTAAGCAACTCATTATCTAGTGAGACACTATTATAAATATAGAAGGTAAAAAATGAGAGATGTAAGGCCAAAAAAATCTCACTTGATGTAACTTTTAAAAGGGCTTACACTTGTTCGTGTACTCCAAGTTAGATGCATGGGAGAAATACTGACAAGATATTCTCAAGAGGTTAAAGCAACAAAAAAGACTTGACTAGAAACATTAGAGAAACAGAGAACTTTGGCAAAAGGTTTAGACCAGTATTCAGACGACATGAAACACTTCCCAAAGCATTAACTTAACCCATTCAACTTCACAGTCTCTAAGCCCATTCTATTTTAAGTGACTCTAAAATACCAAGAAGAGGGAATTAGAAGAGAAAGACAGAAAAGATATAGAAAAGTAGACATACAGCTACCATCTCCTGCTTTCCAGCAGTGTTCAGATGACAGAAATTCCAGGAGGAGGTAGGGTCAAGACATGTGCTTTGCCTCGTGCTCAGCCTTTAATATCCCTTGGCCTTCCTGGGCCCTTCCCAGGTGGGGCTTCTGGTCATTTGGCCACTCAGGAGCTGGGTTAGGGCTTCCAGAGGTGGGTGTGGAGCATTGCCTCTGCTGTGCCAGGGATTGGTGGTCACTGCCAGGCTGGGATACAGGCTCTGGGAGTAGGGTGCACAGGGCAGGGCACTGCCTCACCTGGGCAAGGCCTAACCTGGATTCCCCCACACACATGCACCCCAAAATATCTCGAGACGTCAGTCTTTCCAGTCTTTCTCAAAAAGTCAATTTAAATACTCTGCATAAGGTCTCCTGGTACAGGTCTTATTTGCATGTACCTGTATGTGTGCACATGGAGATACCCCAATACTGATCCAGAAGATTTGTGGGAAATAATCCAAATGAAGAAAAAGAATTAGTACATGGAAGCGGGGACTAAACCAAAAAAGGAACATTCAAGGATATTTAGTAAGGGTGACCCACTTCTCTGAGGATAAACCTGAAAAACTCGAAACCAGACCACACTACAATAAAATCTGATGACAAGAAACCTCCTGCTAACTGGATGGACGCTAACACTGAGGAACCCTTTAAAATGAAGAAATTCTCTGTAGAGTAGGTATGCTCCTGCACTGAGTAATTCTTGGGGAAAAAAATGGTAACAGCATCAAAAGATGAAATTCAAAATTACAGACATATCACAGAAGGAGAACAACATGTCTCTGCAGAGCCATCCCTTGAGAAATACTCCTTATTTGATTGTTTTCCATGTCCTGAGCTTCAGAGAACACATTTCCTTGAGAAAATGAAAGTCCTTGGTACAAAACACAGATGACGTTTTTCTGCACTACATCCTCAGACCTGGCAGGTGCATCCCATAGGGAGATGCTAGGATAGGCTGTTTTCTCCTACAGATTCCCAATAACAAGCACATCCCCTTGACTCCAGAAATCCACTCCTATGTAAGATGTTTCTGAAATCCTTCATGGAAGGCAATAAAGCCACACTGAAACCCTTCCTCCACTGCTGTCAAGGGAAATGTGGTACCCCCACAAGGGTCAGCTGGTTCAATCCTCCCCGACTTGGGGCTACCAGCTTTCTTCTAGAAAGTTTGTGTATTGACTCACAGCAGTGATTCCAAAGGCTTGCTAAAGGAAATCCTCAAACTGCAAAGTCAATTCTTTATGTAAATTAATTGTCTAGACTGAGATGATACTTGGTCCCCCATGTTTGGTATATACCATGGTATATTTTCAACCCACTTGCTCAGCTGGAATTTTGACCTGAGAGCTATGCCTGCCTCCTCTTGGTCACATCTGATAAATCTTATAAGAACAGGTTAATAATTCACAGAAAAAGTTGGGTTATGCTCTCCTTTGAGTAAGTACAAGTTAATTTTGACAGCTCTGAGAACTGATTATCTTTCCTAATAATTTTATTTTTTTAAAATAATGTTCCTTTAAAGGAAGTCCGTCTAAGAATTTTTCCCTTGGTGTTTTCTCCTATAAGTGGGATAGTATTTTCAAAGCTATAAAATGGAGTTTCAAGACAAAAGATTTTTTATGGCTTCTTTGATAACTGCATATTTCAGGGTAATAGGAATAGTCTTTTATTCAAGGAAATGAGGAGTAAAAGCTCTCAAGAAATTTCAGAGAACATGGAATACCTTACCTTCATTCAGCAAATTTGGCAATTCGGGTGCTGCAGTCCCTGTCATGATTTCCATGTTTGTAAGCAAGTAGGTTTATAGGGAAATCAGGAAAGAGGTACAGATCCCTTCTCTGTACTCTCCCTAGTTCTGCAACACGTGGGTAGCCAACACTGTGGTTCATTGCAAACAAGATTTTTGAGTATTTTTATATTTTACCTCAATAGTCCCATGCATATAATGTGAACATGATTACTAAATGGAAATGTATCTTTTTACAAGAGAGGACCCCACATACTTTTCTAAAACTATTTTTGAACTATTTTGTACAGTCTTAACATGCACAGAGTTGTATTAGTTCTCTCTCCCGAAGTTTTATACTGAATTCATATGCTGATTACACAGGATGTACCCTAGAAAGCCTGGGAATTATATGAAAAACCTCTTGAAACTTGGTAAACTTTGGCCTTGTGCAACAGTCACCATGGGTCTTTTCTTATCAGGCATAGTGGAATATAACATTGCAGGACTGATGGATATAGATAGAAAAAGGTCTTTGGTAAGTGTGTTACCTTTTTACAGGTCAATTTTTCCTTCATTTGCTGTAACAGTTACTCAAAACTTTGTTCATAATATGAAGTGAATTTTCTCCAATGAACAAAATAAGTTAAATGTACCTATTGTAAATTCATGACCTTTGTGGGAAATAGATCTACTTAAAGTAGAAAGCTATAAATTCAAAGAAATAAATTAAGTTTTTAGGAATACATTTGAAAATTTCCATGTCCCATCCAGTTTTTAAAACTCACTATTTTCAAACTGCAGTCTAGAAGGACTTCTTGCCTATTAGGCAGTTCTCAAATCATATTGATAGTATCATTACAACCTGTTGGAAACAAATAGTAATGTCTGGGTTTTCCTTTTACTAACCTTGTCCTAGAAAATTAGTTACTCTTCTAGTGAATAATTAGACACATTTTGAATCTCCCAGGAGCTCTACATGCTATTTTCCTACTTCTTGAAATGAAAGCTACAATCTAAGCACCTTAGCAATTTGAGCAGCAGACTTTTCCTCAGACATAAATTCTAAAACATTCTGCAGCAAGAATCTGCTAATCTGCTTGCAAGTTCACATTAGTTTCTTACTGTTACTTTCAATAAGTGAAAGTCACAGTGTAGGCTCCATAAAAATCAGATTTATACAAGTTTAATAAGCCCCATTGCAAGTCATTTCTCAGATTTTCATGGTCCAGTTATCTTGGAAAGCATGCAGGAAAGAAAACAAAAACCATCTCTAGCCCCATGTTCTTGCAGCAGCAGCAGCAGAGGCAAAGCAGTAATTTCCTCTACCATGCTGTAGAGAGAAGCCAACATTTTGCTCACTGAGAGCTTCTCAGAAATCAGTAAAGCTGTACAGCTGAAGTCAGTATGGGGAGAGTGGGCAAATTGGAATGGCAGAATTAAGCAGTGTTGTTGTTTCATACCATCAGTTTTTTCCCTCATTGGTCATTTAGTTAGTAAATGGAAAACGTGGAAGTGTCAAGGAGTTCCAGTAGCCCCAGCTAATAACTGTTGCAGAAAAGGGGGTGTAAAGATCATGGTTAGGTGATGGAAAACTTGATGGATGTTGCTTGGGAAGCTGTAAATATTGAGAAGCCTTGAGACTGGAAATAAATCACTAGCGTGGTACAAATCTAAATCTGTGAGAAAACAGATACCAGATACCTAAACAGCAAACAGCTCCACTGAGCTATTCAGAGTGAAGTTTGCAGTTCTCTTCTTTATGTTTCTAGGTTTTTTTGATCTCTTTGAGTATTTGTTGAGGAATTATCCTGTGGCAGCTGAGCATCTCAGATTTATATGCATGACTTAAAATATTTTGTCAATATTTTAATATCTTAATATTTGTGCCTGCTTCCTTGATGTAAAACTATGGGAAATTACATTAAATATAATTAGGAACCATAATAATGCTCACCTAACATGGGGTATAATCTGGTTTTCTTCTCAAAGCCTACACGCCTTCTTGGTTTCCCTTTGTTGGCAAATAATTGCTATTTGCAACTTCTGGTTTCATTTTGGATTTAAATTTCTCTAGGGAGAAGACTTCATTGTCTATGTTTGTTTTTACTCTAACACAACCAACAGAAAAAAATAAAAAGTTATGCAAATGTGAAGAGTGAAGCTTTGTGCTTACTTTTTCTTTCTTCTGAAAGGAATCCTCAGTTTTGTAAATACCCAACTCCGGTACTGGCAGACTCAGAAGCACGTTAATTTCCAGGTGCAAGCAGACCCTACTCCACAAAGCAGCCTATAGGTCCCCACTGTGCCACAAAACAGTGCCTGCTTCCAAAACAGATTTGTAATTGCTGTTCTTATGGATGCCGCACAGGGAGATGTGTGCCTTGTCTCCAATAAGTTTTTCTAGTGGAGGCAGCCTCAGGAGACGGTGAGGGTATCGATGCTTTGGTTTTCTTTGGTGCATAGAAACCTTTGATGGTTAAATCTCCCAGTAAGATCAAAGTATTCACATCCCATTATTTTATATTTTTGGATTAATTTAATATTGTTTGCTACAATTATCCTGCCTCTTTCCATGACTAGTGCACAGACTAGTGCACAGAAAACTTTTTGTCTCTGCTTTTACTCATGTTCCTAATGTCACTATGCCCTTTTCCAGTTTTTCTCCTTATATAATCTTCATAAGGCCTGACTGTTGTTCTCCCATTAGAAAAATTGATATTTTCATAGAAATTAGTGCATGACTAACCATGAACAAAGACTGCATAGGGTGCCAGACATTTGTAGGTAATAGATGATTCAGATCTCTTCTCACTCCTTTGACTTTAGAGAATGTGGTTGTCATGATTCAAATTAACTATATAGCAGTGATCAGAAAAAAAGCCAGAAAAAAGAAATGGTATTTCCAATGTTATACAGGCAGCATTCACAGGGTAGTGCTGAGGTCTCCAAAAGTCCCAGCCAATGATTTCATCTCCTGTTCATTCCTCATCACTAGAGGGTGGCTTAGAAAAGAGCACAGCTAAGAAAATCCTGAGGTCTTTTGAAATGAAAACAATTGGATTCAGAGCTAAGAAGTATAACCTCACATTCCATCTTATGCAAAAATCCATACCAAAACCATTCTTCTTTTTGAAGATAATATGATGACTGAACACAAAACCTTTGTTGCTTTTCTTACCTGAAATATTTACAAGTTATAACTGCTGAATATGTGAAGACTGCAAATGATGCCCACTCAGTCTCCAGGCAACTGTCATACATGATACATTTGCAGTGGTTTTTTTACAGCTTTGTCACATTCCTATGAATGTATTATAATTACTGTCATCAGCACCACAACTGTACTGAAAATGAAGCCAAATGTAATTTTGATCGGAGCTATTTCTCTGAAGGTGGGAGGAATTTAATGAATTTAGCCTTTTCTCTCTTAAGATAATATTTAATCACTGGGGTGAATATAAGAAAACTACTTTGAAAAATTATGTTTAAAATAGTCTGAAGTGCTTGGGTTTGGGCATGAAATCAAGAGATTGATGCTAGAGAAATATGCTTTTAAAAATATGGATCTTTATTTAATTTTTCATACATCTTTAAAAGCAAATAATATTATTATGAATTTCTGAAAAGCAATGAACAACACTTCAGGCTTACTAGAAGGTGTTTATTTGATTTTCCAATGAGTTAAGCATTCAGTTTTTTAGTAACACACAAGTGCTCAGCATTTAGAGATTCAGAAAGAGAAAATGGTTTAAAGCACGTGGTTTGGGATTTCACAAGCTTGGTCAAGAAATCTTTGTATTATAAAATGAAACATAAATAGGTTCTGCTAATAATTAAAAACTTGAAAATAGTTTTTTAAAGCACATGGCATATTCAGAAGTGTAATTTTAATTTATGCCATTTTGCTAAAGCACAACATGGTAAAAAGAAAGCACTTTTTTATCATACTAACATTAAGCAAACACCAAGCTTCCTTGTCAGCCAATAATTTAATGTTGTTACATTTCTATTAGTTTTAGGCAAAAAAGTTTTAAGAAATGCTTCATTTATTTGAAAGAGAGATGATTTGTTGACTTGTGATAAGTTTCTATGAAGGATGTGAAAGCACATGATGTGTGAATGCATTTCAATAATTTTTTAAAATTATAATCCATTATTATTATAAAGCTGGAATAATATCCCTTACAAATATTTCTCTGTGTGTCCCTTGATTCAAGGTAAACAAACAGTCACTATCACTGACTTCCTAAAATACAGAATACAAAACAAATACAAATACAAAATATATTATATGAAAATGCAAATCTGAGTCAATAATTACGTAGCATGTGGTCATTTCCAATGCTGTTTTCCAGTTCCTGTACTGCAAGAAAAACCTGAAGGCAGTATTTGATTTTTCCTAAATTAATTTGATTTCATAACATATTCCTGTTTTTTTTTCATAGCCTGCATGTCACAACCATTCTTCTATAAAAACAATAAGTGGATTCCAAATACATCTAAGCCTTGAATTTTTATTGTATTTTTTTTGCTTCCAAACATAAATTTATTTCACAGTACATTACTTTCTATTACACACTTAATCATTAATACCCCTTCATTATTTCAATAAACAAAACTAAATGTTTTGTTGGCTGTTTGGCTCCATACTTCAGTAGTCTCACCATGTGTCAGATACCTGAAGAGTAAACAGATAAATGAGTGCAACACACCATTGTTTTAATTTAAAAATTAAATTTGAGGGTTTTTTTTTTCTTGAACAATAATGTATTTATGTCTATAAATTGATTAATGAATTGCCATCCTTATCATGCAATACCCAAATCTACAGCTTATTAAGTAATGTGTTTCTTGTACAAAGTAGCTACCTTATACATGTTAAACACATCACATTCCATATTAAAGAGAAGAAGCTGCTGGCAGGAAGTCTTTATCATTAACTCTTCTCGAGTGTGTTACACCTGTCAATGTAAGAGCAGGACATTTCAAGGAGGCAACACTGCAAATTGCAGCTGAGCATCCTACATGGACATCATGTTCTGGTAAATGTGCAGCATTGTTGTATATTACATTACACCAGTGAGTGGAGAGATTTATATTTCCTTTACTTTTTTTTTTTTTTTACTGAATATATGATCTCTCAACACAGTTTGAAATAATGCAAATATTATTTACAGTGTATGAAAAATATGTGCATGCTCAGAGTCAGCTTCTAATTAATTCCTTCACTTGGTATAACTAATGTCAGCTCATAAGTGTAACTTCTTGCCACGTGAGCTGAAGATGTGAGAAAAGTGATCTGGCTACCAGGGCAGCTCATTTTAAAGGCTTGAGAAAATTTCCTATGCCCTCAAGAAAGCAGAGCCCACCATGGTACCAAGCACATACAGGATCCCTTTCTGCTTTTCAAATGAATTCTGCTCTTCAGCAGCCTCAGTTCCAGCTCACCAACCTCTGAAGATGGCAACTTGGATGCCATTGCCTAACATTTAGAGAAGCAGAGGCGAACAGTTGTTTCCTCCACAAACAGGATGAAGTCAATAAAGTCATCAGAGAGACAATTCAAGGACATCCAGGTGAGTGGATTATGTGGTTCCTGGGGTAAGCCTGTTCAAGTTAGTACTTTATAATCCAAATTTCCAGGTCATTGATCAGTCTTCATAATTTTTAAATCAACCTTTTGGCAGTCTTGAGTAAGCTTTGGTAGAAATTGATTGAAACATTATGGTTCTTGTCTTCAAAAAACCCTACTTCTGACTATGCACCAGTGGATTCCCAATTTGGTCATCTAATAAGTTTTTTGTGTCAATCAGCCAAGTTTGCACATGCCTCAGAAATCTTTGCTGACTAACACTACAAAGCATTGCATATACAGGCATCTGTACAAAAAACGTGGTGCTCTACATAGGTTAGAAATGACCTCTAAGATCACCAAACCCAACCTCTAACCTGACACTGCCAGGTCCACCACTAAACCATGTCCCTAAGCACCACATCTTCATGTTTCTTCAACACTTCCACGGACAGTGGTTCCACCACTTCCCTGGGCAGACTGTTCCAGTGCTTGATCACCCTTTCTGTGAAGAAACATTTCCTAATATCTAATCTGAACCTTATTGCAAACATTTTGGAGAGCTCCATAAAAAGTTACTCATGGATTTCTTACATTTAGCTACAAAGCTAAAAGATGGGGTGAGAATACTTCCTTTTTAGAACACCCTCTACACGTTCCTTCGCTGCTGTTGTTGAGCATAATAGAAGTGGTTGTGGCAGAGGGCACTTGGCGATTCCAGTGGTATAACTCAAAGTTGCTCACAGCTAAATTTTATAATAGGAGTGTACATTAGGCATTGTCCAAATGAAGAAATACCTGAGTTTTTTAAAATTATGGAATATTTCTCATAGTTCCACTAAAAATCTGGCCAAGAAAAGGGACATTGAAATTCCTTACATCTGTAATTCTCAAAGTAAAGAAGACACCGGATACCTTAGGAAACAAACATGAAAAAATTGACTGATGTAGTGGTACTGAAGGAACAAACCAAAAAGGACAATAGTGTTGTAGAAGAGAGCAGGCTGCTCACATCCTGGGAAAAAGTACCCATTAAGTGGTGCACTTAAAGGAACAGCTCAAATCTAAAACCAGTGCTACATAATGTATGTTAATCAGCAAAAACATGAGTTTTTCCAACTTAGCAGCTCATAAGTTATTAATTTGCTGCCTAAGAGACCACTAGCAGATATGTATTTCTGCATAATGCAAAATGAAACACCTGTATCTTAAATTTACTAAAGAAAAAACATTAACTCTTTTTAGTCAATTTTCATTGTGTATGTCATGCAGTCCATATCTCAAACAGCTCAGAGACATTGATACAGAAAGCAGGATTTTTGAACACCTGTCTTGAAATGTTTAGAATTGTGTATTTCAGAGTTAGCATCTGCAGTGCACATTCCTATATTATTAACCAGCTCTAATGTTAATGTGCCGGTAGCGTTTGAAGTGGAAATAGTAAATTATAGGCTCTTTCAGTTGTACTTAAATTACTTTTCACAACAGTAAACAAACTAAACACCAGAAGAATTTTCATAAGGCTGTTCTTTCAGAAAATGTGAATGAAAAGAATAGAAACTATTGCTATAAAAAATAAGTGGAGCCTCATCCCTGAAAATAAAAGCCTGTTCACAAGTAGGATACTCTTTCAGGTTAACAGCCGTAATACAGAAGGAGAAAACATTACCTGGGTAAAGCCTGGGAGAACTTGCTTTCATAATTTATATGAGGATATATACGTATATATATATATATATATATAATCAGTAAAAATGCAATTTTTTTATAACTTATAACATTTTTATGATTAAGTCTACTGAGCAAGGCAGCAGATTAAAATAAAGTATGGATTCAGCAAACTCTCCTGCTTTAGTCTTTACTGTTATTCACATTAGTATTACATCAGGTTAGAATCTGCAGTTGTGAGGTGCTGTGTTTGTGTAACAACAGGCTCTCCCAAATAACATTTTCATTGGCATAGAGGAAATAAATATGATGCAATTTTTAGCCACAGCATGTATCTCACTATGCCACAAAGAGGGAACCCTGAAGTTGCTCTGGCTGCAGCAGAACTTGCCAAATGCACAACAGTTTATTTTTACAGCCTGCAAGGTTTTATCACTTTAGAAAGTTACAGTGAAACTGAACTCAAACAACTGTAGTCTTATTTTAGGCACTGAATGGGCTTGGCAAGTCAGACAAAGTCTGAAGATGTTCAGCATTTTCTTCACAAAATGCAATTCTTTGAGCAGTTCCCTCTTGTAATGTCAAAAAAAAAAAAAAAAAAAAAAAAGCTGGGGATGGGACAATTCCCAGTCCTAAGGGGAGCTTTTAGGAGAATGTAGATGCTTCTTCAAAAAGTAATTGTTTCAAAACCTAGATTTTGTAACACTTGAAAGAGGAATCTATATCCAAGCCATCATTACTTGCATAAATCCTGCCTATCACTGAAAAAGTAATTGCTGAATTTCAGAGAAAGAGGCAACTCTGTTGTGCGAAATCAATCCAAGATAAAGTTCAATATATAAGATTTTCAGGTTTGACTCTCAGAAAACCTCTTTGAAATCTTTCCCTATCTGCCCTTTGAGCCAAATGATGTTGATCCAAGTGCACAAAAAACAGTTAAGTAATTAGTTACTCCATCAATGGGTCATACTGAATGCATGTTAGGAGAGAAGATAAAGCAGAAAATCATTCTGTGTGTCTAAGGTCCTTGCATTACCACTGTAGCTTAGATGTTTTATAGTACAACATGAAAAGGAAAGAATACCCACTAATGATACTTAATTGGATGTTCAGTGTCTTCTCTCATTTTCTGGCTAAACTTTCAATGGATTATTGACTGGTTGAATCACAGGAATTGCTTCCTCTTCATTTCTTACTATTAAACTTCTATACTTTGATGTATTTTGTCTTTGAAACTGTTTTATTGCATTTTGGTGGTGGGTTGTTTTCAGTTTTGGTGGAGTTTTTTTTTTTGTTGTTGTTGGGGTTTTTCTGTTTCTTTTGTTTTTGTTTTTAAAGTCCAAACACCTCCTAGCCAAACCAATGCTTTTCAGTGAAACTCCATGAAAACACAAAGTATAAACGCTATGCAATTTTATGCAAACAGCAAATTAAACAAACTTACCTGTGACTCCAACTGTGTATCTTAGGACAAGTATATTTAACATATGAATGTGGGTAACAATCTCCTGGAAGATTCCAATTAGTTTTTGCAATCGTAATTATTCCTAAGGAACTATGCAGCATTATTCAACCTGAGAAAAGAAGAATACAATACTAACCTGATTGGAAAAAAACAGCTTTTCTTTCTTTCACTATCAAACAGTAGGAAGTAGTAAAATGTACTGGTGATTTATTTTCACCTGTTTCTGACACAGAGGCCCGTAGCTTTACTAGTAGTAGTGACTTGTAAACTTTTGAAATTCTTCTGTCTGTGCCTGATTCATACAAAACAAATTCTTCACAGACAGACAGCTAGGTCTTGCAGCAGTGCTCCTTTACGTTTGTTTTAAAATATGATAATTTATATTTATTCAAGTACTTCCTGGCTATCTCTAAAAATATTCTAGGTGACACATGCATCTCTCATGAACACATTTCTACCTGCCTTTGTAGAACAAGCTACAGAGCTTGAGCAGGTGTGGTGGTCAGTGCTGTCCAACAGCTGTCCAGGCCACAACACTACTGGCCTCTCCCCAGCCCACCAGCCCAGAGGGACAGGGGAGAGAGTAGGAAGAGCAAAACCCAAGACAACTCATAGGTCAAGATTAAAGACAGTTTAGTAAGTGAAGGAGATGGAATAAAGTGATGCAAAGGCAACCATTTACCACCTCCCACGGGCAGAACAGCGCCCAAGCAGTCTCTGAGAACCAACAGCTCCGCACAGTTCTTTGCTGATCGTGATGTGATCTGGCATGGAATATCCCTCCAGCCAATTCAGGATAGCTGTCCTGGCACTGTCCCAGCTCAATGTCTTGCCCAACCCAGCCTACAAGCTGCAGGGGACAGAGCAAGACTAAAAGACATCTTGGGCACTGTGCAAGAACTATTCAGCAGGAGACAAAACTCTGATGTGTTACCAGCACTGCTTCACATACATGAGCACCCCGGTCTAGTGGAAGGTGTTCCTGACCATGGCAGAAGGAGCGGGACTGAGTGGTCTTCCAACTAAAACCAAACCAACCCAAACCATTCTGTGATTCTATGAAACCCAAAATGCTACACCATACTGGCTGTTATGAAGAAAGTTAACTTCATTCCAATGGGAGCCAAGACAGCATTGCATCTGAAGATCTTGGCCTATTGTATTTGTTTGCCCTGAATATACTATACCTACTTTATGTTCTATAGAGCAGGTGTTTGAGACACAACACAAAAGCCTTTTTTTTTCTTTTTTATCTCCCTGTAGGCTCACTATAAACTCAAAAATAAAAATTGTATTTATATGTCATCATAATGTGAAAAAGGCTCTTAAAAACAAGCTGATTCTCAGTTGCTGACTGTAGGTTTGATGCTGCACTCCAAAGAACAATGAGTAGTTTTATCCCATGCAGTCCAGAAGAGGAGGTGAAAAAAAGAAAAGATAAACTACCAAACTTCCCAGAGCTCTTGAGCATGTTTCCAATAGTGAGAATATTAGATTAAAATAAAGTTAGCAGCAGCATTATAATTTTACAGAATATAACAGAAATAGAGAATATTAAAATATTTCCTGGCTTTGAACAAGCTAAAGCTGGTACATTTTATTTTTAATTAGATATTATTATAGCATTCTGCTTTTGGTTGTGTTAAATAAATCTTTGGCATAACCTCTTCTTGACTGTAAACTGAATACAAGCATGTTCTCTTCTAGGTACTAAAATAGCATGGATTTTTCATAATATTTTTCCAAGGAGGTACACAAGGTCCTTTATTGAAGGACAGAGAAGAGCAAATAATGTCAAACTTCAAATTCCCAAAGCATCAACATGCCCCCTGAGAGGGCAGTAGCTGCCTGAAGGGCCTCTCCATGCCTGCCCCATGGGATGGGAGCTCCTGAGGTGTGGGTTCTCAACTGCAAACATGCAGCCATTTCTGCCAAGTGTGGGATAGGAACAGTCTGACTGATCTACAGACCTGGTCTGAGCCCTGTCAACACTCACATTTTACATTTCATTTGTTGGATTAAGTTGATAGTTTGTAAGACAGATGGCGTTCACCACCCTTTTATTTGGTTTTGTTTTCAGAAATACCTTGTGTTCAAGCTATACTTATGCACTTTGAAAGGTAGGTGCCAATTAAAGGGGAATGTCATGCTTAATTTTCCTGGGGGATCCCTACAATTGTATAGAAAGATTTAAATTAAATAGCCTGGCAAACATAGGTATGATTTTCCAACTTTTCTCAGCCAGCTTAAAACCTACCTGCAGTAGTAGTAGTATCCAGCATTCCTATCATGTCATATCTGTAGCAAAAAGGAAGGAAAAGGATGACAACAGACCGATGTGATACCTGAACTTGCTCTTCCTATTTCTTCTCATACTTCCTTTGAATAGATTGCTTTGTTCTGACTGATTATTCTAGAGATTTTAGCATTTCTGCACCTTCTTTGAAACAAGAGTGAATACACCCCAACAATAAAACAGAGAGAAAAGAAAAGGTTGAATTGCAAGGCACATAGATTTCATTTAGATTTTAATTTAGATAAGATACTGATTATTTTCTCAGACATGGTGTTTCATGATCCTCAATCTGGAGCAAAACGCCAGAGCAATTATGGAGGTCTTAAACAAACAAATGCCACAGATTTCCAGAGAGGTCTTGCAAACCCCTCAGTGCTGTTATTCTCTCTTTTGTGGCAATATTGTTAAAAACAACCCTGCTGATGAGGAAATGTGCTATGAATGAACAGGAGGATCGCTGCTTTGTCACACAGAAAAGATGCCCTCCAGGCTTTCCTGATTACAGAGGGGAATCATATAGTTTCTCAGCAATAGCAAGGACAAAGTTATAAAATACTCATCATATAAAAATACGAGAAGCACATAGTAATTCAGAAAAATTTTGGTTTGGAGCATACTGTCAGTTAGTTAAACTGTCAAGACAGTTTCTAGTCATTAATTCTCAAAGTTATTAAAACTCCAACTGGTCTATCTTGTTGCAAGGGAGAACACTTCTGCACCACAAAAGATTTCAACAGCAAAGTTTATCAAACTCTTGGGGCCTCTAAATGAGCTAGTCCCCAGTACACATAGCAGGTAGAGAATTTGAATGGAGAGGGTCTCCTCCCCACATGCACCAGGGGCTTCAGAACGCTTTTGCAAAGAGCTCCTGTGGCTGGGGAAATGGAATGGAAGGTTTTAGGCTTTGTGTGAAAGATAGGCTAGGGAATAGAGGAGGGGGTGTAGTCCTCTGTGTCAGTGACCAGCTGGAGAGTATGGAATTGCCTAGGGAAGGATGAGGAGCCAGCCAAGAACTTGTGAGTCAAGCTTAAGGGGAGGGCAGGGACAGAGGATATTTAGTGGGGGTCTGCTGTAGGCCACCTGATCAGGAGGATAGTGGGAATGAAGTCCTTTACAGATAGATAGGAGTGGCCTCACGCTCACAAACCCTGCTCCTCATGGTGATTTCAACCTCCATCTGTTGGATGGACAGCACTGCTGGACCCAAGCAATCCTGGAGGCTCCTCAAATGGGTCAGTAGCAACCTCCTGACACAAGTGACTGAGAAACCAACAAGAAGAGATGCCCTGCTGGAACTTGTGCTCACCAACAGGGTGGAGCTGGTGGGGAATGTGATGCTCCAGGGCAGCCTTGGATGCAGTGACCATGAGATGGTGAAGTCTCAGTTCCTCAGGGCAATGAGGAGGGCACACTGCCCTGGACCTCAGGAGAAGAGACTTTGACCTCTCCAAGGACCTACTCAGTAAAGTCTGATGGGATAGAGCCCTGGAGGGCAGAGGAGTCCAAAAACTCTCTCTAAATTCCAGGGATCACTTCCTCCAAACTCAGGAGCAATGCGTCCTGGCAAGGAGGAAATGGGGCAAAAATGCCAGGAGGCCTCCAGGGATAAGGAGCTGCTGAGAAAACTCAGGTCCTGGAGTCCTTTGAAATCACTCCACTCCCTGAAGAAGTTTAAAGGAACCATGACAGGAATAACTGGAAATGAGTACATGCTGCTCTTCCTACAACGTCTCTGAATGACCCAGATTACAGAAACAAGAACAGAAATCACCTCTTGGGCTCCACTGTAATCAATGCACTAAAGAAAGAGGGAAGGAGAAGAAAGACAACAACACAGTCCTGACCCAGGGTTCTCACTAACCAAGGAGTCTATAATCTGGTTTTACATTGCATCAAGGCTGAATGTGTCCTTTATACTTCCAGAGAGATTTTGCTGCATTTGATACAATTGCCTTAGATGACATGATGAACTAAAATCCACTTCCAACATCTGGGCAAGGTAAATATTTCTGTGAATTTTTAAGAGATATTCCAAGAGCATTCATTGTTTGTCTGGAAATGAATTTTTGATCCTAGGTGCACCAAAAACAGGATATCTTTGTGCTTGCAAACATGGATGCAGATAAAATATTTCTGTGGCAACTGCACTGTACCAATCATAATTGAATAAATATTGTCACTGAATTACTCATATTTCTTTTTTTTAAGTCTGGGCTTGGCTACCTTCATTAATTGATTACTGTATCAGAAGTTAAAAAGCTAAACCACATAAAGATAAATTAATGGTATTTTAAAATAGATTCAAATAATCCTAGCCTCGTTATGTAGCATACTGCTTCTAAATTAATCCATGAACCCATCTAAAAAAGGTAACAAAAATCAGAGCATGCTGAAAATTGAGTCTGAGTTCTGAATAGAAACAAACATTGGTGGCAAAATTCAAAACTGAAAGGTATTTGAATTTGTGATTTGGAGTAACTTGACTGAATACTTTACCATAGTGCTTGTGCAATCATGAGAGCAGGATGGAATTGCCATGGTTGCAGCAAGAGGCAAAACTTTTTACTGAAGTGATTGGCAAAGGTGTAAAACATGGAATTCTAGCACAAAAATATCTTAAACTTGAAGTAGAAGATATAAAACAAATACAAGGTTTGAAACAAAACTAAATTAATTATGTGAAACAATTAAGTAAATCAACCTACACTGCCACATCTTGACATCTCATACACCTAATAGTTGTTTTTGGAAAATGTGGTACAAATGCTGTAGTTTAGATATTTTAAATTAATACAAATGCATTCACATGTTAATCTCATCTTCTACTTTTAATTGTTTTTTGAATAAGGTACAATTTTAAATTTTGTTTTGTGACATTCACTGTAGAAAACAATACTAAGTTACTAATTTTTCAGTGACAATAATCACTAAAGCTATATAATACCATAAATATGCAAAAACACAACCATTGAGCAGTATGATGGTACTCATATTATTTTTTTGAAAGCCATCAGTGGAATGTGCCTAACAGACTTACGATTTTTTTTCCAAGCATGAAAAAGAAATGCATTGGGAAAAAAAAATTGATTATTGAATTCTACAAAATGCAGAGTTAACTGACATGTGATGCCTTTTTCTGGTCTTGGGAGATAAAGGCTCAGACACAGCTAGAGGGTTGGGGGTTGTTTCCCTCGGTATTTTAATAGGATCCCATTCGATGGCTTCTGCCGTCCAGGTAGAACACGCCGCAAAAGCCCCGTCCCCCCAGTCGAGTGTACAATTAAAGACTCTACTCATTAGCATATCTACCAGGAGGGCCCAATAAGGGCCTGGGTGGGCTAACTTCTAGTTTACAAAATCTGTCCTACTAGGAGACCTTGAGGGCTCACGAAAACAGGGTGTTTGGTCTTCTAACTCTACGTGATTTCGGGGGTGTTTAGTCCACCGGCCTACTAAACACCATGAAACCAGGCTAAACTATCACCTAAAGCATCACAAGTATGCATGCTAATACTTGTGAATGTAGGGAACAGTGTAAGAAATATTCAGAAGAAAAGCAGAAAAATCCTTCAGGCATCACATGATACCTGCTTATGCAGCACTTGAGCCACTTTGTTTGCCTCTGTTTAGTAAGGGATAGCTGACATGTCTAGTTAAACTGTCAATAACTAGGCTTTCCTTCCATTCTTTGGGGAAATGCCCTAACTTTCACATTTACACAATCATTGAGCCTTCTGTACATTAATAGAAGAATGCAGTTTCACTGTATGAGCAATGGGTTTTATGTGAATGGGGCAGGTCTCTGGTTCTCACCTTTTCCCACATACATGGAAAGTACTATAAACAATGCCAAATATTGATTTTAAACTTAAGTCTCAGCCAATGATCTGAACCACTGTATTTAATACAGATTAATAAAGAACTAATCAAGACTATGGATTTTTTTCATAAAAATAATCATACATTAAAGTAAATAGTAAATAAAGAAAAGCTTTGCCAATGCTTACTTGAATTTGGGCTTCACCTAATAGCGTGTCATTTGAAAAAGACAAATATAAACTGAAAAATGTATAACACTTAATATGAAATTTCAATTGTTTGTTTCACATTAGGACTTCAAGAGAGAGAAGGAAATATGTATAGTTCAAGATATATATTGTGAAATACTTCATGAATGTATTGAAATACATTATAGCAGACAAGGTAGATCTTACTCATTGCCTCTCTTTTTGATAAACCAGCAACCTGGTATTTTCCTCTGTTTTGGTGTCTGGGAAATTCTGCTTTGAGGTAATAAATCTTTGTTCTGCTTCCTAGGCTAAAGATTTAATGGCATATATGTTCAGGAAAGGTGACTGAAAGAACAAAAATGAAAGATCAGCAATCCTATTCCCTGTTCGCTTTTCACCACTCTCAGCTGAAGAAAGTTATTATCACCCTGGTAATATGTGAGATTAGTGTTAGGAAACATTTTAGGGTTGTAACCTCAATTCAGCTAGACTGAAGCTTTTTAAAGGAAGAAGTATATTTTCCAAGAATTTGTGGGAAGCAAGTCGTTCTACAAAATGAAAGCAAATCCTCACGTTTCCATTAAGGTAGAGGTAATATACATTACGTTTCTATCAGGCTTTGACTTCCTTTTGTAAGTAAATGTCTCCTGTCTGTGGGTTTATATCAAGTAATGTTTGTTCATAAAGGGTCGGTGTTTACCTTATCCTACTTATGAAGTGAAGTAGAAAAAAATTGCCCTGAAGAAGTCTCTTAAGCTCCTAGTGATATCTAGCCTGGGGTTCTGCAATCTGTTCTGCTATTTAATATGTCTGTAAAAATCACTTTGTTTCACCTAAAGCAAGACAAATTCCAATCTCCACTGCAACTGATGGCTGCCGGGGGCTGCGTGCGAAACATCAGGTGTGAGAGTGCTAAATCACGAGCCTATGGAATTAATGCCAACATCCAGCATCATAGCAGATGGAAAATGCTGCATTAAGGCTCCACACACTGCCTCCTCTCTTAAAGGTTCAGTCTGTTGATGGGACAATATGCTGCTGAAGTACTTCCAGATCAAGTGTGTGCAGCTATTATAACCATGTCATCTTCGCCATTAGTCTCCTCCATTTCACGCCCAATGTTTTGTGATGCATTTCTACCTCACACAGTCCCCTTCTGGCCACCTACACCTTTCCAAGAGACAGAACACTACAAAGCCTTGTCATAAATATTACCTTAATTTAACAGCAGCAAAAGCTGTGACAAAGTAAGAGCTTTATTGATTTCAGTGCTAATCTGCACAAGCACAGGGTCTAGCACATTGACTTCTGTGATGACCAAGTATTGCTAATTTCTCCCAGGAGCACTCTAATTTCTAGAGCTGCTCTGTTGGAACTGATCTTAATTCTGATCAATGCTCTGTGCTATTTGTAGTCCCTGAATTCACTTCTTCAGTATCTCCTATGTCATGCAAGCAAATGATAGACTGGAGACTATTTCTAGGGAGAGTTACATCAATATCTTCAATACGTATTTTTTAAAAATCAGTTCCATCAAATAAAATTTGATCAATGTGTGTCCATAAAAGCTACACACTATTGATTTGAACAATTTTTCAAATACCAGATAAAATTAGCATGTTTTTAATTGAAGTGGGATAAAATTTTCTGAGTCTCTCCAACATTCAAAGCAGACCAACTACGATATTTTGTTTTATTTGACTATTACAAAGCAACAGCCAGACACTTCCGATTAGGTTTGTATCAGAATTTTTCTGGATATTGAAAAAGCTTGGAACAAGAGTTTTCCTCCAGAGAAATATTTACTTGACCTGTCACCCTTTTAAATTTTATAATTACTATTTATGTAGAAATATAGTTGAGAGGACAGATCCAGCTTAGTTTTAGAGGCCTAATACTCACAAGAATTTTTTTCCTTATTCTGTTGTTACCTTGGGATCTTTAAATGTGGCTACTCCTACACTAAATGCTTCAAAGTCAAATTTTGCAATCTCACATGGAATTAACTCCAGCAGGAAGCTCTTCCACTGATAGCACTCAAAACCTTATCATGAGGAAGTAGAGAATGTACCATAAACATGGACCCAATAATTTGCTGTTTCCCTAATTCATGCTTTAGCAGCCTAATCACACTACAGCAAGAAATAATTATTAGGCCAGTTTTAGTACTATCAACAGCTCACATCCTGATTGATAAAGCTTCATTAGTGACCATGTAAATTGTTACATAAGAAAACTTACTAATGAACTACCAATTATGGCTGGTGTTGTACTCACTTTCCAGATGCCCTCCTGGCCCCAAGGTTGATGTCATCAGCCTTCCTCCACGATGATGTGGGTTTTCTCATGAGAAAATTGCTGTGTTTCCTTCACACAATGCCCATGTGGGGTCTGTGACCTGCACCAGCATCTTTCCATCCCCTGGGCACCCACCAGACGGCTGCTGCCCAAGGGACAGCCCACTGGGATCAGGGCACACAGCCCCTCTCCCCCTGGTGACACCCACTGCTGGAGCCAGCACCTACAGGACAGGGCACAGCCATGTAGCATCTCATGGCCCTGCCTCTGATTAATGCCAAGTCTATGACTTTTTGATGGCAACAGCAACAAATTTTATTTGCTGTGAGACACTGAGACTAAAAAAAGTCTCCTTTATTGGTCCACATTTCTGCTTGTTTGCTTTGGTTTCCTTGATACTCTGTCTCACACACTGGTTGTGCTGTATCTGATCAGTATTTCCACTGTTGCCAGGTGTGTTACTACCTCAAATCAGACAACCCATCCACTGAAAATTTTAAACCAAGTAACTGCAGTGCTTCAGAGACCTTCCAGTAACTGGGCAATGATAGCTTCCTTTCATGTCCCAAAGCAAGAGGAGGGGGCTGGGAAGGCATGCCCAGAGGGACAGCCAGTGTGACACGTGTGGCTGGGATGAGGTACAGCAGAGTTATTTATTCCTCTGCCAGGCTTAGTTCCCTCCATTTCCACCATACTGCCAATGTGCACATTTACCCTGGGATGAATAAATTATCTGACTCACAGTATATTACAATTGAAAGGGGAGTATCTAATTGCTGGAAAACAGATGGCCTTACCCTTTTGAGTATTTCTGACAAGAACAAAAAAAATTACTGGCCTACAGACATATTCCCATAGGCTGTGATCCTGTCAGATTCCATCAGCCAGGGAAATTTGGATATGATGACTGGCCAGTAATAGAATTTTTCAAGGAAAAAAAGCCCATACAACCCAACACACACTTCTTATTTTTTGTATCATTCATATCTGCATGCCACAAAAAGAAAGAAAAATTCACACCCTGCTGGTCTCTCTTGCTTATACCAGTTTATCCACAACTGTGTTGATTATTACTTCAACTTCCCATATTTCCTTTTTGTTGCAAATAATTAACTTTATTATTTTTATAGATAATGGCAATATAAAAAATCAACAGAGCCTATTAATGAGAAACTGGACTAAAGATAAACTGTAAATATATGCAAATTGCTCTAGTAGGTTTTTCAGGGTTATATTGATATATTAATCCCTTTAAAAATCAGCATCTCCAATAGTTTTAGAATATGATAGTCTTTTTATAGTCATGTTAAAACTTGACAACAACATTGTATTATATGCCAAATGGTCAGATATTACAGAGGGAAATTATGGCAAACCAGATAATTGAATTTGTAATGGGGAACATAAATGGCTTAGAGTTGTAACCACAAAAAAAATATTTTGAAACAGAAAAAAGCTGACATAATCTTTTTAACAAGAAACTCACTTAAGAGAACAAGATGCTATCAGCATAGGAACACCTTGGATAGAAGGGAGTCAGCAAAACAGCTTTGCACAAAACAAGACTACTTTCAAAATACTTGGTAATTTATATAATATCTGACATCAAGGAGATTTTCTGACTGTTTAATATACAGAGAAAGAACAGTCCAGTTTTACTTAACATGTATGGACATAATTCAAATAAAGGCTCTTCCACACTACAGGTTATTATTTAACATCATGACAAATGTTCCTGTGAAATACACAGTTTAGGGCCGACCTTCCTGCTCTGTTGACATATAAACCTGCATATAATATGGAAGAGTCAAAAAAATGGGAAAATTATATATATTTTTGATGAGTTTTTGGCAGTTATGATCTGCTGAAGAGGCAAGGACACTGATAAGCAGCTCACTTTTGTTGTTGTTAGCATTTAATCTCAGAAAACTTTTAATTCCTATGCTTAAGAGCTTCATGCCCCACTCAACATGAAGACTGTGATTCAGAACTTTGCTGTCTCCTTCCCTTGCCCTCCCCTACATTCCACCATCCAGTCCCTAACTTGGGGGAAAGTGTCCCTTCCCTCCCAGAGCAAGAGAAGATGGGAGCTCCCTTGTCCAATGTGGCTTGTCCCCTCCTCTCTGTTGCACAGGCACTTCAGGGACACCATCACTTTGATACCTCAGTGCAGCATTAGTGGCCTACAGTCCTCTACCAGGAGCCTGGCAATTATTAGAGGCATGGAAGAGAGGGAAAGAGAAATCCTTACCAGTACTCTTTAAGTGAAGGAGTTGTTAATGCTCCCAGCTCCTTGAAATTAATCTGACAGGAAGGACTGTAAAAAGCCCAGACACATCTATCCTTGTGCAGAAAGCACAGGAGAACACTGCAGCCTTCACTGCCAAACAAGGTTTATTGAAAGAGAGGACCACTTGTGTGAAGCAACACTCCTTCAAACTGATAATTCTGCTGAAGTGAAATATTCCCCTCCTGGGAAAAGACAGTCTGCATTAACAGTGGCAGCAAAACGAAGCCCAAAATCACTCCAGAATGTGCTTTACCTCCAGCATAATCTCTGTGACATTTCAGCCCTGATTAAGAAGTCTCTGGAGAAGTGTTCAGATATTCCCCTGGTTTATGGGTCAAGGATGCAACTTTCCATGCTGACACATCCCCCTGGACACTGTGAGCTCCTTTGCCTGCATCCCTTGCCCTGTTCTGTGTTACCTTGGTGCCCATGCATGGCAGAAAGCTGCCTCAATGCAGTAATGACAAAAAATGACATATTTTGTGCTGATTTTGTGCTCTGGAAAGGGACATCTCTGGAGTCAGAGGTGCAGATACCAAGGATGTGGCAGAAAACAGCAAGGCAAAGAGAGGAAATAATAGGTGAATAATTTTATTTTTATAGTATGGGGAGCATAACACCATGAAAATCTGGGGAAGTAAAGCTCAATAAATACACCTAAATTTCTATTTTTCACTTTTTAAAATGTTCCTGGTCATCATGCCAGTAGAATTAATGCATTCATTGGCTCCTCCTTGCTCCGTTTAATATTATTTTTTTCTTTTCCTGTATCAAACATGTTAGCACATACAGAGAATAAAAAGAACCATACATTTTTAGAATAAGCAGTCCTTTCCTTATTCTCCAAAGTCCACTCAACTAAAAACTTTTTCTCAAATCTTGCTAGTTCTGTAGTCCTGGAGCTGATATTTTTTGTTAGATAACATTAGATTGTAGAACAGTATACTGGTAATAAGTCAGAAGTGATGACATTAACAGGCCACAGTACCCTTCAAATTAATTTTATAAATATTTTTAATAGCACTGAGGACTGTTTGGCTAATAAAACATTTAATTATTTCAGGATGGCACTGGTGTTACAATAGCTGACTAAGTAGGGAGCTTCAGTATTAAAAAATGTTGATCAGGAGCACTTTTAGCTAGTATTATCTTTATCACGTCCATCCCACATACTCACTGCTCTTTAAAGGGTGAAGGACCTGCCAGAGCCTTTTAAAGCACGGTATTTTGAATTCCAGCAAGTGTTACACCCATATTTTGAGCATCCTTAGGGAAATCAGCAGCTCAGGCAGTACAAAATCTACCTTCTTTGCTTTCATGCATGTATTTTCTCGTGCCTCTTTTCCTTCACCTTGCACATGAGGAGTGGTGCCAGATGCCCTCTAATTAGGTAATCTACACTGCGCTCCAAGTCATGAGACTTTCCCTGGAAAAATTACAAACACCAAGATTGTAGTCATGTCTTTGAGTGATGAAATTGAGAGGAGGAATCAAGATTTAAATTACAGTTATAGTCAAGACACATGCCATGGGGTTTAGCTTAATTTTAAAAGCTCCAGATACTCAAAATTAAGATGGCAGTGACATGGACTTAGTTATTTCTACCCTTTGAGACAAGTATTTGACATCCACCCAAGTTCCCTCTGTAGAGCCATTTACATACAAGTATGCAAGCACTGCAAACTCCAGAGAAGAAGAATCAAGGCACAGATTTATCTCTATAAATTCTCTGCAGGGAGGAAACATCACAGCCTTGCCCACAAGAGGACATCACTGCACTCAAACACATCCAGCAGTGTGAACAAAAACATGCGTGTTATCAGTCTGGAATACACTTACCAAATTTCATGTTGGTGTTTTAATTCATTGTGGAAGCTGACAGAGACTCCTGATAACCTGTTAATACAAACAAATCATTTGAGAGGAAAATTATAGCCTGTAAATTCCAGCTAGGGTTCAGACAAATAACTAACTTTCCAGAAAATCAAGTTTTACTTTGAGAAATGATCGATTGTGTTCGCTAAAATTACATTTACAAAACATTATAGCATTTCAATCATTCACACTCATATAACAGCTACTGCAGATTATGAAGTTCATTTATGAGTTCTCAGAATTGCAAGATGGTAAATAACATAAAAATTTATTTATAGCTACTCATTTAAATAAAAGCAATGTATCCACTTCAGTGGAATCTCTAAACTGTTTTATTCATTTCTTATGAGTAATCAGGTTAGCAAAATTTGTTTTGTGACAGATTTGACAGAAAGAAGTCACATCATGTAAACATCCATACAAAAAAGTTACTAGCTATAAAACTAATCAGTCTTTAATGTCCTTTGTGGACTTAAGAATCATCCTTCTAGGGAAGGGTATTATCCTTTTATAGATACCATAGCATTTTCACAAAGTGAAAGTGTAACAAAAGATTCCTGAGAAGTTAATAAATGAAACATAAACTTTTATTGAAGTGGTTTTTAATTACAATGTGGTATTCATTTTTGGTTTATTTTTAATTCTTCTCATATAGGAGTGATTAGCTGAGCACCTTCACACTTACCCAATGAACACACTGGCTTTTGCTCAGGACATACGGAATGGGAAGCTAAATCTGCAGCAGGTGAGCAGTTGTCAGAACAGCTTTTATTTAAGCTCTTTCTGAATTAGGCTCTGAAGGGGTCATTTTTCTGGTGTGAATCACAATTGTGCTTTAGTATTGTCCTGAATCAACGTAACTATCCACATTTCTGTTCTGCTTTGCCAATATAAGAGTCATACTTAAATGGTATAATAAATCTACATCCAATAGCCTTGTAATTACAGAGATAGAAAGGTTTTTCCAACACTAAAATAGTAATATTATTATCTTCACAGTTTTCTAGGTATAAGCAAACTCTATTCAGTAGTAAAAGTCAGTACCTTCTAGCATGAGAGGAACAGAAGAATAAACCAAAGAATAACGTACGTGACCATGACTACTGAGGCAAGCCTAAATTGAAGACTGGAAGCCTCTTCAGTTAACTGGACTTGCCCAGGATACCAAGATATTCAAGGCTTCAATACAGAAAATTGAGTCAATCAATCAAGATTCTTTGAGAAATCCATTGTAATAAAGGATGTTCAGTAGGGGAGATTTCAGCAGCAGACATTGAAGCAGCAGAACATGAAGATATTGTTACATCAAAGGTTTTAGTGAATAACATTATGGAACAAAATAGTAATCAAAATTTGAGTTTAGAAGCACATGAACAAATCTCATTTATCAGTCTGTAAAAATGGGAGTGTAATATAACATGTATCTGCCAAAAATCTTAAGTAACAAAGGAGATCTCTCCATTATAAGTTTCAAAAATGAGCCATGAAAATTAAATGTTCAGTGAAATATTCCTTGGTCCAGGCTGTATGCTGTTTTCTGAGGACAAAACATGACCCTAAATCCTGTGACAGCTGATCATTTTGAGTAAAGGATTTAATATATGAACTCTCATTCACTACCACACCTTTCAAAAGGAGACTCTTGACCTTGTTTCACCACAATTCTATTTCATCACCAGTGTCAGCCATGGCATTTAATAAGCCTGGTAATAACACAAGGGCTTAGAATGATGCAGAGCCTTAAGCACACATTAGTACCAGAGACCCAACACATTTGTCTTAATAAATGAATCAAAGCATCCAAAGGAAATGATTTTAATTCAATTGTTTAAATATAAAATTTGGCCATGATGCTGATAGTCATCTAAAATAGGAAATGAGTTACCATGTTGTAGAGTATCCTAAACTGGAAACCTTTGTTTTCACCTATGCTTAAGTTCATTCAGCACTTAAAAGTGTCCACCACTCCACATAACCTTGTCATCTTTTTGTTCCTAATTTCCATTATTATCTTTAGAAAAATAGGACTAAAGATCAGTTTTGAACATTATAAAATAAGAGATGTATAAACAACAAATATTGGACACAGTTTCCTGAATGTTTTAGTTGCTTTATACTCCAGGTCCCTGCATAAACTAAACAAAGAGGCCAAAATCTCTAAAATAATTTTATTAACTTAACATAGAAAAATTAAATGGGAAGGGTTTACAGATAAAATTATTTTTAAAATGGAAAAGCAGTAAAGTCCTTGTAAGTCCGTTATACTAATTTAGCAAAGAAGAATTTGAATAAGTGAATAAGGTGCAGAAGAAAATTCTTTACCAAAAAGTCAAAGCAACAAATTAGAATGAGAAAATCATTTAAAAACCCCTTCTTACATATTTAAGTAAGAAAGCATCATATCCATTCACTTTACACAAGCTGGAGTGAATCACTTCCAGCCCAGTCTTGTTAACAGGATGTCCCACAGGAATTACTGCAAGGACACCACGTTTGGGATTTGACATGAAGTCTAATCCTGGTTTTCCTTATCTTTTTATAATAAGGTGATGCAAACAAGCACTTAAGAAAATTAACTTTTAAAAAGCACTTAACCCCCACTGAAATTAGTAATAATAAGCATCTGACTCTCTGCCTTGGCATTTTGTTTGAATTCCGGGTGTAATAATGCCTTCAAAAATCTGGTCCTAAATGAATAAATATAAGGCTCTGTGTTTTTAACTCTATGCCATTCTAGTGCCTTCAAATCTACTCTGGAGCAAGCTTTGTCTCTTTTCTGTGAGCAGCTCAACCCTTCTGGATTCTGAATACAGTTTGGGTTGTCATTTGCTATGCATTAAAAGAGAATATGACTAAATATGTGTTCTGGAGCCTGGGGTACTTGTTTATAGATTACTTTGTGATCAGCTTGGTATTTTTGATGGAAATGAGTTTGCATCAACATTTACCCTTTCCAGCTTTAAACATAACAGCAGGACCCATGAGAACAGAAACAAAAACTTTGCAAATGTTAAAGGAATAAAGCATCTGGCACAGACTTTTAACATGCTTAGGAAGAACATATCCCATTGGATGTGACCGTTTTGTTGCTTGGGAAAAAAATTGATAATTCTTCTTTTAAGACTTTTCTTAAGATTGTAGACACATGTACTGTTTTCATAGCAAAGAACTGAGACTTGTTCAAATACACAGTTAAGTATAGAATCATAGAATCATTAAGGTTGGAAAAGACCTCCAAAATAATCAAGTCCAATCTCATAAAATCATATAATTCAAAAAGAGTTCAAGCCAACCCAGATTATATACTCTTTATCCATAAGAGACCACTTCCTCCAAGTAGAGATTTTCCCCCTTCACCTAAAAGCAGAAATCAAATTCCTTTCATCTGTTACTTCCTCCTCAAAACCCTAAATTTTGGTCTTTGTGATCCATACCAATGCATGTGGAGAGAAGGTTGGAGGATTTCAACAGTGCACCCTTTTCAGACTCCACAGAACATTCCTTGAAGGGTCAAGATTGCAGAGATCTACATATGGGTGCAATTTGCCCTTCTACTCTTGGACCAGGTTTCTGGACAAGAGTATTTTCAGCTTAAAAGCATATTTGAGATAAAAAAGCTTTTCACTTTTCCTGAAGTGCAAACTACAAAATACAGGGTAACTGTGTCTGGTCTAGAGAGACCCAACTTGAGATGTGGCTGATTTGTTTGCCATATTCTTCATATTCTGCTTTCCCAGGATAGAGGAATACTGTGAATCCAACGATCACAAAAACTTGAAGCTTGTTCTTTTTATTTTAAGATCTTAGAAAACTACTATTATTATTATTGCTGTGGTAACACCTGTCAATGTTTTTAGTAACCGTGGCTTGATTTTTCTCATGGTTTTGCAGACCGTAAAAGAAAGGGTGAGAATCATACAAATGACTTTATGCTCATCAGTAGTGCTGTAACTACTGCTCTTAGTGGCACCCATACAGGAAGGTTGTAAGGCTAGATTAAGTGGCAGTACAGTGGAGAAGATAGGGACAAGATAGTTATAAGAATGACAGGATACAGTATTTTTTTTTTTTTTGTTAATCTGTGATTTTAATTAATTCACATGAACAAGAAATATTAATTATTAATTACTATCAGGTCAGTTGCTATATCATAGTCTTTATAAATATTCCATTGAAATTGTGTCCCAGATAATTCTTCAAAGATGATTTGAGAATAAAATAGCACTAATGGAAATCTATTTGGAGAATTTTTCAGTTAAGTCACTTTAGAATTGCTAAATACCTCTTCTCTGCCAAAAGACAACAAAAGTGCCACTTTCTAGCACTGGGCAGAACAGATATTTGAAGGCCATGGAGGACTAAAGGCTCACTAATCAGCACACAGTCAGGGGATTCAGACTTCATTGCCTTTTAATTAGTGAAAGAACAGGTTTATAAATAGATATTCCTGGGAAATAGAAGAAATGGCAGGGACCTATGAAATGAACTCATTTGTGTATTATTTAAATAGTGTGAACAACTCATTTACTTCAGGTTCTGTGTCAAACTATTACTATTCCTTCTCTAGATACATGCAAACTATAGATACATATATTTCTGGAGGGAAAAAAGGGGAAAAAAATTGAAAATTAATATATTTTGTATACATAATTCATCACAAAGTCCTAAATTTAAAGTCATAATTCGACAGCCATTTATGAATGTAAGTAGAGCAAACCATTAGACTGGGACTAGAATTGGCTAAAATATTTAAATGTATTTTAAATTAGTTTGGGTGAAGAGAGTACTGGGAAACATAACTGTTTGAATGCTTCTTGTTCAAAGAGAAAAATGGGATTTTTCATAATATTTTAACCAAAATTCTTATCAAAACTTGTATCAAAGCAGAAGGTGACTTTTACCTTTCCCTGGTAACTACATTTCTGATTAAGCATATAGAATTTACAGTTAATTTTTGATTTTACCATATTTCAGTAGGAATAGAGAAGTATCAGTAAGTTTTTGTGTATCAGATGTTCTGAAGGAAGTAATTAATACAACCAAATTTATTATAATTTATGAGCTTTTCAAGATAATCAAAAATTGAAATCAGTGAGGAAAAAAGACCACTATGATAAAATAGAAAGGTACAAAACCAAATAGCTGTATTTCCTTCTTGAAAATGAAACCTCTTTTTATAGGTCTGGGACTATCACTGATGACAATTTCATTCTTTGTTCTGACATGATTACCTTGCCTATTGTGAAAAAGTAATTGGTTGATGTGGGTTGAAGAAGTAGTTTGTGATCATACTAAATGTTCTGCAAAGTTAAAATATTGAATTAATCCATCAAATCTTCATCACTTCTGCTGGAACATTTGTGGAAAATAGTAATATTTGATGTCAGGTAAAATGCAACTAAACCTTTCAGTGTTTCAGAGCTCTGAAGTTCCAGAGAGTAAAGAGCTGAACTCACTTTTGGAGAGTGATATTTTAATGCTCAGCTAAAATTTCCCTGATGAACAAAGGAGAAGGTTGGTTCCATACCAAGTCCCTGGTGATAACTCATCTGAAACTGCTGGTGCTGACTCTTCCTGATGCCAAGATGATTTTTGCTGTTTCTTTTATATACCTTTTACACAGTTCTATGTATCCACAAGTATTAGCATGCATAGTTGTAATTCTGTAAGTCTGATAACTTAGCCTGATTTCAGTGTCCTGTAAGCCAGAAGACTAAGCACCCCAGAAACTGCAGAGTTAGGAGACAAAACATTCTACTCTCTTGAGAAGCCAAGATCCCTGAGTAGGACAGATTCTGTAAAGTAGAGGTTAGGGCACCCCAGCCCCCTTACTGTGCCCCCTTGTTAGACATGTGAATGTGTAAGGTCTGTAATTGTGTACGCCATTGACTGTGCGGGGGCATTGCCACGCGTTCCACCTGGGCAAAGGGATGCATCCAATGGGATCCTCTTCAAATACCGAGGTAAATGATCCCCAACCCTCTGACCATGTCTGGCTTTCACTTCCTAAGACCAGAAAAAAGGCATCATTCCAACTGAAGAAAACCTATACCTCTCCCAGAGGCCAGATGTGCCTGGAACTAGCACGGAGCGTTGGCACTTGGCACCTGGGCTGGTTGTGAGGTGTCAGAGCAGCACAGCACATGCTGGTAGTGGCCATCTGCCACGTACATCGATGCTCCTGTGAAGGTCAGTGTGGGGGACAGCCCAGCTTCCCAGGCCTGGGATCTGACTGACAGAACTAAACTCACCTTTACTGTGTCTCCACAGCATGAGTGGGTTTTGTGCTGTGAAATTGGTTGGGATTTCTGTTCAGTTCCTCTTCTCTGGGTGTGGGGACGTCTTGGTCTGTGCTGGAATGTTTGCATGAAACAGGAAAAACAGTGTTTTGAGTAATACATTGAGAATTGACCTTCTTATACTTTTAAGTTCATCTGTAGTACTTTGTTATGAGAAATGAAAAGTTCCTAATATAAGCAGCATATCATATGGGGTTTTTTCCAACTAATCAGAGTTATTTTGGTTTCTTCTATTAGTTTTGTTTTCCATTTGGCCCCATCCTGTATCTTTATGATTAACAGCACTGGATGCTGTGATGAACAGTCATTCTTAAATTTTACTTTTGTTTTATAATTTCCATCACTCTACGCTACCTGCAAAAACATTGCTTGCTTGAATCTTTTTCCTAAAAAAACAAAAGAATCAATATGTTCCCTCTTTATTATTAAAAAGTATTATTTCTACTTCCCACATTATATTAAAATATGACCTATAAAGAAAAAATAAAAAATGAGGTAAAAGTGATGATCTCTAACTCTAGATTTAGCACAAACTCCCTGTATGAGTTTATTCAAAATTTTGCTGATTTCCCACCAGTGAAAGACAATCAATATTGGGTATTTAGTGTTGGACTTTCAGCATTCAATATCCAATCATGCGCAAAAGAGGACACACCAGATGTATGGAGCCAAAAATTCATTGCTTGTCCAATTTGTGTTTAAAGCAACTAATAGAGCTACTTGGGAAGGAAAGCCTCATTAATAATGTAAATTAAACCATTATAGGGGAAAACCTGCTCATTGCATACTGCTTTTACCTGCTGCCATACCCCCAGGTGCCCTCCTGGCCTCAAGGTCAAGAGCCTCAGCCCTCCTCCAGGGTGGGTGGGAGGGAGTCACATCAAACTGCCATTGTCACAAAGGCACGTCCAGAAGGATGCACCCTTTGTGGCAGGTCCCTGCCTCCTCATTCTTGGGTTACTTTTATCTGCCCAGAAGTACAGCCAGGCATGTATGATCACTGAATAAGAAAACAAATAAATCCCCTGATAAGAAGTGGAAGACAAGCAGAGAAAATTAAGCATGTTTCTGTTAAATACAATAGTTGAATGAGTCACGCATCACCAAGAAACCTAAATGCCCTTGCAACCCTGGAATAGAGCCATCCTGATGAGACAGAGGTGTGTACTTATGTCTAAAGCTGAAAGCAGGCTTTCAGACCCTGACTTTGTATTTACTCCTTCAGCTGCTTAATTCTCCTGATTCTCTTAATAATATTGAACATCTAGAGCTGGATTCAAATTTAGGGATAACCATTTATAGACTTCATATTTACAGGAGCAGAAAGAGAAAAAGAAAATATTTGAGAACTTTTGGAGGGCTCATAAGTCACATAGTCTCCAGAACGGAGGTCCAAAGCATGCCTATACCTCAAAGAACAAATTCTTGTCTTTTTTAATGATGGCCTTTTCTAGTGAGTTTTCTCCTTACAAAAATGAAAGAAAACATAACTTAGACTTTGCATGACTTACAAAGTAATGATAGCCCCATGGCATATTATGAAATAGTCATCAGAAGTGTTCCCACAGTGTTAGCACCGGATTAAAATGAATTTCTAAGAGATTAATCAATTTAACAACTCAGATCAATTTAGTAGAACTGTTTCATGGCTTCCAGTATCCTTATAGGAACTTTCTACTTTAACTAATTGCTGCATCATTTGCCAAACAGAAAGGACTCATTCTTAGATAGGATATTTTCCATTATCAAAAATATTCATTAATAGTAATTTTCATAGCAAATGAATTCCAAAAGTTCCCTTTCTGAGAAATGAATTTTTAAATTCTTGTGCCTATTTGCTACTGATACTCTTGGTGGCATCAATCCAGTAGGAAATCTGAAACAAAAAAAGATACCATTGACTTACATTATCAATCTAACTAAGATAGAACAAGTACTGAGTTTTATGTTCTATACACTTTTTAATCTAGAAAATAAAATAATCTAATTGACTAAAGTTATTCTAGAAGTGATTCTAGAGAATATTGTTCAACTTTTGGGTATAAGCTTATTAATCAACAAATGATTGCTTTCTCCTAAAGCATGAATTAAACTTTTTTTCAACCACAGGACACTGCTATACTTTAATTTTAACAGAGATACCATTTTAATTCTACTGTGAACTACAAATTTACTGTTCCTAGGAAACTAAGAGGGAAAGCATTTCATTTGGTGGAAAGTAAATCAAGTTAGTGTGTTCTCACTGGCAGTTGTTACTCATGGCTACCTGGGGAAGTATATGAGGAAAAGACAATGGCAACACAACCACCATATAATCTCCTATCCCCTGAAAAGCTACAGTTCAAGGAGTATTCCTGAGACAGTTGAAAGTACTTCTACTATTTTGAATGACTCTCAACTGGGTTTTTCCCGTTATGAAGTTGTTAGGTTGGTTTCAAACCTATATTGGCATTTAACACTGAGAGCATTCTGAGCAAAAACTTCTACAGCTTAATCGTAATTGCTCATTACATGAAGATCTAGCTCCTTGTATTGCATATGTTCTCTCCTCATTTCTTTTGATGAATCCTAGTCATGTCTCCTAAAGCAATGCAAAATATTCATATGAATTAAGACTTACCAAGGCAAATTTCTCTCTAATATTTTAGTGAAGGTGTATTATTTCTATTTTCTCAACTAGGAAGTAGATAGTGTCTGCCTTATGTAACAGAGGAAAATTTTGTAAATATTAAACAAAAGGAAGATGGACATGTCTCTAGACTTTCAAGTTCCCAAACATTTTCACCAGAAGTACAAAAAATTATATGGATACACATAGAATGAAAATAACAGTCATCACTGTTTGTTTATAACTCTGAGAACAAATTTACACAAATTTCATTTCATAATAGTAGACATGGTCCTGCTAGTTTGTTCTCTATGCATTGGAGTCCACAGGGAGAGTCACAAACTTAAAAGCTATATACTAAATCATGTCTTTAAAAGCAATGTTATATTGGAAAGATAATGTGTCACAAAAATTAGGAGGAAAACAGTGACATAAACCACACAGGAATTTGTGATGAATTTTCATTTTGCTGTGAAGAAGAAAAACAATTTTAAATGAAATATTCAGGATAAAATTTCAAAATAAATGACAGTGCAAAGGAGACTACCATGGGTAGTTTAGGAAGGCACATTCAAGGTGTTCTAATGTTTTATTCTCCAAAAATGATCAGTTTTCACAGCAATTACTCTATGAATAGTAATTTTGACATCCATTGGTTAAGCATACGTAATTTCTTCCATCTTTTGAACATATTCTTCTCTAACCACATCACATAAATTTGCTCAGTGCTTCTGCTGAAAATTGTCTGTAGTCATTTCTCCATCTAGAGCAATCTGAAGTAAATTCCCCCATTCCAACCTTTCCCTCATGCATTGGTTCTGACCATTCTTTTTGCAGTAACTCTGTCCTAAACACAAGGTGTGTTTAACTCAGTTCCTTCTGTAAAAAGGCAGCAATCAAAATCAGACATCACAAAGGGAATTGCGGGACTTTGGCCAAAAATTTTGTCTGGTAATGTTTTCTTTTTTTTTTTTTTTTTTTTTGGTCCAACAGCCTTTTTTATGCTTTCCCCCTCACTCCCTTCTTTTTTCTAGATTTTCTAATCTATTTCAAAAATCATTTTAATAGAATCCCTCTTTCATTTTTTCCTCCATTTCTTTTTTTGCTTTCAGAAGCTTGAAAATGAGTTTACACAGATAAACAATAATCTTTCATTTTTCATGTCCCTGAACACAATTCTTTCAAACATATACTTTGTTATTTTTACCTCATTATATTAAAAAATTGTTTTATTGTGTTTTACATTTTTTCATTATAATTTCAAATTTTGCTAAACAGATTGGACACAATTGAATTGAGCTCAACAGCTGTTTAAATTGGATGCATATGTCTGAAGTATTTAAGGTATTGCTCATTAAAGTTATACATATGCCTAAGAGATTTCATGGATCATGGTTTAATGATAGTTTCTCTCACTCTCAATGAAGTCAGTAATAATGCTTAAACACAAGGTCAACAGGCAGTGCTGATATTCACTGTCCCTTTTGTTTTTTTCATCTTTTCCCCCTTTTTGGAATGGGCTGTTGTACAGTGTCCCCTCACTCTCTCCAAGAGTTCAGATATAATTACATATGCATAGAAACAATTACAAATCCATGCTATCCTTCTGCCTCATTAGTCAGAAATCTGAGGGGGAAATGCCACTACTAATATGGCTTAAAACTCGCTTGGCTTGATTTTTGTCAAGTTTTAATCCATTACTTCAAGTGATTATTAATTAGCATTGCGTGTAGCAATAACTCCTGCATAAATAATAAAATGCAGCTGTTTGTGACCCTCTGAAACACATCAACTCTCTTAAATTATGTTCTCAGTTATTATGTATGCTATTAACTTTGATTTTTCTTGTTAAATCACTCATTACAATTTATTTTATATTACCATCGTGCTGCCAATCATCCCAAAATTAATTTTTTCCATAAAAAGCAGCTGTGGCCATGTTTTCTTTCAATGTGGTTTATTGTTTACATACTAATTGTCCCTCTAGGCTGTTACTTTAATCAATATCTAAGACTGTACATGCACATATGAAGAAAGTTTTGTCCCCACCAGCCTAAATTATGAGCAATGTAATAAAGGAAAAAGTTATCATTAATACTTGTCTTTAGCATATTGGACTGCAGTTGAAGAGTGCAAAGTGAATTAACCGCAAAGATTTCAGTCTTATTCAGGTTTTCAGCATCATTAACATCTGTAACTATAAACTCCATTACCTGTACAAGTGGCATCCTAAGAAATTGCCCACCACTTCAGACCTCTTGTCATCTCAAACCAATGTTGGTGTCTGGGCCAACTCATAGCCCACACAGAGCAGTTAACCAAAGAAAAACTGTATCTCCTTGGGAGCTGGAAGGAGAAAAATGCAGAGTACTTACCTCATACATTTTTTTTTTGGACACTTTTTTCTCAAGTAAAATCAACATTTTTTTTTCAGATGCTAAAATGTTATCGTAGCTAGTCTTGACCTTGCAAGTATTTCCTTCATCTTCCTTTTCAGCCTACAACCATTTCAACTGTGCACAGTCTCCCCATTTGCCAAATCAGGTACAAGTACCATCAAATCTCTTTATGAGTGAAGCTGAAAACTCTTTTCAAAACTGGTAATGAAGACCTCTGTTTTGTGTCATCACATTGCCCAAAAGGTAGCAATAAAAATGCTGAAGAAATTCCCGTGTCTCCATGACACCTTCCACTAGACCAGGTTGCTCAAGGGCACCATTCAACCTGGCCTCGAACACTACCAGGAATGGGGCATCCACAGTTCCCCTGAGCAACCCATTCCAACGTCTCAGCCTAACAGCAGAGAATTTCTTCCTCATCTCTAACCTAAGCCCGCCCTCTTTCAGTTTAAAGCCATTCTCCCTTCTACTGTCACTACACACCCTTACAAAAACTCCCTCACCAACTTTATTGTAGCCTCTTTAGGTACTGGAAGGTGCTGTGAGGTCTCCCCAGGGACTTCTCTTCTCCCAGCTGAACAGCCCCAGCTCTCTGCACCTGTGTCCATGGCAGAGGTGTGCCAGCCTTCTGTTATCTTTGTGGCACTTCTCCCTGCTCACATCTTCAGCTCCACATCCTTCTTGTATTGGTGGCCCCATAACTGGACACAATACTCCAGGTAGAATCTCATGAGAGTGGAACAGAGAGGCAGTATCACCTCTCGTGGCCTGCTGGTTACAGTTTAGGTTCTGTTTCTTCTGTTCTGTTTAAATAAATGCTTCTAAAGCATTACTTAATTGTGTTATCACTATGGATTTTTAATGTGAATTGGATAAAAGCAAAACTATAAAATTATATAATCAAATATCTTTACATGAAGGTAATTTGAAGGGACTTTAGGTGTACCTTTCCATTTAGGGTCAAAATTTATTATGCTTATATGATCTGTTCCACAAAAATCTCTGTGGGTTTAGGTTGAAAAAAGGGATAGTCTGATGCTTATCTTCAGTTTCAGAACCTGACTTATAGCATTCATACAAGACAGCTATTGCTGACTGCTATTAATTAGGTATCCTGGGGTTTGGAACGTTTCCATGTGAAAGCTGGTCTCCTCAGGATCATTAATGAGGTCCCAATTATCCTGCTGTGGGGCAAGTGTGAGTAATGGAGTCATGCAGGCTCCACCTTCAGGATGTCTACAGAATTTAATATACTCTCTGTCTTAGGCAAAACCTTTTTCACTCTGCGAGGGCCAGATGGAAAGGTTTAGGTGATTCAGGTAAAAGCTTCAATCCTGCCAGCTCTACACACAATTCAAAGGATAACAAAAACAAAAAAATAAGAGTTTAATGTCTATGCAAATGAGTGCATACCAAATATATTATGAGATTTCTTTTCATGTAGAAAATCCCCCAAATTTGCCTAAAAGGTAGTCAATGTAGTCAGGGCCATATTTTCAGTGTGTTTTGTTTCTTGAGAGGGCAAATACTTTCTTTTTATTATCTTAAACCAGAAAAAGAAATATTTATCTTCCCCAAATCTATTATTTTATGCACTCCACACTGAAACAAACCATAATTATTAATGAGCTAGTTCATTGTTCTAAATCTGCCTGTTTACATCTCTGCACAGTTATTCTCACACTTATAATAGCCCTTTTCTAGGAGATGATGCTTGGGAGACTTTGAATAAGATCATTATCAAATTGAGAAATGCTGACTTATGCTGTTCAAAATTATGTTAGTGAAAGCACAATAGAGACTCTTAGGAAAAGATTCAAACAAACAAACAAAAGTAATAAATGACTTGATTTTGTTATGAAGCTTCTGTACTTCTGCAGATTCAAAACACAGCCTTTGAAATTTTTTCTCCTGCACCTGTCCCGCTATTATTCCAGTGCTAAGAGTGAATGCAATAACCTGTTTCTTATAAGTCATTCTACTCCAAAAGAAGCTCCTGTGATAAAGAAATGTTCAAAATGGCAGATATTGGTGAGAAAAGTTTTGTTAAACAGCTGAGTTGAGATTTTAAGTAGCCTGGTACAAAAGTCAATATTCAGATTAACATTTTGATTGTTTTAGATATTTTATGAGTCAGAAAGGAAATCACTATAAAAAAAGTAACATGGTAAATTTAAAATATTAATCATTAAAATCAATAATATTGCAAACACTGATAGATAATCTATTACAATAGATAACCTATTATCATAGATAATCTATTTTATTAGCCTTCTGCACTGGGTGGGTAACAGCACTGAGGAAAAGAGCGATTTCAAAACCCCAGGGCCAATTTATCTGAACTCCTAATCTTTCCTTATCTGCTGCACATCCTTACAATGCCATTTCTCCAGATGCCATAACTGAAGTATTGAAAGGCATCAGTGGAAATCTCAGACAAACTGGCCTGGGAAGATAATCTGTTGATAGTTTCAGACTCAGATATGGAATTTTTCCATCATTGGCAAGTCAAGAGAGAAGCCACTTCTTAGTTGTATGTGTAAGTACGTGCAGGTTTACAAAAAAAAAAGGAAAGCACTATTCTGGTAGTGCAGTGAGTTTATTTCATTTGGCAGACTTTAATTTCGCTCATAGCTTCTCAGAAAAATATGAGAGTCTGAGTCATTAAAAAAATTAATTATTTAAATTTGTCTGATATCACAGTAATATGCCATTATTACAAAAAAACCTAATGAACCAAGAAATTATTTTATGGCATTTAAACACAGCAAGTAGATATTTAAATACCAACTAAGCAACACAAATTTGACTGCTGAAGGAATGAACCTGGACTTGTCCAACAGCTCTGACATATGCTGAAGCATCCAGAGAAAATGTTGACAATACTGATCCAAGTGTACTGATATGTTTTGCTAAGTTTAGAATATAGCAAACGGTTTTGTAACCCAAAGAGAAGGAAAACATAACTACAGACTGGTCAGTTTTGGCTAACGCTTCTCTTGTCATTTTCACAGAAAGCTACAGACATGATTCCTTTATAAAAGGCCTCCAGTACTTAAAGCTCTTTTATACCTCTTAAAATCCACATCTTGCTGTACTCTGATGATGAGGATAATGAATGGTCTCAAACCATGTCAAAACAACTGCACTTTAAGTCTTCAAATCTAGAAAGAAGAGGAGGAGCAAATGAATTTTTAATTTTCTAAATGATGGAATCAAATTTGTGAAAGAATGTAAAGCGAGAGTAATTTCTTTATATCTGTTCAGGACTGTGCTGAAAAAACGTTAGGGAATTTTTCCTTCTGTATTCATTATAAACCACAAAATTTCAGCCAGAAATGTGCTCAGTTCTAGCACCAGTTACCTTCTTTTCACCTTTCCTCCCCTGGAGGATGTATCTAAGCCACTTTAAATCTTCTGTCAGCAAAAGCAGGAGAGGTCAAAAAACCTCTTAGGTTGTAGGAAACTTGGCAGCAGGGGCCAGAAATATTGGACAGAAGAGTGACAGGATATCGGAAAAGAGGGAGAGCATGAGAAGAAGATGAATGTAGAACTGTGACACATTTTAAGTTCTATATGCTTAAATAAAGTCATGGTCTAATTACATTTCTGGTTTCTTTTCTAGTAGCTCACAGATATTTTTGTTTACGAACAGAACCATCACAACATTTTATTGAATATATTTAAGCATAGATTCCTTGCACATACCCAAGCCACACCCAAACATATCCACATAAATTCCGTGTCATTCATGCAAGAAATTAAAAACCATTTATTGCCATTTATCCATACTAATACCACTGCATTTTTCTTTGTTACTAACACTAACGAAAGCAATAGGGCCCCACTGTATTTTTATGCTAACATAAGAATGACCTTGAGAAGGGACATAAGCAAGATGATTTACTTGAGTATTTTGATGCTTGACCAAGAAAGTTTCTGGCCTGAAGACAGTACCAAACAGAGGTGCAGGACTGAAGCCTTATTCTCTCTTTATCATTCCCTTATCAGTAAGACAGGGAAGCCAATTCGCTGGGGCTCTGTGACACTCTCAGAATGAAAACATCTCAGAACTAAAAAGTGTCCTGAATTTAGTGTTTACATTAGCAATGAGCAGGTTCCATTTGGTGTTAAGCAATTATAAAGAAATCTACAAACAGTTGAGTAGCCATGCAGCCTTCTTCAAAACAATACATGAGGATGAGGACCAGGTTTTTATGTCTCTTTAGAATAATTTTAGAACACCATATATGTGTTACTAAAATTTTAATAATTGTTTTATGAATTTATATAGTTTCCACTCACTTGGTAACAAAACCGAATATGTCTATGGGATCTTCTTCTGAATACTTAGAGGAATAGACATCCCTCTAAGGAATAGACATTCACAGTCAAAGCTGTGAATTAGTGAAGCAGAATTTATTCAGAATTTACTGTTGAGCACATTTGCTTATACATCTGTGTGCATCCTGCTCTGTTTATGCTACTTTACTTAAAAGGTCTAAGACTTTTAGCTTCATCCCTTGATATTCCTATGACAAAGTGCAGCTTCTATTTGCACCTGAAAAAAAATGGGAGACAGTGAGCTGATTATTTCTGACAGTCAGTAAAGAGAGAAGCAAACACACTGGCAGAAATCAATGTGCAGCACTACGACATGAAGAGGAGCAAAAGGTAACCTGCCTGAAATGGCCAGCCAAGGCACTTTCACCCAAGGATGAGTAAAGGATAGTAGCTTAAAATGTTATTAGCAAATAACCACATGGTCAAATGTGTCAAACAAATCAAAAGCTAGCAGCAAATAAAAAAATTACCTTAGGAACCAGTGTGCATGCAGCTTCTTCATGAAGTGACAGTGAAAGATGACACTTACTTAATGCAGCATATCTGTTAGAGCAGGAAGAATGGCAGTTCATTCTAATTATGTTTTTATAAGGTAACCTTGTGTTTCTGCATGCATATTCCTCTGTTTACAGTACCTTGTCTCAAAAGGCTGGCTCTATAAATGCAAAGTTTACTCTCTCATTCGAATCATATGATTTGTGTTTATGAAAAATGCTGTTTCTCACTGCAGTATTACCAGCTATGTTAATTTTACTGAGAAAATGTAGCTAAAAAGCAGAATCTCTACTTGAGCATAGGAAAAACAATGAAAAAATCCCAAGAAGTAAAACTCATGCTGTGTATGTTTCCATCTCTGATAGCTCATAATGTATTTTAACCACAGGAACCTTCCCATCATGTATTAATTATGGTCTACAAATAAAATCATTATCATTATGCAATGAAAAATGTAAGTAAATTACTTTTAATATCATGTGCAGTAGAAATTCAACAGAAGCCATGCAATTTTTATATTGGAATTTCTCATTATCACATTTGCTCCTACCTGCTGTGGATGTTATTTGGCATTTCTTTTCCCTTCACAACAAACAAACAGAGATTTACAGAAAGGTCTCTCAGAACAGTCGTGCATGGCTCTTATATATATTGAAGAATAGTACAGCAGCTCTCCAAAAATGATCTCTTATTGCCTCTGCTCTCCACTCTCTTGCAAGAGCCTTGGAATTTCTGTCTGTGCTCAATTGCTCTACTTGAGTGGATAAAACAGCTTGGCAAGCAGGGCTCAGTTAAGCACTTCTAGAGCTTTTGCTAAATAAAACTCCCTTTCTTCTGGGAGTCTGCAAAAAGAACATTGAGTGCATTTCTTCCAGCCAATATAATCTAAGTACATATTGACATACCTATGGACAATTTTGGAAAAACCCTTGCTTAGAAATTTGCCTTGATTTTACACCTTTAAGAATCCCTTGAAGATCCCCTGAATGCAGAGGGCTCAATACATTTAATACGAGACTGAAATCTCAACTTTGATGTTGTCAAACGTCTCCCAACAAGTGCCAGAAAAAGTGAGTTCTGGAGCAAATATTGATCAAATGTAATGATTAAATCACATCTTCAGGAAATATACTGCTAAGTGCTCACTGCCACAGAAGAGGCTATGCAGGGATGCCATCTCTAGCAGAAAGGACACGCTCAGAGGGGAGGGGAGGTGGCATTTCTGTGGGTCTGAACACACCAGAAGCCTAGATTGGTCTATAATCAAATTTAGCAATTGGCCCATAAGCTAAAACAAGACTCTTTACACAAAGGTGTGGCATCACACAAAATAAGCAGGAAAGAATATGGGAAGGACTTGTTAGTGGATGGGAGTAAATGGTTTGGAACATCCTGTGTTCCTTTAAACTAGAAAAAAAGGAGGGTTTTGCTGCAGTAAATGATCAATATTTCTGTGTTGTGAATGGTTCATAGTAAGGTTGACCTTACATGTTTCCTAAGGATGTAACATGAAACATCAGCTTAGACTGCATTCTTCTATATGAATTTGATCTCCTCAGTTGTGTACTTTGCCTTCTTTACCATGGCTGAAGGGAGATCTTTAAATCCACATCCTGACATATTCATTATATTCATTTATAAATGTGCATGGGTACACTCTACAATGTACCTAAGAATTCATTCATAAATGAAACAAAGGTTCCCCAAGAATCAGAACACAGAAATCAAGGCTCTGGATGACTTAAGAAAAAAAAATTTCAAACAGACAATATTGAATTAAAAACTAGACAAAGAAAGGTTACTGATATCATATTTCTAAAGAATTTCTCTCCCATACACCTATCTAGTTACCCATCCTATAATTCCCTCATTGAAAAAGATTCAAGAAAATATTGACTAATAAACCAACCTATTTCCTAAAAGTAGATCAAAGTGTTACTCCATTAATAAAAACACAGGGCTTGACTCTTAGCCAAGACTGAGTTCCTTTGCCATCAGTCATGGGTTATGTGAAAGACTCCTACCTGGCAGAAAAATTTGCTAAGTTGTTTTCTGGCTCTCTTGGAATCCAGGAGGAATTTGCCATTAACTTCTTTTGGGCCAGCATGCCCTTTAAAATATTATAAAGATTTGTCATGCCTAAAGGCCTCAGTGACATGACACAGCATTATCCTCAGAATCCACAGTATATCTCTCATCTCCACTGCCTCTGCATTCAGGCTCTCTAGGACAGGAGGGACTTGAGAAAGTGTGGCAGTAAAAAAGGTACTGAAGATCTGGCTCAAAGCACAGAAAGCAAATGAGCCATGTGAAAAATTTCTCTTTGTCGTAACTTTTCAGAATAAAATTAAAGATGAAGCACTTGCCTGGCTCTACTGGAGATAGGCTGCTAAAATATTGTTTTAAGAGACCCTAATCACATGACTATAGTCATTATAACATAAATTGATTCAGAAGAGATTTAATCAATTTAATAAATTATTTTAATGCTTCTGGCTGTAATTATTATTCTGCATTTATTATGTAGGATTTTTATTAGCTTAATGGTTTTATACATTTATCAGATACTCACTGAAGAAAATTTCAGTTACTCATAAGAATCTGAATAAATCAGAAATTATTTTTTTTTTCTTTGAAATGGTTTTATTATAATGGTTTGCTATTTTGTCTCTTAACAGTCATGACGAATTTCTTCAGCTTCATTGAGAAAATACTCTATCCAATATCAACTAAAGCCACAAAACAGAGTCAATTGAATGCATTGCACTGTAAATCATGTTTAAATATCCTTATAATACAATTCCTCCAGTGCTCTGATGTAATTCATAAGAATTGCTTCCATTTTATACATTTTTTAAATAAACAAGTCATTTGAACAGTTTTAAAGTGAATGCTAATGCCTTTGACAAACCTTTTTATTTTCTTTTTCTCACTATTCTAAAGTGTGCTTACATCTCTTTTCTAGTCCTAAATGCACGTGGTGAAGCCATGCAAATTCCATTATTATGGGTCTTGGACATTTTAAGATTTATTTTGGCTTCTCTTCAAAATAATAACACATTAGCACACTCTGTAAAGGGAGTCCATGCATTTTGAAAAAAATGACTGAAAAGATATCCAGAAATATATAGCAAAATATTAATTTAAAACTGATGCTATTCATTGAAGTTGCTGCATTCACATTGTAAGAAGTTCACACAGATTTTGATGTGGTCAGTTGAACTTAGGTGAGCTTAGTCAAACTGCACTGCATGAGGGGAGTCACTCAGTAAAATTATGTTCTCCATACTCCTGTATCCCCAGACCCAACATGCCCAAAGAATATAGCTTGAAAGATTTTGGCAAAACTTTTTTTCTACTATCTGCAGGCTTTCCTGATATTCTCCCAGGCAAAAATGCCTATGGAAACCAAACCAGAGCTGGGGAGTCTGCAAGCTTTCAAAGCTGTGAGAGGAAGCATTGGCAAGTGATCTCTCTTTGGTTGTTTTGCATTCAAAAGCAACCTGTCTTTCTATGGATTAACCTTGCCAGTGCATTATTTACTGCTGTAGCATAGAAAGGTAAACAGGAGCTTTTAGAGTTAGCAGAGCTCCATTGCATTTTGCATTCACCACACACTCTGTTTTGAGTCAAAGTTTTCTAAATTAACTGACAAAAAATTACTTGAAGTTGGCCTTTGTAAAAGTGATCTAAGGTATTTCTTTCTCTTGAGCATGGTTTGGGCTTTACATTCACTTAGAAAATTAAATTATTCTTTTAGGACAATTTTTATTTAGAAACAATTTAAAGCATTAGTAACTTTTAGACACCAGTTTTAAGAATATTTGTGATTAAAATGGATTTGTTTGCATGCAGATGAACTCCACAGCAATCTCATCCTTTCCAGGTTGCTATTGCTATAGCCAAGATTAATTAATTGGAAATATTAAAGTGAGGATTAACTCTTGGACTTGATTCAGAAATCATTAGAAAGCTTGTGGCTCTGGCACACAAAGAATTTTGATTTTCAAAAGTTAGCATTATATCAACAATAAGTAATTTCAAAAACCCAAATGGCTTGCAAGGGAAAAAGGAATAACAGTATAAAATTTATAGACTATAAAACCATAGAAAATTCTTCTAGATTGTCCCAGTTGGAGTTTAATTTTTGTCCATCTGTTTACATTTCCTTTGTGCAAGAGTATATAAGAGTTTCCATAAATTCACTGTCTTCACTGTGTAGCTCTCCATCTCACTAGCAAGAGTAGTTTTTAACTCCTAGCTTTGTGGCTAAATGGTGAAAAATAACTCCACCCCAATGCAACCAAGGCAAGAACTACTGGAGATTGCTTCTAAAAATGCCATAATTCAGGAAGTCAGAAATTTTTGAGTCTGGATCAAGATTTCATATAGAGAAGTTTTCAAAAGAAAATTTCAGTGAGGATCTCTATAAACAAGAATCACTGTGCATATTCTTATATATCCAATGTTAACTTCCCCAAGCATGTGATGTGTGACACCTCAAAAGAGGTTTTTTTTCACAAGACAAACACTCATCCCCATCTTGGAATAAAACTGCCTGATAAAATCCTAGCAGTTTAATTATAGCCAAGGAAGAAAAAAAAAAAAATAGGAATCTTCAAAAAGAAACAGGGAAAACTTTGCTTGTTACAGTGACTGGCCAGCAAGTTTATTAAGAGAAATAAATGTAAGAAAGGGTAAAACAATCTGGTCCAGTTACAATCAGTGTGTAACACAAAACAACAAAAATTAAAGTCTCTAAGGTATTGTTTAGGATTTAATGTATCCAGGAAAACTCTGGGGGAAAAAAAATACAAAGGAAATTTTCTATTTCAAGTTTTATTCTTGGAAAACATTAAAGACAAAGGAGTACTACTTAAAAGAAAATTCTGAATTCTGAAAAGACTTGTGACAGATGGCAAGTTTTGGATACTGTATACTGCTGTTTTAAACCCTTGCCTTTTATATTAGATTGAAATTAGATAAGACTTAATTAACACTTTTTATTTTTCCTTGACCAATCATATAACATTTTTCATGAAAAGTCAGAGCTCTCACTTAGAAGGAAAATATTCTTTATTTTTCAAATCAATGTAATTTTAGAAAACAGAAACAGATTAAGAATTTTCCATCTCTTAGTCTCTTTGGAGTGAGACAGCCAAGAGATGGAAAGCACCAAGGGATGAGTCATAAAACCTACAATTCATAAATAAAATTATCTAATTCACATTTTTATGGACATATACATGGTGAAATTTATGATACATTATAATGAACCAATAACAATTATTTGCCATTTGTTATCTCGTTTCCAAAATGAGGAAACCTGACAAAAGTTTTGTTGAAGTGCTGTAGGGTCACAGGTACTACTTAAATATACTATTAGAACCCTTCTACCAAAAAAAGCCATCCTCACAGCTCCTCACTAAATTATCCACCCCCCTGGGTTTGAACAAATGTTATTTCTACAATTTAACACGTCATGGCAACCTTTGTCATTTGAGTGTTAGCAAAAACCTTACAGTATTACAAGAAAATGAGTCATATCTTTGTCACGCTCAGCAATTACACCTTAGAATGAAACACCTTGTTACATAGGATGTGATAGGCCTTAAAAATATCAGAATGTCAAAAAAATAAAAGGAAACTATAAAGACCAAAAGATGACTTTATACCAAATCTGAGTTACCTAAAATGCCAACCATACTGCAGAAGAGTTTACAAGTGTCAAGAGCCAGATTCTGCCCCTATACCCTCCCTAGAAGTGTTGAGCTGGACAATATTTTTAAATAGGTTAACATAATTAAATAAGAATCTGAGCCTTGCTAGCTACTATAATTTGAATGTACAGTAGGTCTTCAGCTGAATTACCCATTTCAGCTGGCCTAGAAGGAAAAATATTACATCATGCAGGAGATCTCTGGCTGTTTTTTTTATTCTGTGTGATTTTTATTCCTAACATGTCCCTAAACATCTCCCCCATTTTACCTTTATCCACCATATAGTAACATAGCACTAATTTCTTTCTACAGTTTTATTATTGCACAATATTTCAGTTAAAAAAGAGTTGGCTTGTATCCTCTGGCAAGGAGAATTGCTGGTTTTATGAAATATTATCCATCAACTTAGATAAATTTGTTCATTTTGCAAAGTTCCCTTTGCAAAAGAGTTGAAACAGAGGCATTTATGCTCTGTCCTAAATCATTTTTCAGCACATTAATACATGGCTTGCTATTTTTCAGCTGTCTTATGGAAAGTATTATTAACTGTGGGTTTGTTTGCTTTTTATATTCATTGATGCTTAGCCCCCAAAGTTGGTAAAAATCCCAGGAAAACGAGGTAGTAATTCATTTTAGTAAATACATATGCCTAAATTAAAATTGGACACTATCTCAAAAAGCCAGAAATTGCCAACAATAAGAAATTATATTCACTGTAAAAAGAAGAAGAAGAATTCAGTTATGCTAGAGAGAAAGAGGGCTTGTGTCCATTTGTCAGTGCCTATGAGAGGACAAGAACAACTTTGAATTCTCTTTGGTTTGGTTTGCTCTAGCTAATATGAAATGTAATTTACTGCCAACTTTAATAAAAACATGAGCTGACTTTGGTTCTACACGTAATAAAACATGAATAGACCTCATATTCCTACACATAATTAATGAACCTTCTTTTTCGACCTTATTTTTATGTGTAATCAATTAACATAATCAATGGCATGTGCAACTTTTGGAATTTTTTGAACTTAGAAATATTGCTGGAGCAGCATCTCATGATGAGATCAAAATGATCACAAGCCCTCCATCCTCAAGAGGAATCCTTGAGAGCAGAATCATACAACCCTGCATACATCCAGATTTAGAATCCTAATCTAGGCACTTAAATCTATATAATGGAATGACAAAATGGTTATAATGTCTTTACACAAATACGATATGAACTTCCCTGTCTAATCATGACCAAAGACTGCTTTTTCATGTGGAGCCTGTGATATATCTGGGCTTGTCCTGCTAATCAGTTTTGGTCTGATAGGCACTTACTGTTATCCTTCAAATTCAATAATAAGGTTAAGAGGGCTAGCAGGATTGAGAAATGACTGCTGCCGTTTATCTTAGGTGCAGAGCCAGCTTTTAAATGAAAAAAATTACTGTGTGAATCACCACTTTAGAGGGATCATTTTCTGCTCAGCTTTCCTTACTCTAATCTTCCAGTCCTCAGCTGCCCTTTAAGCAGCATGTTTTTCACTCACAAATGTAACTTCTGACAGGCCTCAACATATCTTCCCAACATGCATCCTCAGGAAAATTTTAAATACTGAATAAATCCTCACATATCAATTATCTTGAGGAAGGCTGAAGGAAAAAATCACATGGAGGGGCTTCTATTTTTTTTTTTTTTTTTTTTTTTTTTTTTTTTTTTTTTTTTTTTTTTTTTTTTTTTTTTTTTTTTTTGTTTCTGTTAATATTTCTAAACTCCTGATGGCTTCTGGATAATTAGCTCCTTAGAATTTTCATTTAGAGCTGATCTAAAGTGTTCCTTTATGACAGTAATCTGCAACTATGGCAGATTATCTTTGTAAACCAAACCAGAAAACTTATCTGTTTGGACTCTCTTGTGTCTTTCTTAAGAAAATCTGAAGCAATATGTAAATAAGGGGATAAAAAGATTTTGTGATACAGATTTGAAAGCAGGAAATACTATTAAAAATGAGAACATTTGAAACATATGTCCCCTGTGAGGTCATAAAAACAAAGATATATGTGGAAACATCTACTATGCAATGCCTTTTCAGGAACTCACCACTAGATTGTCAGATTCACTCTCAAAACTCATGGGTATCAACTTCTCAGCATCGTTTTTGCCAGTCTGTTGTCCATTAGAATTTTGTGGTGGCCTACAGCCTTCCTTAAACCACTAGATCTCCATATCTCTTGTGCATGCTTGGTGCACAAATAAATAAATAAAATATAGCAGGTGCTTTGGCAGAATATTTCTGTTGCATTCAGACAAGAGACTTAAGTAGGAAGTAGCTTACTGGTAATTTCATAAATTCTATTTAAATAAGACTAGCATGTAATACACCTATTTTCTGTCTCACATGGGTGGCATGTAAATGAAATGAAAAGTAAATGTATTTACATTTTCTGATGTCTTACTACATAATTTATTAAGCTGAAGCTGTTGGTTATGTTTTATACTCCATTATCTTTCTATGTGAATTCTCTTACAATATCAAATGAAGAAAACCTCCTTTTAAATTAATAATTTCAGAGTGAAACATTAATATTCAAATCAAATATGGAGCTATTGTGGGACTTCAGGGACAAAAAAAACTTTTATGCTGAGCACAATGAAGGATTGATAGGCATTTCTGTTATCTCTTTCATTAGTCATTCTGGACAGTTCAGACAAGTTGTTACCTTCAATAACGGAGAACATTTTCTTTTTTAAAGGTTTATTTAAGCTCTATTTTATACTGAAGAAAACTATTTATTTATATATGTATTGATTGTGACAAAATATATATTTGCATTCTTTCTAAAGGAATGAGTAATATTCATATAGCTGCAGCCAGGAGCCTCATATAAGGTGTGATAAGCAGAATATTCCATGGGAGGATGACCACTTAGGTTAAGCTCTACAATAGTCTAATAAATTTGCATTAAACTGCAGAAATTTATAGAGCAGACAGGAAAGAGGAGAATTCTTATGACTGGCCTTGCAAATCTTTTATTTCAGCTCTTCTCTCCAACACTTCTGTGCATAATTCCCCTTCTGAATTTAAACCTGCCTCCTGTTTGTTCCTTCAGAGACATCTTCCAAATTTCTTCATCGATAGTGTCAGCCTATAAAGCCAAGCACAGGTAATACATCACTAAGCACAGGTACTATATCAACCTTACACATCATTTTGCAAGCTCTGAGCAGCCACATCCAAACTTTCACATTGTCATAGTGGAGAGCAACATCACAAACAAGGTTAAGGTTTAACAATTATCAACTTACTGACTGGCCTCTGACTTTTCAGTGGAGTCTATATTTTTTCTTCATAAAATAAAAACAAAACCCAAACTGCCAGCAAACATTTATTAATTATGGGGTTTTTTTTCTGTCTTCAGCATTTTTCTACACTGCCCAGTTGAAAACAGATATAAATATATTTGTTCATAGAATGTATGTGTTAATCCAAACAAATATTTCAAGAAAAAAAACCAAATTCCCGTGAAGTTTAAGTATGAAAAACTTATGTTTGCTCTGCATTAAAAAAAATGTTTTATAAGAAACAAAACCAAACTCTGAAGATTCTAAATATTCATGTTCATCTAAATTATTATAGCATCAATAATGTCTTAACACTATTAATAACTTCCTGTTCATAAGCTAACACCCAGTTCACTTGGTCAGAAGTGAGTGAACCATCAGCTATAGATGGATGGCAACATAAATTTTGGGAGGGAATGAACAGGCTTATAGAATGCTGGCTGTATCTGACTCCTTCTCTTGCATATCTCCACTATTTGGGTCTCCACCCTTTGCTGCTCAATCCCATCCAAGCCAGCCCTCATGCCAAAACCATCTGTTTCATCTCCCAATCTCACACTGCCCCCTGACTCTCTGAAGAGTCCACAGGAGCTTTGTTTCAAGACTAAGGGTTCCAAGAAACAACCAGATAGACACATGGAAGCTGTTGCCCTTGCCACTGTGCATTAACCAGCAAACTAATCCATCAAATATTCTGTTTGTGGGGAGAAGGCAGGATGAATGCTTAATAATTACCTGCTTTGGCTCAGCAGCCATTCCCTTGTGACTTAAAAAGCTTGAGCAGTGAACTCTGTTCTTTAAGGTGAAGCCTCTTTTCATCACTGTTACACACTTGGTGTTATAAGTAAAACCTTGGAGAAAATGTTCCCACAGCTTTTGAGCATACTCTGATTTCCTTTAGTTCTTGTACTTTGGTTTGGTTCTGTGGGTGCAGGTGCATGCATGCACACACACTTGTACCCACTGATGAGAAATAAAAAGGGATGCCACTGAAAATCACAGCCTTCATATACGTGTGGATTCATACTCAGAATGACAGGAAGACAAGATTCACCTCTCTGCTGGATATGGTCATTGCAAGACTGCACATTCTTCCTGACACCAGCTTGAATGGCTCAGCAGCAGGAGCACACCTCTGTAAGTAACAGGGGGTGTGGGGTAGGGATGGAGACATCGTCTCCAGGCAAGAATGCCTCAGGCAATGCTTCTTAGGAAGGCATTTTTCTACATAGGTGATAATTTCTTAAGGGTAAGAGTTCATGTATTTTATATGTAATTACTGTCTCTGAACTACTGCCCTGTACCAGACAATGGAACCCTTTCTGTGGTACTAGAAAACAAATTTTCCACAGGGAGCCGTGTCCCTGTTACACTTCAGCCATTCCTGACCTCCAGAACTTCCTTGTGATGCTGCTAAGATTTAACCTGATCCAAGGCTTGTAGGTGTGTGATTTTTCCTAGAATAAATATTGCATAACTGCCTGAATGTTAAATTTCAGTGGTTGTGCATTGAGGAACACTGGTGTAATTTGTTGGACAGAAAGACCTTTTTAAGATTCTCAAAGCAGCCTTGGGTAGTTTGTTGAATTGGTAGGAAATATCTGGTATATCTGTGACACACTTGATCTTTCTGCAAAAATGAAAGAGAAGAGGTTAGATTATGCTGAGAGCCCCTTGAGGCAGATTTTAGTATGTAGAGTGGGTACGACTTTTGCAATCATCTTTGGATCACGAGGGCGCAGTTCAACAGATTGAATCCTCAAAAGGATGGCATTTCTAGAGATTTAGGATGTTTTGCCCAATTTATGTCTATTTCTAGTGGAAACTGAAGCCTCCTCCATTTCGACCTCCTCCATTTCCTGCATAATTTCTTCTGGTTTTAGTTTGCAGCTTCCTCATACTGAGTGTTTCTTCACAGATCCAAAGTATGACTGTGATGGAATAAGCACTGCTAATAATAAATATTTCTGGCCTTTATTATTTATGAGTAGGATCTGTAATTATATTACTATCACTGTAAATAACTAAAGCACTGATGCTTTCATGATGGAAATGAATTCAGAAGACTGAGTATTTATGAATTAGTATTTTTCCTCTAAGACTATATAACAGCAAAGAAAACATGCCATTACCAGAAATATCTACAGTGATTAAAATGGAAATTAAGGACAGACCCTCTTATTAGCATAAAATAAAATAAATTACAGATAAACCTATCTTTCTTTTTTTTTTTTTAAATAGGAAGAAAGTGCTTATGACAGGTGGTGCAAAATACTGAGAAAAGCAGCAGATCTATCCTTATCTTTCACGTAGGGACGTAGATGTATTTCCAGGGGGAAAAAAAAGAACCATTAAGACAGCTCCAAAGTTTAAAATCTAAAAGAATTTCAAGTAGATAGCAAGTAATTTTGCCTTCCTCACAGACCCATTTATGAGGTTTATGTCCTAATTCTGCTGACATCAACATCTGGAGGCAGAATTAGGGCCATATTTTACACTGAATCAGAAATTGAATTTATATGAAAAATTACATGTTTTCATTTTAACTCAGTTTTGAGTTGCTTACATCTTCCTGAAAACAGACACATAAATCACACATACAGACATCAATGGCAGGCATCCTGCCTTTGCTCGAAATATTTACTAATGAGAACAAGAAAGGCTTTCCTAAAAAGTGGAGACTTCGGCAAGAACTCAGTAAACCAAAGTAACTTATTAGAGATTCCTTAAGAAACCATGAGAAAAAATTTACTTTTATAATTCAGGTGTTCAAAAAAACGTATTTGTCAGCTTACATTCAAAAAATTCTCTGAAGCCATTTTCCTAAAGTTTTAAATGTAATGGCTTCTAGGATGACAGCAAAAGTTTTGGAAAGCTATGAGACTCTAGAAAGATGCAATCAAAATATCCATTCAAAGTTCATCACAGATTTTCTTACAATAAATGAAGTTTTGTTTTTAGTGTGGAGTAAACATAGTTGTCTGCTCAAATGTTGCATTTGTCAGGAGAATTAAAGCAGCTGAACGTGGAGCATTTGGGGTTGAAATTCTTAAAACTAGAAAGTATTAAATATTTTGTATGCAACTTGAAATTCTTTTCCAGTCACTCCAGTCTCTTCCAGCACAAGGCTTGGCAAGCAGTCCTGCACATGACTTTCAGAAAGCCACAAAAAAGGAGTGACAAACAAGCCAGCACAAGTCAACCAGGCTGGCAACTCTTTGCTGTTGCAAAACTTTCTTGGGAAAAATCAAACACCAACCTGTGTGATTTGCATCTTTCAGAAGAAATTTTCTGCAAAGCAAGGCATTTACGTGCAGTCCAAGACGTGGAATTTCTTTTTATGCTCTTAAGTAACACTTGAATGATGCTGTGCAAGATCACACTTCTCACAAAAGATATACTAAACACAATTTCTACTGTCCATCTACTGTCACACCTAGAGATAATTGAAAGGCACAGAAAACTGGAGAGTTATATATTGGAGCTTTGCAATGTGTTTATCTCATCAAGCTCTTGAAAAAATATAGGGATTCAGTGCCTTTTGAGTTTTTTTTGTGTCACAAATGAAATGAGTAAATAAATACTCTGAACACCATCTTAATTTTGAGTGTAAGTAACCAAAGAGTTAATCTGACAAAGATTCTTGGACAATGTGAGAATGAATTTTATGAAACCAATAAAAGAGGAATTTGTCCTCCTAAAGTGGAATGCGGAGACCCGGACTAAATACTTGGTCTCTGTCCAGAGCCCTGAATAAAAACCTCAGAAAAAGCAACATGAGGAGTGATCGCTAGAATGGAAATAATTACGTCACAGCAGGGTCCTGCAATGTTATATTACCTACTTACCAGCCCTGGATTCAAGATGGAAACTCTGGATTTCAATTTCCTCCTCTTTTAAGCTGAAGCAAGTATGCCAACAATTCAGTGGCTGATTCAGAGGCTGAAAGGAAACTGCCAGCATCATCCTCTGGGGCTTCAATTTTATACCTGTGGAGCATACCAAGGATGAAACTAACCTGAAATAAACTCCTTTGTACAAAATTCTATAACACTAAATCTAAAACATTCATAGAGACCTGAAAGGTTAATAATTTTATTTCCATTCCAGCTTTAGGTAAACTTAAAATAATCACATCATATTTATAATATGACTCCCAGGATCTCCAGGCACCTGTATAACTCCAAATTAGTATCAGTCTGTCAGGTATGTCAGATGCCAGAAGGTGCACTGAGTGCATGGGCAAAATTCAACTCAAAGATCTATTCAAAACATGCACACAAATCTGCAACTTCTCCTGTCCTGTGCTCTATATCCACATGAAAATATTGCATAATGATTCAAAATCCTTGTTCTACACAAATTTGTGGTCTTCATCCAGTAACTTGTTTTCTGCCCAGAAAACACAAACTTAAATAGTCTGGTCGACAAAACGATAGGAATATCATTTAATGAACCAAATCACAGAACTGACCTAAATTAAATATTGTAACAGGTTCAAAAAGCTTGGCTGAAGATTTCACTTCAGATAAAAGTACTTATAATAATTTCCAGAGAAAATTAAATGTGATAAGGGAAATTACTGTCTTAAACATTTTCTTGCTGCATTGCTTCTTTTTTCAAACTAGTATAAAATCACAGGTAGATAATAAATTTCCTACTAGTGAGTTGAAAAGTTATTAAATATTTTCAAATAGCTGCAGCAGAAGGCATTTATGAGATTATGCTACAAGGAATTCATTAAGTGTCTGAAATTTTCTGACAGTGTCTCAAATACCTTTGTAATTTACTTAAGTCTGGACTTTTGTTTGTATAAAAAAGTAATCTGTTTCTTCTTAGAAGACGTTATCCTTTATAAACTGGGATAAAGTATACGTGTAGTGTGTTGACACTGTCTGGATTCCAGACATCACAGCCACTCTCTCACTCCACTCTGCAGCTGGACAGGCAAGAGAAAATATAACAGAAGGTTCATGAGTTAAAGACTGGGAAAGATCCTTCATCAAACAGCATCATGGGCAAAACAGGCTCTAATTAAAGATATGAAGTGTATTTATTGCTAACAAAATCAGAGCAGGATAATGACAAGTAAAATAAAACCCTTAGAAACACCTTCCCTCCTCCCCAGCTCTACCTCCTTCCCAGCAGTGCAAGGAGGCAGGGAATGGGGGTAATGGCCAGCTCATCACACTGTGTTTCTCCTGCTGCCCAGGGAGAGGAGTCCTGCCCCTGCTGCACCATGGGGTCCCTCCCATGGAAGACAGCTCTCTGTGAAGTGTCCATCCCATGGGCAGCAGTCCCTCTCAAACTGCTGCAGCGTGGGTCGCTCTTTCCTGGGGTGCAGTCCTTCAAGGACTCAAGTGTGGGCTCCTCTTTCCATGAGCTTCTAACAGGGTCACAGCCTCCTCTCAGGCAGCCACCTGATTTCATGTGGGGCTCCTCCAGAGGCTGCAGGAGATCTTTACATCCCTGTGGATCTCCATGGGTTTCAGGGACACAGATGCTTCAGCATTGTCTTCACCATGGGCTCCAGGGAAATCTCAGCTCCAGCACCTGGGGCACCTCCTGCCCCTCCTTCCCTAACCTTGGTGTCTGCAGAGTTGTTCCTCCCACATGTTCTCACCTGGGTCTTGTCTGGCTGCAATTACAACTGTGTAATAACGGGTTTTTTCTTCTTAAGTCTGTCATCACAGAGGCGTTAACAGCATTTCCAAATTGGTCCAGCCTTGGCAGGTGGCACATCTGTCTTTGGAGCCCCCAGGGATTGGCTCTGCTGGACATGCAGGAAGTTTCCAGCAGATTCTCACAGAAGCCACACCTGAAGCCCCCATCATCAAAGCTCGACCATGCAAACCCAATACAAGGTGCTATATTTCTTTTTTGCTAGCTTTTCAATATGATTGATGCAGATCTTTAATGAGTTAATTCTATAACATGAATTCATATTCAAATAGTTAAGAAACATGAACAGCATCAAATATGCAGTAGTGAAGATCTGAACTACCCCTACCACCCACTTCTTGTCAAGAAACAGTCCATTAGTGAAATTTTTAGTAGTTTTGATGTTGGAGTCTTTTCTAAAGAATTTTTTACAAGGAAACTGGGACCAGAACTAAAACCAGAACTGGGAAAAGCAGACTGAGAAAATTTCCATAACTAATTTAAAAAACTGTGACTCATCTGTGACAGATTTCCATCCCCTTTAAAGAAATTAAAACTGACCTACCCTGTGTATCCCCAACACTGTAAAAAACCAGTAAAGATGCTTCCCTTACCCTGTTGTACTGTGTTATACAGGTTTCAGACTAATGTTGGTATTTCTATTTTATAGGCATGAGACCTGCATGGAGATGAAAGTCATAAATAAGCAGCATTTAGGCAGATACATCTTGAGACAAGGGCACACAAACAGGTACTTAAAATTCTGTAAGTAGAACATGAATTGTGCCAACTCACTCCCCATCACTCCCAATCCCAGTCTGTGTCTTTCAAGAGCTCCTACAACCTGTCAGACCAGCATGGACTGTATCTAACCTAGGTGTACGAAAATGCTGTTTTCAGGGAGGCACAGAGCTACAGCACTTTGGAACAGCAGCTTGTAAGAGCTTGCCAACAGTTGCCCACTAATAGCTGTGGTACAATTAGCACATGTGAGCTGTTATCCACATCCTGCCTGCTCGTCTCATCAGACCAGACAGCTACACAGCATGCCTCAGACAGGCACTGCAGAGAGCTCCAGCACTGCAAGGCATGCTCTGTGGAGCCCTGGAGACATTCATGCTGCAGGATGTGTATTCACAGCACTTGAGCTGGATTCCTGGAGGGCCTGTGATACACAGCTGAAGAACCCTGTTCTCAGTAGGCACATGTCCATCTAAAGTCAGTTCAATGGGGCTTTAGCAGATAAGCTGGGGATCTGGACACGTGTGTTTGATGGGCAGTGAAAACCTAGCAAATAAGCTGGATGAAATAGATTTGTCCCTAATGAATACTGTCTTGAAACATCCTTCTTTTGGAGCTATTGTATCTTTCTGTTGTGGTTTAACCCCAGCCAGCAACTAAGCATCACACAGCTGTTCACTCAGTCCTCTCCATGGAATGTGGAGGAAAATAGGAAAAAAGGTAAAACCCATGGAATGAGATAAGAACAGCTTAAAAAGTAAAATAAACAGTAGAATTTCATTATCATTATTAATATTATTGTTATTATTATTATTGCTGGTACTACTATTATAACTATAATAAAAAAAAAAAAAAAGGAGAATGAGAGAGAGGAATAAAATGCAGGACAGACAAGTGATACACAATAAAATCACCCACCACCCACTGATGGATGCTCAGCCCAGCCCTGGCTTTCAGGCAACCTGCCTATTTTATATACTGGGCATGATGCTCTGTGGTATGGAATATCCCTTTGGCTAGCTCAGCTCAGGTTTAGAGCAGCACTCAATCAACAAGAAACTTCCCAAAGCATTAATTAAGCCTATTCTACTCTGCAAACTCTAAGCCTGTTCGATCTTAAGTAAGTCTAAAATGCCAAGAAGAGGGAATTAGAAGAGGGAGAAAACATGTAGAAAAGCACACATAATACTACCAGCTCCTGGTTCCCAGCAGTGTTCTGATGACAGAAATTCCAAAAGGAGGTAAGATCAAGACATGTGCTGGGGGGCATGTTTGGCCTTAAATACCCCTTGGCCTCCTGGGCCTTCCCCCAGGTGGGACTTCTGGTCATTTGGCCACTCAGGAGCTGGGTTAGGGCTTCCAGAGGTGAGTGTGAAGCATTGCCTCTGCTGTGCCAGGGATTGGTGGTCACTGCCAGGCTGGGATACAGGCTCTGGGAGTGGGGTGCACAGGGCAGGGCACTGCCTCACATGGGCAAGGCCCAACCTGGATTCCCCCACACACATGCACCCCAAAATATTTCGAGACATTGATCCTTCCAGCCTCTCATAGATATCCCAAAGAAATGTTCTGGCAGGGTCGAGAACAGACCTGTGCCAAGAACTGGCTCTATTCAGAATCCAAGATGCATTCCATTCTTGCCTACATCACTTTTGCACTAAACATTCTGATATGGCACCCAAGAGCTCCATGGGGCATCTTGACAGGAGTAGAACATTGTTCCCACACCAGGATAAACCAGCAGGACCTCAGGAATCTGTAGCTAATTATGCCACTTATGGGGCGATACCTAGCAGTGTGAGGGGACCAATACAACTGAACTAAGTTCTGCTGAATCTTCACCTTTCTCCCTCTCCCCACCCCATAAAATTGCTCAGTTGGAAAAGTTTCAGTGCAACTTCTTTGTCATTTGTGTTACTTGAAAATTTACTCTTAGCAGGAAGACTGGGATGTCCATCCAACCAAAATACAGCATATTAAAAAGGTGAAAGTACTGCAGCAAAATAGCATAAATCACAAAACATAATAGGCCAACTCTGACACCTCTTTGGCATCACCAAAACTGTAACAAGAGTGAGAAATTATATGTAATTATCTTCTTACTGATGGGCTCTGAAGACTGTAATTTCATGGTGCCTGGATGTCATTTTCAGAACCTTCTGCATCTTTGCAGTACTGTAGGCACACTTTCAGCTATCATCTGGGGCACTGGAAATAAAAGTAGGAGTAAAGGAGAGATACATAAAATTTTATTTGGAGCAAGAAGTCATGACAGTTTTAGAAATTACAGTAATCTTTTAGCATTGTTCCATCTGAAGTCAGAAATGTTCAGGAGATGCCTGATCTCTTCCTGTGGGCTGTACATTACTGAACCTCACTTGAGACTCAATAATGAGAGCATATTATGCTGTAGGAAAAAAAAGGTAGATCTCAAAGTTAGAAGCTGATTTACCTCATATTACCTCCTTTCTGTTTAGGGCAAATAGGACTGAGAACATCCAACTCATTAAATCCAAAGGCAAGATGTGGATGACTCCTAAATCCTTTAACTGACTGTATGAGAGCTGAAGTATTAAATGACCAGCAGTAAGTATCACTTTTTGTTGTGGTGATGTCGCTTTTGATGATAATTTGATTTAATTGAAGCACACAAGGAGAATTGCTCTGTTGACATCTTGTTGATTTAGTTGACCTCTGTTAATACAGTTAATGAGTTATAGTTCATTTGTTTGCTTTTTTTACCCCTGTTTTATGACTGCTTTTCACTTCCTTTCCTCATGGTCCTTATGCTAAAGAGGCCAGGAATTGACATCAACATGACTATCCCTGAATAAATGGTTTGTTAAAGGTCTGCAGCACTTCTTTACACCTTCACTTGGCAAGTAGAAAAGGATGAAGGCGAGTCTGAGGTGAAATCTGCATTCTCTAACCTCTCAGAAAGCAGCTGGAACTTGAAGTTGGATTTCTCCAGAAGCGTAACAAAGAGATGAAGTGTTAGCATTGGGTCTTGAAAATCACAGAGCCTGAAAGACTTACAAACACAAAGAAAGCTGGAGTAGGAGAGAAGAACAGAAAGGATAAGAGGCAGAATATATTAGTTTAGGTATTCCACCCTTCTTGCACAGCTCTTCTGTGCTGGAGCTGGCTCACACACAAACTGCTGGGAGCAGAGGCGGAGGAGGTCGTGGACCTCCTCTGTAGTCGACATAATCTTTCCTATTGTTACAACAATAAGGTTACTGAAATGGAAGAAAGAGGGGACTTTGTCAGTGCAAAAAGCAGAGAGAGAGAAAAGTGAACCAGACAGGGAGGAAGCAAGTGGCACTGTAGGTTTTGGGTTGTAGCTGTAGCGAGAGGAGAGTTCCATTGTCTGTGCTGCTGTGGATGTGAGGTGGCACAATTGCTTCGCTGTAGGGTGAGAACTCAGGCCATTCTGTTACATTAGAAAGCATAGAAAGAGAGCAGGGGAACAATTTTGTTTTAGGGGGAGTGCTGAATGAGGTGTGTAAGAAAGTTTCTGTGTTCTATTGTGAAATTTGACCTGATTCTGGTGAATATAAAGTATTTAAATGTTGAACAAAAGAAGTTACTTTACCTCATAGATTTTTCAACCTACAAAGGAAATAACTTTCAGTAGAGCAAAAAACAAAAGAAAGTCAAAATGGACTGATTTTAAGCACAGCCAGACATATTGCTTCCTTTGTGCATGTTTAATCAAAGAATGGTTTGGGATGGAAGAGACCTTAAAGATCATCTAATTCCAAACACCCTGTCATGGGTGGGGACATCTAATGCTCAGTTACCTCAAAGCTTTCTTAAGAGGCGTGCTTTTCTACACCGAGATTTCCCTAGCTTTGATAATTCTTGAGCACCTAATCTAAGAGTATAACCTTCCTTGGAGGAATTATGCTGAACAATTTTAAAGGCACTGTATCGCTGTGTCTCTTCAGTAGATGGATGTATCACACTGCAAAATAAACTGATGCAAATCTGGGATTTGTGCAGAGGCATATCACCATCCTGGCTTTTCCTCAACCCACGCAGGTTCTGGAAAAGATACAGCACAAAAAAATTCAAACCCCACATGAACAGAGCACTACTGAGCAAAGATTTCCTTTGTGTTTCAAACTTGCAAGAAATGTGGTCATCCAGTAGAGTAGCTGTCAGAAACTATTTACTTAAATAATTAATTTGAAGTCATTTGTTTTGCATGTTGCCAGTAGAAGTAATGTGTCAGGAAAAATGCCAAAAACAGAAGGATATTTTCTCAAGTTTTTTTCCTGGTATCCATCTGTGTCTATTCTGCAACAGTACAATTTATTAGAGGCCACATTCTATTTTATTCTTTCCCCCAGTTATTACACTCAAGCAGACTACAAATCACTTGTTTAATTTCTGATTACAGTTGCTTTATTCTAAGGAAGATTTTCAGAGCAAGCTCACTACCAAGTGTAATGCTGTTCAATGGAATCTATAGGTTATTTATCAAAACCACATGGAAGTGGTAAACCGCAGTCATGAAAAAGATGGAGCAAAGCTTTGCAATTCCATGTCCCAAAGGTATGATAATCATATCTCTTGATAATCATATCTCCCTCTACTGCCTTATTGCTAATTAAATTAATTAATTAGGGAAGTCTTTCCCAAGTGGACTTGATTTAATATGCTGTATGTAATTAGCAGCTCTTGGAAATGGAGATGAGATGATTTCTCCCCTTTTTTTGGTGTCACAGAAAGCTCTCAAAAGCTTTGCAGAGAAAGCAAATGATCAGGTTTCTCATTTGGTCCAGTGACAGCACTAAGATTAGTGTCTAAAAGCATTTTTTTACAGAAGAAAGAAAAAGAAAAAATAAAAGAGTCAGTATGATTAAGGACAATGAGGTTTTTAGTGATCCTGGCACATTTTGTGAGCTGACCTGAACTGTCTTCCAAACGTAAATTAATAACAAAGAAATTCCTATGAAGAGTAAATAAATGCAGTTGCTGTGGGGATGATACTGCAGCAGTGGAGATCTGTACAGGGATTGTGTGGTGGGCTGACCCTGTCTGGATGCTGAGTACCCACCAAATCCACTCTGTCACTGCTTTCCTTAGCTGGACAGCAAGAAGAAAATATAACGACAGGCTCATGGGTTGAGATGAGGATAGGGAGAGATCCATTACCAATTCCCGTCATGGGAAAAACAGACTCAGTTGGGGGAAAATAGTTTAATTTATTACCAGTCAAATCAGAGTAGGATAGTGAGAAAATTGAATCTTTAACTAGCTTTCTTCCGTCCTAGGCTTTGCTTCACTCCCGAATTTTTTTACTTCTTCCTCGGGGTGGTCTGGAGAGTTTGTTCTGGTTTTTTTTTTTTCTTTTCTTGAGTTCTTTTTCTCTTTTCCCTTTGTCTTAGATATATTAATAAAACTTCTTTGTACTTTATAAAGTTTGAGTCTGCTTTGCCTACTCCTAATCCTTATCTCACAACAAGCAATCAAGTAAATTTAGGTAAGTGTGCTGGCATTTAGCCACAAACCTGAATAAGCGAACTAAAACCACGACATATGGTCATCTCCTAATATCACAGAAAATAGAAATATTGTCTAATAATAATTAGGGTAGCTTTGAATTTGTAACTGTATCGTTAAATCAATCATTTTATTTATAATTATTTTCTAGACACACACACACACACCCGTCACACTTGGATAGAGCACAGAGGAGGCAATGTTCAAGCAGTTGGTCAGGCATGTTTTCCATTGCTCAGCCTGCCACCACTGCTTTATCATCTACCTGTGACCTCTTCCTCTGCCTGCTAACATCTTCCTCAGATTTATTCCAGAATGCCTGACACCTTAATATCTGCCAGTGGCTGGCAGTGATAAAACTTAAGTGCCAGAGGAAACTGCTTCTGCTTTTGTTCAAATGTGTTTCATTTTGTCTCTAAAAGTCCAGGATGGGGAAGTCTTGGTGCTAAAGCACAGACAGATAATCCATGCCTACAAAGGAAACTTTGAAAGACAAATATTTAAAAGGATGTACCAAGATGAAAAGTTTTTTTAATGCCATTTCAAAATAGCAATTTCATGCTTTTGATAGGCTACTGACTGCCAAAAGATAAACAATCCTTCCCTTCCCAGCATTAATGTAGTGCCTGTTAGAGCTGGGAAAAAGACATTGAGCGTACCAAAAAATACAACAATAAAAAATACTCCTTTCCTGTGTGTGGTTGAAGCTTTTTCCTTTGAATTTTTTCATTAAAAAAAGCCTAGTGGAAGACACACCTTTCTGCCTCCAAAACCATTAGTGATGGGCTGATGATTCCAGCTTCAGTGCCTGCTCCCTTTCGTTCTGTGTGAACAACAGCCCTTCCAAACAGGTTGTATATAATAGATGCAACAGTAATATAAACAGAAAAAAATCCAGAGGCTTTTCTCTTCAGCAGCAAGGAAATCTTCCCCAGTGAAACCCTTATTCACATTATTTGTGAAATGTTCAGTATTGCCGGAGAAGTATTTCCACCTATGTTTTATAAATAAGATTCTGTACTCTTCTCAAGCTATCACGTAGCTTAAAAGAAATAAGGAAAACAATCAGTACTCATTTTTGTGTTATTTTCTTCTTGTCTGTTAAAAAATCAACTTTTTAATTAAATATTTGGGAGAGGGAAATGCTTGCTAGTTCAAGCCTTAAAAAAACCCAAACAACAAAAACAGACACATATACATGAGAGTATTTGAAATCTCCTTGTGCTCTGTATTAGAGAACTCTCTGAAAGAAATATTCTTGAGGGAATTTCCTCCTGCAGTATGGATTAATGTGATAAAGATATGGGAAAATAAAAACCGGTTGCTAAACCTTAAAATCACAAAAGAGAATACAAACAAGAAGTTGTGCAGGGTTGAGAGCAGGAGGGTGGGATGAGTGACAAGCAGTTGTGGCTTGCAGATGCTATTACTACTGAACTACTGAGAACACAGAGTTCCCCTTTGAGAGGAATAATCTCTAAGGTTATTCTTAGCAACTCATGACTTGTAAACCATACATTGGGGAATAAAATGCATTACTTTTTAGAGTTTGAAAACGTCCTGGAGGCTAAGATGCGCTGGCATGCATCTGCTGAGACTGAGAAGTCGTCACTTTGGAATGTCATTTATGGAGGTCATTAATTAATCATGTCAATAATTAAAAATATACTAGGTTAGAATGAAAAGACTATGTCAACAAAAATTTCCTAATGTGTCTTCTAAGGACTTTTGATACAGAGGCCGTCACTTTGATCACACTTTTTGGTACTTAGGACTCAGAGAGAAATTCCATTCTGTTTCCTGATGATTTTATCAACTTGTCTTTGAGCTGGGTCCTCTCTGTTTATTGAGCCGCAGACCCTCTCCTCCTGCAGCCTCAGGGACCTGTGTTTGTAGCCTCTAGGGATGAGGAACAGGAATACCCCTCAGGTTACAGCACCGGGCTCATTTCCCACCAGAGGGCACTGCAGGCTGAGGCAGCAGTCCCTAAGTGGCATTCAAGAAACCCATGCATAACAAAACAAAGAGAAAAAAACAAACCACCACCATAACAAAAAAACCCACAAAGCCAATAACCACACACCCCCCCAAAGAAAAAAAGCACCAAAAAGCCACCCTAAAGAAACAAAGCCGAAACCCCACCAGCATACACAAAGCTAATCTCTGTCCAGACTGAAGATCAGGATTTCCAAGCCAGCCAAGAAAGGCACTTGGTAAATAGCTCAGACATTCCCCAGCATCAAAAACGCTTACCAGGGATTGTATTTATTTATTTTTAAATGCATCAAATACAGGAGAGGAGAGCTGGAGGATTCAGCGTTTCAGCAACAGGATTCAGATAATCTCACTTTGGTCTCAGCTGCATGGATCTGACTGGGGTCAATCCGATCACATGTAACCAGTCTCTGCTGGCTGGCCAGAAATCCACTCTGAAGGCTGTGGTCCCAGTGCAGTAATTTGACAAATGTGAGCAACACTGGAACAGTGTGGCAATATCAATAACGACAGCAAGAACTAAATTGGTAAGGATCAAAAATCAAAACAGTGCCAATCAAGCTTCAGAAATTCTCCTGGGAGCTACTGAACTCTTCCAGCAGTACACAGAGAGGGAGAGCTGATATTTTTCTAAAGCCCTCAGTGCCTGCACTCAGATCCTTGACTGAAGACTCCCACCAATCATTTAAATTTTAGCATCTCTTATAGACATGAAATCCAGAAGAAACATCTAAATTATCAGAAAAATGGAGGATCAAAGAATGCACTGAATAACTAAAATATCAGTGTTTTCTTATATAAGGTGTGGGCTAAAGGAACATTAACAGCCAGCAGCAGTGAGACCAAGCATATCTGCTCCAAGCTTTCTTAGATCCTATCTTAGATAGGGCAAGGGGAAAGAGCTCTAACCTGAAAGAGGGAAAGTTTAGATTAGACAATGGCAAGAAATTCTTTCCCATGAGGGTGGTGAGACACTGGAACAGGTTGTGCAGGGGAACTGTGGCTGCCCCATCCTTGTTAGTGCTCAAGGCCATGCTGGATGGAACTCTGAGCAACTTGGTGTAGGGAAAAGTGTCCCTGCCCATGGCAGGGCAGTTGGAATGGTCCCTTTCAACCCAAACCATTCTATGACTCTATCAGAATTATCAATAATTTGGGTGTGTGTGTGTGTACACTAACATGTAATTAGCATCACGGGTTTCACATACGTTCCAGGGGAATTTGAAGCAGTGAAATAACATGTCACTCAGTAATACTATATGCACTTTCCCATAGCCTTATGTTTTTCCTCCAATTCCCATTTCTAACTTCAGGGAGCTGTTGATCTTGCACCAGGCTCTGGGATGGCAAACCATCCGAGTGGAACTGTTCTAAAATCCCATAAACCATCTTCTGGAAATATGTGTGACTGTGTCTCCACTGAGCTGAGGCCACAGGGAGAGACATTATAGAATCATTGATTAATTAGGTGGGTTTCAAGTTAGTTAAATTAGCATTTTTTTCCCCTGGAATGGCACTTTGTTGATATCTGTTTGTCTAAGAATAAGGGTGCTTGGATGAGTGTTGTAAGTGATAGAGGGAGAATTACCAGATTAATAGTATATTTACCTCTCTCTAGCATTGTTAGAGAAAGGACAAGGAAATAAATGGTGTGGTTCTCTATTGTCTTTTCCCTATGGCTATGTTTTCAAGTTAAATGTGTAGAACACACTACTTATTTTTTTATTCATGTTTGAGCACAGAATTTCCTCTCCAGAAGTGTTTTGCTTACAGTTGAGAGGAAAAAAAAGTCCAGCTATTTTGGGAGGACCAGAGTTACACCACTGAGGTAAATGAAATGCATTTGAAGAAACTCCTTGGGGGAGGGTAAGGACAGGAGGGAAGCATTTTTCCTAGGTCCTGGTCATAAAGGGTATCCAAACCTTGAGCATTTAGTGAAGGATATCATCAAGGCAGGTGAGAGAAAAGGAAGACTTGCAGGGAGCAGAAAGGTAAATTAAAGGAAGGCATCAAGGAGAAAATTGAATGCTGTAGAGTCTTTGGAAATTGCTTATGCATAGCTCTATGTATGCATGTATTTTAACTTTCTTAATAACTATTTCTTGAGTTACTAAGCACGTGAGCTGCAAATAGAGCTGAAGAAGCTACTAGAACTGTACTTTTAAACTTCTTTATTTTCTTCAGTTTGAAAAGTTCCATTATGGTCACGGAGATTTTTATAAAAATCCAACTTATCTCTATGACACAGTGATTATTCCTCATGAATAAAATAATGATTCTGGCTCTCCAGCTTTTTCAGAACACTAGTCTTTAGAGGAACTAATAACTTCATGCAGTCAATGCCTTTTTGTGTTCTCTTAAAAAATTTAGAAACAAAACAAACCAAATTACTTTGCTACCTATTTTTAAGGAATCTCTCCTGGCATTCCCCTTGTATGTGTAAAGATCCAGAATTTATGTCTTAAAACATATAATGAACAAAGTAATAAAAAACATGAAATAAAAAATAAACCAAAACAAAATGAAACATGTGCTTTATCTTATTTATATTTATATTTTATTATAAAATATCCTGGGTTTGAAGACATCTGGGTAAAGCTGTAGCAAGCTTCTATCTTCTGTTTTAAGAGTCAACAAAAATGCCTCTGTAAAATGAAATCCCCATTCCCTCTCAGAACTATGGAAGACAATTAAAATTAAGATTCACAAGGCTTTAAGATTTAAGAAGTGGTTTTACTTTGTATTGTCAGCCTAGTAAAAGGAAAAGAACAAAAATCTAAGAACATTAAATCAGTGCTACACTATTTGAATATCAATAATGAAAAAAATTGTACAGAATCATTCTCATCTGGTAATTATTAAATTCTCTTGAACAGAGAAAAGGAATGCTAACCTAGCATATATATATATTTGTGTATGAATATATAATAATATCCTTTATAATCAAATAAATTTAATATTTTATGTGTGGGATTACAATATTTCCAAAGCAATCACCAGCACAGAGATGAGTGATCTTGTCTTGTTTCCAAACAGGCAGGTGATTTAAAAGGTGTAAAAAGGCACCACACAGCTGAAGTTCTGTGAGTTCTGTAAGACAGTAGAAAATGGCAAATCTTTATGGTAACAGCAAGATTTCTGTCTCTGTCATGGAGCATTATTGATTGCTGTCCAGCACAGAGCAAGACAAAACACTCGGTAATAACTCACCAGGGCTGCTGCCCAATAAAGTCAATGCTGATTTCTGATAGCGCTGGGCTGAGTCCACCAAGCATTAGATTTCACAACTCCTGCTTCTAAGAATCAGCCAAATTATCAGCTAGTGTAAATCAACTCGACTTCACTGAAGTTGAGAAGCTGTGTTGATTTAAAAGGAGTCAGTGACATTTACATTATGTCCTTCAAGGGGTCTTGTGGGGAATGACAGTCAGTAATAACTTTCAGCCTTTTGCTCAGTGCTCCAGATGACAGGAGACACATCACAAATTGTTCTTTTTGACCAGCCATCATTACAGGCGTAAACAAAATTATAACAAACCTGCTCTCTGAAGATCCCCCTCGACAGAACAGTTGTCTTTCCTGCATTTCATAATGTCAAATTTTGGTGTTGCATCACTAGAGAAGTCCAAGGAAGAAAAGGCAGGAACCTCTTCTCCCACTTTGGAGCACTGCCTGGCATGGGGGACAAGGTCACTTGGTTCCACTCACATTTTCTGTAGCAGCACATTCCAGCAAACCCAGTGCTCTGGATTCATTCCTTACCAGTATGTCAGATTTTCCAGGGGCAAATGAAACTTATTTACCAGTTCTATAGACCTAGGAATTTGGGAACCAATTGGACTCCTTTCTTTGTGAGATAATGTCTAATCCAAGTGCTTACTGAAGGCAAAAATATATCCATTTAAGACAGATCACATCAAATGGATTATAGAAACATGATCATCAAACTGCTGCAATGATTTGCATACTAATTTCACCCACAACTAATTGGCACAGTAAATTACCAGTCTTCCAACAAAACAAATGTAATTTCTGAACTCAGCTTCTTGTGCTGTGGAAAAATAAAATTTTGCAACCCATACAAAGCAGCAAGTCATTCCACTATGCTCCAGATCAAGAGTCTTTTCTAAAGGCATATGCCTGAATAATATCCCTATCTAAGTGTACAACATGAAATGATGCAAAAGCATTATTTGTTTCATTCCACCCAGTAACTCTGGCCATTGTTTTCCATGCACCACTTTTATCAGTCTTTCTGTCCATTCCCCATTATTCATATATTTCCATGACTGTTATTTGACCAGGTATAGTTGCAAAAATTTGTAAGACTATTGGCTTTGTCTTTCCTGAACTAATATTTATGAATTGACTCTATAGAAAACTTATAGTCCCTGCATTCTTTAATTAATCATTTGGATGGAAAATCAAGACTTGAGCAGTGGTCAGGAATTTGTAGTAAAGATGTTCATGCTTCATGCTTAAGGCACCTTAAATCATCCCAGTGCACTATTTTCTCTTCAGGAAATATCATTTGGACTTAGAGAAATACTTTCTCATTGATTCCCTTTTCATTCAAGTATGATAAGGACACAGACATAAAGTTTAAAAATAATTTGTTTAATTGTACTTCTATCAGGAATATCAGTGTGTAGGACAAGGCTTTTGCAATTCTGCTTGGAGCTATTATTTAAAGATAAAAGTTATTTCAAATAATCTAAAAGTAGTGCTGGAGAGGAAAAATAGGCCAAGACAAAATATTAATTTTACACTCCTGGCTTCTATTGTCGTCTGGACATGCTTTACTGTCACTTCTCTACCTCACCAATTACCTGCTTTTATTGAATCTCGTTTTTATCTTGTTCTAAGAAGGAGAGAATGGAAACAGTCCTAATTTCCTTTTCTGCCCTCATCCTCAGCACCTGGATCATCCTAAATTCAGATGAGCAAAAGAAATCTCTATATTGGTTACATGACTTGGGCTGTTGTATACTTTTCATATGAAAATGAAAAGAACCATAAGGATCTACTTATTAAAAAAATTATTCTATTTTGTTGAGGTACTTGCAAGCAATATTTGGTAGAACTGTTTAGGTGATGTATATTTTTACTACAAGCATTTGCATACATGTACTTACAGAGGAAGAGAGAAAGCAAGCGTGTGCTTATTGGTATCTACTTTATCTTGTCTTTGCTTTCTTTTTAGTGTTTCTGCATTTTTCCTCAGTCTAAAGAGATAAGCTATTGATTTAATAGCTTACACACTATAAATAAAACAAGCAAGAAAGAGTATGCTAAAAACTAAGTAATGTTTCTGTTTCTTTTCATCTTTGTTCCTTGTCTTTTTTTATCCTCTTTTTTCCCCTTATTTTTTTTTCCTTTTCTTTTTATTCTCAGAATGGGTGGGGTACTGTCATGCAATTGTTTAAAACCTTGTCTGGGAAGAAAACTGTTATCATCTGAGAGAGCTGCTTGATTTCTCTCACACTGAGTAACTGAGTTTGAGATCTCAATCCAAAAGCACAGCTCAGACTGAGAGGTGTCTGCACCACAGCTGAAGTTTTCCTGATGGTTTCATTGAACACTCAAAATAAATTCTCTTCCTATCCCAGCAGCAGTTCTACAGATGGCTGTTAAGAAATTATTTGCCAACAGGGAGTAAATAAATACACAATAGATTGCTGAGAAGGGATAATAAATAATTCTGCCTGTTCCTTTCACTGTACCTATTTTGAAGATAAATAAAGTTCTGTGGTGTCAAGAGCTGTCAATCCATCTTTTGTGATGAGTACAATCTCAGAGCCACACTGTGCTTGAAAAGCAGACTTCACAGAATACATGTCTCTGCTTTAGACACATCTGTGTTCACCAAACTTCATTAGAGAACATGCTTTACCAGACTTCCAAAAATGTAGAGGGACACGCAACAGAAAACCATCTATCTGTTCCTGTGTGACTGATCAGGTATCACATAAAATTAGCAGCTTTGTACCTTAAACAGCTAGATAACAAAAAGAAAATATAACAAATTAATCTCAAATTATACTTATTTTACTCTCCATTCTCTCACTGCCTTTCATCTGTGTTGTATCAGGCTTTCACTGACACAGTTGTCTATATGATTGAAAAATTCACAGTTAAAGCACAGGTGGGATATATACAAGGAAAATTATGCACAGGTATCTTTTTTCTTCATTTTCCTACATAACTACTTCTCAAAACTTCATATCTAACAATAAAAAAGATCATGTTTTCTCAATCTGTTATATCTATTCTTATTTGCTGCCCCTAAAGTTATCACAAGCCCACACATCATTTTACTCTGAGAAACACTACTGAAAAAGGGAAACAGCTCTGTTCTCATGATGGTCAGAGCAGACTGTGTGGTTGTAGACAGTATTAAATATAAAAATAGTAGCACCACCTATTGGCTAAATGCATAAACTGAGCCATCAAATTTCATACTAGCATTCATCCTGCTACTGGATGTTAAGGTTGCAAACTATTATTTTCAGTTTGTTTTAATTACTCAGAATGAATATGTTTATTAATGTGGCTTTTTTATTTCTTTTAGAGTACATTGGACATAGACTGCAACAGGACCTAGTTTTAAACTGGGAAAGCAACAAAAACATAACTCATAAATTCATAATGTGGAGGTCAAATTTGTTTGCAATATATCTAAGAGGTCTGAAACCTTTATGTTGTGGATTTTGCATACTTACTAATGCTGAAATCAAGAATTTTGGGTCTCAAATTTTTGACAAGTCCCTTTTATTTAAATGGACTATAAATGGAGGCAAAAATTAGTGTGGAGGGGAAGCAGTCTAGCATTGGGGTGAAAAGTATTTCAAGTATTTGGCATATCAACATCTCTATATAAAAAGTGACCTATGAACTGCCCTTGGCTTGTAGCTACCATGATTCTGCTTAATATAAATAAAAACAAATGGCTTCAGGCAAGATATGGATTGTGAAATAATAATTTAACTGAACATGAGAGGCTAACACTTGAGTGGGCAACTTCAATTTTTGTCCAGGTGGCATTTAGACTGTTAATACACAAATTCTTTCACCATGCTTCTGTTTAATTTTGGCTAATTGTGTTGAGTTGCTCAGAACAACCCGATAATTATAAAGTTAATTTTAACTTTATAGGACAACTTATTTCTGAAGATTTCTTTTTTATTTCTTCTTTATTTCTTTTTTATTATTTTATAAGTTTTATTATTGACACTTATAGAATATTTGTTATATTCCTATTTTAAAAATATTATTATTTTGCTTTTTAAACATCATTAGTATTTATTTAAAAAGTGTGTTTCACCCATGCATTACCATTGACACTGCTATTTTTTAAGTCTTCTCCTTCTCTTTCCCTGCTCCTCACATTCATTGCTCCATCATTTTTTCTGAGAAAGAAAATGTTGTTGGTCACTGTAGGTGAGATTCCCACAACAAAAACTCTCTCTTCATGCTAAGACTGGCTATTAACCTTTCATTCTGCATTCCTGGGCAATTCACTGTCTTTTCCTACAGTGTCCAATTCTAAATTTTTTTAAATGCTGGGTTTTCCTTAAAAACAAAGCTTCCCTGTGCTCAGGAGTGTACTCATTTTCCTTTCATGCTGGTGCTTTTGAAGAGTGCTAACAGTCCTCCTATCTGCAAACCATCATCAACAGGATGTGTTTCTTACAGAAAATCATGCCAAACCTTGTAATGACTCATCAGAGCTCTAGGGTGAAGACCTCTTCTGGAAAGGGGATATTTTCTGTACTTGTAGTCTCTTGACTTTCAGGATTCATGATTTCATGGCCTCATTTTAGAATTATGAGATCATTAGTAATGTTAGAAAAGAACATCAAGTCCAACCTTCAGCCAAGTGCCACCATGCCCACTAAGCCACCTCTCAAAGTGCCACATCTACTCATTTTTTGAACACTTCTTGGGATGGTGACTCCACCACTCCGTTTAGAAGCAAAGTGGTTGCATCTGCCATAAACACTCACATCTCCAGCCTTTGCCTGTGATGAGTCCTTCCTGTTAACAAGTGACAAGACAAGAGAAAATGGCATCAAGCTGCACCAGGGAACATTTGGATTGGATATTACAATTTTTTTTTTTTCCACAGAAAGGGTTTTAAAATGTGGGAAAAGGTTATCTAGGGAAGTCTAGAGTTACCATCCCTGGAAGTCTTCAAAAAACTAGTGGATATGGCACTTAAGGACATACTTTAGTGGTAGTGCTATGTTGATAGTTGGACTTAATGATTGCAAAAGTCTTTTCCAGCCTTACCAATTTTATGTTTCTGTGATTTTACTACCAGCAAGGCCAGAAAGAGAAGTATCTCTCTTGGTCTCCTCTGCAAAGTCCCTTTTCTAATCTGAACTGCAATAAGCAGAGTGATTAAGATTGCATTTACTTATGGCTAAGTTTTATGTTTTCTTAGCAGCAGGCATTTCTTCATAACATTCTCTATATGAAAGACTTTTTTTTCAGTGGAAGGAACAATTCAATTTATTTTTTATCTACAAGAATGCATTAGCTTAATAATTTACGCAGGCTTCCTTGGCTTCATGACACTGTTTTCAACAATGCAAAAAGAGCCAGCCACACTGCAGCTGCAGGCTTGTAAATACTTGCCTAACAAAGCAGTTCTACTCCAGCTAATGAATCTTGGGGAAGCTGACACTGTAGCCCGAGCTACAAATGGAATTCATTATATGAAATGAAAACTAGCAGAAGAGACTGCACCATTTCCTTGGGCCCCCTGAAGACATGTCACATGCTGTATATCACCCTGGGTTCAGTCAGTGTGTTGTGTTGTTCTGTGATGTTGTGTATGTGTTTGGTTGTATTTCTCCACAGAGATCCCCATGGAGCACGGGAACAGCATGTTGGAAATCTGTTAAGGATTTAGAGGCTTCTGTCTGAGGGACAGACATCCCTCTGACAATTTGTGGCAGAGGGCTGTGGTTGTGTGGTTGCCCTCATGTCATGGGACAGAGGATGATGGCCTCACCTGTAAAACCCCTCTCAACATTTTATCCAAATCTCCCAGAAGCTCCCCTGCAGCTGGTGGAAGATTCTACAGCTGGATAAACAGAAAGAGACAAACACCTTGCCCAAGTTCACAGAAATGACTTGGTGCAAGAGCCAAGCACAGAGTTAAGAAGTTTTCAAGAAGTTTTCATGCCTCATGTTTTGTTTTAATCAATAGTCTGAATATGTCATGAATGTGTGATTATTATGCCTGCATCCATATCTCTCCAGCTTTGGCATCTCAGAAATGCATTACAGGTTTTACTCCTCTCACAATTACATCAGTTTTAAATGTGTCACAACTGTCATCACTTGAATTACTCTTAACTTGCCCCTTTGTAACTAAGAAGTAAAACCAAGATTTATATGCTATCTAGGGAGATATACATTTTTGTACTGCAAGTTTATTTGACTTCTGACTGATAAACAAAAGCATATTGTGTATTGAAATGAATTATAGCAGGGGGCAAATGATTTATCAGTAGAGAGAAAATTTATCATGACAAGAAATCTCATACATATTATTCTTCCGTGAGTTTCAGGCAGCTGTGAGTTTTTTAAATCATTATCAAGTCACTAAAAATTAGTAAGCCTAACATAAAAAGCCATCACATTTCATTTCTAGGGGATAATATTTGTAGGGTATCCCCTTGGTATGCACTTCAAACCATAGCCTTATGCGGTGAATTATGTACATTTCTTGAACTCAAGTAGTATATGGCTTTTTAGACTACATGTTGCAGTGGATGCACTACTCTAAAATGTGACAGCATCTGGCTACCAATAGGTTGCATCTTCTACATTCACATTATTGAGTGATTATTGATTACTGGAAGAAATGGAAACCTTTCACCAAAAAAAATGGAGGCATCCCTTCCTGAAATATGCAGGAGGAAACCCTTGACCTGTGAATCTTAGGAGTTATACAAGTTTCATAGCTAAATGATAGCTAAAGTGATAAATTGCCATAATCATCCTGCCTTTATAATTTCATTTTTTTACTTGGTAGCTTATAGAGCTGGCTGGATAACTTTTTCTAATAATGTTTGCAGTGAGTTTTACTCACATTTGTCATTAATTTATGGGCTTCAAGGCTATGTAAGTCTCTTCATACTGCATAGTTATTATTCACATACCTTTTTTCCATTGAACAGTAGTAGCACCTTCTTCCTAAACTGTTTCCTAGAAACTACCCCTGACAAAGTGTTTACTGTGCACACAAATAACAAACGGATTTTTATATCAATATATAAATAGACATGGTTTGTTTACATGTGACAATCATCACTATGACTGAGAGAAATAAAACAGAAGATAACTGTAACAGATAAATCTAGCACATTTCTCCTTGGGACAAATAACATTTGGGAGCAAAGAAAGCATTTTAAAAGAGCAAGGTCTTGCTTTGCCTGAGGAGGACACTGATAACCTTGACAGCCACTTTTTGCTCATTTACATTCTTCAAGCCAAGCAGGGCAGAAACCAAAGCACAGAAATGGGTAAGAAACTGTAATTTAAACAATTAAGTAAGAAGGATGTTTTAAACCATGTTACACTAATGAACTTTCCACTTTACATGCAGCAGGTACAGGATTCATAGGGAGCCAGAAAGAGGCAAGCAACTCATTTCCACTTTCTGAGCAGATCCACAGGCAAGAAGCCTCCCTAGGGTAGGGAGGGAGACCTGGCTCCAATGTCACCACTGGTCAGTGCTGACACAGGTGTTGTGGGCCACGTCCTGTGTGACACATGGACAGAGCACAGAACACACGCAGCTCCTCCCTAAGGCAACATTGGTTTGTGTTGATTTTCCACTTGTGTGTCCCTCTCTAGGAGTTCTTAACATGAGGATTGTGTCCAAGCAAATCTTTCAAACAACCATCTGTGGGCTTTTCCTCCATAAACTCATCTCAAGGAAACCTCTTACCCTTCTGGCCTCCATGACACCTAGCAGCAAGGGCTGCCCCATTTTAGTCCCATGCTCTCCAGAGATCTCTCATTCCTCAGACAACACCAGCAGCCCAGTCTGAGACAGACAATCAGCTTTGTTCTGCCATCACACACACGAGTACAGCTCACCCTGACGGTGACACAAACAACCAACAATCTTCCCAGAATCTCAGGGACCTGGCTGAACTCTAAAACGAGACAGCCAGGGAGAGATCCAGACCTCCTACAGAGATGAATATGCCACCCTATGTGTCACGGATGCTTTGGAAGCTGCTTACGGATTGCAGGCACTGATTATAAATGTTGTGCCACTTTTCTCTGCATCCTATTGATGGGGGCGACAAAGAAAATGAATATCATCCTAACATTTTAAGAGAAGGCTGCTTAATTCCCTTAGATCAGATGTAGTGATTCTGTTTACTAGGCCAGGGGATATAAAGTTAATTTTTTCTTCGTTTCATAGCAATTAAACATAAAAATAAAGACTTTAAAAATAAATTTCTCTCAGAAAATATATTGGATGGCTAAGGGATTTGAAAGCAGAGATGAAAGATGATTTAAAATACAGGTTAGATTGGTCCTTTTTCTTCCTTGGAGCAAATAAAAATTAAAATAATTAAAGCCATGGGTCAGGATATATTGTTTTTTAGTTAAAGGAAGCTTGTAGGAATGTCCTTGTTTCTAATACAATTCCGTCCCAGTGCCTGTGCTCTGGACTCACAGCAGTTTGGCTTTCTGAGCTCTATTCCTTTGTGGTCAGGGTGGTGCTTTGAGTGTTTTCCGGACATTCTCTCTCCCTTCATTTTCATCTCTCCCATTCCATCTCTTACATTTCATTGTTGGGGATGCCCTGTGTTCTACTGTCATTTCTCAGGAATTCTGCACAAATTGATACAATTGGCAGCCATTGCCTATATATTCCCCTTAATTGAAAACCATATGGAGCTCACAGGAAAGTAGTAATACCCGGTTTTCTCTTGTCTAGTTAAGGCCTTTGCTTCCAAACTTGAAAAGCAGCCCCACAAGGCAGGCAAGGTCAAGAAGAAAACTGATCTAATTATCCCATAAATCTTCAAATAATAAGAACTATCAGGCTCTGTATTTGTAACATAGAACTGACCAAAAGACTTTAACAGTATGGGATCTTGCTTGGTAGAGGACTTCAAGAGACTGTGGTTGGAATTAATTTATTTAGGGCAAGGAAATGAATCACAAAATACAGCCAATGCTGCCATACTGTGAAAATCCAGCACATAGGCACTACTTCTCCTGCCTGTCTTTTAGATCCCCTTGCATTTATTTTAACTAGTTGGACAAACCTTCAGACTGAAACTTTCTAGCAATTGAGGGTTTTTCAAGGTGAGGGGTAAGGAGAAACAGGTTAAATTAAAGCAATGTAGGCAGCTCATTCTGAACATGAGCCTGAAATCAGTGCACCATAGATAGTAATAAGCAGGTTAATTTCAATTAGGGGTGTCACAGATTTGAGATTGCAAAGGCAATTTGGACAACACATCCAGGCTGAGGGGTTTTCAGAGTGGGGAATGCCTTCTGCTGTTTCAAATAAGGGCAAATCATAAAGCTGTTTTAAAATCTCTGTTCAGCTATAACAAACTGAATTACAACAGCTAAATTATATTAAATATCTGTCTACAGTGAGCACACACAGATGCCCCTCCACACAAACAGGCGAGGGCCTCTGTCACTACTGAGAGAGCTTCACTGCTTTCACAGGAAGCAGTTTTTCCTCCCACGTTCTACCTTGAGGTACCTACACACACTTGTCCACTGGCAAAGACATTTTCAGTTCTCTGAAATCTCCCCAGGACTGAAGAGAGAAAGAAAAAGGCCTCCAGGAATAAAAGGCAATGAGCAAATAGGGGGAAGAGACATGGGATGGTAGATTAGGGCAGAGGGAAGAAAGAAAATGCATTGAAGGTGGTGGTGAAGGGCAGGAGATGCACATCCCTTGCAGGGCTCAAGAATCATGCAAGCCTCATGGATACCAGGAATGCTCATGGCAGCACCAAACCTTCCAAGCAAAGAGTCACCAACCCAAAAAACCCTTCTTAGCTAAAATGCACTCAAGGCACATACCTTCAGAAGAGAAATCAGGGAAGGATTTGAATAGCACAATCTTTTCTCGAGAGTCTTTTATTGCCACAGCTCTAAGGTTTACAGTGATCAAGGTGAACAGCTGCTGTCTTTAGGGGAAAATTAATACTAATTTTTTTAATAAAAATGGAAGTATATCCTTCCTTAAAAATTAGGTTTTGTTTAAGACAGCTGGTTGTCATATTTTGTCTGAAATGCATACTTACTGAGATTTTTCTCTAACTGTGTTTCAGAACACAAGAAACTCTTCACATCAATGAACCTGATAATACAAAAGAAGTAGCCCACAGGAGGAGTGCCTTAACATTTATGACTCTTCAGTACCTTATCTTGCATTCTCAGTCATATTTTTCATGAAGTATCAAGTCCTTTTACTACATAGAATACAGTTTAATCAACAAAATACATTATGATCTGTTATAAAGGCAATACTTAAACTTGAGATGAGGGTACAGAAGAAACAACCTGAAACAAAACAGGATTCACCAGGCAGCATGGAGTTCACAATTTGTTCACAGCCATAGCTTCAATCTGCCACTTCATGTATCACAACTCCCACCACACTCTATTCTGAGAGCTGAGGTGGGATTAAATGAACACACAGATCATGAATCAGGCTTTTTTTTGCATATGGGTGGATTTCACCTGCAGTGCTTCATATTTTGTATATTTTCACATAAAGAGAGGGTGAGCGTGCTTCTTCATTCTGTTGCCTCCTTCCTTTACAGAAATTTGAATGTAAATGTTAGCATGTAGGAAATACGAATAATGCAGCTACTTCAGAGAAAATGAATAGCAACAGGAAATAAAATATGCTGCCTGTATTGGAAGAGAGCAAGAACGCATCAGAATTAAGTGTGACTGCAAAGAGCCTGTAAATTTTAAACGATAATCTGAACTTTATGTGGCTTAGACAATTGTAATTATAGCAATTTTTGTGAACAGTATTTGTTGAGCAACGTAAAATGAAACTGCACTAATGAGATGCATTTGAAATCAGTAGGACAGCACCATGAGGAAAACATGCATTGTGCTCCCTTGTTTCAGCTGCATGTGAAAGCAGTTCGGAGGCTTAAAATGTATGAGGAAAAGAAGCAGCAAACACTTGCCGTGCGCTACTTAGCACACACTGTGACAGTGATAAATTCCCTCAGTGATTCTCAGGTGCCCTGTTATTATCTTTAACTGCCTTCTAGCCTGTCAATCTTCTGCCTCCAGATGGTATCGGTCATTCACACAGGCAAAACCTTGCTTAGAGGGACTTACACTTTGTGCTGGTAATAGGCGTTTTATCTTCCAGGGGGTTATTTGCCCACCGCTCTTGTGGAATTCCGCAGCAGAAGCATCTCTGATTATCTGACAATTTATCTTTTGTACGGATCTTGTTGGAAATTGAGTTACTAGAAGGAGTTGGTTCTTTCAAAATGGAATCTCTCCCTGAGGCTTTCAGTGCAGGATAATAAGATTTCATCTTCTGCATCTCAGAAAGAAGGGGACAGGAAAATACCTACACCTCCAGAGCTCTTGCTAGGGAACACCAGTGATTCTGTACACAGCACATCCTTCTGGGGTATCTAATTCTACAGCTGGCCCTGCAAGAAAGGTACACACTCATAATCTCCAGGGGAACTCAACCATTTTGTGTATCTCCATACAGTTACCATTTATTGCACAGAACACTTGAGGCAGGATATTTTTTCTCATTTACTCTTAAATAAAACCATACTAATTTATCCTCGACTAGGTGCTACATCATCCACTCATTAGTGAGAACCCCTTATCAGGGTTTGAGGCACCACTAATTCCTCTTTGTGCTGGTGACACATCACTGTCCCACTGTCCTGAACCTATACCTGAGCTATGTATAGCTAAGAGCACTTTAACACATCAAAAATGGTAAGGAATCCATCAACCTCATTCGTTTCATGGATTTCACAATATCCTGACATTTTGCCTGCAAATACTATTGAAAACAACATAATAGAAAGGAAATAGACTTTATTTTTTAATCTAGAACATCAGATGCCAGGTAAGTTTAGCATAAATACTGTGCTGCATGGCAATGTAATGAACAATCTTCCTTAATAAAGTTCAGTTTTGTGTAAAGAGGTTAAAGTATTTATACAGTAGGAGACCTAATAGCTGACTCATTGAAAATAACACTTTATATTGAAGAGACATTGTTTTTGTATTTAATGGGCTAAATAAAATAATTGCGAGAATTCCTAGACAAAAGTAAAACAAAAGAAAAATTATTTTCCATGAGAAGGTTAGACCTGTGCAATTGTCTAATTCCTACAGTCCGTGACATGACTATTGTTTCTTTGGATTGATTAGGGGTTTTCTTAACTGTTGAAAACATCTAAAGCATGGACATGTTCATCAAAAACATAAAAATGGAACACGTGCTGACTATCTGAAGCTGGAGGGACAAGAGGAGAAAATTCTATTTTAAGAAAAAACAAAAAAAGGATGAAGACATTGGTGTTACTGAGGTAAAGGAAAAAAATCTGAAATCCAGGTGACATTTTTGAGCTCAACATATTTACAAGTCCTCTTAATGCATCACTTTGTATTTTTTTTTTTTTAGTTTTATATTATTTTATTTTTTTAAATTTTATTTTATTTTATGCATGATTCCTAAGGCCTTAATAAGTTACCTTGTAATAAAGGTAGCAATCACTTCTTGAACAACTCTTCTGAGGAATTATATGGGAGTTTTATCATTGGAGTTGATGATCTTAGAGGTCTTTTCCAACCTTAATGTTTCTGTGATTTTGGGAGTTGATAAAGTTAGAGAACAGCATTTCCAGAGGGAAAAAAGCCAAACACATTTCTTGGTTTTTTTTTTTTTCCTGTTGGCCAGAATCCATTTTTTTACAACAATTAAATGAATTGAAGGACTGTGACAGCTCTCACTAAACCAAGTGTACTGTTGCATGTGTCCTCTACTCAGCACTTTTCTGTTTAAAGAGAACACAATTAAGAATGGAAATATAAAGAAGTCTACTAATTACAATAATGTTTTCAGGAGAAAAATTAAGTTGTCTAGCACAAATATGATTTAAGATGCTTTTTTCAGGTCATATCAATAAAAAAGTCACAGTTGCTCTCAACCTCTGTCAACCCAAGAGTGACTGAAAATGCTGACTGAGGGATACAGGGCAAAAGACTCACATCAATGTCTTTGAAACATACTGGTTTTAGGTCTCAAATATAACAAGAAAACTTATTTTCATGTTTTCTCCTTTATGTGAAGGATGCCTATCCCTTCAAGTAAATTTGTTCTCGGTAATAAGGTCCTGTTACCTCAAAACCCATTTTTCACTTCCTTCAAGGGGAAAATACCTTTGCACTATTTTCATAAGGAAAAACAAAAAATCCACTTTAAAAGGCAGAGAAAAACAAGCAAAATATTGATAAATGCAATCAGTAACACTGACAGGAATATTGGAAATTAATAGTAGAAAGTTCCTTACTCGTAACACTGATGATCCAGTTTCCTGGTTCCTCCTTGTTGACAATAACTTCATTATGCATGTTGCACTCAACAGCTTGACCTCTGAAGGTGTAAATCTTTGTACCTAGACAGAGCTATTACTAAGTTTATTGAAACACTGCCAAGTGTAGAATACAGCCTTTCTTTCTTGGCTGAGGGTCTGGTCACAGAAGGTTTTTATTGCACAACCCTCCCACAGTTCATCACATAGAGGTATTTTGAACCAGTTGACACCAGCAAATCTACAGGAGAGACAAAAACAAACACCAAATAACAAAAATAACATGTTTTATGTAAAAAACCCCAAAACAACCTTTGTTCCATTAGCAATATTTCAATCGGAATGAGATCAAAATGATCTATAAAATTATGATCTATAAATATTCATGATTTTAAGCATGACTCTTACACCATCTTTGGCAAACTTTTTTTCTATGTACACTTTTTAAATCCTCAAACTGTTCAATATAAGACACCTGCCATTTTTTTTTTTCAGAATATGAAAACATACTAGAATTAAGGCCAGCTTTCCTGAATCCTAAAGTTCCTCTACCTGCCAGAGATAATTAAATTTTGGCTAGACATTGATATCAGATTTTCTTACAAGCAGCAGCAGCAGAAATGGAAAATCAGAATGAGTGATTATACTCATCAATGTTCCAGAGGCAATAAGAGAAAATTAAAAGAAAAATATTTTTTTTTCTCTATGAAAATATTTGCACCTTGTGTATGAAATTTGCATGATTTGGTTTCATGACAGAGATTTGGAGCCAAGCAGAAAAAAACTTTTAAGGTTTTGGGTGACAGCAAACGTGTGCATTTATGCTCATATTAAGCTTTGTAAAAATACTTTTTCTTTAGCAAGAAATACTCATACAGAAAATCCTTTCTGCCACAATTTAAAATATGTTAATTTTTCACTCACTGTCATTATTCTAAGGGTTTGTATTGTTGGGTGTTTTTTTTTACTTGCTCTTTATCATTCCATTTATTTCACTAAAACTCCTAGGAGAGGTTGCAGAAGTAATTTGTAGCTGCACAACAGCTGGTTTAGATTTTGTCAGGATTTCTGTGACATTTTAGTGTGCTTTCAGATTATGTTGTCTTGTGCTTAATGTGTGTAATCCATGTCTGTATTAAGAGGATACTTGACCGCATTTAGTGTAAATAGCAGTGCCATCCAGTTGCCTGAAAACAACCACTAAATCAGCTTACAATTAACGTGCTGCACTTTATCCCAGGGACGAGCACTAATTCACAGTGCTAAGGGTCACGACAGCAATGCTTTTAATTAAATAGAACATCCCCAGTTGCACCAAAAGTAGGCCTTGAATTCTGACACAGTTAAATTGAAAGATGGATAATCCTAGCAGTCTTCGAATTGGTGATGCTGTAACCAGGAATAGATTAGAAAAGCTTTTTAATTTTTTTTTATTTTAGAAATAATAATAATAATAACAATAACAATAACAATAACAATAACAATAACAATAATAATAATAATAATAATAAATGCTGAGCTGGTATTATTTTAGGGAGTGGTACCCACAATGCAGCTCCCTTAATCCCTTTCAGATGGTTACCGATACATTAGCAGTCATTATTAGAAAAAACATTCCTACGATTTTTTTGTCACTTGCAGGGGCTTTTGTCAGAAATGCAGCTCTGATTCGATGTGCACTACCTAGTCCTATTTCTAAGTGCCTCGTGCCTCTTCTCAGCACAAAGAATAGGAAGGAGGGGGCAGATAAAAGTGACGTTAGTTACCTTGGCATCTCCAGTACTCCCCAGGAATTTAGTCATCCACAGCTTGGCCCCAATGCTATTCTGAGCGCTGAAGGCACAAGGCACACGGCTGCTGAGATGAAATGCCTACAGCCAAACCACCTCCCACCCTCCCTGGCCTGCTCTCTCCTCAGCTGGGAGATGGCTGAACATGGACAGATGCAAAAAGGCCAATGTACTGTAGTCCTTCACCTCTTACAGGCATAGATTTGGAATATAAGATAGAGCCACGTATAAATACACCTACCTTGTCTTCCCTTTTTTTGGCTTACTAACTTTCTTTATGGACCATATCCATCCAAAGGCAATGAAAACAACATAGCTGCTTTTCTGTCTCATAGATTATTTATTTTTTAAGTTTTCTGCAGAAACCTTTTGATACAGGCACAGAAGTACCCAGAGTATTCCTTCAGAAGCTCCAGGAAATCTCTCCAGAAATGGTTCAGTGCATGAAGAAAAGTACATGAAGCTGTTTTGAATTAAACAAATCAGGTTCAGTGATGTGGTAACTTCTCACTAAACATGTTTTTGATTGCTTATAACCCTCTCTGCTCTGGAAAGATGCCTTGCACCATCATTTCAAATTATTTTGATTATTTCTTCAAATTATTATCAAGTGAGGTGCTGCAAAGGAACTGCACAGACGTTGCTGCAAACAGCATTACACAAAAGGCAGTTCGTGCCAGTGAGAAACCAAGGCTCTTGCAAATGCAGTCAAGTCCTGCATTTTTGTATTTTCTGCAACACAGGAGAGAGTGCTCCATTTTCTAGTGTCCTTGTGAGAAAAAATTAGCTAGAGAGAGCAGAGGATTCCCACAGCATGGCCCTGGGGATTCAGGGGGTGCTCTGTTCTTACCAACCCCTTTGCCCGAGGGGCACACAGTCACACTGGCATGTGCTGCTTGCAGCTTCCCTGGCTTGTGCCTCAGTCATACCCACCCCAGACCCCCACTGGGGTGACCTGCCAGCACCACACACCCACTGATGTCACCTGTCACCATCTCACACCCACTGACATCACTCACCAGCACGGCACACGTCAGAAGCAGAACTGAGAAACTGAGGAGAGGAGCCTTGGAGTGAGGCATGTCCAGCCATCCAATTTATGCCTGGCACCACAGACTACTCAAACTACTCCTAGGCTTTGTCCTGACAAGCTGTAAAATCTAGAATAGTCTCATTGCAAATCTGGAAACTTCATTTAGCAAGAAAAGGTGATTATTACTATTTTTATTATACTCTTTCAGTCCATAATACGAAATGATTTTCTTCTCAGCTTCTTTCCTAGATAGGACTGATTATATTTAAATGACTACCCTGTGTTAGCCAGACTTTAATGATTGTGAAGATGAACAGTATAGTTTAGATCATGACGAATGAGCTCCTTGTGGCAGTTACAACCAGTTATTAAAAAGTTTAGTTTCTTTACAAAAGCTTATTGTGATCCTCATGAAAGTGGTTTTTTTTTACCTGATGGCAAAAATTCACAAAGCAGTAAACAACACCTGACTGTAAGTTTGAGTAATGTCTAAAAAACTACCATTAGGTGTCGTCTATTATTATATTATTTGTGCTTTGTTTCAGATGCTTCTGTTTGCAAATATGTTATTTACTGCTTTTAATATGAATGCCTGACATTTCAATGGGACGTGCTGACAGACTACTCGTGTCTCTGGAAAGTTAACATTACACAAATCAAGTAAGCTTTACAGGAACTTCATTTTATAAGTGTAAGCAATTTCTGTAAATGTCAAAATATCTCATTTCATCATTCTGGGAACCAAATGCTTTCCCCTTTAATTTTCTTTTAAAATTTATATTTTCAAGTTTTAAAGCATTAGGTAAGTTTTCCAGTAAAAGATGTTAAACTTAAAGAATTAAGATGTTTCAGTCAATATTTATTATTTTGTCTTATGCAGACTATATATTGTTAATTTTTTGCTTCCTTTGAGAATGAAACTGAACTCCAAGAGCCTGTCATGCCTTCACAGACATGATTACTTTATTTGCTTTAAAATTAGCCCCTGCAATATGGGAGATAGATCTGAGGGCAAACGGGCTAGGAAGGAGTGGTTGAAGGTTACAGTCAGATAAACTTTTAACACACGGCAGATTCTCATGCTGGCTTTACACCTAATACTCCTGAGCACCTTACAGCTAAAATACAAAGTAGTCTGTGGTGTTGTTAGGCTTTAATACTTTTAAAGACACATTGAACGTTAATGGGGTCCTCTGGACTTAAGGCTTTGTTGTTTATTATACCCAGGCTGCCTGGGTGCTCTCTAATGACATTCTCTAGTAAGTCACCTAATTCCTGACCTGCTGTTAAAGTCAGAAACCCTTGGATTATCTTCATCCACCTCCCTGCCTGAAGCAGCCTTGCTTTAGCTGTGAGTCACATCCCTCCCAAAACCATGCTCCAGACCCTAAAATATGCTCACACACAGCGTTGCATCAGCATCTCTGAAACACAGGAGCACGTATGGAAATATGGAACCAAACAGAACATCCACATTGCCAAACCCACTTGCATTCCCCATTGTTTCACCAGTGAGACACCCAGGCACAGCTCAGCAGTGCTGGCTTCCCATCCCTGTGCACAGCTGCAGCCTGCTAAAGATCCCAGAGCCCAAACAGCAGAAATAAGGCCCTTGAGGCATGATGCAGAGTGTAGGAAATTGCACAGGCAGCCAAAGAGCCCAAGGCGAAAACTGAGGACAAATGGAACTTCCATTAACAATGTTCACTTGTCATCAATGCAAAATTCACTCCTGGAAGCTAACAGCAAGCAGGGCTTGGGGTCAGGGATTGGACCCCAGACTTTATAAATGGCTCTGGTGGCTGGCTTTACTGTACAGCTGCCTGCCAGGAGCAGGGAGAGGTTATTTAACCAACCAACCAACCAAAAAACAGAAAAAAATCCCCCCAGACAAAACAAAACAAAACAGAACAGGAAAAGGGTTTTTTTCCAGAGTAACCTTTACTTTGAAACCCTGACCATATGCAAAATCATTCCTCTTTTGGGTTCCTACCTCTGGAGCAGTGCTGTTCTCATTAGGATATGTTAAATTGAAGTAGAGGCATCAAAGAGTTAATGCCACTGTGCCTGACTCTCTCATATGACAGATCTGTTCCTCTTCCCAAGGGAATTTTTTAGTCTTCTGTCATCTAAATCTGCAACAAGGTTCCCACTACATCTCATGGCATGGGACTGGGACACCATAGCACTGCAAAAAAGAGGTCAAACACAGCTGCACATTCAAGTGTTCATAGGCATTGTAAAATGAAATTAATAATAGTGATTTTCTCAATATTTCTAACAGATTTGCCTCAGCTACACTAGAAAAAATCTCTTTACTTTCAACTTGCCCAGTACCACCTCCCAAACCTGTGCCAGGTTTTACTCTCAGCTGCTACGTTTTAAGATTTTGAAATGGGGGTTTTGAATAAACTTAAAAGTTTCTGCTTGGTGTAAAAATCTCATTGAAATTCAGCCAAAGATAAGTGCCTAACCCAATTAGAGCACTTGAAAATTGTGACATACACTCAAAGGCACAAACCATTTTTTATCCTGTGTTTTCTCAATTCAAGGAACAATGAATGGCATCCAAAAGTGCCATATTTTGTTTGGGGCTTTCTTTTTTTTTTTTCTTTTTTTTTTTTTTTAATACAAACAGTAATAACTCCATACAAATCTAGAGCTGGCTGATCTCAGAGGTATCAGAGGGAGATCATCTCTGAGCTGCACAGGGACAATAGTAGGGGAGATCGTGCAGTTACAGCAGCAGCCCCAAGGGAACTCGATTTCCTGCTGTTCAGATGGCTTTCTGTATTGTACCAAAGAGAGACATTTAGGCTCATACCTTTAAAGGTTCTTCAGTACCCAATTTTCATTGAAACAGGTGACTAAATGCTTTTGAAGAACTGGACTGTAAGTGCTCAGATTCCCATAAGAATTAAGGTCCCTAAGAAGGAGCTTAGGTAGAACTGGGGAAACTAACTCCAGGAGTCCAATTCTCAAAACCTTACAAAATCCATTTAATTTGGTGTCTATTGATGCCTGTATGCTTTCATTTAAGAATTCTTTCTTGAGCAGCAAACGTTTGCTTCCATCTGTGTTGAGAGTTGTTTCCATGTAGTTAAAGAAGGAAAATACTTGTGGTTATTTTCTAAAAGGAGATATGTTCCTGCCATCTCAGAGTTACTTAACAGTCAGGAGTGAATTACATCAGAAAAAGCAGTCATGGGTTATTTACATACAAAAATATATCTGAAGGAGGAAGCTGTAGAAATGCCCTAGTTTTAAAACAGTAGCTCAGGTGCCAGCATGCCAAAGATAGTCAATGGCTTCTTCAGCCTGAAAGAGTTGGAATCTGCATCTCAGGAGAATCCTACAGCTCCCCTGATGTAAGGGAAAGACATGGTGAGGGGAATATCTCTAGTTTCCAAATTTTAATTTTTAAAAAAATCAGATATCTTGCCCCAGAAGCAAAGCAAAATTCTTTATTGCATTGATTAGAGCACGTGGCACAAGACATACTTCTGCTTCTAATCTTGCCTCCAGAGAAAAGCTTTAATACATTATTTTACATCCAGTGTGTAAGTGGCCCTTCAAGTTTTGGGGTGTTTCAAAGGAGCAGCTCCCGGCTTTATTTTTTTTGATCAAGGAATTTGCAAACTAACCATCAGCGCTGATTAACGGAGCTGTCTCTCCCAGATACCTCCCATTCTTCTCCCTACTGTGGGTATGGCTTCTTCTAGTGAGTCAGATTTGTTTGTCAGGAAGATTAATATGCAGCTCTCTATGATTTACACTCTCCTAGAGAATTATTCAGATATTCCTTCTGCAGCCTAACTCCTGATATGCTGACAAGGCATGAGATAAGCCCACGTGTTCCATGTGACACAGTGTATGGCGACACGTTTCCACTAGGTTCTTATTGTAGTGAAAAATCTTCATATTCTTTCCAGGCTAAAAGTCACAAGCACATGTCAAGTTAAAATAAAGAGCGTCTGTTGTGGTTGTTTGGTTTGATCTGTTGATATTTTTTTAGCCTATATCAAAACATCTGTGGTTTTAAAAGTTATTCTCATTTAAAATATTTCCTTTAAGTACAAAAAATGAGAATGTGATTTGCTCAAATCCTCCAGCCAGCTAAGAATCTCTCTCAAGAGTTAATTACAGCAACTTAAGATGGAATATATTCTTTACTCGTTGCTTATTTAATTTTTTCAAGACTTTATATTGCAGTACTTCCTACTTCCCTCTTTAGTCTGAATAATTTTACATTTTTCTTTAGCATTTCTATTTTAAGTACAGGACTGCACCATTTCTAGTGAATGAACATCTTTGTTCTGTAAGGTTTGATAAATGAGAACATTAGATATACCCAACAGCCTAATGAAATCCTCCACCTTGGTTTGGATGCTGCAGATTGTTTATTTGATTATTTGGGGAAAAACCTCATCTTTTAAAATGGTGCTAAACAATGCGTGGCTTCATTGATATTTAATAGATAACAGACTTAAAACAACACTGTTGGAGTTTATCTTTTGTACCCAACAGCTGTGCAGTTTAAAAAAACAGAAGTACAATACTGTATTGTGTACTTGAATTACACACTTAGTTTAAGGGATAAGAATCCCAGGAGCAGATGGCATTCCAGGCTGTCATAGCAGGGGAAAGGAAAAAAAAATAAAGCAGGCCAATAGTCTGCCTTGATATTATAAATCAACAGACTGGTTACTGTTGAACACATGAAGATCAATACATCAAAATGTGTGGGTTATTTCTGAGAAATGAAAGTAGGAAACACCTCAGTGTGGACAACATCATGATAAAACTCTGCTTCAGACCCTAAAATAAATAGACAGAGAACTCCTTATTAATTGAAGTTTCCCTAGTATTTCTCATTAAGTGCAATTAGGTCCCTGAACTGCATTTTGGGGGAGAAACCTGAGGACAGATTCTCCACTCCCAGGGAAGCCCAGCTGTTGCAGTATGACAAGGTATGGGAATCACAGCTCCCAGGCACATCACCCCAGGGATGAGCTTCACAGCTTGACAGTGACACTGCTACAGTGGATCAGGGAACCATGAAAGTTCATCTATCCCATGCAATCATGTTTTATTCCAGGAGAGAGCCCCTCCCAGCCTAATTGCAACCTGACAACAGACTCAGATTAGCTGAGGAGTTTAAATCCCTGGTCAACAAATAAAGGCATATGGTATGAGAAATCTTCCTTAGAGCTGGAAGGATTAAATCAGCTGAAACAAGTACAGTCAAGAATTCAGGGTTATGTGTTTGTTCTCTGTGAGAGAGTTACTGTACTGCAGATTTGGACAGTGACTGCTACAGTATTGAATGAAAACCACTTCAAGCCTGAAGGCATCCCCAGCACTATAATCACCAACGTGACAAAGGGTGAGAGTTCACACAGAGGGGTACAAACACACAACACACATTAAACTAATTACTTACTAACCACAGTTTGTCTGCAGCCTTCATGCATGGGATTTTGATGAACAGGTCTCAATAAACCCTGCCCTGGCAACCAGGACATAGCTGCCAAGAATATGGTGCCCCAAAAATTTGACTGTCATCAATTGTATAATAAAACAAAAGAATTTACAGTTAATTTGGACATGACAGCAGCAAACATTATCAACAGATCAGAACACATAATAAACACTTAGGGGATCAAAAAATCCCAAGAAAACTACAAACACATAAAAGAATTGATGGAAAAACCCAAAAAATTTATTGATTACCTGAATCCCAGTCTTGAGCCTTACACAGGACTCTGATATTTTAAGAAGCACCTATGACAATCCTCAGTCATGTGGGTTTTTTTAGATTTGCTTATTTCTATAGACTTTTAAATGCTGGAAAAATTCCTTTTTTTAGCTTGAAAAGACAATATATTACTATGGTTTCACTGTTGGCATAAAATTATATTCTTTTTCTGTTTCTTCTGTTTTTCACTTGCATTTATCAAGTCGTCTTAAACTGCACTGCCTTTGCTTTCCTCATTACAGTAATTGCAACATAATTACATCTATAATTCACAGGTTGTAATTACAATATTGTAGTATAAAAGGATTATAAAATATCAAAGAAGATTTATAAAACAAATGGTAGAGTGCACTGTATAACACACCTACTATATAACACACCTATATCTCTTGGGCTGCCCTTTTCAAAAAGAGGTGCTTTGAATTCATTTGTCAAGGGAATATTAATCCAGTGAGGATTTTTGTTGGGTTTTCAAACTATAGAATGCCAACATTCAAAACTTAAATGGTATTTGAACATTTTCAGTTGTCTCGTCATTGTATCTTAAGGAAAGCAAATTTGTCCTATTTTCAGATCTTCTAGAATTTGGGATCTGTGATTAGAAAATCTGTGATAAGGTAAATAATTTTTACATTGAAAAATTTGAAGTTTTCACAGATTATGGACACTGTAAATTCAGTCAACTATCAGATCTCATCCAGCAAAACACAATTTTTTTGTGCATCTTATTATTGTGCAATATTTGTACCATTCACAGATATTCAGTAGACATCTACATTAATTTTCAATATTCTTCAGCTGTACTGTTCAGGCCGTCATTACTGATGTCAGCATAACTTTCCATAATTTTTCAGAGGATATCTCCTCTAAGATGGAGATTTTTGGTCCTGTTTCTCATGATCTGAGTAGCTGAATGGCTCTTATCCATTCTATCTGAATGACTCTATAATGCAGAAAAAAAAACCCAAAAAACCAAAATCAAATAAAATGAGCAGGTCCAATAAGTTCTTAGCTAGAAAAAATAGAAACACTTTCTGCTGTTCTCCAATTAATAATATCATTATTTTCACAGGCCAACTAAACAATGTCTTCTGAAGCTTTGAAATGTCATGGATTTTCATATATTTTTACATCTTTTCAGATATTTTTGGTCACTGAAAATTAACAGAAAAAGCTATCTTCACACTTACTAAAATATTTTACATACACCATTTGCATTAAAAGAGCCTTCAGAGCATCTAATACTTTTGTTTCTTTTCTTTTCAACACAGCTCACAATATGGAAGAGCTCCTTATAGCTCCTTATGACTTCTGCATTCCTGTGATTATTATAACAACACATGTAGTGTGCAGATGTGGCTGATTCCCCAGATGCATTGGAGTTAGACATATCCATCAGGGAAATCACATCACACTCCATGGTGGAGGTGAAATAAAAACCATCCATTTAGAAGAGCTGATTGAACTAGGGATCCTCTACTTTAACAGAGAAATAACTGCTGGCAAAATAAGTGAGACTGCTCTTCACTAATATAAAAAAATTACTAGAGCACACACAGAACCTATTTTAAGAGGAATCAAGGCTGAAATCATCCAGCTGGAGAAGAATGGTAATAAAAGTACAGAAATCTTGTGAACATCCCCAAATCAAGTGTCCCAGGGCCCACAAAATTCAAATATAGAGGTATATTAAAAATTACAGTAAGAAATACACAGCCAATGCTTCTGAATTTCAGTTTGTGATAAATAATATCAAAACCTGTCAGATTAAATACATAACTGAAGTTTATTTTACTGGATTACAAAAATTTTCTGCTCTATTTTTCCATGATATTTGCTAGACATCATGTTATTGATCAGTCATATGAAATAATCTTTTAAATAATTACTCTAGAGTATCAAAATTTATTAACTAAGCACCTTAAAAACAATGTTTTGGTTAGCAGTCAGAGAATATTGAATAAGTGCATAGACAAAGCTCTTTCATATATTTTATATGTTATATGTTGATGATGATAACAGTATATATTAAATAAACATTGTATGTTAAAGATATAATCATTCTCACATCCAGTATTCATGTTTCAAAGTAAGTATACTTTTTAAAGGACTGAAAAACTAACAGACAAGCTTTTTCTCTAGGAAATCTGTTTGATAGTGAGAAACTTATAGAAAAAATAATGACTTAATTTATTAGAAAGTTTTTCTGAATATATGCAAGAAAATAGAATTTGAATAAATGGATTTTGATGCAGACACTGGTACAACGTGACACTGCAGTGTCTTGCTACTGACAGTGGATACATTCAGACAAGAAATCAGGTGAAAATATTTAATAATAATTATATTGGAGCAACTTATCTGCCGAAGCAGTCAATTCTCTATTACATAAAGTATTTAAAATAATATTAGCTATCTTATTAAACAATATCCTCCAGCTCAACCAGGAGGTGTGAACAAGATTTGAAATCAGCTAATAAAATTACATGTTATCAGCTATGCCATGAACCATGAAAATTATCATATTGGTTGCCCTTGGTCTTCAAAGTTTAAGGAAAAAATCACATATACAATAGCACTGAAACTTTTACAAAAAATAAGGAACTCACTTTCATTAGTCCCTGGCCATTTGTATTATGCCAGCTTTCAGTGTAGAAATTTTTCATTTCATTGTGTTTACTTTAGGAGGAGTCATCCTTTACAATAGTCCTTGAGTGCACATATAGATTTCTGTTGATTTCAGGGAATTATGGTCTCAAACATGCTACAGTGCTCATCCTGAGTGCTGTCTTCCTATGTAAATCAACACCATTGATCAATGGGATGAATTTCAAGATAAGATACTAATCAACAGGAGCTGGAGTGGAAGAATAAAACTCTCTATGATAGCTTTCCCTCAGATTTGCCTTCAATTACTTTCTTCCTCCTAAACATACAGGCATTCACTAAAAATGAAAAAGAACATGCTTTGAAATTTAAATTTCCCTACCAGTATTGAAATGCCTACTTTCTGAAGTTTGAGAGGCACATTGCAACGTTGTTTGTAACCACTTTGTTACAAAAGAGACAATTTATTTGTATAATTAATCAGGTGAAATATCCCCAAGGATTTCTTTTTTCCCCAGGAAGACACCTTTTGTTGTTTAGAAGTAATGAAAACATTTCATCAAGGCTTTCTAGTGTGATTGATAGTCTTTGCTGAATTTTGTTGAAGGCTTTCTGTCTGAATGGTGCTTTGAGCTCTTTATTCACTTTCATGGGATCTGGAGCATTGTTTTAATACTCTACTAGTAACAGGTGTTTCCCCTATAGGAAACCATTAGCTCCACATTTTTTAACAATGCAAATCTAATTTTTATTTCAGGCTTGAAAGTTTTCTGTTTTCCTTTTTAGGATAGAGCAAACCTTTAATAAGCCACAAATAAACTTCAGATCTTCATACAGACAACTAAAGGAACACAGAAGGCTTCATTCACTGAACAGGCTTCTAAGGATATTCCTAAACAAATGAACTTTCACAAAGAAATCTGCTTATTACTGGTGTTTTTAACTCTTCTCTGAAAATGCATATGGAAAGAAGTGGTTTTTCTTTTTTAAATGCTCAAACTGAAGAACACAGATGAACAGCTACTCTGGTTTCAGTAATCCATCTGAAAACATGGGAAAGAAACAGAATAAAATGAAATTATTTTGTACTACATGGCTACCCTTTAAAGCTACTGACAGGTTAATCTTAACCTAGAGGTTACAAAACACAGACAAAAAAAAAAGACAAAAGTAGTTCCTGTGATTACATGATGTCAAATCCAGCACTGACTAGTGAGTAGTGATGCCAATACCCCTCTGAGGGGGTAGCTTTACCCCTGTGATAATTCAAAGGTCATGTGGCTGGTGATAAAATCTATGGAGAAGGGGATTTAGCAAAAAAAGTCAATTTTGGAAGCCCCCCAAAATATCAAATAGACATTAGCAAAACTCAATAAGGAAAGAATAACTGAAATGCATATGGGAGGAAGAAATTTATATTTATTATGGGTAAAAATGCATGCAAATATAGATAAACATAAATTTCAAGACCAGGCTGGACAAGGTCCTGAGCAGCTTAGTCTGGTGGGTGGCATACCTGCCCATGGCAGGTGGGTTGGAACTAGATGATCTTTAAGGTCCCTTCCAACCCAAACTTTTATATAGTTATATGAAATATGTGAATACATGTGTGTGTATAAGGTACTGGTAACTAACAGAAAAAGGACTAGAATTAGTGATGTTTGTTTGCATATTTTCTATTGCATGTGTTATTTTTGACTGGATCATGTGCAACACATTTAATACAGAAAGTTGAGTTCGCTGTTGATATTTCTAAGCATTTTGGAATAGCTTTGATTTTTTTACAGCTTGTCAGTACATCAAAGGCTGATTTGGCCAGTGTGGCTGCCTCATTGACTCCACTGTATCCCAAAGGAAGCTATTTAACAGTGGAATGGAAATTCCCGTGGTAGTCACGGGGCCATGTGCAGATTTGTCGTCAGTTAGGGCTTAAAGTTGGTTAAAAGAGACAAGTAACATTTAAGTTTTAGAATGCTTGCTTGATGAAGAACAAATAACCATTTAGACTGAGAATTCAGGTACGTACAAATACATTTATTATACTTTGACTTCTTAAGAGAAATGCTTTCATTACTACGTGAGAAGAAAAAAAACATTGGAAAAAATAGAGAAACATGCCTTTAATCAATTTTTAATGTCTACTGCTGCATAAAGCCATGAAAAATAGGATTGAAAGGGTAAGAACAGAATCCTAAACACTCCATTACTACAAATGACACTTTTAAATCTAAGGAGGTTTAAACAAACTAATTATTCCCAGCAGAGTGGATACTCCCTCACACAATGTTGATGTTAGATAAAAGCCTAATCCCTTTCCTTCTACCTGTTAATCTGCTCATTTAAGACTGCTTGTTAAAATCATGTACTACTTCCTGTACAACCTGTGATCTGAATTATCAAATGCAAAAGTAAGAACAGATACATACATTAAAAAATTTTAGTTTTTATAATCACAGTTTCATAGCATTTAAGTTTGGATTTTGCAGAGTGATAACTGGTCCTGGCAGCAGTGGCTTTTTTGTTAGTGGATTTTTTTCTTCATGTTTCATCAAAGATGCAAAATGCTGTCAAATAATTATTCAGTTGCCATATAAGTGATGTTTATCTGAGATCATGCTCATACAATTAGAAAGAATGTAAATAGGTTGTCACTAAAAATGCACTAGTAGACAGCTGCAGGGAAGACAAATTGTGCACATAACTAATTTATAAAGGCCTTGTATACAAACAAGTGTTATCTGAGCCCTTTATTGATTAAATTATTTAACTAGAAATAACTTTATTTAGCTTTGTACAAACTACTAATCTACTTTTTTGGTTAAAAATAATAAATGTGAAAATGTGAATCATCCTGAAAATTCCAAGCAATTTTGTTTCAGCTGTTTTGGAAAAATTTAGCAAATAAATTATATTCTGTGGATTTTTATACATCAGTATGTGCTTATCAAAATTTTTGTTCTGAAAATTGTTTCCTTATTTTCCTCTTTCTTCTTCCTTCTTGTGGAAATGACATTGGGACAAGGAGAAGAGGGTTTGCTGAAGTAGGGAAAATGTTAATGATATCAAAGCAGGCTTTTAAATCAGCTTTTCCCTTTTCTCTCTTTTAAGAGGGTCTACCCCGCCCTAGCCTTGCCTTGCCATTCCTACCCAGCTTTGCATTCCCTGTCATTTCTGACCATTCCTTTGCTTGGCCTTGCTTCCATACATCTTGCATTGTCTTACTGCTCCCTCTCTAGCCTTCCCTTGCCCTTCCTTCCCTCCACTGCCTTGCATTGACTTGCTCACCCATCCCCCAAATTGAAATCCCTACCCATTTTTCCAGGTCTTGCCTTGCCTTTCCTTCTTGGCCTCTCCTTGCCTTGCCTACATCTCCTCAGCCTGGCCTTGCAAAGCGAGTGTTTTTATCTCTTCTTACAAAGAAATACAACACCCCCAGCATCCAGTTAGCTCAGTGCTTCTCCTATACTGCCTGCAACGTGATTCTGATCCTTCCCAAAAAATATGCCACCCTGCTGTGGTTTAGGAGTGCTGTTTCCCAGCTGAGTGTTCCCACTGAACCTGAACCTCTAAACCATGTGCTGCTTGAGGGGTGGAGAAAACCTCCATCACTGGGAGGATTTCCCTGGGCTACTCCTCCAGAGGACAGAGAGAACTCCTGCTGCTAAGGAGAACTTGTCTAGACATCCCAATGGTATTCCTTGGATGATAGGACCACGGGAGGGGCTAGGCAGCATGTAAGGAATTATGGACTGTGTCACATTGCCCAGCACAACCTGGAGCCCCAGAACTTCCTCAACCCAAAGCTGCTCTCACCTTGCCTTGGCTGCCCTTGCCCAGCCTTTGCCCCTGCTCATTGTCGTGTCCCTGCTGCCATCTTAGCCCCAGCCCATGTCATCATCCCTGCTTCTGTCCTGGGGTCCCACCACCTGCCGCTGTCCTGCCTGCTGCTGTGTCATTGTCCTGCCCTGCCCACTTGCTGGCCTGCACCACTGCTTCACTTTCAAATTGGACTGACAGGACACCATTAGATCCATGGTGTTAACTCACTCTCCATCTCTCTCACTCGATCTCCTTCTCCCAACTCTCTTTTTTTCCTTCCTTTGCTTCTGCCTTTTCTATCTTCTCTGTTAGGGCCAATTTTCTTGCTAATATACTGTTCATTGATGTAGTATCGACCCCATTTGTGTCTAATTTCACCCTAGGAATCTTTAGAATGCCCTCACTGTTCCTTTTATAGAATGTAGAAACATGCAGAAACAACAATACCCAGCTGTGCTGCCATGCTCCCCAGCTGGATGCCACTCCCTTGTCCCCACCCCCGGCAATGGCATGCCATGCTATAGAGCAGCCAGCCCTCCCGGCCACTGCAAAAATCAACCCTGTCCTGGCCCAAAGGCAATGCCAGGACTTACCTGGCAGGGCAGGGATGGCTTCTGCAGTCTTCCAGAAGAAGAGGAAACGCCCAAATCACAACAGGGCCCACCTCCCTGCAAGGCCCAGGGGGCTCCAGCTAGTGTCCCATTTTCCAGGAGGGTGTTTTGCACACTGCACTGGATACTAGGCACCCTCAAGGAAAATATTGCATGACTGAGCATAAATAATGAAGTGTGAGCCTTGTGCCCACATTTCCAAACTGCTTCCTTTGTCATTCTTTGCTAAAAACAGTCTATAATCTATGATGGTTGGGTATCATGATCACATAATACAGGCATTCTATCTTTCTGTGAGCCACATTATACCGAGGCTGTATTTTAACCACTGAACAAGTACAGAAAAGAGGATTTTCTCCCCTTTTTCTCAGTACAAGTGCTGTATATATCTTCTTTTCAAATTTTATGTGATAACCAGTTTGGAAATGGCTAATGACTAAATCAAGGCTTTTTGTCAAGGCAGGTCTACTTCAACAAATCTTATCAGGCTTAACCCTCAGCTGAGTGCCAAGATACTTATCCATGTTAAAAAGGAAGGCACTTTGTCATACATGCAATCAGAAATAAAGGGAACTTGGAGGGGATTACCCTTGAGATGTTTATAGATCTATGACACATACAAAGTTCCTAGAGGGTGAATCAAGATCTTCATGGCCTCTGTTTCAGGATAAGTATTTACTGTCCAACCTTTGCTTTCCACTGAGTCTCATCATTGTTGCAAATGAGGCCATTAAGCTCTTTGGATTACAGGTAATGTGTGTGGACTTGCAGTAGTTGAAGAGTAGCTGTATCCAACCAAGCCAACATCATCTGTTTTCACTCTTCAACCCCCGCAGTTTGGTGGGTGTTTAGGCTTATTTTCTAAATAAAAACCACAGCAGGACTTGACTGATGAAAGGGGACATTAAAGGCCGGTAGGTATCACCAAGAACATTTGATACTATTATTAAAACTGTTCCAAAATCTCTGGGACATTCATCTTGAACCAGGGTTGGAGAGAATTTCTGGGCACAGGAAATTGCCATATGAAAAATCAACTCTTCAGTCAAACAAAGAATATTTTACAGCAAGTACAAAGATATTTTTCAAAAGACAAATTTAAACACATTTTGACCTTTTAATTCATTTTGCCCATTATCTGAATTGTATTTTTTCCTATTTTCCTCTGTAATAGAAGACATAGAGAAAATAAAACTTGAATTATGCTTGTTGTCAAGGAATAAAAATAACTAAGTAGCTTAGGAATGATTACCCAAAAGTCTGATCAAGCTATTCAGGCTCTATTAATGTCTCTGTTGCAAAGTAATGTAATTACCACCTTCTCCCTTGTTCTGCAGCTCCTTATGCCAACCAAGTCTATTTGATGATAAGTCTACTTGGGAAACCAGGGAACACTTGTGGAAATGTAGGCAGAGTTAAATCTTGGATACCAAAACAAGGAAAGTCAGGGTACTGAAGTCTATCCCCGTATTTAGATACCAGTAGGCAAGATGGGCTTGTTTCTGATGCACAGCAAAGTTCAGCACCTTAACTGGCTGGTTTAAAAGCCAGGTAGTGGACAGAGAATCCTCTGTCTATATGGAGTCCTCATGTAAATCCACTAGCTTGCATTTTGCTAAGTAAATTTCATTAACTATTAAAACTGTTTACACTAGCAATGATTTTGGCTTGATTAGGAGTGCTCTTCCATTAGAAGGGCTGTTTACAGAGAGTCTGCTCAGCCTGACTGCTTCTATTTTCAGTATGAACCCACCCTGCTAAAAAAGGACTTCTGGTTCAAAAAGCAAATGTTGAGTAAAAAAAAAATCATTTCCATGAGGGAACAATCTCAAGATACATCCTAATTTTCTATATATAAAACTGATCTTTTTAAAATTGAATGCTATGTCAACATGAATACATCCCTCAGTATGCAGCATTAATATTATATTAATAAAAGTAATTTCTCCCTGCTGAAGTCTCATGGAAGTCAATGCAGCCACATAAGGGACGGGTTTGGCCTCTTAGGTCTTATCAAGCCAATGAGCTAGGCAAATTCTGATATGGTTAAAGGAACTTAATGTCCAGTTAAGAGCTCAGTAAGAATTAGAAAATTGAGTCATAATATAGCAGGTCTCTTATGGCTGGTAGCACCATGTGTTCTTTCACCTCAGAACTACCTGTGGGCAGATCTCGTAAAGAAATATATTTGCACCATATTCTCATTTTTCCATTCATGTTATTGCTGTTACAAAACATGACCTTTGGGCAGTAATTAAATAACTTCCTTGCATTTCTCTCTTTCACCTGTTTTCTTTTTCGTCTGAGCCTAAAGCATTTGCAGTTAGTTACACATGCCAGCAGAAAAGGTAAATCCTATTTCTACTTCTATGCATTTTATTTCTTTATAATAGTGGAGTGGTGACAACAACTTAAAATATTCCCCAGGCTGCTTTAAAGAAAGTAACGACTTCCTGAATAACATCTAGCAGCAATTATGCAAATCTGTGCATATTTTTATACCATTCTTCCAATACAGGCACAGGAAACTCTTTAAAAAGCGAAACCATAACAAGCAAAAGAAGGGAAGATGTTTGAAGACACACAACCATGAAAGGGAGAATATTTTAATGTGAAAGGTTCCATGAATGTACAAAACCTCCAGTGGGAAAGGTTTTCATATGAAGTCAAGGAGAAAGAAGCACAAGATCAAGCTGTCATCAGAAACACAATCATGAAGTCATGCCATGGAAAAAATTAAGAAGGAAGCATTAAATTAGATTTTAAAAATGGGTAACAAGTTTTAGATTATTAAAACGAGCAGACATGAGGTAGGCTGCCTGATATGTCTGATGGAAGCATTACTAAACCCTAAAAGTGAGAGAGAAAACATTTAGTGAGATCATAAAAACAGGAATTATATTAGTCAAGATGGAAAACTATTAATTCTATAATATTTATTTTTTTAAATTTACAGACCATTGCAACAATAAGTGCTGACACATGATGACAACACCATGATTCATGCCTCAAAATTCCAATGAATTCTTAGGTAAACATTAAGACTTTACAGTTCCATTAGGTTTAGCAAAATCCTAATCTATTAGTACAGCATCAAGGCCTTTGTCAGAGTCATCAGAAGTGGTTTTGTCTTATTTTTAAAAAGACTTGACCACAATAACCATACTACTTTACTTCTGTAAAGTACTCGTTTCATGCTTTCTAATATATATTTTTCTAAAACTGACTGCTAGATTTCATTCAAAATAATGTTATATTTCAGGTTTTTAATGAGAATGTTCTGCAATATGAAACACGAATAATTTTAATACATCCTTTAAGTCATGATAATTTTTACCTTTTCTACATTTTGAAAGATCACGTTTTGTTGCAGTGCACTACACAGAGTTACCTGCTGAGCTGAATAATGTGAACAAGTGCTATTTCACCTTTGTTTTCCTTTGTACTCTAAACAAGGCTTTCATCTTCCTGGTGAGTTTAAAAGTGATGACTAATACTTATTAGGAAATGGGATTTCTTCCAAGTTGCAGTGCTGCTGGACATTTCTGTTTGGCTTGACACGCTGCACTTCAAATATTACTCTAAGTTCTGAATTAGTCCTTGATAAATCAAACAAACTTGAAAGTAAACCAACAACACATCCTAGAATAACAACCCTACAGAAAGTCAATTTTTGCAAAAGAAAAACAGAGACAAAGAGGAAAAGGAAAAAAGTAGAAGAGACCTCCTCTCCCACTCACTTTTTGTCCAGCCTTGTGAAATGACCATGAAGTGAAATCCACCTCTTTGCTTTAAGCCAACTAAGAATTAATAGTGTTGGTCATCTTGCTCTTTTATGAAGACTGCCCTAGCTGGGGTTTGTTCACCCTGGAGAAAAGATGGCTCTGAGAGGACTTTAAAGTACCTTCCAGTACCTAAAGGGGTACAAGAGAGCTGGAGAGGGACTTTTTATGAAGACATTGGGTGATAGGGCAAGCAGAAAAAGGGGGAATGGCTGGAGAAAGTAAGCAGCAATGTAACAGTTGTCATTCCTATGGAAGTCATTCTCCAAATCAATAATATTCTTCCTGTGCAACACTTTTAGTCCATCATCTCACTTAAATAACACTGACTACGTTTTTAGGATGTGCAGAAATATGTAATTGCTTCAGAAAAGAAAATATTTGCTTTTGTAACACAGCCCTATCAACACAATATATTATTTACTTTGTTATTTGATGGGGAGAGGAAGCAATTGGTAAAATGTTTAAAAACAGTAGTTTGAAGAATTCAGGTGGTCTAAAGACACCTATTTGAGTGCACAGAAAGCCAAATTAAAACAGCATTACAGATTTTGTTAAGATGGTCACTGAGGAGTTTAAAATACAACAGAATAGAAAAGGACGAGGAACATTTGGGTTTAGAGGATTAAACAACTAAAGTCTTCTGTGTGTGGATGTGGAAAATCAGAACAGCATCATGGTAGGGCTGCCTCATGCAGCTTTCACTTTTCTGATACAGTAACTTCTTCTGACAGTACTTTTAAATGGTTTTACGTCTTTAATTTCCAGAAACTTAGGAAGGATTGCTAACGAAATGACAATCTAAAAAATATAAAAAATGGAACAATTTTCTGTGATATGAAACTACAATTGTAACATGAAAAACAATTTCAAGAATATTAGATCTTTAGAGTCACAAACTCTCAAATGAAACTGAAAATTTTGTGTCACAAAAACTTATGCCCATATGTATGGGAGAATACTTTATAACTAATAATAATTTTTAAGTAAAAAAATTATTAATTAGAAATTGTTAGATTTAGCACAAATAGGAAAAGTGGCAATGTTATTTTTCACAAGCATTATTCTGTCTGACAAATAATTTTGTTACCATGCAAGCACTTTATGTACCCACAGTTCCTGCAGCTGTGCAAACAAAAGCCCAAGATGAAAGGCAGCATCACACACAATTCCCAGCCATTCTGGATATCAGTAGAAATGTTCCAAATATTTTGACCATAGATCCTGTATTACAGCAGTCTCACTAGATTTAAAAGACCTGCTTACTTAAAAATATACACACAATTATCACACAGAGAGTTATGAGGGGGACACTGACTTAACTGTAAACTGAAATACTCAAGACTAGTTTTGGATCTAGTTTGTTGGCAGATCTTTCTCTGTTAGCTGTTTGAAACTGTTTTTCTCATATTTGTTTTGCTTTTACAACTACATCACTAGGAAGAGCTTTAAAAAGTGCTTTTAAAGTATCAGAAAGTAAAATTGCTCTCTTGACAGTATTGGCTCCCAGGACAGCATGATTTGCTGTTATATTTCACCATCAATCTGGTAGGGAATAAGATTGCTGCCTTTCCTCCTTCCAGAAATATGCAGTAGATGAATTAAGGCTTTTTAAATGCAGGAAAAAAAATAATAATAAAGTAACAAAAATATAAAGGGAAAATGTAGGGGTTGGTAGTCTTAACAGCAACAAAACAAGGTTGTCAGCATTTCTTGGTGTCGTATATTTCTAAGAATCCACTAGGCTGGAGAAAAAGCCATATCCATGTTCATATCCACTGAGCACCACCCTGCTGCTTCTTTACTCCTTTGCCAAATAACCCTTCTCTGACCACAGAGAACACCCTGGAGTTCAAGCCCAGATAAATCAGCATTATTTATGTTAACTGCAAGTTTTCACACGTGCTCAGGTTTTCCCCTATATTACACACACAGAGACAAGCTGGATTTCAATGCAGAGACAGATTCACACTTGATTTTGGGATGCCTGCCAGAGAGAATAGAAGTGCTTTGCTTAGACCTTTTGCACTGAGCAAACTGCTCTCCAATGTTACTTGCCCTCGCACATGACTTGAAGCATTTCTCTGCTGTGGCAGAAAAGTAATTTTTCATGACTACTTGAGTTGCTAAATACTGGAAATCCCAGGAAAGCTGATTAATAGTTTTTTACTGGAAGAACAGGAAAAGATAAAATGCTTCCCAGAAATGAAGGTCTACCATTCCATGGAACATGCTAAAATAAACCCAAAGAATGCAAGGTTTCTCACTCTGTTTCTTGCTCTCCCTTTTTCTTTTTCTCACACACACTTTCTTTTATCATCTTATACATACATACCTAAATCTGATTTTAAGATAGTTTGTTCTAGTGATAATGCAAGCAACATCACTCATTCACAGCAAGACAATTTTCCCCTCTGAAGCGCAACTCCAGCTGCAGTATTTCCACCAGCTGGTTCACAAAAGATTTTTCTGACTTCCTTTTGTATGCAAAAATATGTAACTTGATAGAATACTTCCTTAACAGGAAAGATATTCTTAGTCTTTACTAAATGTTCACACACTAAATTCAATGTAAACTTGCCATTTATGCATGAGTTCACAAAATATATTTATTCCTAGAAGTAACCAAAGACCTACTTGAACTATTTCACTGTGTTTCATTTCAGGTCTCCAAATTAAAAAAAAAGAAAAAAAAAGAAAAAAAAAAAAGAAAAAAAAAAAAACCCACAAAAACACAGACAAAAAGAAAAAAAAAAGAAAAAGGCCAAACTCAAAATCTATGATCTTTATATAATTAAAAAGATACAAAAAACCACCAAAAATTTACTGTGCATCTTATTGTACACTTGACAACCAAATTAATCTATTCAGATTCCAGTTTAGAACGTTTTTCATTAGCCATAGAAGCAGAATTTCCAGAGTACTCTTTTACACACTGCTATCATCTTGCTTCCAGTGTTATAATTCATAAAACAAAAGACAAAGCTGCAGAGAATATGAATGCTTTTTTCTTTGCATTACTGCTGATATCAAGTGTATTAATAGGAAGTAAATTACAAAGAAAGAAAAAAAAAAAATTTTTGAAATGGAAATTATTCAAGGTGTTCAAATCATTCGTGTTTGGAGCTCTAAAAATAACTTACAGTGGAGCAAAAGGACAGTTCAGTTGACTGATAAATATTTTGGGGCAAAATCTATTTTTCAAAGCCTATTACAAATATGAGGAATAGCGAGGCAGTAGAGATCCTGTGGCTGAGCAAGGAAACCATGAGTCTAGAAAGCTTGAAAACAACATTATTTCAATTTCCCTTACAATAGGACTGTATGACTTATACATTTCCAGAAGTAAGATTTATAATCTCTTGGCAGCCAGGCTATAAATAACAAGAAGGCATAGAGCTAAGGAAGGAGTAGCAGGCATGAAGGAGAGTGCAGAGTTGGGGCTGGACATGGAGAGGATGGATGGATGGATGGATGGATGGATGGATGGATGGATGGATGGTGGATGGATGGATGGATGGATGGATGGATGGATGGATGGATAACTGAGGCTACTCTCCTTCGGTATAAACCAGCCTCCCTTCTAGGACTCCTCACTCCTGAGGAAATGTTTTAGTGCTTATCTACCTTACCTGGAGGAAATTCTCCCATCTAGGGTATCTTAGCTCTTTCCATACAAAGCAAAGCAAAAAAAACCCCAACCTCATGGATTTCTTACACAGGACATTTAATCAGAGAACAGACCAATGCTCAGGGCTGAGCACTCACCTGTGCCTGCACAGGAGAACCCTGCCCTTTGGGTTTGCAATTACTTTGATAGGAGAACATGATGGAAGTAAATTTAAAAGTGCAAACCATTGTTTCAGACTGTTTGAAAAAGAGGTTTGCAGCAGAAAGTTTATGTTCTCAGTGTAAGATTTCAAATTGCATAACCTGAAACTTAATATTAATTAAAATGGGTTCTGTTGTGATTGTTGTAACTGCTTGGGTCATAACAAATGGCTTCTTATGAGATTTCCAACACATATCTGTTTATTGAGCTAAGAACCTAATATAGTTTTATAACAGGTCCACTGATTCTGTACCAAAGCCTTGAAATAGAGCAGTAGTGACATGAGGTAAGAGTTATAAACCTCTCCACAGTGTGGTGACTTAACATAGGCTAAAGAAGCCTTAAGCTGCTTATATGATACCAGTTAAAAAGACTATATCAAAAGGCTTCGTGTGTAAGATTATCTATATCATGCAGATAAACAACACAGCTGCCTGCTCTGCACACTAGCTTATCTTAAGGGCAGAGTTTAAGGGGAAAGAATCTTTGTATAGGATGTCCATTTTTAAATATGTGTCAAACCCACCCCCTCAAAGTGTCAATTAATCATGTCTGGGGAACTACTTGTCCTCCTCAGCAAATGCTCAACTCTGCTCACTCTAGAAAAGGATATTCAGCAAAAGAGACATTAACTCATCATCTTTTCTGTCAAGCTAAGAAGCTTGGTTGATCTAGGGTTCCTTACTCAATTAATCCATTTCAGTTTCATGTACCACTTAAAGTAATTCAGATGTCCACCACTATCAGACTCTGAAACCAGTGTTTCTTGATGGTCAGCTGTCTGAATGCTAAAAGTCAGTAGGAAATAATTAGAAGATGGATTTAGCTCAAGTTGCTTTAGGACAATAGAAGCTTGACAGATTTATTTTTAATATCTTAAAATCATCCAGATGTGAATCACCACTTTAGATTAAAATAACATCATTTAAGTATATTGTAAATGTGTAAATTTAATCCAGAATAAAAAAGCTCATAAAATTGAATTGGGGCAGACGACTTTTAGTTCCTGATAGTGAATATTGCAGTGCTTTCCTTTGTGATAGCTACTTCTGTCTATACAGCTACTAAGCTTGCAATTTTAGTGGTTGCAAGCTTATTTGTAGGGCTTAAAGTGCCTTTCTTCACATGGATGTTCACTTTACAGAGTGATTTTTTGTCATGACAGAGAAGTGTTGCTTCTCTTCCAACATTTTTTTCATGGGAACCATTCCTACTGCTACCTGCCCTTTCTCCACACCTATATCTGAATGTTGATATTAAGGATCTTTCTCAGAATTTTCAACATTTTCTCTTTGAATTTCCAGGCTCAGCTATATCAATTACTAGCACATCATAGCATGAAGTACACCAGAGCTACCAGGAATTATGTTTGCAAGATGCTGCCGGTCTGTGATGCAGCTGGTGCTTAGTTCAGTGTTCAGACTTCCTATCTAAGTGTCTGTTTTCCAGCTCCAGCAAAACCCAATGTTTGTGAATGAAGCTCCTTTCCCTGTGCTGCATGGACCATGCCTATTGCTGCTGGGCACTGCACAATGAAATCATGGAGGAGATTGCTCAACTTCCTGTGCTCTCCCAATCTGCACAACTGATGTGTCACTCTAGGCCAGGTCTGACCTTTATAGCTCTGACTGACCTCAGTTTTCAGTTTCCATGGCAGAGAAGTGCCAAGGGAGATTATGAGAATTTAGGAATTTAATCTGTATAAAATGTGAGTTCTTAAATAATAACTTTTAAGCCTGTCCTTCAGCAGTGGAAAATAGCGTTGCATAGGAGAAATTAAACCTTTCTTCTCTCCTACTTCATCACCTCTCCACTCACATAGAGGATTTAATTTTCTGCCCTGTTACCTAAAATGTTTAGAAATATTATATAAATCAAATGCACACCACTATTACGCCAAAAGATGGAAATGTAATCTCGCATGCAAATGAGAAACTGGACTCACATCTGAAGCCTCAGTCTTCCAAGAGAAAAGAAAATCACGAACCTCTTGGGTAAAACGACAAAAGTTTCTCACAACTTGCAATTGTTCTTGATCCAGAATTATTCCTAGCATGCCTATGGATTCGATGCCTATTCATGCCTATTCACAATACGGCATTGCACAGACACAATAGTGATGCTTCTCCTGAACTCTATTCTTCTCCTATGGCCAATTAATAACTCCAAGTACTCAGGTTTGACCTGTTTCAGATTAGTCATTAGTACATTTCAGATTATTCAGATTAGTACAACTACAATGAATTTTAAGCCTGGATATTCATGAAAGATACTTTAACAATAAATTTTCTTAAACAATCATTTAAGCCTAAATGCAAAAGATATGTCTACATACTGTAAGAGCCATGAGCCTCAAACTATGTGCTATATTTGTACTAAGGAAAATCTCTGTCAGGTACAATAAAAGAAGCAAAGTCAAGTCTCTTAAAAATATATAATTAATTGGAGTCTTATAAGGGATGAAGAGACCTGTTTAGCAAAATGAAAAGGTTATAAATTATTTGAAACTGGGGAGGCAAAACCAAAATGTGCCAACAGAGATTTGTAAAGAACAAATCATGTTAAAATTGGCTCATTTCCTTCAGCAACACGGTATCCAGCTATGTGGTTAGGGAGAAGCAATAAGCATCATGTATCTTTCCTTTAAAACATGACATTATTTCACATTACAATCTTTTAAGCTAGGGAAACATGGTCTAGATTGAATTGCTATAAACTGGGTGCAAGAGTGGTTGGATAGTACCTCCCAGAAGACTTGCCAAATGTTCTCTGTCAAAATGGAAGCAAATATTAAACGCCTTCCCACAGGACCTCAGCTTTCATACAGCTCTGTTCAATCTTTAATTAATGAAAGAAGGGAGAGCAGGCTTCTGTGTAGAATTAGAGAAAACATGAAGACAGGAAGGACCATGCTGAAAATTGGGACTAGCCATCAAAAAGATCTCAAAAAAGTAGAGAAATGTTCCAGAAGCAGTTGAGGAGGGAGAGGTACAAGTTGCTATAATTAGGAACAACCAGCTGTAGGTGTACCAGGCAGGGAACAACCAAGCAGACAGCACTCCTCCAGGAAAGGGCCCGAAGGTAACGTGGTATTACATGCTCAAGCAAAATTGACAGTGTCATGTTTTTGTGAGACAGGCAGATGTCACCATGGTGTGCATCAATAGAAGTCCATCCTGAAAAATAGATGAAGCAATCCTCCTGCTCTGCCAAGTGCTTGCAAGACCTCAGCAGGAGGTCTGATACTGTTCAGGATACTGAGCCTGCCTCCAGAACTCATTTTTAGTAAAAGGACAGACCCACAGAGCACACCCCATGGGAAAGAAGGGGTGTGAAGGGTGTGAAGAGGGAGACCTCCAGGATTCCTCCCTCTAGAGAAAGATGGGTGGAAAGGAGTACCAGGGGAAATAGTGCTGTCTTCTGCCTCAGGTGGATGAAATCCTTTACTGAAATGAGAGGGAGCAATTTCTTCATCATGCCTGTGCCAGGTATGGAGAAAATTGAAGGATTTCCTCACTTGCTCATCTGCAGCCACTTTTTAAATAGTTCAGATAGAGAGCAGTCCATTTGGTCAAACTTCTGTCAAAAAATGAGACTAATACAGTAGATCCCATTTCAATGAAGGAAGACTGATTTCTGAAGGTCCCTCTCAGCTAGATATTTTTATAATAGTATATAGACATATACTGCCTAAGGTTTGTCTGTAACATATATAATTCATTATTGAAAAAATAGTTTTCAAAGGATTGGGTGACACCAGCCAATGCTTTGCAATCAAATATGACTGACTCATATTATAACCTTTGCTTATAACACAGACAAAAAAGGATATTAAAAACCTCTATTATGAGTAGGTATTTATGCAAAATTACATTCATTATTCTTTTCATTTGTTTGCTAATTGTTAAAATAGTCTGGTAAAAAGACACTAAGAGCAGGCATAAGTATTAAGCTGGGTATTTAACCTCAAAGTGATACTGTGTAAACAGGTGCATTGTAAATATTTAAAATTCTATGACTAAGCCTCACATTAATCCTTATTAACAGACTTTGAGTGTGTAGAACAAGAATATTACCCATACTCCTTCCCTAAGCAATGTCCTGTGAGAAAGGATGTTGATAAGCCCAACCTCAGAAAGAAAAAAGCAAGTGTGTAATCTTTCTCTGCCTGTTTCTGCAGTGTGGGTCACTGAAGGTTACATGCCCAAAGCTGAACTGGAATTAGTTATTTTATTTATGAATAATATGTACATACCATTTCATTGCTGTGGTGCATTAAAAGATGCAAGGTATTAAAGAATCCTGTGCTCCAGATTTTCAATGAGTGTCTCAGGTGGCTGGAGGGGAGATCCCATAACAGTCACCATAGAGGTCTGCCAGATGTGATTTTTCCATGCCTTTTTTAAAATATACAAATGAAACCACAAATATTTTAGGGTTCCTCAACTTTATTCTGCCTGTACGTGAGAGATTTAATAGTTCATAAAATTCTTACATTTTACAAGATTCATTTTCCAGAAGGAATTCTGAATTATGTAGTTTAATCCATAAAGTTGTAACTTTTTATTTTTTTACTGAGGCAAATACAGTGGTTTGCTGGATAATATGCCTGTAATGTTCATACAAGCTTATTTCAGATATTGAGAAACAGCATAGGGCTTCATGTTTATAATATTGCTGAGACACCAAAATAATTTTTCATTCCAAGCCTTGGAAAAAAGAAAATCCAAGTGTGCACCAAGCCTGTCTATCACTCCCCTTCCATGCAGGACAGAGGAGAGAAAATAAGATGGAAAATGACTACTAGGGTGTCATAAGGCAGTTTAGTAAAGGAAGAAAAAGAAAAGTGAAAGTTTGTGGATGCATTAGCAAAGGAGAAAAATTAATCTCCAGGTTGGTGCCAATCTGGACCCACAGCCAGTGAAGGAAGAGCATAAGATTGTTACAGGAGCTTGACCCCTACGAGTCAATGGACCCTGGAAATATCCACATGATGGTGTCAAGAGAGCTGCCTGCTGTCACTGAGAGGCTGCTCTCCTAATGGTCAAAAAGCCATGGATACCACGGGATGCCCCAAAAGACTGGAAGAAGGCTACTGCTACTGCCATCAACAAGAAGGAAAGGCTGTAAGAGATGGGTTTTTTCAGCTTTGAGAAAAAATGGCTTGGGGAAGACTTTATTGCCATGTTCCAGTATTTAAATGCTCTCTACAAAAAAGATGGAGAATCCTATTTTCAAAGAGTAAATCAGCCACTAGAATAATCTCAGGGAAGTGGTGGATTCCCCATTGCTGGACACTTTTGATTCAGCTGGACAGGGTGCCGGGCCATCTCGTCTTGACCGTGTTTTTGCCAAGAATGGTTGGACCAGGCAATCCTTCCCTTCCAACCTATTAATCTATAATTCTATAATTTTCCTACTCCCTCTGGAAGTGTTAAAGAAAAAAAAATCATGAAAAACCCAGACTAGTGTAAAGAATCTCTTTCACAAAGATACTGTAATGACACTGTATGAGCTGGCAATGCACAATTCCTGTTTATAGTGCATGTAAACTCCATCTAGTGATCGACTTTTATTTAACCTGATAGATTTTCCATTAATGACAAACTCTCAAAGATAGCTTTAAGAAATCAGAATGTATAGATTTTTCAATACAATCCAACAGCTTGCAAGTGAGCAGGTGATTATGAACCTTCTGTTGTGGTCTGCTTCTGATCTTGGATTAAAAAAATCCCGGGTTATTTCGCTCGATATTCCTACGTCCTCCCACATTGCATTCAAAGGTATCTGACAGCACACGCTTTTGTGCATCATGCATTATGCACAGTCCTCTTAACTCTCCATTACTGCAGGGAACTCTATGAATTGCCTTTTTCTCTCAAGTGCCTGAAGGATGGCCCCTCTGCTTTTCTGCCGATCGCTCCCAGGGACTGGTGCCTTTGCCTGGGCAATCCATGGGGTCATCCACTCAATAATAAGTCAAGGAGGTCTCAAGTACTGAAAGAAGGGAAAGTTGAGAGGTCTCTATCAAATAAGAAAGGACACATTTGACTGAGCAGCATTTCACTGCTGTAAAACTATTACCATGCTTTTATTAGGAATGTTTACCAATGGACAACTGGTTGATCTGCACTGAGGAACAAATGTCACGGCCAGCAAGCAGAAAACTGTGGAGAAAAATTATATTAACTGCTTGACCCACTAGGTCAGTCCATTACCATGCACAAAAGAAAGGTAATAATATTTGTGGATAAAGTAAAAAATCTAGTTTTCTTGATGCAACAATGGACTGTCTCTTTGAGATGCTTTGTTGTCAATTCATGAGCAAAATGACTGCTCAATATTTGTTCAAAGATGTTTAATTGAAACAAACTGATCTGTGAGTCATAAGCATTTCCAATAGGAAAATACTTACAATATACTTTAAAATCAGCATAGTTAGAATCCAAACTATTTTGTTAGGTTTTTTTAAAAAACTGAATGACTGGAAATATGTATTTTTGAGAGCTCAATACTTCCTAATTATGAAAATGGTTTTTTCCCAAATTCACTAAGGCATATTTCCTGTATGAATCCCAGTGACTGCCTGCCAAAAAAGACAAGCTGTCAATTACTTATTTTTTTTCTTTTTCACATTAGCATCTAAAATAGATTTTGATGAACTCTGCGTGAAACACGGACACTTTGTGCTCTCAGTCACGCTATGAATTTGCACCATCTCATTGTGCAACTTGGTTGTCATCACATAAAATTCTTGATACCTAAATAACTGTTTCATTCAAAACAGAGTGAAATCATCAGAAGCCTTTCTGCTATCTTCAATGAACCTTGGATCTGGCAGGGATGAGCCAACTGAGTGATATTAATTGATGCAAACAGGAAGAACAAAGAGAAGAACAAGTGCTGACTTGCACACTGTACATCACTTACATCTGAGAATCACATTACTGAGGCAACAAGGGAAATTGAGAGAGAAAAAAAATATTAGAAATATTAGAAATCTGGATATTAAAATATCATATGCTCTGTAACAAGCCACAGTGTAAATGAGAGAAAGTCATAGCAAGTTATTCGTTTTGCTTTATATCTCATAAAAAACCCCAACATTATTATTGGGGTGATTTCACTATGATCTCCTCATGACATATCATTCTTCCCCTAATAAAAAAATAATTTGTGAGCTTCTGCAACAATTCTCAGCAACTGGAAGCTACTTTCTTAAGTGAGTGATCTGGCATGCTGGACTCTATGTCGGATCTCATTCTCAGAGGGAGCTGTATATCACAACTCTAAAGGCTGCTTGCTCAAGTGCCATCCATGTAGCTCAGCTGTTTTAACGTGCACAAACTGTAGGTTTAAGCTGTTAAAGGAAAAGCTTCATGGCTGAAGTAAATAAGTATCAAAAGAAGTCATCATTATCAGATAAACCATGAGAAAAATAAAGTAAGGGAAAAACATATTCATGATATTCACATGGACTTTTGCTCCCTGTCTTAAAATTCTGCTGAACAAGAGACCAGGCTAATACAAGTAAAACAAAATCCCTTCATTCTTCAACTAAATAATATTCATTAAATAGGAGAAGGGAAAGCAGACAACAACAAACAATATTAGAAACGAGGGATTTAGCAAAGTACCAAGGGAAACAAAAGGAAGGAAAGATTATCTCAGCAAAGAAAACACAATTCAAAACAGCTTTTATAGCACATATTTTCATGTTAGAAAATATTTTCAGGTTTTATTCTAAGGTGGGGACTCCTTTAGGACAGGAAATGAAATCAGTCTGACATTAATTTCTAAAATCTGATGGAGGCAAAAAGAACAAAGAGCTGCATGTACAGGAGACATCAGGTAGGAATACAAAAAATGTTTTCCTACCCTGGGAATAACCAGGACTGAGTCTACTACATTTGATTTCAGAAGATTCTGTGAAATTGAAAGAGTAAAGAGATGTGAGAATGACACTAGAAGTAACTGTTTGTTTCTACAAACCACTGTAAATCAGAGTCTATTTATTCCATCTCTTCAAACAAGAAGTTAAAAACCAACTTGAACTCTAAACAACTTGCCTGTGGAATATTAATTTGATTACAGAGGAATGTACAGTCTCTCAAAGATTCATGTAACAGAAGTCAGTCATGACAAATTCAGACAGGGTGGCAATTGTTAATCTAGACAAATATAGTAGTCTTTTAAATGCAGATTTCTGACTGAGGCTAATTAATTATAGAATCTGTACCTTTTGCAGCTTTTCTGGGCTAGAGGAAAAAACTTCTTATATTTGCAGTCAAGAATTCATTGTTAGTCTGAACTTTTACATTCCTATTCAAATACTCACTACCCCAGTTACAACAATAATGCTGATTGTTCAAACTATATTATTGTACAAAAAACCTCATTAATAGCATATTTTAAATTTTTATCCATGCACCTTTTGTATTCAACCTCTCACTTATGTTGTGCTTCCCCTTCCCTTGTTTGTGCAGATGCTAAAGTCAGAAATGAGAACTCTTCCAAGAGGAAAAAGGTGGGGAAACTGGGGTCAGAGGTCAGCTTTCTACACCATGAGGAGTATGATGCTCACAGTGGGTTTTCTCCTTCTTCCAGCTCTGAGGTCTACATGACATTGATTCTGATTGGTTTTAATCCATGCTATACCTTGATCTTCATTAGTCTACACCTCCACATTATATTCTCATAAACTGTGGCACACACAGTGTGTATTGCATATTCTAGTCATTTGCTCTTCCTTTTGTTTTGCCCTGTTTTATGTGATTTCCAAGGCTTCATTTCTTGGCAACATTGGCAATTTGTTTATTGCATGTTTATAGCATCTGCTGTCATCCCGAGGCTGTGCCTTTCAGGGAAGGCCTTTGCTACCATCCTTTGCCTGTTTCTCCTCAATTCCATATTATTTTTTTGGGGTGAGAGGTATTTCACTCTACAAAGAAAAATATATTGCTATTACTGCTTGTTACTTACAGAGATGCAACAAAATTGTTGCACCACACAATTGCATAGAGCCAACCTAAAGAAAAAAGGTTAGGTAATATTCAACTGCTCATTAGACAAAGAAAGCTAAACCACATCTTTAGGCAAGCCAAAGAAGGGCAGCCAAAGCAAGCTTGGCCAGGCTCAGCTCGGGTGATTTGCAGGGCTAATGCAACATCTGTGGCTTTTGGCTAGCAATGGCGATACCAAATTTACTGCACCACAGAGCTACCAATCAACTGGTCTACAGTGTAGTGAATTCTTCAAAACTTCATTTAAATCTCAGATGGTATATAAGCTGGTTTAAATGGGAGCCAATTCGGGAACGTAATGGCTACTGCCATATTTGTAGTGAGTTTAGGTGGCTGTTATGGTCCCTTTCTGGATTTACATTCTCCAGCTGAAAGTTTACCGTTTCCTATGTCTTGAAGAGCTAATTAATTCATCCCCAAGATTTGAATTAGTGTGTAAAACACAGCTGGTAGAACAAAATATGCTTAATTATTGCTCTTTCAATATTTTGCCTTTGGATTGCAGGCACTGCTTGAGATACCAGAAATTAACAGCAGTATAATTCCCTCAAACTTTGCATCCAAAGCTCCAGCTTTGTCCAGTAAAAAAAAAAGACCAAAGGTTTTAAAAATTGTAACATAGCTTTGTAAGCAGAAGAGTAACTTTTGGGGTTTTTTTCCAGTGGTTGTTTTTCCAGTGGTCAGAGATCTTTAAAGACCTGGAACAAAAGGTGATGTGATATACAGATCATCTGTTCACACCTAAAGTTCAAACCAAGACCAGACAGATGGAAAAAACAGGTTTTGGGTCACTAGCTTTCTGTGGAAAGACAACTTTTCTTGCATGTATGGGCTCTTTTTACTACATTTTATTTCTCTACTTGTTCTACACCTGTTCCCCTATGTACCAGCTGCTGCACTGAAGCCTGCCCTTTACCTGATAGGTGACACCTTCTGGGGTTTTATAAAGAAGTTCTGGACCAGGTGGCATTGCAGAAGTAATTCTGCACCAGGGACAGATTCCTCTTTCCTGTGTTCTCATTTGTATTTGCTGCTGGATGACCTGCCAACCTCTTCTAAACATAGACATGGCTCTGAGCTACACTCAGCTTTTTCACCAGCCAGAAAAGTTTGGGTTTCCTTACTAGCAGGAGACTCAAGGATGTGTTCAAAGCTTTGTATATCAGATAAACTAAGCTGTTCTCTTTTAGCACTGAACTTGAGGAAGAGGCAGTGCAATATTTAGATGGTCTGGAACATTTGGTCAATGCAAATAAGTGCATTACAAATATATTGTATTTACAAGAGCTGCATTATTTGGTAATCACATTACTATGAAATTTACTGAAGTGCTGTTAAAAAGGGCTACAACATTGGTAATGTGACTCTACTTCTGATGTACACTAATTACCAATACACCAATAACTGCCTGGATACCACAAAAGGCTCAAAGCTTGTTTCTCAAGCAGCAACAAAAGTAAACTAATGAAATGATACTTTCTTAATATACACTTGATGCTATTCGTACTGTTCCAAAAGTCTCTCTACCAACATATCTCAGTAATATTCCATCAATTATTAGAAACACTGCTACCTCCCAGGGGGCAGGAATTTCTTGGATATCTTTATCTGAAACAGTTTTCTGCATGGCAGCAGCTTTCCCACCAGGAGTCCTTTTTAGTATTTCTCTTGTCAGGGATCTTCCTTTCCTTTTGATTAGATCTCCCAGGCATGTCAAATGCTGTTACTTCAGGGCCTTCTAGCTACCGCGTTATCAAGTACAGTGCCTTCACCCTATGACTGCCAAAGTTATACCAACTCCTCAGTGTGTCAAACAAGTTTATTATTTTACCTTTCAGTGACTTTTACTTCTACAGACTTCTTGCTAAAAATCTTTCCTTGGTGTGTCAGCTATTCCTGTTGTTTTATATACCAGTGTTAATAAAAACCATTAGTTATTCACAGTGCTTTCCTCATTAATGAAATATTATAGCATTGATGTTTCTGGCCTAATGTGTGGTTAAGCAGTTTCCAGGATTCTATTTAATTTGTTATAAAATTGAATACAAGTAACATAAAAAGAGTTAAATTGTTATTATTATCTAGAAATTTTGAAATTAAATTCAAAAAAGAATTGCATTCACATGTTTTTAGCATATTTGACTATTGTCATGTTGTGGCCTTCATGTTATTTTTCTTTAAAACACAGCAAAAAAATGTATTACAATTTTTTTTACTTCTGTTGTGTTAATGATTTAAGGTGAAATCTTTCTTAGCTTTGCTTGAATCAGATGCACTGAATACTTGTAAATACAAAAGTAAATATTGTGGCAAGCTGACAACTAAACAAGCCTTAACTCTTCCTGTGTTTTGCCCTGAGCACAAAATATTCAAATCATTGTTGCTAGAGTGAGTGAAGAATTCTTACTCGCTAGTGTTTTATCCCTGTGCACAGACGTACACACACACTGTATGCACTAAAAAAGCAAACCAGCAATGCTGTGAAGACGACACAAATTGCTGTCATGCAGGAATCTGGGAATTCCTCTTCTTCAGACCCACCTAGCCATGAGATCACACACATATTTGAAAGATTTTCCAAGTCCTGAATAGGTTTTTAGAAGAAATTGTGGAAGAGAAGGATGGAAATCTTCAGATACGGTATTTGTAGTATTCCTCAGTAATCTCTCTCCTCTGCACCAAGAATCATGACGTTTTCAAAAAGGCAGTGAGTACTGGAATTCCACAGGAGAACTGGGCAATAGTTAGGAGACAACTGCAAGAAAAGCCTTGGTCATTGGTGAAGGGAAGGTGACCTTGCTATGCAAAGCCCTGAGATTTATAAGAAGGAAAGCATAGGTTTATGTAGAAGTTTTACTGAATGCATCTCAGAATAACACAGAATCAAAGAATAATTTAGATTGGAAAATATCTCTAAGTTTGGTGACTCAAACTGTTAACCCAACACTGCCAAGTTCAATGGTAAACCGTGTCCCCAAGATCCACACCCACCCATCTTTTAAATACTTCCAGGGATGGTGACTCCACAACTTCCTTGGGCAGACTGTTTTAGTGCCTGACAACTCTTTCAGCGAATAATTTTTTCCTAATGCCCAGCCTATATCTCCCCTGGCACACCCTGAGGATATTTACAACAAATTGCTGAGAATGTACCTTTATGTATCACTTGAAATATCTGTTGACACCATGTCGTTCACTCTGTTTCACAGAAAATAAACATATAGGGCCGAAGACTCACCTGAATAAGTTCCTAAAGATATGCGTCCCTAGGAGGCCTTGGGGTTCATTTTCACACTTTGAAGAGCCCTGCTCAAAATAAATCAGTGTGCTCAGATAGCACGTGAATCTCTGTTTATCCAGCTTGCCTTCAAATTTTACTTTTCACAGTAATCTAAATTACTACATTAGTAATTTCTGGTAGCATTCCTTCCTAATATCTCACATGGCACCCAAGTATATACTGCTTTCAGATGCTGTTTTCCTGAACAATACTCTATGAAATCTGTATAAATGCTACCTTTGCATGATACAAGCAGAAGATATCATGCCATTCTGAGTAGATTCCTTTAACTGCTGTTGCAGTCTGTAGATGAAACCTGTTTTTCCCTCATCCACTTCAAAACATTTTGTGCTTTACCAGTCATCTCTCAAAATGATAAGTTTTTTCACTTAGTCTCACACCAACAAGCTCCAATCAAATGTTAAACTAAATGCTGCCAGTGTTTTACTTGGTGAGGATAACCCTGACTCTGGTCTCATGATGTACTCCTGCATGTGCCCTGACAGCATCAATCACACAAATAAAAAGAAGTTTCACTCTTCTGAGGTCACAAAGCTTGTTGCCAAAGCTTTCAGTACTGTTGTTATGAACTTCTTACCTCTAGCTGGTGCCAAAGATGAGACCAGACTTCCTTTTTGTACAAGATACCCTCACAGGAATGCCATGACTCTTTAGTGCCACAGATGACTAACATTTCTGCAGAAGTGATTATGGTTTTGGCTTAGTGGATGCCTAGGTGCAATGCTGATTCCAGTTCCATTTAACAGTGTTTGACAGCAACTAAGCCCGAGGATGAATCAAAGTTGACATATTTAGAACAAAGCAGTGGAGCACTTGACTAAGCCAATAAATGGTTCCAGCTGGGACTTGTCCTGTCGTTAGTGATGAGGACATTGGGGGCAGTTTCTGTGGCAGTTAACTTTAGCTAAGGATATTTGGCATTTACAAGGAATAGAAAATACTTTTTATCAGGGTTTTTTTTCTTCTTGCAACAATTTTATTTCAACCTTCTCCCCCCCTCCTCCCCAAATATGCTTTAAACAGGACAAACATGTATCAATTACTATGCTGAGCCTCAGCATAGATCTGATTGAGAGTCATTAAATGCAAAATAAACTTAATTACAAAGTTAAACTGAAAGAATTTGTGAAACATATTTGGGAGACATGGATTGAGAAGAAAAAGAATAATGCCACACTGAAGGCATTCCTCTAGACACTAAAAATAAAAACAGTCATGTTACTGGAACTGTAGATAGTCTATGAACTCTTAACCAACTGCTGATTGGTAACAGATATTTTAATACTTTTAAGAAATTTCTGTGAGAAATATAACCTGCAAGCACTTAATCAGAGTTCTAGAATATCCTGTTCTGCTTATATTCTTTCCCCTCAAGAGAACCTGACCACCTTTAAGCCCTGGCACAGAACACCAGAACATTCTGGTTTGGGAAACTGTATGCTAGCACTTCTCCTGTATTATATTAATAAGTAGTACAAGAAGTATAAATAAGTATATATAAGAAGTATGATTTAAAGTTTTCTAACAATTTACTTTTTAACTTACATGTATAAGAGGCAGAAGAGGTAGTTTCCACTAGAAATGCAGATAGCTTGACGTGGGGGGAAGATTACTGAGAATTTTCCTTATGCCACACTTATAAGCAAGGGCAAGTCATTGTTACCAAACATCAGGAAAATATCATCCCTCTGCCTTAGCTCTCTCTTTAGTTTTAGTAGTATGCTTTTGAAAAATAGACATTTTGGGTGCTAAGAGTTTACTGGTTTGATTTTCTCATCTCGATCCTGTGCTGCATTGTATGATGCATTCAATAGAGTATAACGTCTGAAAACAATGATATTTTGTAGGACACAAGAATAACATTCAGTGTTTTGAACCTCTTCTTGTGCTGATTATGAAATCTGTATTCAGATAGGCAGTGTTTTGCACAAACATTTTCTTTTACCTAATTCATACTAATCTGCATTCCACATGCAGTCTCACTACAATATCACCTAAATTCCCTTTTTCCTCTCTGCCCCTGTGAGAGATTATTATTAATATCACTTTTATTATTGTTGTCATTGTTTTGTCCCTTCTTCCTGGATTCCAAATTAAATACAGAGAGCATGAAAAACACATCTTTCAGATTTTGGTTTGCAGTAAAGAATAATGCAGCTTATATAAAATCACGTAGTTCATATTCCAACCAGTCTTCAGCATGACTCTCCTCGGTATTCTTTCATCTTCCTTCATCTTAGAATTACAGAATCATTAAAGTGGGAAAAGACCTCCAAGGTCAAGTCCAACCTTCGATCATATACCACTGTGCCCCCTAAAACAGATCAAAAAGTGTCACACCTACTCATTTTTTGAACACTTTCAGGGGTAGTGACTCAACCACTTCACCAAGGAGCCTGTTCCTCAACTACTTCCCTGTGTGAGTCCCACCAGAAATTGATGTGTTTTCCAGCTTGGACTTATAAAATGGCAGCAGAACAAATATAAAAGTCAAGCAAGAAGTACTTTTTTCACCCTACTTGAAATGTCTGTCAAGTTTATAGAGTCATGGAGTGGTTTGGGTTGGAATGGACTTTAAGGATTGTGCAGTCCCAATCTGCCTCAGCATGGACAGAGACACATTTCAGTAGACCAGGTTGCTCAGAGTTCTACCCAACCTGGCCTTGAACACTTCCAGAGACACGGCATCCTCTACTCTGGCAACCTGTTCCAGTGCCCTACCATGCACATAGTAAAGATTTTTTTCCTATTATCTAGTCTAAACCTATCCTCTACTACTGATTCCCACCACTGAGACAATAAGCTTTTTTTATTAACCACGTTTATGTGCAAGCCCTAGCAGAATGCAGACAGACCAAAAACACAGTTTGGAAAAGCACCACGTAAATAAATCTTGCTCTAAGCATCTGTGACCCATGAATTTAGGACTGCATGGCACTGAGTGAGAAAAGACTTGTACTACCTTACAGAAAGAGTACTGAAAACTACGAATTAGGTACCTCTAAAACACTAGTAGCTATTGATTCACATAAAAAGACTGTGTAGAATGTAAACAGTAGGATGTGATTCTTCCTAACCCTATTTCTTGTTTTCTTCTTCTCTACCACTACAACTGTAGCTACAACAGAGGTCTCGTTTGAAGTACAAAATTTTCCAGTTTGTGAACACTGGAAAGAATAACATAAGAAATGTCACATAATTTTCTGCCAGCATATGATTTCTCCTGAGAGCATAGACTTTGTTCAATCTGGCTGAATCTTTTACTACTTCAGGGAAGGAATAGAGAAAGCAAGGCTGCAGAAAGAAAAAATAATTATCTGTCGTGTTTTAGGGTAGAATGCTAAAAACTCTTTTTCAATTTGACAAGGTTCATGTAGTGGTATCTTTTTAACCAGCTATTTTCTTGCACTTGCTGAACACATGCAATATAGTACAGATCTGAGGTTTCTGCAGTTGTGGGAATTTCAGCCAGTGGAGGAGCCTGAAGAGAGTTGTCCTGAGACCAGAACCAAATACACTTTGATGGTAATAGCTTTAGTAAGATTTTGTTTGAGCTTGACCTGTTAAGGACTTGATGGATTTTCTATAAGGCCTCATCTGACATATTTTCAATATACTTTTACCTACTCAGAAGCATGCTTTGGTAATTACAAATCTGAGGATGTCTCAGCTTCAAATGAATCCAACTTTCCCTGCCGAGCTGAAATATTATCTCCATTAAACAAGTTTTCAGCATCAGGATACAATATTCTTCCAATTAAATTGAAATGTGTTATATAGCACATAATAATTTGGGGACTAAAAGTGTGAATACTTTTAAATGTGGCATATAATTTCCTAATGCAGGATACTTTTCAAATACGATCTCCTGCTGAAAGAGTTCATCGTATCAAAAAGTAGAAACCTGTCAATAATACCCATATGTCCCATAAAATGTTTTCATTTCTTTCATGGTACTTTATGCTTCATCAGTTTCCTTAATCCTAGCTGCAGTTCACGTTGCTGAGCTGAAACAGCTCACTGAGCAGTAATTTATCTTTTGACTGTGGCATAACAACCACAAATACAGGTTATTCTGGGAGCGAGGATTTGCATTGCATAAACTGTATTTTTAAAATCATTTTTAAATGAGATTAATTCATGATAGGGAAATTTTCCCTCTATTTTTGGATCTGGTTTCCGAGACACTTGAGGCTGAGTCTTGAGTGTTTTGTTGGGTATCAGGCAGAATCTTCATTTGGGGATTAGGGATTTCTGTAAAAACGAAACGATACCGCAAGAGAAATGAGAAGATGTTTCTCCCATTTACTTTAATACCTATTTAAAATTGGCATTGGAAAGATAATGACAGATTGCATTTTAGCTGAATTTTTCAGCTGTGCAGTAGATGACTTGTATTTCTTTTCAATTAGGTTGACTGCTTTAGCATGGTGGGAGATTACTTCTCCTGCATGCTGAAAAGTTATTAACAATTAAAATGGAGGGGGGAGCAAGTAGCAGAGGATTATTGCAGTCAGCTTTGCCAAATGGCTGAGGTTTCTCTTTGTGAGGATCTTGTTTTAATTTTTGCTGCTAAGTGAGTATGGTAAGCATTGAATAGATATAATTATTACGAGAAAAAAAAATTTTTTACAAATGTAAATATTTACATAACAGTGGTACTTAAATAACTCGGCCTCACGCATCAGAAGGAAGAAAAGTTTTCTTCAGGCATAACACTGTCTGAAGTGCATTTGTCAGCCTTTCAAGGCCCAGATATAGTAAACAACACTTTTCTTCCTACTTCTTTTCCCAAAGCAGGGAAGAAAACCAAGGGAGGCACAAGTGTCTCCTCTCCAGCACTGCAGAAACAGGATGTTGCAGGGCGATGTGGGTGACCCTACAGCCTCAGCCATCTGCTTGGACACACTTTTCTCCTCCTCTCCTTTGGGCAAACCTCACCTAAGATCCCTTGGCTACATCTCTGCATCACTGAGATACTCCTGGCTGCTTTCTTACAAATTATTATTGATTTTGTCAATGGTAATGAAACTCAGAATAATAATATCAAACCACCACGTTAGGCACTATGCAGTTGGCCAAACTCTCTTCTCCAAATTGCCCTCCTGACAAAGCAATCAGATATATTGCAGAAATCAGTGGGATCCTGTAACATTATTTTCTCCCAAAACAACTCCTTAGCTCTGTTTTTTCCCCCCCTTATGATTACTGAAGTATTTTTGACTGCAGAGGTATTCTACGTTGCCAATGCCCTTTAAGAATCTCTATCTGGCTTACCTTGATGTACTCTGTTTCCACCCTGCTGGTTTTTCCATAAAGGCTTATATTAATCCAAACCAACAGTCATTTAATAAACATCTCAGCAACCAAATGAATATTTAGCAATCATAACTCCATTTCCATCACAACAGGTAGTGGCACAGCTGGCTCCAAATGATGTCCACTTTTATACCAACTGCACACACATAAATCCCATTGTTATTATTTATATTGTTGCATGTCTAGATTACATCCATAAGTGGGTTTTAAAACAAACAAAAATAAGAAATAGAGGTGTCTGGAGAGATGCCTACACACAACATAAAACTGTATTAAGTTGATAAAGTTTATTTTGATTTTGTTGAAAATTAAAAAGTCTCACATTAAACTTTTTTTTTCAGTCTGAATCACTCAAAATCTTGGTGAAGAAAACTGACACAGTGGCTTTTTCTTCCAGAGCTAACCAGCCCTATTGACTTGCTACTGTACAATTATTCCCAGAGAATCTTATGCAATATTATCTAGGAGCAATATTCAAAAATTTTTTGATTAATTCATCTTTGAAAACAATCTCTAATATCCAGATCTTCAATTTCAGTAAATTTGCATAGTGCAATTGATCTTATATATACACACCAATTAACAGTGTTTGAAAATGTAACTCTAGACCTAATTAACTCTTGTAACAGGTCTGGTAAACTTTTTGTTCATGTAGGCTAGGGATAGGCAAGTATAATTATATTTGAAATCTAAGTAGTGAAGTCCAAATATCAGCAGATTAAAAAAATATGACCCATGACATTTTACCTGGACAATACCTTCAAATAATTCAGAATCAAATATTTTATGTTCTAGATCTAATTTCTTTTTTTTTGACAAAAATTATTCTAGCAGCATAGATAATTCTGAAATTTAAAATATCTTGATATCTATGTGTACACAAGTGAAGACAGATAATTTCACATTTATGGTAGTCATGTGTGTGTAGCCTGATCTTCCCACATCCCTTTTAGACTAGTACAGCTCTGCTAACTTCAGTGCAGCTATTCCTGATTTGTATCAGAGCCAACACTCATCAGAATTACACCTGTCCTGACATTTCACATGGAAAGGTTCAGGGTCGAGGTCCTTCTGCCGTATGAAGATCTCAATCTTCTACAGGTCTTTTTCTCTGTAAATCTGAGCAGTGACTATATTATGTGGAGTTTTATTTAACAAAACACAGTCCAAATTTTGGCAGTCAAAGTGAAGGGATACACAAAGTGCATAGGCAGAAAGGATTGGAGACACAACAACTCAACTCTCATTTGACGCCAAAACTGACCAAATAAAATGCTCTCTGAAAGTGTTTGGGAACAGAATTTATGAAATAGGCTGAAAAAACCTGCCCTGTGTAGTGGTGATGACAGCAATAACTCTTAACCTTCTGACTAGACACCTAAAACAAAACTACAAATTGACAAAAGCTGCAGCTTAAAAAGCAAAGTGAGGGTCAGTACCTGGGAATCACGTTTGTGTGATTGAGGTTTGTCACCGAATTTGTTGCTTTGTAACTTCTAATAGCAATTAATAGCTATTAATTATTTATTGTGACAGTCATATGTCTATACATGGTCATGGATAATGCTTTGTCCTTCTCCCAGATGTTTCTCAAAGTGCACAAACTCAGAGGCCCAGGGATCAGCATCTGGAGGAGCCCAATACTGACTTCTTCACTAAAATGGCTCAAGTCACACCAACATTAATTCAGAAGTGCCAGCTGCAGGGTTTTTTGTATTCTGCAACCCCAGAGAGATCTCTGTGGATTCCTGTAAGAAGTTTCCTGTATATCCTTATGGGACAAACTGCTTAATTAATTTTTGATTACTTTATCATATTTCTAACAAGTAAGTCTACTTCTTTAATGATAAAAATAAACTGCAGTTATTCCAGTTAAATGGAATTAACATCATTTTTCTTGGAATCCTAGAAAAAGAATAATCATTGATCATAAAGGAGTGAACTTGTACTTCATTCTGTTTAAAGAACAAAAGTTAAAATGGCGTGAATTCAGGAACTACATTAGGATCTGAGGTATTAACAAATAGACCATTGCTGTGCAGGAAGACAATAATCATCCACAGTAATCTTCCAAATATCTAATCCCTAAAATATATTCCAAACATCTTATATTGACTATCTAAAGGGTGTCTGGGGTTAGTTACATTTTTTTTACTCATTAACAGCTCTTTTCCAATCCTTAGTTCATCTTTCTTAGATTTTTTTTTAATATAAGGATTATTGTAAAGATATTTACAGTGAGGATCAATGGTGCAGGAGGATTTTAAATGTCAAGTTCCCACTGACAGTCAATATTTTTTGCTGTGAAATGGCACTGGACTGTAACAACAGACACCTAAAAAATCCAAGCCTTGAACTAGGTCATTAAACTGGGAACCAATATTAGGTGAGCTCTGCAAATAATCTAAGTTCTGTGATAAGGAAGAATAGGAATTTTTTCATATATATGTATTAATACTTATGTATATAAATGGGTGTGCATTTTTCTTCAAATGAGAACAGATTTGAAATTGTTCTGATACTGGATATTTTGAGGTCTTTTATTTCATAGACTAACAAAATGAAAAAATGTCTTCGTGCTTGTAGAATATTTAAAAATCATTCGGGACAGGATAATGATAGAATTTCTGTCTTGGAAAGTTTCCAAGAGAGGCCCCTCAGTATTATTGTGATATATCCTCTTCCTTTTCCTTAGGAATTCCACTACTGAGTTCTTGCAGAGTTATAAATCTGCAGCAGTCACTAAAAATTCTAAATAAGGATTTCTGCAGACAAAATTACTTCATAGATATTTCCTAAAAAAAAAACTTTATAGACATCCCCAAAGTTGGGAGAAGAGGATCCTTTCTTTTCAAATACAATTAATTTATTGAATACTGAGAAATTATGCAAATTATAAGACACAACTGGGAAGTGGAGACTTCTCACTCACCTTCAGAACATAAAATTAAGTTTTAAAAAATAAATTAAAAAAGAAAAACTACTATTTTTTGCCTTTATAGGATTGGTTCAGTTTACATTGTTCTTAGTGCAGGCATCAGCTGTTGAGTGAAGAGTGTCCAGCTGTTATCACCTACAAACCTTACTCAGAAGCAGTAAGCAGCAGAGATCTGATAATGTTGTATTTATGCAGTTTAAATTACACAGATCTCTAACTGGGGACTTGATACACTATAAGTGCACATGTACATTTATGCTTAAATACATAAATAGAGAAATAAAAGGAAGAGAGGTAACATTAGATTGAGAAAAAAGGGAATAATTGAACTCCAACAGTACTTTCTAGACCTCAGAAATGTATTTTTAATGTATTTTTAATTCCTTACATTTCCAACCTTTAAGGCTTTACAAAATGGCTTAACAGTTTAAATAGCAGATATTACAGCTCTTGCTGCTTCACTTTTCCATGCCCAATGTTTATAATGGCACTCACTTTCAGTAAAAATGTAATACTCAAAAGTAGAAAGTGTCAAGAAAGGGCTTCTTAAAGACAAAGAATTTTGGTAGTAAGAAATTCCAAGTGTAGTTTTAAGTTCTTCACCCACAGATCTAATAGCACCATCTTGGCCAGTACTAAATATTGTTTGTTCCAAACTCAAAATACTACTTCAGGTGACAAGCACCTCTCCTCTCCTCTTCTCTGCCAATGGCTGTGAAAAATAAATCTCTGTATTAGTTTATAGTACCTGCAGATCAAAATGTTCTGATGTCTTAGTGAAGAAAAAAAAAACAACTCAAATAGAGGCATTTGATGTCTCTCTATCATTACTGTCCTCTATCTCAAGCATTTCAGAAATAGAATAGCTGCACACATACAGGATTTTACACATATGTATACACACATGTGAGCAGGCATACACTTCTCAAGGAAGTAAATGTAAATTCCAAAGGATGATAGTTGTCCATGCAGTGTATTGCAAAACCTCAGGAAAAAGAATTCAGTTCTATTGCAAACATGTTCAATATACTGGGCTTTACTCCAAAAGGAGCTTCAATAGAATATGCATTTTGCTCAGCTGCCCCTCAAAAATAGCATTGCAATTTTCCTGAGTACAGCTGAATTGAAAAGCACATTATGTAATTTTTACTGCAGAAACCCAGTGATGCTGTTTGATCACTCAGTTTCTGTAGGCCACACAGTTTCCACTACACACAGATCGGAGGAGACACAAGTGAGGGATTCTGTCAGCTGCTTCTGACGTACTGCAGGCTCAGGATGAAGTGCTTGAGATTTCTTTTAATTGAGGTGCCTTAATTGCAGCCAGTCCTACTCGCCACAAACATCCATGCTGCTCTGAGCCCACGTGCAGCCCCTGCATTCATTATCTGGGTAAAGACTTCAAGATCAGGCCCTTACTCAGAATAAACTACGTGTCAAATCATAGAGGAGCAAATTTTGTTGAGAACAAAACCAAGGCAGTTTTGCAAAACTCTTGTCTTGATCCAATCTTATTTTCCATTTATGTTAACAGTATAGAACAGGTAGCTTGGAGCTCTTTATCTTTCCACTGATTATACCATTCTGTATTCTGTATGCACTTCATTGTCCTCAGTTATAAATGAGCTATAACAGAATTTTAATAAAACTCAGGAAACATTTTCTGATTCATGCTAGCTATTAAGCACAAGTAAAATGAAATTTATTATTTCAGTTGGGATAGTACATTTAGTGCTGATATATCACCTAAGATATTAACTCCTAATCAGGTGCTACTGAAATATATTTCAGCTTGTAAACACTCAAGTATTTTGTTGGGCTGTGCCCTGGTGTTTTTTTACTGCACAACAGAAAGTGTAATTGAATAACTGGATTTTCTGTACTGTAACATGTTTTGTTAAATTCATTCAAACAACCAACTGCAGATTCAATAAATTAGTTATTTCCTATCAAAGACTAAGTCAGTGTAATATGATGAGTGCTTTCCACATGATATGGAAGAAAAAGAGATTTCAGTTTTGTGAGATTTCACTTTTGTGAGCTTTATTTGTTGCAAGAATTTCCTCCCATTTTCTTTGCAGCTTACACAGGCTATTGAATCAGATTGCCTTGGGCACAAGATACTTGGAAATACTGGGCACATGCTCATTTAGAGAGCATTATTTGTATGAAATATACAGACAAATAATGTACATATACAACCTGTTCTTATTGGATAATTCTGTAATACAGATTGCATTTAATTAATCATGATCTGGTAGTCCATGTACATTATTAATAAAATAATTATTTCAATTTTTATAAGTCAATTTTCTATCCCAGAAACTTTTATTTAATCCTTCTCTCTGAATTTTGGCCACGGTCCTGCAACTTCACTCCTGATTTATGAGCATACTCTCTTTGTCTACCTTGTCCCTTGGAGGGATAATTTGCTGCAGTGATTTGACAAGTACTGGGAGAAAGCCATTTCCTCTCTCTTTGCCCAGCTGTTCCAGGTAGTGAGTAAAGAGACCTTATAAACCATTTTACCTTCCTTAAGGTCCACAGAGATCAATAGATACTCCTCTTTTACTCAATTCCTCAGTCCCATATCTAGGTCATATTTTTACATCAAAGTTCAAAGGTTGCAGACAGAACTTAAAAATATCATGGCTTTTTCAGCATGAAAACTTAGTCAGCTTCTTGGTTCCCTAAGACCATCTGTAACAGCTCCAAAGACCAAAATTCAGACCATGAAACAAATTCTAAGTGGGTAAAATGATCAGGAAAAAATGGACTCATTAGAAGTCTACTTTATAGCTGACAGAAAGTGGCTTTTTCCAGTGAATGTCCACAGAGCTCAGATGGGGACAATGAGATGCAATATTTTAGATTTGTTCTTGAGAATCCTGAGAATTTGTTAAATCTCTGTGTTCAAATGTTTTCCTCTTTGTAAATGTCACAGCTCACTGTTATTAAATGTTTATCTATTGTAACACTACACTGAAACAAAAGCCATATTTAAAATTTTGTCCTTTTATTTGTAGAGAAAGGTCCTGGACAACTAAGGCACAGAAGTCTTATCCTAATACTCATCCTTGCTAAATACTGATTTAATGTTACTATTACAAGTAAGGGTGAAAGACTCATGGTAGCAACATGATTCAAGATATTTGAGTATTGAGGTTGCTTCCTTTTCTTGCTGGAGTTTTAAGAAAAAGCAAAAACTAAAAGAGAAATTACATTGAACAGAATGAGATGGAGAGCATATCATGTACAGTGTGAACCAGGACAATGGTTAATTTGCTTCAAGCCTGTTATAGTCCTTGAAATAAGCTGGCTGTATAAAAATGCTAGGATTTTAAATATAGCTCTCTGTCTAAGCACTTCAATTTCCCACTGTTCTACAATAGGAAGCGATAACTTCACATATTGAAAGAGTCCATTTAAAGTCACCTAAAGAATTTTAAAATACATCTCTATCTGATGTGATGCCAAAGCCTGGAAACTTCTGCAATAGGTTTAGAGAGAACACAGAACTTCCAACACCTCTCTTCTCTGTAAGGCAGTGGGAATGTTGGACACTGAAAGTCAAAGAGCAAGTCACGGCATCAGTTCTTTGGCCCACATTCCCCCTGTGTGTTCCCAGTGCTCCGCTTCACATGTCCAAAACTTCCAGCACCAATGAGTGTTCCCAACACATTTTCTAGACCTGTAAAAACCCAAATGTGTTAAAGAATGGAGATTCTTAAATAAGGTCAATGATAATATTTAATCTTTAAAGGAGGAACTAATCCTTTCCAAATTTCAATCAGTCCCTTCCTATTAAGTCAGCAAGCAGAGAATATCTTTCCCAGATTAAACTACGTGGTGGCCCTCCATGTATCATTTCATGGAACTCAAAGACAAATAAGTCACCTTGGGAGGGATCAACAAGTCTTTGGTTGCACGTGAATAGCTAGAGAAGTAAAGCATTTACTCAGTGTCATTTAGATTTAAACCCTGAGCAACAGAGTTTTAATAAAAAAAAAGACAATTTGCTCTTACAGGTCACTATCTCTTGCAAAAACAGTGGGAATAAGAGGGTTTGGCAGCTGCATTTTTAGCAGATCCCAATCTTGTAACAGGACAAGGCTTGACAATGAAAGTAGATTCCTTGCCTTGGTGACTGAATTTCTTACTTTGCAGAGGTGACATCTTAGGACCTCTGAATCTCAAACTTCGAGCCTTTCAGGAATCTGTTTCTCCCTCTTCAGTACCAAATTCCTACTCAAGTCTCAGACAGTCCCTCTGCCAGCAGGGGCTCAGCAAGGAAGATGCAGGCACTACCACCTGGCACAGACTCAACCACTGCAATGAAGAGGATGGAAACATCTTTATGGAGGAGAACAGGGAAGCAGCATGGGACCATGCCTGCAGGCTTCCTGTAAGCCACAGTGGAGCTGCTGCTGTGGGCAAAAGCCACAAAACTGCTTTGATAAAACAAGGCTGTGGATTAATCCACCTTCTCCTGAGAGAATGTTCCTCTTTACAACCAAAATCTGTCTTGAAAGGTCACTGACGAATTCAGGTTACTACCCAGTGGTGTTGTTTTCACTGGTGCTGACCTCTAGTATGTGCATTTTTGTAAATACAGGCTCTGCCCAAGGGCAGTAGTGGTGAAGTCTCCTAACCCAAGAGCAGAGAAGAAAGATTACAGAGGCAGTTCTATGTAACTTAGTTCGAGAACAATTTTACCTGAAAGTAAATCATGTTTTAATGTGACTGCCCTCAAAACTAGCTTGTATTACCCTTATTTCCCCACTTTTTCCACTGAAAATGAAAAAAAGCCACTGTATAGTTAGTCAACAAGAAGTACCTAAAACATTTCTTTCGGTATAAAGTTGATTGTGTTTAAAATGCGTAGCTGAAGTTGTTCATATAAATTCTGATCTAGATTTTGGTTTAAAACAGGATTTGTTTAATGTGTTTTAATAGAAAACAATCAGTGCAGTATATATGGACAGTTCCATTGAAGAGTGCTGCAGCATAAAAATATTTTACAATGTTTAGTAAAGAGTTTGGGTTTACAATATATTTCCATTAAAGAGATCTGTGTTATAGAAACTGCTTTTAAAATCAAACAGTAAACAGTTTTCAATATAGAATGTGTTTCCATTAACACTCTGCATAAGGAAAGCACATTCAGAAAAAAAATTCTGATTTTTTTTTGCATAAAAGGTGCATTAACATGGAAAATTTCAGCAAAAATCAAGATCTATTTTTGACAGCATTTACCTACTGCATTCGTGGTGGAAGCACATACTTCTCTCACAGTAGGTGAATTGTTATTTTGAAGAAGATAAATATTCTTCATAATTGCTTTAAATGCAATGTTTTCTCCCTAAAGACTTTCTAATGGTATAAAGGCTGGATTAGAGAATGGTTTGTGTCACAGCAGCACTCAGAGGTTCAACCCAGAGCAGGACAAGGTGGTATGCTGACACAAAGTCTCTTCCCTGAACATTTTCACTTTTTTTGAGGAAAAAGGGAAAAAAAATGGTGGTGGTGGTGGGGAGGGGGATGACATATCTGAGGTGATAGGCTTTATTTAAGATCATATCCCCATCCTTACCACAACAGGGAAGAGCAGCGAGGTGACCACAGTTCAACTGGAGGTCTGGTAGAGCCCCGTAGGATATTTGGTATATAAAGTTTTTGAATGCCTTACTCTCTGCTTGGTTTGTTTTTCACTGGTCCTGGCACTGCCACATCATAATCTTCTGACCTTTTAGGGACCTAAGCACAAAGATTATGGATTTACAGCCAGCCAACAGGGAATGCCTTCAAAGGGACTGTCAGTTCCTTTATGCTCCTACTGATCACTCAGATGTAGTACTTTTGGTAAATACCTAATTGTGTTAGAGCTGCACTTATTTTTCTACCATGTAAACAAAGGTTAAGGTTTGGGACTTTTTTATTCTAGCTTACAAGACCACAACAGGTTTGTTTTTTTTTTTTTTGAAGCATTCATAATTTCAATTCAACACATTTGCCAGAGGCAGCTATTTTGCAAGTGCTTTTATAAGGGTTCACTCACTGCACTCAAAAGGAATAGACATATTGTGACACTACAGGGTCCAGGAATTGAGTCAGAGCTCATTTACACTTTTATAAATTAAAGAATTCCATTCAAGTCATTTTGCTATAATGATTAGAAGCCATCAGGAATTAATGCAAAAAGCTAATACTTGTATCAAGAATGTGAATAATATTTTCCAATTTGCATTTTGTTACTGCATTAAGATATTTACATGCTAAAGAGTGCATATTATATTTAGTATTATTACCTTTAAATCAATTTAATATTCAGTGCCACTGCATTAATGCAATGTTATGGTTAAGAATTTAAATGCAAAAATGGCAAGAAATTTTAAAGCTGTTTCCCACAGCAAACATAACTCACTTGCATATAAATTTCAACGTAACCTGAGTAGTAAAAATATGAAAATTAATTCTTCAAAAGAGCTTTTTAGGAATTTATCACATCAGTGATTGTTCAACAACTTATAAGCATTTTGCTGTTCAATAGTCACTCAAGAGCCAAGCAATCTCAAATGATCCTGCTTCATCCAGGTCTTAGACAACTCCTACAGCCTGCTCAGAACTGTCTCTGGCTTCATTTGTGAGGATTTAATCATTTTGGAGTCACAAGTCTTCCCCACCCTCAGAAACAGACGTGAGACAAACAGTAACACTGAGGACTACAGATTGTTCAACCACTGCCTTCAGTTATCACTGCTCTTCATTAGCAAGTTAATTTTTCCCAGCATTTGCTTTAGCTAGGGCGGGTAGAAATTTTTCTGTGGTCTCCTGTTTCTACTTGGCATCTTGGATGAAAGAGCTTCCTTCTACTCAAGGACCAAGTAAAACAAGCCATGATTAGAAATGTGGAAGTGAAACTCTCTGTAAGGCTCCAAAACACTCTCTTGACAAGGCTTGTAAAAGGGCTTACTGTTGTTCATGTGTCCTGGGTTAGATGCACAGGACAAATACTGAAAAGATGTTCTCAACAAAGTAAATAAAAAGACTTTACTGGCCATTTTAGAGAATCAGAGGACTTTGGCAAAAATTTTTAAAGCAGCATTCAGTCCAAATGAAATATTTTCCAATGAGTTAACTTAGTCCATTCAACTTCACCATGTATCTAAGGCCAAATTATTTGTGTTTGCACAGGAACTCACCATGAAACCTTCTCTCCCACTGTTTGCTAAAATCTCTAGCTTAAGGAACAAATGTTTTGAAGTCATAACCAAGGGTAATTGATCAGTTGTGTGAAACAGGCATCTGCTCACCCTTGAAAGCACATGAAGTGGCACGTGAAGGGTGTAACAGGAAAACTTGACTTTCAAGCTAATGGGGTCAACCTGTTGGACCATGTGCACCTTTTTGGATGGCAGCACACTCACCCAGCATCTTCCATGCTCAGGGGAAGTCAGAAACCCCATGCCTAGGCCCTAAGAAATCCCTAGGAATTAACCACATACTAGTTATATGTATTCTGAGGAAGCAGATCCCTTCTGTTTCTGAGGAGTCTGTGTGTCCAAATAGAGAAGTAGAAGAAAGATCAGCCTTGTAAACCTAGAGAGGAAACCTTATAAACAGCAGCTGATGTGACTTGACCTGTTCAGCCTGGAGGAGACTGAGGTGACACCTCATTGCAGCTACAAATTCCTTGTGAGGGGAGCAGGAGGGGCAGGCGCTGATCCCTTCTCTGTGGTGACAGTGACAGCACTCGAGGGAATGGCCTGAAGCTGTGTAAGAGAAGGTTTGGGTTGGATATGAGGAAAATGTTCTTCTCCCAGAGGGTGGTTGGGCACTGGCACAGGCTCCCCAGGGCAGTGGTTATGGCCCCAAACCTGCCAGAGTTCAATAAGTGTTTGGACAATGCTCTCAAGTACATGGTGTAATTCTTGGGGCTGTGCAGGGCTGGGAGTTGGACTCCATGATCCCTGTGGATCTCTTCCAACTCAGGAAATTCTATGATTCTATGCATTTTAATGGTAGGATTTCTACAAGCATTGTTTGTGTACACTCTCACACCCTCTGGAGCTCTTCTGTACTTTTATAGAAATGGTTTAACATCCTTTTCCCAGATAGAAGTCTATATATATATATATTTAAGGAAATGTCTTAAAAATTAAAGAAGAAAGCAAAATTGAGACAGTAGCTACTAATTAAAAGGTAACATAAGTGATTTTTGCAATTCTTCCTAAGTACATCACATGGAAATATCTCTTCCTCAAACAGCTTCCCTGTCCTCTTGCATAAGTTGGCCATTGATGGAAGAAAACTATGCTGCTAGAATGTTTAATTATTTGTTTATTGTTGTGATCCAGCACCCAGGGAAGACTGTAGTCATATCTTTACTACTCAAGGGAAGACACAGGTTGACCCTTTGAGAGACTGTAAAATTTGTACCAGAAACATTTTCAATATTTTATGTAGATTTCAGATTTTATGAGTAATACCCCTTGAGGAAGGTAAGTGAACATACAACCAGCTTTCATGTTCATACAGGCACTTATCTTGTGGTCAGCCACATTCTGAAAGTCAATTGATTTCATATATTTTAGTACACACCTGAAAATATCTTTAGAACTACTGCAGCTCCAGAGAGTTATTACAGTGCTTCTAAAAGACATTTCTTTTACCTTGGGAAGGTCTTGGACAAAGGACAATTCCTTTAGGGAGGGTCAGGAATTAATTAGAATTACTTTATGAATAGGAATTTTATTTAACAAAACCCAGCAGGATTGAAATTTAATGCCCCCAAGGAAGGCACACACTTGAGGTATTATAGGAGCTGGCACAATTTCTAGGCAAAATCTCAGGCACTTAAAGGTCCTTTTCATAATTATCATTTTAGAAACATATGGCAAGTGGTTATATTAACGTCTGAAAGTATGTACTTAAACAAAATTATGCTCTTTTTACACAAGCTAGTTGTAAGTCAATAGTTTTTACATGACTAATAAATAAAATTTTGGTTTACTCTTTCTTCCTCTTATGCATGTAGTCAAATGAGTTTTTAATCTTGTCTTTTTACATTGTTTTCTGCACTATCACATTTATGTTCAATATTTTAGGGATATATCATGTTCAGTCTCTACAGTCGGTGTTCTATTGCAATTTTTTTCTGGTTTAAAGGTGCTACAGGCATAGGCTAGTGGTTTTTTTCTTCTGTTTCATATGTTTTTGTCTACTGAGGACATCTATGTCAACAGGAAAAAGTCATCATGAATATTATAGTATGACCTTGAGTCGCTGTCAGAGTTGGGAAGATCTATTTTTTCTTTATTTTTACTGGAGGAAAGAGATAGCCAGAGGTGTTTATTCATCACCATGTAGTAACCAATTTAATCATTACTACATTTTGAAAGTCTCCTAGTGAGCAATATTGCAGGGAAAAGTCAACAGGACCAAAAATGGCCAAGGCTGAGGATCACAGACATCAAAGAGCCTTGACAGCAAGCATCCACTGAGGATCCATTTTCTACTCAAACACTCCAGCCAGCAACCTGACTGGCCAGTTTTGTTTGGTTGCTTCCTAAAAAAACACTCAGTGACTGTCCAGCACTTTATTACCTTGCAATACCCACACACATGCACACACACCAGAGACTGCAGCTGTGGGAACAACTTTACACCAAGAAAAATATGCAGTTTTTTCCTAGGGAAAAAAAAAAAAATTGAAAATTCAAGCTGCTTGCAACTCATCAGCTTGACAAAACCTATTATTTCTACGTTCACACCCAGCCATGTGCACCGTCATTTGTTGCTGTAGAGAGGTGGAAAAAGCAGAGCTGGCACTGAATCAGGGGAAAAATCAACCTCACCCAACACTTATCCCAAGAATGAAAGTCTTTGGAGGCTGAATTCTGCACTGCACCATGGGAGGGAGAGTGCCTGTGACACAACCCACTGTCTATTGGCTAATCATCAGGCCACTTGTGTTTTCATGCATGTAAATTAAGGAATTAATATTAATAAACTGACTTTGTGGAAGATTTATATGACTAATAAACACTTCTGTGGATTTGCTCAGGTTATGCTGCCCATACATAAGCACAGTAGCAGTTTTGACTATAAAAAAGATTATAGGCTCGTGTATCATTCACCACAAAGAACACAGAAAACAAAAATGCCATGAAATTTATCATTTTTTTCCTGTAAGAGCCAGATTAGTTGTCAAAGGCCAACATCTGTAGCCCACAAAACCATGCTACAATTGTGTGCTTGGGATGCAATTCCACAGCACGCTGGTGCAGGCTGGCCATTGGAATACCTGCATGATTAGCCAGAGACACTTTTACAACCAGACCCCAGCACTGCTGCTTACTGAGATAGCAACTTCTGCAGTGGTCCTGCACATGGGGAAACTTTTATTATAAATAATGCTTTTGTTCTGTGATAAGAGATGGAGATGATAACCCTGAGCAGGCAAAGGTGTCCATGAAATCAGCTACCAGAGGATAAACCCCACCCTCTCATCTCATGCTCTGTATTTCGTGCTGCCTATCAAAACACTTCCATTATCTGTTATTTCTGGTTTTGATACATTTTGTAAATAGATATCACAGAAAGAGATTATCCCTTTAGTTCTAGCAACTGAACCACAAACCCTCAGTAGGAAATGGAAAGAAGACAGCCTGCTCCTCCTCCCCAACATACACACAAATGGCAGAACTAAAGTGGTGCAAGCATTGATTGCCAAGCTGAAATAAATTTTCTTCCTTATTTGTGTTGTCTTATTAACAGTAATGCATTTTCTAACAGATGAACTTACTGTCACTCCAGAGAATATGTTTTATTGATGAAAAGAAGAGAAAATCATTAGCAGTAATGTTGGTGGAGGTGCACATCTTGGTAGAAACAGAATGGAAAATACAAATAGAATATTAAATGGAAAAACTATCAGGAACATGAAATTAGTCAAGTGCAAAGGCACAAGACAAACCATTCAAGAAAAAGAGTCATACCATTCAAGTATTTGCAAATAGTCCAGCCCTGCTAGCTACTGTCAGCTCTGTCATACTAGGGGACTGAAATGCTGTGGTTAATGAAAACTCCAAGATTATGGACATGTTACAGGGATCTAAATGGCTCTGTAGACTCAGCTGGAATCAAGCAGGGCTTGCAAGCCGTGCCTCAGATCTGTCCTCAGCTGACCCAGGCTGGTTTCTTGCACAGACACTGAACTGCCTCCATGTCCTTTGGCTCTCTACTCCTTTAGGATCTTATTACCCTGAGCCCCAGGTGGTACCGAGCCAATGCCCTGAATTCCCGTGGCATGGACCTTCCCAGGAACAGAGATTTTGCTGCACAGGATGGAACCAGCTCTGCCTGGTGGGGCTGTCGCTGAGCTGCTGCTGGCTCCACGCCACTGTCTGCAGGGCCATCTGCTGCTGCTCTTCCCTGGCTCCCTGGCCATGGCAAGGGGCTTTGCCACCATCCAGAGAGCACCTGGAGCTAGCTGGGGATTAGCTGCTTGCTGCCCTGCCTTTATCCTGCCATGCATTCATTATGTATTCATTATGTAATATGAATCAATAACAAAGGAGAGATGGGTGAGGGATGAGCCCTGATATGATGTATTTGAGTATACTCAGAGCACAGGCACTTCATTCCTGGAATTTCTCACGTGTCCAACAAACACAGTATTTAAGGACGGGTGTAATTTTAGGCATGCAACTAATCTCCTGAAGTTTTGTGTTTGTGCTAAGCATTTGCCAGCATACACAGAACCCCACAGAAAATTACGACTCATTTTGCTAAAAAAAACTTTTCCATTGCTCAAAAAAATAACCCCAAAACACCAAAAAGAAACCCCAAAACAAAAACCTGATAAATAAGCTGATAAAGAGATATATGAATAACTTTTCATTGTAATCATATTACAGTCTTCAGAAAAAAAACCTGAGCTTCTCAACAGACCTTTTGCCCACCGAGTATAGCTTAAAGGACATGCTTTCCTTAGATACTTAATATCAAATTAAAGTGAAGTGAAACCTGAAGTGAGACCAGAAGTCCTGGTGGACTGCTCTGCTGGAGCTAATTAGTGTGTCCTGAAGCTGCCTGCCAGCTGGGAAAGGCTGACACTGGAAGTTGCCTCTGCACTCAGCCTTGACTGAGGCTTCACACGTGGTGGTTGTGCCTTCCAGGAAACTACTGTGCACAGGTTAGAGACGGACAGGAATTTTCCACTGAAATATATTCTTCAGCAAAAAAAAAAAAAACAAAAAAACCCAAAAAAACCAAAAAACAAACAAACAAACAAACAAACAAGCAAAAAAACCAAAACAAAAAAAAACAACAAAAAACCAAAAAAAACCACATTCACTTGTAAGAGCTACTGCCTGCCCCCCTGACACAAAGCAAAAGTTAGGATTTCCATCTGCACAGTCCCCCTGGCATGGGAGGATATGGTGGTAATTGATGAAACCAGTGTATCAGGGAAAGAAGTGAAGAAAGCATTTTAAAATCTCCCATTTCATAAACCCACCCATGTATTATTTCATATATGCATTCAAAGCTATAAAGCATTTGTTTTATATTGAATTTTAGTCTTTTTATTACACTATAATTCACTTCTGTATAAAACATACCTACATTAATAACATCATAAGGGGTTGCAGTGATTTGTTAAGCTTGCACAGGTCAGAAAAATTCAACCTCATAGCTACTCAATCAAAGCATCCATAATCATCTAGCATAAGCATATTCCCAACTCATGTGTCAACATATCACAGTGACCAGAAAAATTACAATCAGGAACCAAAGACAAACCACTGCAATGCCATCATTCTCCTCTACTCTGCCATTATTATTTTTTAAGTTGTACCTCTTGCAGAATCAAGTTGGTTTGGTTTTTTTACAGCAAATTCTACTTCTTCATGTTGGAATGATGTTTGCTTCCTGCCCTGCTATTTCATTTAAAACAGCAAGTCACTCCAAGGTGTTCTTCCACCCATGTCCTGAAGAAAACTCCTTTCTTCTTTTATTGCATTTCATCCCCCATGGCCTTGTCAATCAAAGTTTCCCTTAGAGAATCCTCTACTCTAGTTCATGCAGGTTTCACCTAGGGAGATGCTGTCAGTTCAGGGAGCCATGGAAGGAGGATGATTCTATGAGATTTTTGAACTGAAGCTCATTGGGGCATAGAATCAGTAGCATAGAAAATGCAATTTAATATTGAAATCACACAGAAAATCTCTTTTATTGTTTCCACATAATTTTTTTTCCAGGCACTTGATAAGAAATTGTGTGAAATTTCAGTCTTTCAAGTTTGACCAGATTTGGGAAAAAAAACCAAGTGCTGGAATACTAAAATTTTCCACTAGATAGAAATGGTAATTTTTTTTAGGCCATCTCTAATCAATATAATTTTGTTCAAAATGAGACAAACCAAACACACCAATCTCAGGTTTTTCAAAACAATTCTTGCTCAAGGAAAACATCAGTCAACACAGTATGGACTATATTCAACTATATTGAATAATGTTGCTTTTTATATGTTATTTGTTTTTTAATAAGTGCATTTTAAGATTCAGTTCAGTCCTAATTCAAAATCATGTAAGTTTCATTGGCTGAGCATATGCTTCTTGCTGTGATAACTCAAGATTTTCAAAACCAAATATATTACTTTTTAGTTACTATGCAAAAATCACAGAAATTAGAAACCAGTAAACTGGATAAATGGTAAGGCACTGATTTAATAAGAAGCTACCTGTACTTAGGTATAAACTAACAATTACAAATATTTTTAATAATTGTAACCAGTGTCTAGCCCTGTAAAGGTCTTTGAACATTGTTAATTCCCCTAGATATCATAGACAGAAGAAAACCTTTCCTAAATAATTCTGAGATTCAAAAAGCTAAACAAACCAGAAGTTTTCCATCCTATCTCCAAAAATACTTTTAAGAATCTAAGATTTTGGAAATGATTATGGTTCATGGCCTTTTTTTCTTCCAAATTAAAAGTCTCAAAGTTCTTATAGCATTCTGGTCACTGTTTGGGAGTAGATTTGCACAGTGAATTATATTGAATTTATGGCCAGATTTGTCATTCTAAAGTTGACACAGAGCCGATTTCAGGTGTTTATGAAAGAGAAATCCCCTACTTTCACCCAAATTTAGTACCTGTGGGTACCTATACATAGACAACTGAAGTATCCAGCACCTGCCCACGGGTAGCTAACTTTGTTATTAAGAACAACTCCCACTGGTTTCTGTCCAGAACAAAAAAAAAAAAAAAAAGGGAGAGAGAGAAGAAAATATTTAGATATTTCAGATATTTCAGTGCAGAGGGTATGGCATTTTGAAGGATAAGTTGAGCTCTGTGGGGTCTGGGGACAGGAGTGTGCATTATACTTTGTGGCACATGCTGAAAGAGAAACAGAAGCAGAAATTGGCAATTTGAAGTCCTTTACTGGGAAAGTTTGAGAGGCTGTTTTGGTCTGACGCTCTTCAGGTTCAGAGCAGACACCTGTAAGCCTTGCAGCAGTGCCCAAGGCCAGAGCATCCCCCAGCACCACATCTCATGTTGTAGAGTCAGGGTAGGTACTGTGGTCAATGTCTACCAAAAAAAGTGCCTAGAAATGTCAGAATACATCCTGGCCTTTAAAAATGTACTAAAATATGAACTCCCAGTGCTGCCCCATGGTGCTTTCTAGCGTGCTGACAGAGAGGATTAGGTATGAATTTAGTACTGCTAAGGGTGATGGGTCTGGTGAGATTGACAGCATCCCTCTTTCCCTGACTTGAGGGACACCTAGGATATCCATGTTTATAGCTGAGGGCAAGAGAGTAACTCAGGAAAGACTGTAGTATGAAGGGGAGGGGGGAAAGACTGGGGAGAAAGAAGTGAAGATAAATCAACTTCTTGAATAACAGGACCTCAGCTGGACACAAAAGATGTAAAACTAGGTGCTGATTAAAGATGGGACAACTGCTGCCAGCTTTACTCATTTGCTGGTACAAGATATTGGTACATTGCCTGGGCATTAGGAATTGCTGATAAAAGGTAAATTTGAGGGCTAACCAAGCATACTTGGCTGCATAATTCCTTCAGGATGGAGTCTGATCTGGCTGTTTCCACAGGTTCCATTATTGCCATTGAACACCTCTGTACAAAAACAGTAATAAGACAAGGGGCTTTTCTTTGAGTTTTCATCTTATTTCTAAGATTCTGGGTTCTTTTCTCTTTTGGTGGCATGTAAACTGCTTCATACCTAATATTAGCTCTGGTAGCTTACCTAATAAATGAAAAGCCCATAACTGCTTGGTGACCATATGGCATTACATATGTTTAATGTGAACTGCAGATTCAAACACTCCAAAAATGTCATCTGGATGTTAGTCCACAAATTGAACAAGTGAGAGCCTCTCAACCTCGTTATGCCTGTGAGCTACAGAACAAATGCTCTGTCAGGTACATCCTTATGAGCGCTTGCCAGGATCCCCAAGCCAGGATCTGAAGCAGATTCTTCTTCTTAAACTCAGATATTTATTTTGACAATAAAAAAGAAAGCTTCAGACATACATTGCTGTGCCATAACCTACAGTTACAACAAAAATGAGCTTTCAAAGCTTTCAAAAGGCTGCTTTGAAAACTCTAGTATGAAAAATGAATTTACACAAAGCCATCCTCCAACACTTTTGCCCCACAACTCTTTGCAGGTGCTGAACAGCATTTCTGGTGAGGGAAAAGGAGAACCAATCCAGCCTGGGCAACATCCTTTCCTGCAAGACATTTATCAAAAATCAGGAGATCCCTTATGCTAAACTAATCTAATTTTAGGTTTATATACTGTTAGTTTTTCAGTAAAGTGCTTTTTCAATTCCATTTATTTTTCAAACAATTCTAAAAAATATTTTGAAACGTCTGATGAGAAAAGTTTCGAAATGGGGTGAACATTTTCTTTTGATATCATGTCATGGTATTTTATATTGTCAGCATTTTTCATTATATTCTAGTGCAGAAAGACACTTCCTCCTCTCAATTCCTAAACTGTTGTTTAACTCCTCCCTTCTCTTTCCATTTTATGGGCATTGACTTTAATAATGTTCTGAGAAAATGGAAGTTATTGGGTTTTATGTAATCTGGATTAAAGAAAAAAAATTAATATAAAGTAAGACAACGGACTGCATTCTGGTAAAAAAAAACAACCAACTTTAAAATAATAAGGAAAAAAACCTCAAAGAGAGCCACAGCCCACATTCATTGAAATGCTGGACAAGCCATAAGAAAGTTTCTGATCCCCTGGAGACCTTTTTTGAGAGTAAATACTAAAATTTGCATAAAATGTACCTTTAAAAAGACTTTAAGTGCTAAAAGTATACCGACTCCTTGGTTAGGGAGGGTTTTATGGTTCATACATCTCCATGAAATTTCCTACATGCACAAATGATCATAGAAGTGTAAAAATTAGGCGAGAGAGTGCAAGTGGAATACTTTGTATACTGCTCAGAGAAAGTACTGTTGCAAGATTAAATGAATTTTCACTGTGTCTAGAGGAGCAGACTGAAGCTTGAACAACCATGAATACATCCAGTCCAACAAAGGACACAAAACTGCAGCTTCAGCCACCAAACCTCATAGAAATGAGGTGGGGTTTTTTCATCTCTTTCCTTGAAATACAAGGAAATGGTCTTCATAAATCAGCTTCCAAGGTTTGTCCACACTACCTTGTTCTGGTCACATCACAGTGTTCTGACCATTCATGATATATCCTTTGAAAAAGAGATACTTCCCCTTTCCTTCCTTTTTTCAGTTTGCCCTTTTTTGATGAAACAGAACAAGGAAGTGCACTAAGTTTAAAATCTAGCCAAAGATGGCTCAATATCACACTGAGATTTTAGAAGAGACATAGCACAAACACATTAATACCACATCTGCATCATCATGTTCAGTGCATGCCTAGGAGCTCTCCAGTGTGATTCCTAGATGTTTATCTTTTTCTGCAATACCAGAGCAATAAAATATAAACTTTTACAAAGCCTTTCCCCTGCTGTAGTCAGGGACTGAGGTTAAATCACTTAATGGAGGAACAGCCACATCACAAGCAACCCTCCTGTGATTAGCAAATGGATATAAATAGACAGTGATATTTGTCCCCACTCTCTCAGGTAGGGCTGTAGCTATGGATCTTGCACAGTAATTTTAGCAGGGATTCAGTAATAGAACACATTTATTAAATATAGAGTGTACAGAAAGTACAATGGTCAAATTGTAAGGATTAATTGCCCACATTCATATCTTCCTTCCCCCAAGAAATCTACATCTTGGCAATGTTAGAAAAAAAACTTAATTCATCACTAGAAATGCCTTCCATTATTGTTTCTTTTCCCCATTTTCCAATTTTTTTTTCCATATACCTTTAAAGTAGACCTCTGAGAGTTCACATTGTGGTTTTGATCTATTTGGCTTAGTGTTCTAAGTTATATTGAATTTAATCATGGGGTCACTTGAACCAAGTGGCTTTGCTGTGTCTAATCTACTAACTGCACATTTTTGCTGAGATTGGAAAGGACAAGTCCTATTAGTACTCTGACACCACAGGTCAATAACTCTTTATTTCTTCTATAATTTTATTTTTCATTGTGCCATGCTTTTCAGTTTTCCCAGTTCATACTGGGAAATTGAAATCACCCATCACTACAGCCTGTTTGTTTTCTTATTTTCCTCATGTTGTTCTGAGCACTGCTACTCTTTCCCTTACACTGATGGCTTGTTCCAGGAGCATCCAGCATTCTTTAACTTTACCTAGTCCACTGCTTAGATGTGTATGCACCAAACATAAAGAGTTTTTTTAGAAGAAAACACAGTTTTTCAGGTAGAAAAGTAATTCAGCAGATTCCTCAGACATTTCTCATCTAATTTTTTATATTTAATTAAGTTTAACCTGCTTGACAAACTGTTCAAGGACATCACAGGAACAGTTTAAGGACATCATCTGCACGCTGCAACTGAATTCTCCATCCGCAACAACATCAACTTCAGAAAAAAAATTCTCAATGCTGTCACTTCATATTATAAAAAACATTATGGCTGAGTCTCTGCAAGCCAAACCTCTAATCAAAGAAAGGATGATAGGCCTCTCCTGTGATTTTCAGGCTGCTGTCCCAAGATGATTTTAAGCCCACTGTCACTGGCAGAGCAAGTCTTGTCCCTCCTACCCCAGAGCTACCCCCATCAGTCATGCAGCCCCACAGGGAGCCAGGGAACACGGTGTGTGGAAAACAGGAGAGGGCATCACAAGCTGCTGAGAGGCACCTGTGGGCTGTACCCTGTTAAGGCCCTGTACTGCAGGTGGCTGGGGCCTCTCAGTCCTTGTTTTTCGTGGTTGTGCAGGCTGGTGAGCCCACGCTCACCTGACTACACACCCACACACCGACTGCAGGTATAAAATAGACAGCAAAGACCTTGGCTGTGCAAAGGGATGATTAAGTTAACCATTGCAATTTAGGTGCTCTCAACCCAAACAAAACATTCAAAAAAGCCTCTCTATTCAACAACAGAAAGAAAAATCCAGAGGAGAGGGTGAAGCTGTACTTGGCCACACCTTGGTTTGTCCTTAACTCGTTTTGCTGTGCCTGTAGATACTGCAAGTGCAGCCCAAAATGCAGCTTTGTTGCTATTCTGACTAAATGTTATAAAGCAGCCAGTCTTCAGGCTAAATGCCCATGAGGCTCTGTACTCACTTTCTGAGAATAGCAACTCTTGATAACACACAGAATAAGTTGTTTTCCATATACAAGAGTATTAAGTAAATAACAGGATATCACTATTAGCAGTAAAGCTGCAATACTATTCTTATGAAGGCTAATCAAGCAATTTCTTCCTTATGGTAGCAATGGTTTCTGACAGAGATGACTAAATAATAAAACTTTTTTTCACAAGTTCATTGGAAAGAAACATCAAAATGTGTGGACTTTGCTGTGCAATGAAATTTTCCTTTGTAGAGTCTGCTTAGGTGTTGGATACTCTTACCCTGCAGCTTGCATTCAAAGTCACTATTCCCCTGTTTAGCAAGAAAGTAATGATCATTTAATGGCTGGGTCCTTGGATATATTTTTCTCTTTATGGTTCCTGTACTATTATGTTCTAGTGACAATACCAGAAGTGATGATTCTTATTTCAGAGGTGTGGGAGAACACTAAAAATGAAAAAAATCCTCAGATAAGTCTTACGGAGAGAAGAGCAAATATTTTTATTTTCATCTATTGTTACCCCCAAAAAAATGATTTTTAAGAAATCCTATTCTTTACATCTTCTTCTTCCTTTCAGATCACGTCTGATAATTGCCAAGGTCTGAAAGTTGAGAATGCCCAGGAAAAGAAATTACAGTTCATTTCTTTCCTACTCACAGGGCATAGGTTATCCTCAGTCCTCCCATATAACATAGAGGCAATGTTTGCCATTACAGGGCCTTGAAATGTAAAACAAAACACACTTTAACATCTGTCATAGCACAAGTAATAAAACTGAAGTTACTCAAATGGGGACACATCAATGTATGTTTTACAATGATCTGAGTCAGAGCACATAACTGAATTCTTTTGGTTTACTCCCTAAATATGGTAAAACTCACTGGTGGAAAGTTAGAGTTGTTACCAAACATACAGCACTCAAAAGAAACAAATCTACAGTGTGATCTGACATTTATTTTTGTTCCCTCTCTCCCAGTCAATATGTATAGTTGAGATACTTTTTGAATTTTAGTCTTACAGATGATGGTGTACATCTTTATAAATATTTGTACATATATATCTACACACACTATAGACATATATATATCAATCTCCATATATATATAAATATATATAATATTTGTAAAGAGGGAAAGCAAGTTATGACGGCTTTATATAAATGCATTGAGTTAAAAAGGGAAAAGGGAGAATAAAATTAGCATGGCATGACTGTGTGAGATTAGACACTAAAATTATCATCCTGCAGTCATATTTAATTCTCTAAACAGCTTTAACTAATTTGCTTAGGCACACTCCTTTTTAGTGAAACTAATGAAAAAACATGCAGCCTCTATGTTCATTTTTGATGAATATTCAAACCTCTAAATGTAATAAGCCTTTTTTTTTTTTTAATCAGTTCATCTCTATAACACTCTCTTTGCTTACTCAGTCTGCCATTTTAGGCAATAGCTTGTGCTAGAAGTGCTCATATTCCCTTAATTTATTCATTTAAGGAACTTAAGTGGTATTACATGACTGTAGCCACCCATAGAATTAAACAAGAATTGCCAATATCAGAGAATATTTCCCCTCAGGTGAAAAAACAAGCAAACAAACAAACAAAAAACCCCACAACAACCAAAACCACAACAAAACAAAACAAAACAAAACAAAACAAAACAAAACAAAACAAACTAAAAACCAGAACATAACAAAAAGCAGGTAGCATTTGTTCACGTGAATTTGACTGCAGAAGGAAAAAAAAAACAATAGCCAGATACCGAATTTATCACAAGTGGGTTTTTTTCAGTTTTGTTTTCACTCTTTTGCAGGCATTAAACAAGTTAGAAAGACTATTAGTACTGACTTGAATACACACCTTTCCTCATGCTATGTGTTTCTGAAAATTCACACAATTTGCCCAGAGCTACAGAGATAATTCCTGTGAACAGCAGATCATTACTACTAAGAAAATAACTGGTTGTACTCTTGATTAGTATTTTTTCACTCTATCAACCTATTTTACCACATGCAAATCAAAGGAAACAGCTATTATTTAATCAGTCAAAGAAGCAATTACAACTTCTGGTGGCCTCAAGTCCTGAATTCTTTTCTCTGTCCTATCCCATCAGCTTCTCTGCCTCACCTGTAATCAGCAGAAGTGCAAATAACAATTAGGTATGTTTGGTTTTCAGGTAGCCCAAGTGCTTTATTTCATTCTGTGTTTCCTAAAGAGTCATCTACAAGGTTTGTAGTTAATGACTTTTCCCTCTGGTCATTGTTTGATAGAAATCCAGCCCAACCAACCCCACCCTGAATAATTGCAGATATTCTGGCTAAGAAAAAGAATGCTGAATAGTTGGGGGGGTTAGGTTTAAATAGACAGGCAACTCCCCAAAAGAGTTAGTGTGCTGTAAATTTGTGTGTAATAATTTCACTTAGCAAGAATATAATCTTCTGTTTCCTGGCAGGACCAATCTTCCAATGTGGTTGCTACATAAAAAAACCTTTAGTTCTTGTTACCCTACTACTGGGCAGACTGATCTCTCACCACTATTGTTTACAACAATTTTGTCAACAGTGATTTTCTTATGCTTTATTTAAAGGTCAAATGGAAAGCTAGCATATACCTGGTGAAATGGCTTAGATGAGCAGTTTAGATGTTCCTGGCAGGTAAGCCAGTCAGGCCAACCAAACATTTTTGGTTGTTAGCAATCCTACGTTTCTGGTATCTTTTAGGGCACTTTCTGTAAGGTAATAGCTTTTTCTCCATCCTTACAAATCCCATAATGCTTAATCTGTGATGTACATATGACAGGCCCAAATCACAAGTAACTTAATATTTGCTTTGATAAAGTCAATTTAAAAAAAAAAAAACCCAAAAGATTTCAAGTATCTAACTAGAGGTAATTTTCATGTTTTACTAACTAACTGTTACCTTGTGTAAACTAAATACAGATTGCTTACAGAGAGCTCTTAACAACAGTGCTGCAATTATCTTTGGCAAACTTCTGGCAAGTTTAGATTTTTTGTCTGAAAATTGCATGTGGAAAAAGCAAGTGCAGCCTGTGGAACATTTGTAGTATATTAACACAGATTTTTGCTTAGTGTACAGTTGCCCAAAAGCTCAAGGATTTCAAAAACATAATGTAATTTAACATTGTAGAAGATCTATGCTATTCTCTGCTGTCATTAAAATCAATCCCAATGTAGCAAAATGTTTCCAAAACGTGGAATGGTGTAATTCCATTCTAAATGCAAAAATCTAGACCACGTATTTTATGCTGTTGCTAACACTGCCAGAACCTGAACACTAATAAGGTTCTAATTAGGAGCTGCCATTTTAAGTCTATCGTGCTTTTGCATGTGAATTTACCATATGCTCTAGATCAGATTTCCTACTGTGAAAAAGCTGAGATGGCTCAAGCGTAAGATGTGCAATAAACCACTGCTTTTCAGTATCCTCTTCTCTAAAAATGCAGTTCGTCTGGTGATTGCAAGTGTAGGTTTTTGACAGGATGGCCATATGTTTCTGCATCTTTTTTTGTTTATTTTATCTGCTCGACAAAACTGCTTTGGAAAATTGTGGTATAGCGCTAGAGAACTGTCCACGATTAATACCCAAGAGCTACTCATGTGACTGCATTCTTCAGACATTTAACAGGGCCTATTTATTAATATTAGAGCTTTGCAGCAAAATGAATCACATAATCAATGCTGTTGTCTGCTGTAATATGTTTAGATTATTTTAAAATTACACTTCATTCCATTTTTTCTTTTTTTTTTTTTGGTGTCCAGACATCAAGTGTAGAAGACATACCTCATACTACAGATAAGCCACCTGCTCCATGTGGCTTGCACTTGTGGCTTTTTAGTCCTAAATTTAATCACAGTAAATAGGAACAGTCTTTATCTCGTCACAGTACACAGACTTTCCAAACTATATATTTGTCAGAACACAGGTATTGTATGCAGAGCTGAAAATGAGAAGACAGCTTTAATTTGTAAAAAAACCCAAACCCCACGAAGTTCAGTTTGACAGTCAATTCCATGACAGTCAATATTTCATCTTGTTGTTACAAAACTAAGCCATTATGTCATAACAAAGCCTGAAGTTGTTGAAAACTGAATGCCTTCTGGGTGTTTGCAAGGCAGAAAAAAAGCATGTTCTGGATAACATCAACAGGAGTGCAAGTAATAGAGATCTGACTTTACTTAGATTTGTTGACTTACTGTGAAAATTCAATGCTCAACCTAAATCAGAATTTTCCATTTCTTACATGTGTTGATGTGGGCTGCTGGTAACATCACGCTGCATCACAAAAAATGTTGCCTGCAGCTCTTGGTTATGTGTGTTGTCCCTGGGGATAGTTGCACGTGGGTCCATTAGGATGAAAAAGAAAATACATATATTTTTGGGAAAAAGGAACACACACTCAGACCCCTAGGGAACATTTAAATCTTCTAAGAGTATGTGAAATTCAGTCTGCCCTTAGTTGTCAACAGCTTTGTGTAGACTATCTAGACAAGACTTTCGTCTGCCACGTTTGGAAAGAACAGACTTGATCTGCATGCTTGTGACAGAGATGGAAAAATCTCAATTTACACCTTGTAGGAGGTACCAGGTATTTCACAGTATCATTAGGGTTGGAAAAAAATGCTAAGGTCATCGAGGCCAACCATCAACCTAACAGGACCATCACTAAGCCATGTCCTTAAGCGCCACATTCACATGTTATTTCAACACTTCCAAGGATGGTGATTTCACCACTTGAAATATCAGCCTGTTTCAATATTTGACCACCCTTTCACTGAAGAGATTTTCCCTAATATGCAATCTAAACCTTCCCTATATGCATCACAGAAGTTTGAGCTGGGTGGTGTTAGCCACAGGGGCTCACAAGCTCCACTCCAGAGGAGGTGAAGCTGATGAGGCACCACAGGACAGACAAGATGCAGGACTAACTTATTTGATGGTGCAACACTGTAACCTGCATCCACCTCTCTAGCTGGATGCAGGAGTGCCAGTTTGAAATCAAACCCACAGCCAGAAAAGCACGTAATTGCATTGCCCCCAAAGCAACTTGGCAGAGAGACAGTGACTGAAAAAGTCATAATATCACTCACAGACTCTCCCTTGCTCTGGGTGGAAATGAAGTGACATACAGCTCCACCTGGGGTGATGTATGAGCCAAGAAATATCCGTGTCATTGTGCCATCAGGTGTGCTGGCAAATTGTGCTTCTGCTCATTCTTCATCTTCATCCATCTCTTGCCACTTGTCTGCACAAAATGGGTTTGTATTGGTTCCCCAGAGCTCACCCATGACTTGCACATAAAGCTATGATAACTCCTGAGCTTAAAAAAAGAATAGAGGACCCCTTCCTCCTCCTCACACTTTTAACCTGGGAGGCTAAAGGTCTGCATTTTGCAAACAGAAACACACCTTTCTCAAAAGCAGTTTAGATGTTTTTTTTAACATATTTAACCAAGAAATTATTGACGCACAAGAGGAAATGATGAAAAATACCATCTCGGAAGAGAAGCTTTCACAAACATATATTTACAAGAGGTAATAAGCTTAAGTGGTTATTACTCTACATTAGAAGTTAAAATCTTTCTCATAATTTCTATATGACATAGTGAAAGTGTGAACATTAATATTAAATTCTTTCTGTGTAAACTAACAGGAAAAATGATGACATGGAATTTAGAGATTAACAGGGTTGCTAATATCTGAATCAATACTGCAAATCATGATAGCAGAGCTGGTTACTTTTTTCTTGGGGAAAAAATCAGGTAACCAACAGCACCATTAGATGCAACAAAGAATATCCCAGCTTTGTCTGTCTAGTTTACTGAGATCTCTTTTTTGTTTGCCTGGAGACATAAAAGATCAGCACAGAGAGAAACACCAGCACCTTTTAAGAGGAAAATCTGAAATATGAAATAGATACTGTTAATGGAGACCTAACAAGATGTTCAAACCAATGGTATTTTAAATAATGTTACACAGTAAGAGCACATGGCATAGAAGAAAAGCAGGAGACAACCCTAAGAGAATTCACTAAGTGTTTATAGGCCCCTGTAATGTCATGGGCATACTCTCTGGGGAAGTGAGTACAGTACAAAAACTCAAAACTTCAGGGTAGCTCTGTTGATCCTTTAATATCTGCATCCCTCAATGAAAACAAAACTACAACGTAAAGTAAAACACCAGTCTTTGAATTCCTGTGCTTCTCTCAGGGCTGCACTGCTGGCATTTGGGGAGCAGCAGCCCCAAACCCAGACCTGAGGGAGGAGCCCTGCTGATGCTGGGCAGTTGCTTGTCCCTAGAATCCCTCAGAGTGGGAAGCCCTCTGGTCCATGCCTGTGTTGATTCATCCCCGAAAAGCATCCTCCTCTCAGCTCACCAAAATACCTCTCTGCAGCTGACAAATTTCTGCTAGCAGACAAAAATAACTCTGCAGGGGAAGTTTACAAGTACTTGCCGGCATGTGTATAAATAAATGTTGCTCTTTCCAAATTTACCCAGGGTATGCACCTTTCATATACCCTAGGGCCCACCCATAACTGCAGAGTCCCAAAACACCACAGCGTACATCAGAGATTAAATTTAACTGTGTTAGAAAAACGCCTGGACTTGGCATAGGGAAGCAGTGGTGATTTTAGGCAGAAAACACTGGACAAGGTCAGGGAAGGGCAAGGTTTGGCTCAGCAACAGACAGCTTTGGTGACCTTGCACAGGTGTCTGCACCTCGAGTCCTCCTCTTTGTAAAACAGTTCTGTAAGTTCTACTCCTCTGTCTGTCTGTCCTGCTGTTCAGACTGCAGCTTCCTCAGACTAATCCCCTTTGTGCTGTAGGTAACAAGACTCAATCTGCAGTCAGTATGTGTTATGTGATGGAACTAGATATTTATTGTAGGGCGTCAAAATGAGACTGATTTTCTTCTGTGTAAGCAGGATGGCAAGAATCAGAAAGACCTCCAAGTCCAGCCATCAAGTACCTCCTGGTGTGTCACTGAATTCCAGACTCACTTGGACCCATCTGTGTCATGAACATTCCTGCTTGGATGACTTTCAGATTTATTTGAAGGACCCTATGTACCTCAACTTTCTGAGAAAATAACCTGATATGAGGTCTTTCAAAGCTTTCATTGGCCATGGAAAGAAAACATCAGAAAATTAGTATTTTGGATGATGGAAAAACTCTCAGAGAGAGTTTAATATGTTGGGGGAATGAGAAAAGCAGAAAAAACTATCAAAATAATATCATAGTGGAGATGCAGTTCAGGCAGCATAGCAAGAGAAGAGAGGGCAAAAAGAGAGAAATGTTGCACTTTGAAAGCCTCATAGGCTGAAACACAAAGTGCTTTCTTCCATTTGCAGTTAAAATTCACCCAGTGTCAAGGGAAACAGGGGCAAAAATTGCCTTTATCCCCACCCACCTCAATGTTTTGTATCCCAGGACAACCCCTGAGCAGTCTGCAGGGGAAAGGGAAGGAAAGGGGAATGCACAGGAGTGTCCAAGTCTGACCTTTCATTCCTTTTGCCTGAGAACCCCAGTAGTTGTCTCCTCTCTCATTATCACCACACATTTCAGCTGCTGCCATGAGGAGTGGCATTCTTGTTCTCTGCAGCCAGCCAGTTATTTATGGAACACAGCTTTCTTCCTAATTTACAGCAGTTTCTCACAGAATGCCTAGCTAACAACCTGCTTACTCTCACTCATATAGTTTTATTTTTATTAACTCTTGTGTTAAATGTAAACAGACCAACCCTATAATCTTTTATACCAATTCTGGGGTTTAATTCCAAGACAAGTAAAGGAGAAGGAGTGACTGCTTGGTGTTACTGAACTCAGGAGCAAATCTGTGTCTTTTTCTTGAAGTTCATACAAGCTGTGTGAGAAGAGATCAACTGGTCCACAGGCATGTGTGTCACTGGACATTTAGTGCAGCTCATGAAAGCACAGTAAACATAACTTTACATAAGTATGTCCATGTGTTAACCTTGTATCCTCCAGGCCCTTTCTGTCCTCCAGAAGCACAGTAGATGTGGCTTTAGTTTTATATTTTTTTCCTTCAGAGACATGGCTGCTGAACTCTTCAGTCATTGGTAAACACTCCCCAGAGGAGGTCCATTCATTTCTGTAGGTCCATTTATAAAACAAATTACTGTGCATGCAAGGTAGCATTAATGACAACTGCTCCCTGCAAATAATTAGTACCTGAAGGCTAAGAAACCTGGTGGAAGAATTGCTTACTTGAATAAAGAACAAAGCTTGTGTTTAAAGTGTGAACATTTTGTTTGTTTATTCAAGCAGCATTTAACAACAATAAAACTTTTTACTTCTATTTTCCCATCACTCCAGAGCCATGGTTTGCAAAATGAAAACTGACTTCTTGCTTTAGCAGGTGTCCCCATTTTCTTTTCCTTGTGATGGCTGGTTAGAGTCCATGGACCTCTGTCGAGCGAATCTTACAAGGGGTGCAAGTGAATAATCCTTCATTTGTTTTCAGTTTCTAGGAAAATAGTTTCTTTACCTGTTGCTTGTTTTAAAAAGTCAACAATATTGTTGAAGCCTCAGAGAATAACTTAGCACTATCTAAGCGTGTTCTGTGTTAGAATACAATAAGCACCTCATATCACTGCTTCAAATCCTAATTTTAAAAAGAACCAAAACTTTGCATGCCATGGAATCAATGGGAAAATGGGAAATGTTCAGTCACTAGAAATTCATTTGGAATTCATCATAACAGCATTTATCATAATGTATTCCTTTGGCATTCCTGCGGCTGCCACACGTAAGAGAGTTCAATTGTAATGTACACAGCTAATGAGCATAGAAAGTGTTACTGAATCAACATTACAGTGCAACGTTTTCTTATTTGCAGTATTCACATGCTTCAGGTTTTAGTACAAACCAGGGGAAGAATAAAAAAGCAGCTTTGAAAGTAAAACAAAAATTATATGCACATGTGGTTTCCCACCATCTACTGTAATATCACTTTTTTCTAGGCATCTGCTGCTTCCCACCTAGTTTGTGTGCATTGCTTTATACAAGCTCTCCAAGTCATCATTCTCTACATTGCTGGGGTTTTTTTCAAGGTACATTCAATTATTTTCATTCTTTTGCTTGCACACTACATGCCTCCTTCCAACACTGCTCTTGCAACACTTTAATTTCTGCATTTTCAAAAGAAGAAAACTGGATTCACACTTTTCTTGGTTGGAGGAGAAGGGGAGTAGCCTTTGTTTACAGAATATTTCCTGTTGCAGGTAGGTTTTCAATTCTGTTGTTCATAGTGAGTTTTTAATGTGGATCCATCTGAAGTCCCCATTCCAGAATCCGTGCAGAAATTCTGAAAAATCAGCAAATTCTCAGCAATGATATCAAGCATTTCAGAGCATTGTGCCTTTTCTTAAATCCTTTTACTACATCCACTCTTACCACTAAACTCTGCAGCACAAAATTGTTTGAAGTTAGAACAAGATTTTGCTACAGGTGTTTAGAACAGCCTAAGCTTAGATTTAAGACTATATATACAGCTACTCTAAGAAATTAGATAATTTGCTTGGTGTCTGAACTGAAAACTGTTAAAACAATGGAAAATTTATAAAAGCTTGTCACGACTACGAGTGTGATTTTGTATTTGGCTGCTAAAAATGTGATTTTGTATGTGTAACTAACTCATATGTAGTCATTTAAGGTGAGTGCAAGAAACACAGCTTCATTTATATCAGAGTTGTTTTTTTACTCCATTACCGTTATCATGCTCCCAGCTGTGTTTGCTTAAGCACTGAAACACATTTGGACCTGGTAACCAGCTAAATAACAGTATTTCTTGTTTGTTGGAATTTAGAAGCAGCATAATGAGAAGAGGCAATCTTTATCAGACAGAATTATTGAAGCCTTGCCTTCATTGATAGAACACAAATATTTGTGTGTGATTGGAGAAAAAGAAAACAGAGCATAGATTTCAAAGAGAGACTATAAATAAGATACAGCAGTAAGAGACACAGTAAGTTAAAGGACTAAGACCTCTTGTTGTCAAAATGAGAGTCCTACATCAAGGGAGACCGAAAACTGCATCTACAATCACTTTACAGTCTCCAGTATATAAGGCAAATATATTGCAATTTTAAAATAAGGATTGGATAGAAAAAATGCTGATATAAGACACTACTTTGGGTATATTCTAAAGTAATTTGAAGCTTGTTTTTTCATTGCTTTATCTCACCTGCAAAATTATCAGCATACAAAACCTGAGAGGTCTCTGAATGCCTGATGTCTGGTGAGGTCACAAGACTGGTGAGAGCTGGATCTGCCAAAGCTGTTTCCACACAGTAGATGAAATGCTGATCACAAATTAGATATACCAGCTGAACATCACACATAATGTGCAAATATATAGTGGGCTTTAAATGAAAGAATCCTTATTGTGTCTACTCAATCCCTTCCCTGTCCCAATTATATTGCTTTCTTGGAAAACATTTCCCCTTTCACACCAGTGATTCCACTGCCAGGTTCTATCTGCTAATCATCTGCAATTCAATTTTGGGGAATATGTTCAGCTGCTTAAATTCTATGCTCAGCAGACATGCATAGTTTTGTTTTCTACCCAAAATTAGAAAAGTGTTTGAAAGGTAATGAACAAGAATGGAAATATAGCTGTTAGCACTTTTAAATGTTTTCATCTAATCACAGAACTGGAAGAGCATCCATTTAACCAAATGCTACTCCCAAGTCAACAGCAACACCTGTGCTCCATGTGACTCTTCTATTACTTACAGATTGTTATTTGCTCTAAATAACAATCTAAATAATACCTGCAGCTTTATTTTATTATGATATTATCAATTGCTGCTTTTTGTCCCTTCAGTGCTTTTAATGTAGGATAAATGACCCATTTGAAAAGAGTTAAATACAGGAAGGTAAAGCCAGGTCATAATATTGTGCTAGAAATGTGTGACATAAGCTTCAGCACAGCGGGGGTTTAGGCTTTACTGACAAGCCTGAAAACATTATCTCATAAATTCATTGCACATAATTCCTGAGTAATCAAGGATTTTGAGCATTTTTATGTATTTTTTAAATGAAATACGCATATTACAGATTGAAAATAATGAATGTCATGACTGGGAGAAATGTATCGCTTGTATGTATTCAAAGCCTTCAACCAAGCCCTTTCATTAAAGAAGAATCATTTTAGGCCAAATATTAAAATAATTGGAGTCTCCTTTAGGTAGAAATCTCCAGTTTGTGCTTTCTGGCAGCAATAAAACTTACACTGCCATTTGTTTGAATATAAAATGCATTGAAACAGAACATAAAAGCATAGTGAAGTCCACCTGAGACCACAGCAACTCAGTTTAAGGATGTACAGTGTCAGAAGCAGGGCTTTAGAGTCATATGTCCAGGTTCACCATTTGCTTGTATAATTTTACAAAGTCCAAATTTGCAAAGAGAAAAAGGCATAGCCCACCCCTCATCTGACCCACTGGATCCAAGGCCAAGTGACACGACAACACTCCTGGAATAACCTTGGCAAACCCACTCTGAGTCTTCTGAAATCCCACAGTACAACACCAGACCTTTTCAAGGGCAGATTGCCTTTTCCATGTCTTCCTGTTGCTGACATCAGTGGAAGATCTCCCTGAAAAGGACAGCATGAGGATGCTGATCATGAACAGCTACACCCAGCACCTGCCCATCCACCCCTCAGGAAAGTGTAGCTCAAGGCCTTTGCTAAGAGGCAGCAGAAGCTTGGCTTTTCCTCTTTTCCATATTTCAGAGCTCTCTGAAAAGTGGTGATCTTGGATCTCTGCTCAATTAGTTTGGATTACAGGAGATAATTTCGTCTGCCAAGTATTGAACTGTGCAATGTAGGAATGTACGTTCAAACTACTTGGCTGAATGCCCTTTAGAGTAACCTTAATTCATCTTACACTAAATTAGGACATCTAAATCACTGCCACCAAATCACCAGACTGCTCAGAGAACAGTGAGGCAAAGAACATATTTAATTTTCCAATAAACTCTACGGGTAAATACCTGTTCTCTCTGTGAATTGCTATGTGTTTCCTTATAACATTATTCCTTGTTCACTAATACAGGATCTCCTTATGTCTTTATTCTCTGTCCACCATAGAAATCTTTTAATAACCGTAAGATTCTTCCAATGATATTAGCAAGTATGAACACTGCCAATGTCCACTCTCATTTTCACTACATGATCTATGTCTTTTTATAGATCCCATTCTTCTTATGTCCTTGTGTAATGGTGAGCAACAGGTTTCTTAATTTTTCATGCAATGTAGCTTTCAGTTATATTTTATTCATTTAAACTGTCCCTGTCTATAGGGAATATGCTGCATCCATATAATAGATTTCAAGGGTCTTTTGTTTCTGCACTGAGCATCAGGATAAAGGACTGAAAAAGACAGTTATAATAAGAATAAAAGACTAGAAAAGACAGTTATATTTGAAGAACTTACTGTACACATTTAAACACACTTATTTGAGAGTCTTTTCCTCCATAGACTGATCTCACTCTTGGAAGAGTCCTGTGTTCAAATGGCAGCTATGTACACTTGATTGCCTATGAAACTGGGATAGTTGTACTGTCTTGCTTCTTCAGATGAGGACAATAACATTTTAATCAATATTGAATAATTTGAAATGTGTTCTTTCAGCTGAAACAAAAGGAGAATAAAGTACAAATCTCTAGTTTCAAGTAGAGGTGAAATTGTACTTCAAAAGGCAAATCTCAAAACACGTGAAAGGTCTGTCTAGGAAAAGTAGCTGAAGTCACCAAGATGTAGGACATATCTCTATGATGAAACTGTCCAAAATTGCCAGGAAGAATCTCCAAACAGGTGCTGCTGAGCAAGAACCCGGTTCAAAAAGTGGTAAACATAGCACAGCTCTGTCAGACTGCAGCTCTAAGGGACAAAACGCCTCAAGTCAGGTTATTCAACCCATTTATTCATAGCTCTCTGCCATAGAATGAACTAAAGACTGGATGCAGTCAGTACCCTGCGGTGCCAGAACCACTGCATTCAACTGAAACTGGAGCTTTTCTGCATTTCTGTTTTGTGCCACAGTCTTCAAGTTCTTCTGTACTGACAGCTGCTTCTGTTTGTTTTCTCCCCTTTTCCAATGGAATAACATGTGATGACCCATAAAATTCCGCCAAATATCATTGCTGTCAGTTAAAATATGAGCAAATGCTAATACTAAAAATGCAATCATCAAAATATCCATTTTAATTAGTACATTTGACATATTAAAAATCAATACTTAAGTAGTAAAAATTTCTGCAGTTTAGGCTACACTCCACATAAATGATCATTTCAGAATTAAGAGATGCAAATTTAATCAATAGATTTAAAACTTTACATCACTTGAGGTACTTGAATTACTTCTAATCAGCCTAGTAAATTGAAAGCATCATTTAATTGTTGTTTCTTCTCCCTCTTTGAAAGACAAGCCCATCTTCAGGCTGGGTTTTGCTCAGAATAAACTAGATTATCTGCAACTTTTGCTCTTCCTTGTTATTCCTGAGAATTAAACGTATATTATAATGTCAGGAAAACAAACAGCTTAAAATCCCAGATATCATTTCATAATTTAAGAAACTTCAGCAGAATCAATGAATTTAAAGAAATAAGATTGGTAAAGTGCAATTTTCTCATTGTAATACTTTTAACAAAGCTGAAGGATTTTGTTGTTGATGAGAAATCAACCTTTATGTTTAAATCAACCTTTAAGTTTATATGCTTATTTTCCAGAATTATTTTTTAAAATTGCTCATTTTGTGAAACAGGCTGTATAAGGCTCTCATGTTTTGGCAGCTTCTAGTATGAAGCAAAAATTGTCAAAAATTAAAATTTCTTATTTTTTTCCCTCCCCATTTTTAATTTTACAACCTACATGCTAACAATATTGTCATAGCCATCTGTTAAAATATCTGCAAGACGGTTTGAAATACAATTCATACTAAATTTTAGCCCTGAAATACATTTTATTTTTACAGAATGTTCATCAACAACTTGTTGAATGTAATTCAGAAAAAGGGCAAGAAAGACTGAAGACTTGGATTTACATTTTTACATCAAAAGCCACACTGACATTGATAGAACCTACTCAGTTACTTGATGATTGTTTACATCTGGAATTAGCATTACTTTTTTTACTGCATTTGCTAGAATTATATCAGTCCAGTAATAATTACATATGCAGTTGAAAGCATCTTAAAAGTTTTTCAGCTTAATATATAGCCTGAAGAGTTTCAGGCTAAATCTTTTGACAGCATTCATAAAGCCTACATTTCCTTTGAAATGGACAGGTGGAATTATAATGGAGAAGAATATGACAGCTTTATTCTTTTTTTCTTCAAGTTGTCTCTGGTAAGTGCTGCATGGGAAAGTCCCACACTTTCAAATGGAGCAGAATAACTTTATAAAATCTGGCATGCCACTACCTAGCTATTTAGCCTGCAACAGGATTGTATTTATATAAAGAAACTTGTTGACAACTTACTTGAGTTGTTAGTCACCCAGTTTACCCATAAGCCACCAGAATTAGATAAATAATTATAACCTGTAGTTACCAGTAGCTTGTCTTCAGTAAAAAGTCAGCTTCTGAGATATGGACAATGGATATTTAGACATTGGCATGATGTGATCTGGGTCAGTAATCTTTTCTTTCCACAAATTTCAAGGACAAAAATCATATGACACACACTTAAGGAAAAAGCCCCTGGGCATCACGACAGAATCACTCTTGTATTCTCTGATAGAGATGAGTCACTCCAGCAGGAGTTTCCAGGCCAAAATATTTTTTGGACAGGGGAGGAAAGCAGAGATTATGTTTCATCTCTGAATTGTACAGAGGCTGTTGCATGGTCTCAGCACAGTGACTTCCTAGAAGGTGTGAGCTAAAAACAGGCACAGATTTCTGACTCTGGCCTTCAGCAAGCAAACAACATTAGTTACTCTGTGGTGTTGTGAGGACACTCAGTAACACATTCAGCAGTACCAATGTCTCAGCATAAGATAAACTATCAGTATAAACTCACAGGTTGATATGAAGGTAATGCCCTTCCTGTACATGCAAATCCAGTTAGCATTCTCACTGAAAAATTAAGTTATTCCCTCAAACCCACATATCATGACTGTCAGAAATTTGGTGGAAAAAAATAAAAGCCATAACAACATATTAGAGTTCTATCATGCATCACCAATCCCTCATCTAATAAATGGTGTTAGCATGTCTAAATAAAGACCTAGCAAGCACTTTTTGAAGGAAAGGCTGGGCCTGCAACTTGTAAGTAGGCAGCAGCTATTTTTTCATATGCAGCAAACTCGGATTTTTCTTCTTTTGCTACCAGCTGGGAACTATGTCCCATACCATCTTTTAATGTGCTTTGACAAGGGTGACAAAGCCCTGCTCAAGGGCTGGTGTGAAACCCATTCCCTTCCCTTCTCTGCTTACAGATGTTATGTAGAGTGCTTGCACACACAGGTCTTGTCACTCATGTTCATAAAGGATCATTGAAAGAGAATATCCAAAGCAAACTGAAAGAAAAGCACAGAAAGAGCTGAATTTTCAATTTGATTCAAGTACATTCTGTCAAAATTGTATTCCTCACCTATGACTGTGAACTGCTCCTGGAAACTCCAAGTCATAGCCCAGCCCTTGGAATGTTTGGTATGATTTGCAGTATGGATTTTAATTGTTTTTGAGATGAGAAATGGTCATCTGACTAGCACACATTTTCTTTCATTATCCATTTGGATAGAGTGCTTCCCTGTAAAACATTTTTCCTAAGTTTCATAGATATTCTGTAAGAAATAAGAAACTTCAAATTTATTGTGTTTTCAAATTGCCATGTAGTTCAAAAGGACTGTTGTTCTTTTCAGGAGTTTAAGATATTATTTACTGTGTAAAAATCTATACTGCTTGTATTTTCTTAGTTTCCAACTTGTATGCAATAGTTAAAATCAGGCAGCATTCAATATTTTATTTACTAATAGAAAGATCATTTAATACCATCTTTGAACAGTTGTGTTCAGGAATCCATACATTGCACAAAACAGTCAAGTTATGGGCTTTTCACTGATTTTGCAGAGACTTAAATGTCAGTTATTTATTTACTTTACTAGATAATGTATGAGCAATCAGTTATCCTCTGACCTCAGATCCCCCGGGCACTTCCCATCTGTCAGACATTTCTGTAACTACATGTTCTTTCCCAACATCAGACTAATGCACTAGGCTTGTACACATCCCTTACAATGAAAAAGCTGAAACAAAAACAAGAAAGGTGTCACATCCAAAAAAACTAAACTTTGTTTTCCCTGTTCCTCTGCAAAACTCCAGGGAGTCATTGTTTTTACTGTGTGTTTGAGCTTCATAATATTATACATCTATACAACCATCATGGCTTTTTTCTTTGCTGAGATTGAAAGCTTGAACTCTGTTCACTAAGGCAAAAAAAAAAGTCTTTTCAATGAGGCAGGACCTCAAGGGACCCTCTGTGATTCTGTGGCAGACCCATCACAAACATGAGCCCTAAGGGTTGTTTATTTTCCTCTCATTATTTCTTTGAGGCGGTAATTTTAATGAAATGCAGAGTAATTGGACATCTTTTAATGGTTAAATGCGGAGCTTCCTGGAAATGTTTTCCCTGTGTATTTACACAGGAACATCTAAAGTGTAAATATAGTCCCTGGGTAGTTATCTCACATTGTAATGGATTTAATACAGTGGTTCAGATTCAGAGTTGACATAAGTGTTTTGCAAATATAGTGCCATTAAAGTCAATGAGGCTAAGTCAATTTACACCAGTTAAGGGTATGACAGTGTGTGCAGAAGACTTTTTTGGCATAATCATCCTGGGTTTGACAGCTTCATGGGCTGAGGGAGCCTTTAATACCATTGTGGGGCTTCCCATAAAAAGGATTTCTTCTGACATACAAGAGAAATGTATGGGGGAAAGCAGAGTGAAAAATTAAAAAGTCTGGTTATGATACAGTAATGTTGAAGACATCTGCATTATGAGAATAATATATTGATGGATGCCTTCATTTTCCAGATGTCTGGGCAAGTGACTTGGACTGTCTCAGCTCAGAGATGTACAGTGAGATGTTTTGTATTTCTATTTTGCCATGACCCACAGCCATTAAAAGAAGTGTGTATGACATTCAAGCCCACAGACCTAAAGGTCTCTCCCATGTGTTGTAAAGCAGCAGCACGTCACCCTTGGAAGAAATCACTATGACAGCCACCTGAGGGCATGCTAGGAAAGGGAGAAATTTGAGTCTCGTGTACAAGTGTGGCTTTGACTCACCCAAACCAACAAAAACTTCTGGGAATTATATCTATTATTTGTGTCTATTTGGTTCTTTGTTTTCCCACAGATTATTTGCCTTTCATTTTTGTGATTCATTGGTGGGGAGTTAAGAGTATCTGAGGAATGGGCCTGGAAGGAGACGTGCTGGGCTGGTAAAAACAAGTTTACTACTCATTTGTGCAATACATCCTTCTGCTTTGGGAAGTAGTTCTCTGAAAGCTGGAAACGTGAACAGAAAAATAAAGTTGTTCCTTTTCCAATTATTCTAGACAGTTTAAACTTTTCTTTGTTATTATTTGTTTCTCATTACTCTCCTCTAACTCCCTCCTCTAATCCCTATCTATGCAGAATATTTGCCCTGGCTGCAAGGGCCCAACAGGCACTTTTTAAACATATACAGGTTACGTATTCAGCCTCATTTCCTGATTGATTTCCTCATGATATTCACTTTCCCTAGTCTGATTGTCATGGCCTTTATTGCTAAAGTTACCTGACAAGCTTCCCCATCACCACCTGGCTCTTAAAATAAAAATACTGAAATAATACAACAACTGAAAAATAATGTTATTTATTTACAACTTTTATCCCATTACTGAAACGAATACTTTTATGCGCTAAATGCTTTCTCATTACTTTCAAAACTTTTAAAATATGTTTTGGAAAATTCTGATTACTTTTTTTTTTTTTTGTTATTCATTATAAAAGAAAAAAGTCTAGAAACTATTTCTCTGTGGTTTTGAATCTATTTTGTCCAACTGTGCTGGGAAAGGTAGTGGCACATACTTGGTGTAAAGTATAGCACTACGTACTCATTCTTTCAGAATAATTTCTGTACCTTCTCTGAATTTTACAACAGCCTAGGACGACTTCATAGAGGCATTTACAGTTTCCTTTTGGGAGAATGGGAAATATTTTCAGTGTTAAACACAAAAGGAAGGAAATCAAAACCCTACTTGCAGCATTAATTAAAAAAGGGAATCATCCAAGATTTGTTCATTTCCTTTGGAAGACTCAAATTACAGTATTACAAATAGATTTTGAAAGTGAGGCGTTTTGACTTGAAAAAATAATACCATATAATAGCCTTATCTGATGAGAGGAAGAGATGCAAACCAAATTAGAGGGAGCACCATAATTAGTAAAAAACACCAGAAAAGGAGCTCTGATGTGGTTATATTGCAAGAAATAATGGACCTGCTTGCAGAGAGAATATTCCACTTGATATATATATTTTCTAAGTTTACCAGTGGGAAAGTTATTTTAGGCACATGCACGAGCTTTAGTCTGCATTTTTCAACATGTCATTTAAAGCACAGGCTGGTACAGACCTACCCAGACTTTACTCATTGCTCCAGGATGCAACCACATTTCCCTTAATATGCTTGGATAATAAAACAGTTGGTGGTAATTATCTTAATGATTTCAGCGTGAAGATTAGTAACCCTTGTAATTTTTATCCTTGCTAGTATAAACCAATTTACAAGGGCTCAAAGTACCTGTTAAACTGCCAAAGTAGTGTACACATTTTCTGTGCTCAAATTAACCTCTGTGTTTAGAACTCAGCAATACTTTTTTTATGCAAAAGTGATGCCTCTCTACTTCTTGAATAAGAAGCAATAGTAATTGAAGTACTAGTTGGGAACAGACTTTAGATTTAAAACACTTTATACAAAAGGAATAAGGAAATGCTACCCTTCAACATGAAATTCGGATACAAATGATCCAAGAAAAAAACCACCCTCATTTTCCTTTCTTTTGTAGTTTACACACATTGAAATTATCATCATTCCTGTAGCAATACATGTAGCAATATGTTATGTGTATTTTATATAGATTATAAAACCCACAATATTATATATACGTATGTATATATTTAAAGTCAGTGAAAACCCTCAATTTAACACAGTTCAAAGACAGTTGACTGAATGCATGTAGCAGCCCCTCTTTATTCTGTCAGTTCAATAAATTCTGCTGCAGTGTGAGGTTAAGTAACCCCATAACCTAAACACACAAACACATTCTGCTGCTGCACCAAGAGCCACTTGTGCAGTCCTAATCTGCCTGTAAAAAATTCCATCAAGGAATTTCTCTCCCATGTATGATCAGTGAAATACAATACTTGCATATTTGTACAGGTGAAAATTGCAAAGCAGTCAAACACTGATTTTAAAAGACTGGTAGATACATACTTGACCAGTAGTTAAATTTTCTGTTGAACTTGTGCACCTTTTAATTACATAACAAATAATTAATCCATGTCTCTTATCTAGAAATTTCTCTGATTGAGTATGAAAACATGGTTCCAATCTGTGATTTTCCAGCAAGGATCAGAGAGTAAACTAGCAAGAATACTCTAACTGGAAAGAAAAGATAGATTTAGATTTTTCACCCACAATCAGATGCAAGGCTGATTGAAGCTTATCAGATAAGATTACTTATCTTTAACTTAGCTTGCCTTTACATCCAAGACACACACTTGATTTGTCAGAAACAAGGCCTTTGCATAAAAATTAATTTTTCTTTCAATATCTCAAAGATGAGATTATCAATCAACAAATACAATTTTTATTATTCCAATTGTTTTTGTTGTTTTCAGTTCTATCAACATTGACTATTAAAGGTCTTAGAGAAGCCACACAAATTTGTCTACAGGACACTTTTCAGTAACTTTGACTTTTTTCTTTTTCATTTCTGGCTTTACTTAGTTTTTACTATTCTCTGTTCATCTATAATGTGCCTACTATTGACTATTTGTGACATAAAAACAAAATGCTACCTCTCCTCTTATTTCTTTCTACATTTTCTATTTCCATGCGCAGTTTTTGACAATCGTCTGCTTAGAGTAGACTTCACCTCCCTGTCCCATTCATCCCTGTCATTATAAAAGTACTGACAGAAACAACTTCTTCCAGGAAAATTGTAAGTGAATAGAAAAGTGAAAGCTTGACTTATTTTTTTCATAAAGTCCTGGTGTACTCTCACAACCTGTATTGTTATTTATTTATGGGTTCACATGAATTTATTAAAAAATTAAAAGTTAAAGCTCCAACCCCGAACACTGGATTTCACAGAAGGGTTCAGAATATTCCTAATATTTACAAATTACTGTAGGGCTTTTGCAAATGGCAAATAGCATGTCAGATGAATGTCAGATGAAAATCTCTGTGTGAAATACACGTGGTGTAAGAGGAGGCACTCCAGCAACAATTAAAGGGGAGAAATAACAGCAGGTTTATGTAAATGAGAACAAAATGAGAAAGAAAACACCTACAGTGCCAGCACCATGAGGGGTAAAAGATGTTGCACGTGGGTAAAGGGGAGGTAGGGCAGAAACACTAAACCACAGGCATTCCATGGAGAGCATGTGAAGCTTCTCAGGAATAATGTTTTACAAAGCCAGTAACACCAAGTTTCTTGATTATTGTTAGTCACTATTATTTGTGTTACTATTATATTCAACATTGTTTCAATTAAATTGTTCTTATCTCAGCCAAGGAATTTGCTTTTTCTGATTCTCCTTCCATCCCACCAGGGCCAGTGAGGGAATGAGCAAGTGGCTGCATGGACTCAGTGGCCAGCTGGGGTTAGACCATGGCACTGTCACAGCCAAAACCAGGTGAAGCCCCAACCTGCTGCTCCTGGGGTGGGTGCACCTTCCCTGACCCAGGGGTTCCCTGCCAGTGCCAGACACACCAGCAACTGCCCACTGTCTATTTATTCCCTTCACCCTCAGCCTTCAAGGAAGGATACCTGCAAGAAGAAGCACATTGCTGGAGAGCCCTTGTTTTGTAAAAGTCTTCCCTTGTACCACCAGTTGGAAATTCTCAAGGATCTGATTTTTCTCTGTTTTTCTGGGCAGCTTTGGCAGCTGCATGCCAATGAATTATTGATGTACCAACGATTTTGACTGGAAAGACCCTCAGTGTTTTTGTACAGGTTATATTCTTGGTTTATATTCTCTACTCAAGGCTCACATATTTTCCCATAGATGCAGCACACCTCTGGCAGCTTGGGCACTGCTGGCTCTTACCTGGTTGCGAGCACAGGTCTCTCTCAGAGCGGTGTTCCCAGGATATCATCTCACAACTTGCAGGCATGCCCAACATTCTTTGACCTCAACCTTACAAACTTTCATTTGGCCATTTCAAAAAATTCACTTTGTTTATCCTAACAGAAACACCTTAGGAAGCAAATTAGACCTTTCTCTATATATAAGCTGTCTTCATAATTAATTACTGTTCAACCAGCCTTAGTGTCCTTTACATATTTTCTCAGGAATAAGTCCATATATTTTCTTCCAGAGCTTTTGCTATGCATCTAATAGCACTGGAAGAAGTTGATAAGGATTCTCATTAGAAATATCCACAGCAGATGGTGATATAATATTAGATAAAGTACTTTTTTGCCACCTACTACTTAAACAGCATGACCAAGCACTTTAGTCTTTTAAGGTTGTTTCTATTAATCCTCTGTCCATCTTCTAAGAGGTGCTGAATTTAAGAGAAAAACCCATCAGATATAAGTATTTATCTAATAATTAGGATATCTAACTTGCCAAGAGAAAACCTAAGAGACTTTGCAAATCAAGTTTTGTGCGTGGAAGCTGATGGCAATTGGAGGATCTTAGTGGAAACATTTATTAAATTGATGAGCAACAATCAAACAGGGATGATGCTAACAGAATTAACTTCCAAGGAACATAAGCTTCATACAGGTTTCAGAAAATCTGAGGTAGAATTAAATTGTCTTCTCTTGTAGCCCTTGTTTCTGAGAAAGAGGGAAAACATTGCAGATAAGTAAAGGGAATATCAAGAAGTAAAGGGGATATCAAGAAATTTGCTGCAGCTGTTTCAAAAGATTTGATAAGAAAGCTGGATAAACTCTCAGTTTCCTGCATCCTTCTTCTTTTGAGAAAATACCACTCAATGCTAAGCCTAAAGCACTGAGATGGCCTAATTTGTAATTAATGGTTGTTGGTGGCATAAAATAGACACTTCAATTTTGCAGGACATGCCAGGGTAGAAATGTAATGAAATATGGGTGCTACTAAATTAAAATACCAATTTCTGGAGGCTTATGCAGTGCTGTTGAATATGATTTTTAAGTGGACGCCAGTTACTTTATTAACCTTTCAATTATGTTATGCACCAAATAGTTTACAATATGAGTAGGTGTTAAGGCCAAACATTATTATTTGATCACATCCTCAAATATTTACAGGAATACAGTCCTATTATTATTCTAGGGAAATAAAACATATGTGTAGTGTTTATAGAAACAATAAAGTGATAAACTTTTCCTGTGTAACATACGTAATTCACCTTCAGGAAGGTGTTTAACAATTCTTGAGGTCTCTTCCAAATATTAACTCACAAGTTCTGAAACAACAGTGTTCAAGGGTGTACAGAAAAGTGTATTATAAAATTTTTAATATCTGTTTTGAGTGCAAACTTAAACAAAACTTTTATTCTGGAAATCCTCTCACCTTTCCATTCAATTTTCCTTCTTCTGAGCAGATGGGGGAAGGGAGGAGGAATTATTGCCACTGATTTAATTAAGCTACTAAAATTACTGGTCCAGTCCATTGGGAAATGACAAGTTTGAGATTGCAAATTGGATGCAATCATCTCACCTCATTATTATTTTTGGCATAAAAATAAATTAATTTTGTGTATTTTCTGATCTCATTACTGTACTTGTCATAAGAGGGAACTATCAAACTTTTAATAATACCTGATATACTTTGGTAATTATGGCATTATGCTCCACAACTTTGACATTTTCAACCCTGTCCTTGATTTGCTGGCTATTCCACTCTTCCCTGTCAGGTTAATAAAGGCTGTAAATATGGAATCAGCTAGGCAATTTTCTACAAAATGCAATTGCCCCACTTTATCCCTTTCTAGTTTTCAACTAGAAAAAGGGGAGGGAGCGAAGAGAAAATTAAGCTGAACTGCACTGATATCACTGCATTTTAAGGTACTGGAATGAATGTTGTGCACTGAAGTAAATAATATAAAAATGTGAAATAATATCTCTGGATATCACATTTACATTCCAATCCAAAGATTAAGCCATTTTTTTTTTTCTGGAAGTGGGCAGATTTGGCTAATGAAACTGAACCACAATTGCATAAGTTACAACTAAAAAAATAGTTTTGCATGTTTGCACATAGAAACATTGTTATAGATGATTAGAGAAACGAAATCTTGGTTAGCAAACTTTGCATCAAAAGCCAAAAAGAAAATGATAAGCTTCAAATGAGAGGGTTATTACATTATTCATCCTCTTCTTTGTGGAGCTGTGGCAGAGAAAAGGACACGAGACAGGCTGGTTCAGCTGTCAGCAGTGTTCTGGTAACACACTGCTATGTACCATTTATTTTCAGCTAATGCAATCATTAAAACTTCTTCAAATCAGGAGACCTCTCAGCTTGTGAATGAAGGAAAGAATAACACACACAGAACTGAGAAAAGACAAAAAGCATGCTAGACAGCAAAAAACTTCAAAAATATGTGCACCTTTTCCTCCAATACCAGCAAAACATGCCATTTAAAGTGATGCAAAACTACACTTTGAATGGCAATGTTTTCCAAAAATACCTTTCACCACCTTTACCTCTTTAGAAATGGGTTTCTCCTGCATGAAGGCATAGCTGAACTGACACATGACTTTGTAATCCTATGCTCTATTTTTGTAATTGTTGGGTAAGCCCGAAAATCAGAGTTACCCACAGATCCTGATGGTGACTCTGTGACTGACTTCCTCCTTCCAGGGCTTTGGGTTGAGTAGAAAATGAAGCTTATGCTGCAAACTTCCACTGGCATCCAGTCACGTTCTTACACCAGCTGAAAGCCTTAACTCAAGTTTTCAAAGCAGTTAAGGGATCAAGCTCCAGCTACATCAGAGAATGTATTTTGATCTATAAATCACAGAAACAGAGATATTTTTGAGGGAACACAGAGAATGAAGATCACAAAAGCCAGAACAAAGCATGCAAGAGCCAGGGAGAACACATTTTCTCTCTAAAGAGGCACAGCTCTGGAGGGATGCTCTGTCTTTCAGAGGACACCAGACAGAGAGGGTTTGATTGCCTTTTAGATGCAGCACATGGCTCCATTTTAAGTGACAGAACACACTTTTGATCTCCAGATCACTAATCTTCCCAGAAGCCCTCCCCAACTCCACTTGCAAACGAAACATTAAAATGCCTACTCCTCATAAAGTTTTCTAATCAAAAAGGCAAAAGCATCAGAATCCTCATAAATTTTATGAGTTATTAGGGTATATGAAGCCTGATAGCACCTGGCTCAAACATCATCTTCTTAATCAACACTAATGAGAAGTTTTGTCCTAAGCCTCATAACAAAATGAGCAGTCTTGGAGATCAAAAATAAGTAGTTATTTGGTAAAAATAACACTAGAGTGAAGAAGAATTGGACAATGCACATTAACCATAGAGAGATACAGATGCTGAGATGCTGGCACTTGATGAAAAGTATTATTTCAAAATTTGACATCACATTGCAAGCAACTTTCCTAAGTTGCCCATGTGAAGTTGTGTAAGCACCAGTGAGCATCTTGATGTAGGACTGGAATTTCAAACCACTTGAAAGTTTGACACTCCTATCTTCTTTCTTCTCTAAGGATAAAAGTCTCCCATATCCCAAAACCAATGCAGATGTCCCATCAGTCTTGATCTTTCTAGCACATACTCTCTAAATATAAAATTTACAGCTTTGAGCAAATTCCTCTAGTGAAAGAGCAAATTCTTGTAGAGAATCCAAGGGTTATAGAAAGAGCATCAGATTAAAAAAACAGGATTATTTGCAACTGCTGAAACAATTTCAATGGAAAGGATTCCAAGAGGCTAGAAAATCTGGTAGTAGAAAGAAAACAGAAAATTATTTTTAGTAGATATATTAATCATTTGGAGCTTTTAAATCAAATGAAACAAGTCTGTGGAGACACAAAAAAATCCCAACAAACTAGTTTCTCTTAAATTTAGAGCCATATTGTCACTGACCTTAATAAAATCAGTGGGTGTCTAACATGATTCTGCTGTGTTTGGCTTATTATTTTGTCTAGACAAAAGGCGAGATCATATCTGTAAGTCACATAACAGTTTTGTATCTGCTGGGAAACAATAGTACTAAGCAAAAAAGATTAAAGATAAATTGCAGCAAAGATTTGGTTTCTTCTGGGGACACATGACCTATGCAAGAAAGATACACATCTATCACCTTGTAGAAAAGGCTCCCTCTGACTCTGTTAGCAGAAATAATTCTCTTTAGTTGGCTTTTTCCTTTATATAGAAACCATACTAAGTTTCATTTTAAGAAGTTGGGAAATCCCAGATTTGCAGGCTGTGCTTTTTAAGCTTTCTAAACAATCAGAAATTCATTAGCAGCTCACTTTTTCTCTGGGACCCAAAAGCTCTGAGGCAGGTATTAAATACTCCTACTTTAAAGCATTCAAAACAAATTCACAATCTGTTCCATATTTACTAATTCACTAAGCTTGATGGCCACTGGAAAGCAGATGTTAGGGCTTTCCTGTCAACATCTGTGCTTGCTATGAATAAGTAGAGCTTTTCTAATACAAAAATCATTATGAAGAAGCAAATAAAAACCTTCAAAGAACTTAATAAAAGTTAACCTATAGTAAATAATGTATTTTTGCAGCAAGGATCTGAATGCTAGTTCTTTCCAAGATATCTAAGGAAGCTCCAGGCTATATTTCCAGACAGTATATAACAGGGAAAAAAATAACAGTTACATAAATATGTGTAGATTTTTAGTGGTTGCCAAAGAGATTCATTTGATATTTTTATGATCCAAGTGTTTTCCATTTAGCCAGCAGACACTGGTAATTTTGTTCAGCACAGAAAGCCATAACAGACCAAATAAACTACTTTATACAATAAAGCTGTTCTGCCCTGAAGGTACAGAGCTTTTCCATACCATTTCCATTTGAAAGTTTATTCAGATTATGAACCCCCTGCTGACACCTATACCTCTACTCTCTCTCTCTCCTCCCAATTTTTAAGTCAAATTGTTGGGCCAGCACTTTTACTTTGATTATGTGAAGTCCCTGTGGAAAGATACAGTACATTTTGAAACATCTTTCTTTCACAGTCTGCTGTGATCTTAAATATTTGAATGCCTAATTTACAGTCATGCTTAGGGAAGTGTTGATGCAAAGAAACCTGCTATTCGTACACAACCCAGATCAAAGTGGTATTTCTCAGTAACATGCTCTATAGCATCAGTTAAATAATTGAGAAAATCTACCCTAAAACATCTGTAAGCAATTTCAATTAAATTTTAAAATTCATGGCTGACTCTAGTCAGCCTGTTGTCTGGGTTTTGCTACGAAATGACCCCGTGCCCTACCCCTATTGCTGACTACCTGAGAGACAGTGCTGATGCAAGCACAGATCTGGGCAGATGTGGAGAGGATCCAGACACACTGGCAGCTGACCAGAAACTTCTTAAGGCACCAAATTCAGGCATATGTGCTCTGCCTCTCAGCTGGGCTTGGTAGCATGGGTTTACCATGCCCTTGGCTGTGCTCACACGACACAAATCAACTTTTGGCCAAGGCAAATCCACCTGCACCTGCCTGAGATATACTGCACAAAATCTTTTTTTCCATTACTGATACCTCCATAACTGAAAATAAATGTGGAGAATAAGGACTGGTGCCTTAATTCACCAGCTGAAATGGATTTTTGGGCTTGTGGGGTCACCATGGTTGTAAAGAGGCATCAGAACAATAGAGATGGAGCTCAGAATGAGCTGCCCTAGTGCAGACAGAGGCACAAGCCTGCAGAAACACACAATCCATTTCTATTTATGTTATCTGGGCTTTAGAGTGACATGCTGTACAGTTCTTGAGAAACAACCACCTCTGTGGGCAGCCCTCAAACACTGCAGATCATGGATCCAGACATCAAACAACACATTTGTGATTTTTTTCCTTAAGAGGAGAATAGTTTAGTAGGATCCCAGATCAGTATTGCTTTGGGTAGGAACAAAGAGTGGGGATGAAATATTTTAACTCAATTTTGCTGCCAAGCACTTTTTTAAAGCTGAAAGACACCCTGAGTTATGGTTTTGATTAAGTTCATATTTATATATTGTTAAAAGATGTGCTCAGCACTTTAGGATTGCTCAGGATGCCAGATTAAGCAATTATCAGCAAACCCAAAAAATTTTAGGGATTTTTCTGTTTAGCAAGCCAACAGTAATCACACTAATTACACCTTAGGGATGTATAGGAACAACTTACTTCCCATGCATCAGGACTGTAAGTCACTACAGGACACAGTACAGTAAACTAAGAACCAGCAAGGGCTAGGTCAGAAATCACAACATATCCAGTAGAATTTATGAACCATTTTTGAAATGTCAAGACAATCCTTCACATGCCCTTACATGCACTAATAAAATGGTTGAAATTTGCTGTGGTTTAACATGTTCTAATATCTGCAGTATGTCAGGTGGATTTTCACGTTTGTCTTGAAGTAGATTTTGGCTATATGACTTTCCTCAAAATAAGGACAAATAAAATAAAATCAAAGAGACACAGTTGTGTGAGAGATTGAAATGTTGAAGGTTAATGACTCAAAGCAATCAGCCATTTGCAAAATCATCAGGGTGCCTTGCTGAGGCCAGGTTTGCACCACCAACTGAAGGGGAGGAGGAGTTTTTTCATCACGTTAAACTGACCTTTGTTTAGCAACAAACTGAGTTTTGAGCCAGATAAGGGAGCAGGTTGATAAGAAACACATCCTGAGGAGGTGAGATCCTGCTTTTTATCATGCCAATGTCCTCCCTTACACAGCTGGCTCAGGTGTAAAACTCCCCTCCAGGGGAGGTATCAGGACACTCATAGTAGGATGAAGGTTTTCATCCCTTCTGATGGGGAGTAACTGGCTCAACTACACTGATGTGAGAAACAGCAGTCATGTCTTAGAAGGGTTTATAAACCATCAAAGACCCCTGAAGCACCCCCAGACTCATTTCTGGAGTCTCCCACCAAAAAACTACACATAATCCACAGTGTTGCAAAAGACAGTGTAAGAAACTTCCACTGCCAGGGGAGGCACTTGGGCATTTCCACCTGAACCTGAGTGTGTATTAACCCATTGAACTTGATGTTTCATGCACCTCTGCCACCCCCAGAGAGATCAACACTGTGACAATCACCTCAACCAATGAGCATCCAAATTGCAATAATCCAGTCTTGTTGCTGAATCCTGTTATGATTCGATTATAAGAGATACTTCTGCCTGAATTAATGAGCAAATGAGACCATATGCCAAGGTCAATATTATGAATTTTATTCAATTTTAATTTATTTTATTATTTAAATGTAAAGTAGAGAGATAGAAAAAGTAGGAAGGGAGGGAGGAGAGACAGAGAGTGAGACAGGAAGAGAGAGAGAGAAAGAGAAATTAGTCAAAAGATATCACTGCCTTGTGGATCCCTGTGGCATCCCACCTGTCCTTCCTTACCCTGGCCTTCTCAGTGTTGGGGGTCCTGGAGTTGGTTTCCTGGGGTATCACCTCATACAGCCCAACTTCCAGGTTTCCACAGGGCACAGATGCCTTTCCCATAACTTGAGACAGTTTGTGATTAAGCACTTGCTTCCTTTCCCACAGTTTGCCATGGTGGGAATTTTTGTCCGGATGCTAATGAAACCTCCACCCCTGTTAAGCCTGGAATTAGCTCCCTCCTGCCATGCTGTCTGTGCTTATATCAAATTCCTGTCGTGGTGGCTTATCTCATGGGAAGTTGCTTCTTTGAGAGTGTTTTGAGAAGCTAACTGCATTCTTTAAGTCCTTACAGACCCACGGTTGGGGCATCTTTCTGCTATCTACTCTTACCATTTCTTTCTTTTCATCGTGCATTTTCTTAAGTGATATCTTTATACTTTATATTGTTTCATTTCTATTTTTCCACCAAAGAGTCTGCATATCTGCCCTCCACTGCAATCAAACTGTTCTAAAACAAACCCTACACAGGTCAATCTGTGTTATTTTGCTCTATTCAGCCCCAAGAGATCAATTAACAAGACGCTTACCCTCGCCTTCAGGGGCAGGTCATAGCAAGATGACACACCACTGATGGAAGCAGAGTGTTCTGAAGCTAATACTGATTGAAGTGCTTCAGTTTCCAAATATTCTATTTCACTTTTAAAAACAGAATCCAAATCCAAATTGTCTTGAATAGCTATATTTGACCCATAGTTTTAATTCTCTGCATCTCAAATTTTGATTGAAATTGGAAAGTAGAAATGCAAGTTAACCTACAGAGTATGAAACCATCTTGCAAGCTCCCTTCCTCATGAACTTTCACTGATTTTGGTGAAATTATTATTGCTATTGATTATTAAAAATTACTATTGCCATCTTCTGGTGCAATTGAAAATAGGAAGTCATCCTTCTTAAAACATGTGTTGAGAGTGCTGATGCTATCTAGTGCTGGGAATGGTCCTGTTCTTTTTGGAACTGAACTTAGAATGCATAATAAGTGTGGTTTTCCTCTAAATAAAAAGCTGGGTTTCTCCAAAGTGATTTTTTGTAGACTTGTGTGTATAGAACTCAAGATTTGTCTTGGAAAAGATGTAAGAGGGAAAGAGTGACATGACAGCATATCAAGCTTGCTACATTTCTGAACCTTTAATAACATTATTTTGGGATAGTTTAAAATCTGGTGTGCTGAGTTTGGCTAAATTTCTAGGTGTAATAAGTTTCTGTTATCAATTCAAAATTACCATGATCCTTTTCTAGGTTTTCAAGGATTTGAATTCTCTAACAAAACAAACATACACTAGCTTTCACCTTTAATGGGCAATAGTCAAATGTTCAGTGTTCTAGACTGAAAAGTAAGGGGGAGGTCTTTGGGCACAATCAAAACATCCTGGTATAATTTTTACTCTGATTATGAAAGAAAAAAAAAATGTAGGCCAGGCCACTTAAGAACAATCCACTTGTCAAAATTAGTCATGAAGATAATAAAACCCTCCAATTCAGGAGTTAAATCTTTCCATATAAAATGCTGCCAGAAGTGTAATACATATTCCAGGGTAAAGCATATTGGCAAATTTTACTTATTTCTTAAATATTGTTATCACTTTGTGGCTGCAAAGTAAAATGAAAAAATTTCAGCCTAGGGATAGGACAATGAATACCTTGTCAGTAAAGAGCAAGTCACCTGGGAATTTTACATTATTTGATGGCTTTATATCCCTATGTATACCCTTCCACCTAAGTGCAACTCCCATGCACCAATAGCTTTGTGACATTTTAATGACCTGTGTTTTATAGCCGAGGTGTTTTCAGGTTTTCAAATCTGCACATCTGTAAACTAATGATACAGAGGGGAATGAAATGTGCTTCCTTACCTGCTTAGGTACAGTAGACTGGTTTCAGTTTTTAGAGATTTGAATTCAGGAAAAAAAATAAACAAGAACTTGTTCCAGGACCCACTGGGATTTTTTTCACTGAGTGCATTATATATTCTCCTTCATTAATAAGTGGTGCTACTTAAAGTCAATTCTTAAATTACTGGAAATGATTCGGCATTAAAAAAAGTTTTTATTGGCTCTAAGATTAAACACATAATACCCTCAGAGAAGTGTGGGGGAATTAAAGGGGAAATTAAGAGGAAAAAATCACATAGATTATAAACTGTTCCCCATTTTTATTTGCAGATCTAACACCACACTAGAAGATAATAACAAAAAAACGAAAATCATTAATATGTTTACCTAACTAGAACACGTAATACCTTGACGTTGCAGATGCTCTATTCACCCAGAACAAAGATGTGATCTTGCTGAATTATAGGCAGGGATTAATCCACAACAGTTTATCAGTAGGAGGAAATCATGAGATATGCAAGGAGGTATCCAATTCCAGCTCGTTTGAGTAAGACTGCTCAGCCCAAGTACTTGAGTCCTCCTCAGTCCCATGAGGTCTGAACAGGGACTGGCTTCCCTATGTCCCACTGCCATCCTAGAGAAGTAACCAAAGGCTGAGCTGGTCTAAAAACTTTCTGGGTCCTCAAAGGGAGCCTTTCTAAAATTTCTTTCTTTTTTCTTCAGCTGAAAATATTGTATCATGAAAAGACAGTGGGTCAAGCTAGCACATTAGGCTGTGATCCAAAAAAACCCCGTCATGGCTGATCCTAAGCCTATGGTTTTCCTGCTCTTATCTTTATGTTTCCTTAGTGTACCCCCAAGAAGTGTCATCCTCCTTTCCTGCCTCAGCTTCTGCACCCCAAAATGTAGAGAGGTCAGCCTGAATGGCTGAAAAATGTGCTTCAGGATTCACTGGCCATTCTTTGAGCAGGAGAGGAAGCAGTAACTTTCCAGAGAAGAAAGTCGAAGTGGATTTATGAAGAATTGTTGGTTGCATGGTAAGAGCCTTGCAACATTAATTCAATTAAATACATAAGTCTTTTACTCTCCATAAATTATGCATTAGCAGGCAACCACTTAACTGATACTTGAGTTTTAACCAAACTCCATTAGAACTGAAGGACAGAATAAATTTTTTCTGTCCTTCCTTTCTGGAATAGTTTCACTCTGAGACTAGTTCTGAATTTTATCCACCCACTCCATACTCTGTGCATTTGTTATTAGTTCTAGTCAAACTGATTCTGTCTTGCCTATTATTTATAATTTTAATTAAAAGAACCTATAGACAGTTAGTTGTATTTTTATAAGGTTGTTTTACCCTCTGTGAGATTTATTTTCTGTTTCTGGCATCAATTTCATTACCTGAAGTAACAAAAAAATCACAGTTTTTACACTGCTGATGTATTAATATTAATCATTTTTGTTTTTAATCACATGCATTTGTCATGGCAAATGTTTCGCTGGATAGGTTGCACCATGGATAGGTGAGTTCTCAGATGTCATCCCTCAATCCTCAGGAATCCTTCCTTTCCTAGTTTAAACCTCTAATCAGCCTATCTACCTTCTTACATTGACAGTGCTGGTCACACAAATGTTTGGGGAGCATTCACTCATCACAAAACAGGGGACACCCTGAGCACTCAAGAACTTTTAAAAAAGACATTCATTTTGATTACTACTGAAGCAAATCAATTACTCTAAAGTTTGGTTGGGTCTGAGTCAACCATTACTATTGCCTATCATCCACCAAAGACACATCAAATAAAAATTTAAAACTCTTGCAGATGCCAAATATTTTGGCAGCTGTCCACCAGTCTCTAAAAAACCTACTTAATTTTTCATGACAGTCAGGGTTTTCCAAAATTCATCTATTAAATACACAATTACTTTCAAATAAGAATAAGCCAATGACTTGAATCCTTCAAAACAGCACAACTGAATTTGAAGACAATGACATTGGAAGGGATCCCCAAATATCCCCATCATGGCAAAGGATTGTGAAGGTGGAGCAAGACTCTGCTGAGCTGGATGCTTTACAAGTTCAGAAAGAAAAGGTGGTTCCTGTCCAGACCTTCAGAAAGTATTTGATTTTCTGAATTGTGTCCCCTCCCTTCATTTTCTGTGAAAGACTGTCAAAAATTGGCTGCCTTCCAATCCCATTTCCCCATGCTTTTTTTCACTAGGACTATATGATTCCCAGCTGATGTGGTTGATTGTCTTCTTGATTCCAGCACTGACTCTGCAGATCACTTTAGGAGAGAATTGCTACTTCCCTGCTTCTCAGGTTGCTCATATACAGAAAGGAAGAAGTAATGTCTGCTTTAAGTACCTTGATATCTATGGCTGAGAAGTGTTCCTTGTAAGCAGTTACTGCTTAGAAATGACAACAGGAAAACAGAAAGTGCTTTCAAAATAAGAAAACACAAATGGAGCACTTCAAGGAGTATTTTATTTTTTTACTTTTCACTCCTATAAGGTGTGACAGCAGCAATAGAAAGATGTTTTGGGGCTTTTTGTCCACCAAAACCACATCTTTTGCCACCTCTTTTTCTTACTGTTACTACTACATTTTCCACTTAATTTTTAAGAGATTTGTTCTTGTATTTTTATAATTTTTATTTTTCTCCATTGCAATGTCTTTTTCTTTGCCATTAACCTTTGCAATGCTGTAAAGAAAGCCCATACTAAAGAGCTGCATAAAATATGATTAAATAAAAACTGTAAAAACAACAGAGAAAACTGCCTTTTGTTTCTAATGCACAGCTTGCTCCAACCAAATTTGCCAGAATCCTGCACTCTTGTCAATGACTGGTCTAAAAGTCATTTTCCTTTTTCCCTCACCAGCACCCTCTTTTACAAAAAAGCATAGGCAGAAAGAGAGTTTTCAGAGATATGTGAATTCCCAGATTTCACAAATGTCTATGAAGACAATTTCTCCTCACCATTTTTCCCTTAGAAACATCAGCTCTCCTGTCTATCCATAAATTCAGTGATTTAAAGGAGGGACAAGGACAGGCTTATCAAGGTTTTAGCCATTTGGAAGGTCTAGTTAAGTCTTACCATTTTATCCCCTCACTGTACTCTTGTATTAAATATGCAAACACAACTCAGGTGAGCAGAGGAAGAAAAGCAAAGATGTTAACCTTGTGCTGTTTTCCTGAGTCTATGCAACATTTTCATAGTTCATGAAGAAAAGTCTTTAGGATGCTTAGGGCATAAGGCTGAAAATAGCAGACCAATGGAATTGCTTAAGGAGACAAAAAATGTGGGATCAAAAAGAAATAATTAAAATATAAATAATAATACTACCATTTGTATACAAACAAAATCAGATTTCCATGGGGGTGGGAAGGGGAAAAATGGAGTCATTTGGGATCTGAAATACAACAAACAATTTTCAAAGATCCTGCTGCATGTTGCTGAGAATTCCTCCTTTCTGTTACTGTGTTGGAGTGGTTTCTCTTGCTATTGAATATTTTTAGGTAGCAGCTGCCCTTTAAACTGCTCAATTATGCCTCTGCTTATTAGTGAAAAATAAGATCTGTAAAGGCATGAAAATATTTTTCTCAACAGGCAGCATCTAGAGTTTGAAAATTGATCATAGAATATTTCAGCATTCCTATCAATGTAAATACTATTTTGTACATGAAAAAAATAAATGAGAATAAATCCTCTGAAGTGACTTATATTGCAAAACAAATAATAGCCAAGTATTACATAAATATAGCCAGTGTGGTCTTGACTTTAGAAACAAGATTCTCTACAGTAAATTTAGACAAAGATTTCTTGAAATCCAAGTGTAAAACATATGGAGAAAAATGGATTTTTGCTGTGCATATAACAGTGGTTTCCACTACTGTAAAGACAGCTTTTTCGCAAACTTTTTCTGGTTTATTTTCTTGAAAAAACTAATTTTTTAATCAAAATTCTAGCTTCATTCAAGCAAATCCTTAGTGAGAGAACAATAAATATTTTCTGTATTAACATATTACTAAAATAAGATCTGATGTTTAGCAAAGAAAACATGACAGGTGCATTTTTAATAATCCCCTTTGTTGTTTTGCACGAAGAAATCTTGAGATTTTGGTTAGTTAAAGGGAAAGGGAGGGTGTGCTGTTGTTTGGGGTTTTTTCCTATAAACAAATGTAATATAGATTCATGAGAAGTTTCATATGAACTTCTGGGAAAGGAGAGTTGTTTTCCTTTGTTATTTGGTGGTACAATTATCCTTGTATTTGGAATTTTATGTGGCTTATGGTACTGAAAAATGTTGTTATTATTATGTAGAGTAGACTCATAAACAGACATTAATCCTTTTCTTAAGTAGGCCAATATAAAGAAAGATATGGATTTAGGAGAAGAAAAAATTGTTATCCATGTTGTCACTGTTGATGATCTCTTCCATAAAAAATGCATTTTTATTTGGCACTACTTATTCAGTGAGGTCAAAATTTGTAAATAAAATACATTGACAGTTTTACTCTAGAAATAAACATTGACAGCTAATAAGAATCTGGCATCATGGGCAGCAGAACTCAAGCAGCAATAATCAGATGAAATGGCAAGAAGAAAAAAAAGCCATAAGAGAAGACAATGAACACACTAAGTTAATATTCACAATAATAATTAAACACATTGCAAAAATGAGAGAGTGAAAGAGCTTGTTTCAACAGAAAACAAGCACAGATGTTACAAGACTGATAATATCAAGTGCATCTTCAGCAGCAGTAAGATTTATCTGTGCTTCCTGACAAATTTCTCATCATTTTCAGTCCAAATTGTTCTCTTGTGGCCCCATTTCCATAACCATAAGCTTATGAAGAGTTTGAGGCATTTTTCATTGAAAAAAACCCTGATTTCTCATGATATGAGAAAGAATATCCGTCAAAGAAATGCTGTGCTATGGTTGTGCTTCCTATGCTTTTACATCATGGCTTCAGAAATAGAGTCAATCTTCTTGCTGGCTAGGGACAAAGAAAAAGAAAAGAACACAAGCCATCAAGAAAAAACTCCAAAATTTTTTATTCCTATGACAGTTTCCTCATCCTCTTCTTTTTTAATTGTCTTTCTCTAGTCAGTGAACTCTCAATGATTTGGATTGTCCTTGGCTGGATGCCCAGCCATGCAACGAGTTCACTGAAATTCTCTACAGAAATTTTCTTACATCTTCGGCAAGTAATGCAAGCTCTGTTTTACCCTTCTCTCTTTTCCTCTCTCTGAATCCTCCCTTATTCTCTCCAATACTTTTCATTTTGGGAGCACAGTGGCTGTGCATTTGGGATGCTATCACGTGTGTTGCTTTAATCATACCTGGGGCTGACAATGGAATTTTTGACTGTGGTTTATTTTTTTCTTATTGACTGTTCAGAAAAGTTGGCTGGACTGGGAGGGGACTTTTGCTTTCTCCTCACCAGGAACTCAAAAGATCAGCTTGGACAAAAACTTTCTGCTGTAAAGTGGGACCACTGCAAACAACAATTCTCTGGTAACCCCAGGTCCTCAATAAACTGAGTCAGGAAAAAAAAAATCCTTCATTTTTCATTTTTACATGCAAAGGAAGAAGAATAATAAGGAACAACATTAGTGAAATATAACGTTAGAAGAGCTAGGGTTGCCCTCTGTCAAGGGATTAATACTGTACAAGTCATCTCTTGTTCTTAGAAGTGGAATTTGATAAAACTCTGTTTTTTTGCATTTGACTTTCAATTATTATTCATTTTTTGTCCTAATCTGCCCAAAATTACGGCATACTGCAGGTAAAACCACATATGCAACTTATTTTACACAAACCAGCATTTTTTCTTTCTTGCATTGCTCCTGTAGAACAAACACTTCAGAGTGAGCTAGTTTCTTCCCCTTCTTGTGCCTAGTATTCTCTGAGCTGCCTGCAAACCTCTATCAACCAGAAGATGCACCCATCTGATCCCCAACTTTGTAGCCTTCCACCACCTTCTGCTTTTGTGGTCTTTGAAGCCCACCACCCCTAGAGAACAACTGGAGGCCTAGTTTAATTTATCCTTTCCAAAAAGAAGCCAATGGTATGCTTCAACTTGTTTCACACACTACAAAGAGTAAAGCCAAGGCTGTACTCTCCTGGTTACCACAACATGAGAGCATGCACTTACACTGGGCCATCTGGCTGTCTAATTGTACCTTGTAAGCATGAGCCTAAACGAAATGTTTCTGCTTTAAACAATGAAAATGCCAGGTTATCATTCACCAAACTGATATTACATTAAAACTTTATGATAGCAAGCAAACTCATGCTGACAAGAAGAGTCTAGCAACATTCTATCATTTATCATAATTAGGAGCTTGTGATAAATCTGATGTTCTGCTCTTTGTGTATATATCCCTTTTAAATGTACTTGCTTCCCCTTTAATATTTAGTTTTCTTTAGGTATCATTAGTCATTGTGTTCAGACAAGGAAAATTGAGAATATAAACAGGAGAACATGTTAACTCTTCCATGAAGTGTCACACTGAGAACATAGAGGAAGGAAGGAAGGAAGGAAGGAAGGAAGGAAGGAAGGAAGGAAGGAAGGAAGGAAGGAAGGAAGGAAGGAAGGAAGGAAGGAAGGAAAGGAGGAAAGGAAGGCAGGCAGGAAGGAAGGAAGGAAGGAAGGAAAGAAAGAAAGAAAGAAAGAAAAAAGAAAGAAAGAAAGAAAGAAAGAAAGAAAGAAGTAGGAATAATAAAAAAAAAGTTATATATACCCAATCTACAAAAGCTGAAGAATCTGGCTTGTGAGGGAGACACAAATCCCTAGTCTGTTGGGATCCAATCTTTGTAGACTCAATTTTCATGCTGGATTAACTCCTGATGATGACTTCAAAAGGACAAGGTTTTCACCTCAAGTGTTCAAAGCAAAACTGAAAAGAAAAAAGCCCACACAAGACTCCCCAACCTGTTTTGATGTGGAATGTACTGCACAGGATGACTGGGACTTGCTGAGCAGCTCTGATCCTCTAATCTACATTGTTCAAGAAAATGACTTTGAAATGCATTTTGTGGTGTAGAATTATTTTGTGGTGCAAATGATTATGTAACCTGATGTAACCTTTTATATAATTTAGCATGTAAGCATGAGGTTCTGTATGAGGAAAATATAGCCAAAATGTGTGGAATAATATCTTGTTTACAGCATCATATAGATTTGCAAAGAGATGTCTGATGTTCACTCCATGTATTTCTGAAGTGTAGACAGCTCTAGGGATAACTTAGCTACATATGTTATACTGATATTTTATATTTTTATTCTTCTACATCTCATTCTAAAGCTTTTGTATATGTCAAACTTTTTGTGTTTTAATTTTCTTACCACGTTTAAAGCAATATATCAAGCTGAGCATCATATTTAAGCCCAGACAAGGAACAGCTGCATCTTTATGTTTTGACTAGGAAACATTAGGCTCTGCACCAAAAGCTGACTAAAATATTTTCAAAATAGAATGCTTGCTACAGGAGAGTAAACTACAACAACAACAACAAAGAATCACATTTCCTATCTTTCAACAAAGTAGAGGAATGTTTCTTCTAATAGTGAGATGATAATTGTCATGTAATGTTTTATCACCTTTGCTTGAAGGTGCTTTTTATTTTCATTTTTAACACCTTTTTGAAAGGTTACACAACCTAAAAATTAAGTATTATACAAAGTCTGGGTAAGCAACCCAAACTCAACACTGAGCCGGGCAATAGAAAATTCATTTCTTTTCTGGAGAATATAATTGAAAATTCCAGCCAGAAATCAAATGGATACCTAAGGATGAAAGGTGATGATAATCTTGAAGATTAAATGAAGAATTGTTTCAGAACACAATTCCCTTTTTCCTAATGAAATGACAAAGTTATTTTCACTTTGGAAAGTGCTTTTGATGAGGCTTCGCATTTGAGGGCAATGTCTCTGTGTAAAGGGCAAACGTTATGGAATAAAAGTTGGTTCAGAAAATTACAGACCAAAGGAGGAAAAACAAATGAGTAGTTTTAAATGGGTCCATAGAACAGTAAATAATAAGGAATCAGAAAAACAAATATTTTTTCATTTAAATGCTAATATCACCTTTGCCTTCTAGAAACAAAGAAAATTAATAGGAACAACACAAATATACATAGATCGAGCTCAACAACTGGTAGCAGGATATTCACCACTTTGTAACCAAATGGGACATTTTGCAGGTATGTGATTTTGCAGCTATTTGTTCTGAACTAAACAACAACTAAACAGCATCCCACAGTTGTACCTGTTACTAGTTTTCTCTACTCCATTACCCTAGGATAAAGCTGAAAGATCCAGGAGTACAGAGAGGGAAAGAACAGCATTCCTATGAATGAGACCCTTCATCTCAAAGACGTGTGATTTGATATGAGTCAAACACACCAAACTCCAGGCCCAAATGCATGTCCTTTCTCACCCAATAATTTCTGCTGTGGGTATTCAGGTGTCTCTTCATCAAAAGGATGGTGTGGAACAAAAAAACATCCTTGGTTAGAACAGATGCAATAAAATACATTGATCTGAGGTAACATAAATCTTGATAACTTTTATGAAATCTCTCCCAGACCTTTGCACCTGAGTTACTTGTCATCTGCACTCTGTTTAGACACACAGACACAGGTTAGAGAAATATGCCTTCCATCCTCCCTGACTCTCACAACAGCATGCAAACATGCTGCTAAAAGCTGCCTTTCAAATGGTTTCTGTTCAGATGTGAGAAAGAGAAAGAGTTTCGGAGCTGAGGGAAGCTATAGGAGAGGGAAAAGCAAAACATGAGAGCTGAGGGTTTGTGCATCACCATACTGCTGAAGAACTGAACCGAGCTAAAATATTTGTAAATTATTATCAGTTTTCATTTATTTAGCATTTATTAACACTAATTCTCTTTTCAAGCCTGTATACAGTTTACCAGGCATATGCTCTGCAAATTAAGCAAATTCCCTATTTTAAGATTTGCAGGAATAAACCTTTATCCATGAGCCCTGACAGAACTAGGTGAACAGACTCCTAGCTCAGATGTGAACATGCTATCTCACAGCCCATCAACTGCAGCAACACTTGGCTTCTCACTCACTAGGTCTGAGCCCATTCACACACACACAGAAGCAAGTGCAGGGATCCTGTGCTCTCTGCAGGCACAAGGCAGGTGAGAGGGAAAAAGACTAGAAAGAAACTGAAAAGGACTGCAAAAGAGGGACAGATCATTTTTAACGTGCCCTTCTTTTCCTCCTTTTTTTTTCTCCCTTAATTTTTTGGGTCTATTCTCTGTTGAACATGAAAATTAGGCTACATATGCCTTTCTTCTGACCTGATACTGGAGATCTTGGTGTATTTCATTATCAAGTAGGATACTATGTCACAAAACACTCTCTCTGTTGTCAGAAAGAGCTTAAAGTGCTACCCAGAAGCACATACAATAGAACAGTTCAATGTTCTCATATAGTACATTTGATTTTAAAAATTAAGTAGCCTTTTATCCAAGAAAATCTATCAACTCAAAGCATTCAAAGCTTGTTAATAAAAGTGTACTGATAGGAAATTAAAGCTGTGGCCTAAAAGAATTGTTAGTGGTGATCCCAAATGCACTGTACTGCTGTTTAGTGAATCTTACATGTGGCTATAGGAGCCCTCAAAGTAGCATCATCACATTTCTAACACATCAGAAATTGAGTCCCAAATTCCTGCTGTGTCTTCTGTGATGCCTCAGTGTACAGTCTGCATGAGAAAGAGCTCATTATGTCCCACATGATCACAGATACCCAGCAGAGATAACAGTCTAAATCATTTGTTCTCTTTAAAATAATTTATTCATAGGTAGGAATATGAAAATGTGCCCTTTATGGAGTTTATCTGTGTCTATAGCAAACACAACTTAAATCAATTCTTCATCTCCAGGACTGGCAAAGTTTGACTAAGGCATTAGGGATTTTTTATTAACCTCTATTAATACAGCAGTCCTACCACTTTAATAACAAATAAAAATGGATGGCTAAGAAGTTTAATCTTATTAAAAGGTGTGAGTGAGTACAATTAAACATGCCTTACATATCTGAAGATATATTACCCATTCTATTAAAATTCCAGGGTTATAAAGAAGTATGTGAAGTTTATAAGGCTGTTGACTGGCAATCACATATAGCACATACTTTCTGTGGTAGGAGGAACACATAATGATTGATCTTAATTTATCTTGAAGTTCTGATTTTATTTTTGGCATTTCTATAGAATCCTCAGATATCCCACTGCAATTTAATTTTAATTAGATGAGCAAATAAGATGAGAAAAGGTTTTTTTTCATAGTATTCAATGAATTGCCTACATGTTACAGTCTACTGTTTGAAAAAGAATTAAAATCTGTATGGGTTACAAATCTCTGCAAAACCCTTGTATTTCTGCTCATTTTCAATTCAGAAAACTCTAATTCTCCATTAATCTAACTTTATTTAAGTGAGTATCTCAACTACTTAGTGTCACTCCCTAGCTACTTTTATTTAAATGAAAAGTTTTAGTCCAAAATTTTAGCAGCCCAAAGTTCAGGACCGATCCATATTTAGCACATGAGAAATAAATTAAAATAGTCTAGAATCAGACCGTATAACCTTTTAAAAGTAAGAAATAATGCATAAGAAATTTGGGGACAAAATACCAGACCACTCTATTTAACATAAAACAATGAATTAGGAAGAGGGAGGAAAAAAAAAGAACGTATATCAGATGATGTAAAGAAAATGGGTCCAGCATGCTACTAATATAACAATGAAGAAAGCAGGCACACAGTGTTACACCATTGAAAAGCTAAGTCAAGATAAGCCTGCTTTATGTGTCACTTAGAATGAATAAGCTATATTAATATACAGTCCATATTTTAAAATTACCTCTAAAATAAAATGAATAATGCTTTTGCTGCACAAACCCAGCTCCTTTATCTGCACAATAAAACCGGAGTACTGAGTCAGTTAAAAAATAAAGCTCCTTAGCACAGATAAAAATTCAATGAAGAAAAATCATCTTCTGTGATGAAATATGGAAAATAAATTATGTTAGTTGCTTTTGCTTCTTGCTAGAATGACATTTATAAAAGCATAACTTAATTTTGGGACGAGATTTGTTACATTTCAAAACCTCATGCAAGTTCATCAAGCATGAAGACTCACAAATGTTAGGTGCTAAATATTAAAGCTCAACCCCTTCTCCTGAATCAGTTTTCTGCAGGCATACAATTTAATATGGCTTTTTAACTTACACATGTTTATGCGGAATTTGTATGTAATAATCAGCTTTGACTGGTCAAAATGGTCTTCTAGTGACATAGGAACAGAAAAACTCCATTGCTTTTACAATAACATCCAAATTACTCTGGTTCTCACAGAGAATCTAGACTTATCACCCAATATTTTTCAAACAAAATATACACACAGTTCCACATTTAAGATAATTGAGGAGGTGTTCTTTCCATGGTGGCTTTTTTAGTGACCTTTTCTTTTTGAGACCTAAAAAAGGGATGAAAATACCTCTAACCCAAAGAAGGTAAGACTGCATTTTTTTTAAAAAGGAGATAATATTTTTCCTTTGAATCTCTTATTAATAAATATAATAAGAAAGGTTTCTTATTTAAGAAACTGTAACCAAAATTAGTAATAAAAGTCATACATCATTTAAATATTAGTAAATTTCCCCCTAAACATGCAAAATAAAAGGCAATCTATGAAATAATCCAGCAATTTCTTCTACTGACAAGAATATTGAACTAGATCTATAAGGTTATTTCAGATTTCTTGAGGCATAGAGATACTACAGAGACCAGAGAACTGAGAATAATTGTCCAGCAGAAGATGCTACAGGTAATGGTAGATATGGCCCATGTCACAGCTGGTATTTGTGTCTCACTGGAAAAGGGAGAATGACCTAGATATATATTTATATATTTACAATTATTATTCCACCAGAAGGCTTCATGGAAAGCTCTGGACTTTGATTGCTATTAACTCATTGGACTTTAAATGTTTTCTTTCCCCCCTGGCCATCAAAGGACTGCTGTTGCAAACTGAGACAGTGTGTATAATTCCCTCTCATTTTGTGATGACTGGATAGCCTAAAAACTAATTTTCAACCATTACATTTTGAACCCTCAGTTTAATCTCATTGCTACACCAATCAATTTTTAATTACATACTTTCATCCTGTCAAGAAATACAATTTTTAAGAAGTTCATTAGATTATTTTTTTGTTATTATGTGACAAAGAACTCAAATACATTGATTACTCGATCGGTTACACCTCAAATGCATTATAATAAAACCTTTGCTTTCTGATTTTTCTTCACACTATGAGAAACAGCTTGAAACTAAATAATGGGACAAAAAACGTGTTTTATTTTTGGTTTTGATGGAACAAGTGACAGGCCTGATCCATTGCATTTGACAGTTTATATCCCCATAGCCTGAGCTGAAATTCCAGTTAGGATTGAACAGATTTATCTGGATTCCCCAGACTCATCTTTGCCTTGGTGATACTGGTCTGTGACACTAGCCAGTTCCATCTAGTTCCATATGGAAACAAATATAACTTGTTTTTTACCATAAAGGCCAGTCTTATTTAATTATTTAAAAATCCTTCTTCTATACTGTATTTATAGTATTCCTAAAGACTTTCAGGGTCTATCTCTCCAATTGCAGATACTTAATATAAGATTGCAGGAAGCAATTTCAGTCTTATTAGCAAATAGTCCAAACAATTTTTCCTGTGAAATGGCTGCTTAGAGTAATTTATTGGATCAGATCAAGATCTGTGATCGTGATTTGCCTCTGCTGGTGGCACTTTTTGCCTTTGGGTCCCTGCTGTCAACTGGAAACCAAGACTGCAACACAACTCATGCCGAGGTGCCTTAAGTTTCCCTCGCCTGTCTCTGGTGTTCCTCGTTCCCCCGTTTCCATATGGATGCACAGCCGGGACGGCGCAGCCCGCGGGCCTGGGTACGGAACTCTGCCCCAGCGCCCGGGGGCTCCGAGCCCGGCGCGGGGCGTTTCTTTTCGCCTCCACCGCGTTCTGCCAACTCCCGTCCCCGCCGGCGGGCCCGTCCCGGAGCGGGGCGCGGCGCGGGGCGGGCGCTGCCGGCCGGGGCTGCCCGGAGCGCGGCGGGGGCGGCGCGGGGGCTGCCCGGCGGGGCGGGCGGTCCCGGCCCCGCTGCCCGCGGCCCGTCCCCGTTCCCCGCGGCCCGGCTGCGCCGTGTGGCAGCGCCTCTGTCAATCAGCCTGACTTCACTCCGCACGCCCTGTGCTTCCAGTACTATACCCCCGCCGCCTCCTGGTGTCTCTGCTTCGCTGCGAGCCGGGAGCGCGGCCGCCACTGCCGCTGCGGCTGCGGCTGGGCGAATGCGCGGGCGGAGGGGCGCGGGGCAGCGCTGAGCGGCGCGGAGCAGCGCGGAGCGGGGCTGCCGCCTGGCCCGCCCCGGCTGCGGGCAGCCCGGGCGCCGGCCCCCGCGTCGGGCCGGGACCGCCGCGATGGACCCTCCCGCGGGCATCGCCTGCGTCCTGCTCTGCTGCGCGCTCGCCCTGCCCGCCGGCGCCCTGCGGCGCCCCGGGGACAGAGGTAGGTCTCCGCCGGGACGCCTTCGGGGCTGCTCGCCCTGCCCCGCCGCCGCCGGCCGGTGCCCGCAGCCCGCCCGTCCCAAGTAGCGGCTCGTCGCCCCGCGGCTTTCGGCTCCCCTTGAACTTCTTCTGCGGCTACTTTTGCCGGGTTCCCAGTTGTTTCCTGCAAGCGGCGGGCGGGGACGGGGACAGGGGCAGCCGCGCCGCCGGCGGGGACGGGACGCGGGAGCGCCCGGCAGTGACAGCGCTGCGCCGGTGCCCGCAGCCCCGCGCCGCCCGCCGCCTGCCCCGCGGAGCGGGCGAGCCCCGGCGGGCAGGGAGCGGTGCCTGGCGTTCCCCGTGCGGGCTGAAACACATGGCAGCTCGTCTGCCTCCTCCTCCTCCTCCTCCTGCCCGGGCCATCGCCTCCGTCCAAAACTCTCGGGGTTCCCGCTAAGACCGCTCCCGATCGCTGCCCGTGGCGTCCCCATCACCGCTCGACTCAAACCCGGCGCACCGGGGGTAGTTTGAGGGACGTGCCTTTGCCTTGCAGGCTTGCCACCTGCAAACCCAGCCCCTACCGCTGCCCCAGCGAGCAGTCCCGAAGGGAATCAATGCTCCCTCTTCAACGCTGGCCACCTGGGAGCCCCCAAAGTCCCCGAGGCGACCCGGTCACTGACTGGGCGTGCAGGGGTGCAGGGTCCCGGCTGGGTGGGCAAAGGGGAGCGGGACCTCGCTGCAGGGGCAGGAGAGCGGGGTCCTGGCAGGGTGGGGAGGCTCACGCTGCCGTCTGGTATTTTGGGGAGGAAAAGGCAAGTTTGAGTGAACTCTGCACACTTCATGCAGGTGAACCAAGTGCCTGCACAGAGTGCAGTGTCCATCTGCCTTATGTAAGTGTCTGCTGTGCTAATGAATAATGGAATAAAAATCCCGCGGCATCAGGATATGTTTAGTTCTAGTATCTCTGTCCTCTCTTGTTTTCTCCCTGTAAAGATTCAATCCTGAGGAATATAGAGGAGTACAGCCTTGTCATCCCCACAAGCACCGATTCAGAGGGCAGGTTCCTATCCCACTTGGTGTCCGGACCGCCAAAAGCACGCTTCAGGAGAGCTGTGGAGGACTTGCAACATGAAGCAGCAAATGAGCAGATATTTTACAATGTCACTGTTTTTGGAAGAGAGTTTCACTTCAGGTTGCGGCCAAACTCCAGGCTCGTGGCCCCTGGAGCAACAGTTGAGTGGCAGGAGGACTCTGAGGAGACTCATATTGAACCTCTCTATGGGAATTGCCTCTATGTTGGAGATATCACTGATCTGCCAAACGCTTCAGTCGCTATCAGCAATTGCGATGGGCTGGTAAGTTACTTTTGTTATTATATCAAAGATAATTATATTAATTTCCTACAGTCTTTAAATATAAAATGTGTGGACTGTCAGAAACTCACACCTCATATGGTAACTGTGAATGTAAATTAACTAATGTTCCCTTGTGTGGGAATAGCTGCGCTGCACCAGGCGCTGCTTTACAGACAGTGGCACTAGAAGTTTGAGCACATGCTCTGAGGTAGCTACTCTGGAGCAGAGCAGCTGAAATCAGCATTTTGGTTGATTTGTGGTAAAGTTACTTGAGGGGTCTGATGCTCTGAACCAGAGGGTTAAGTGGCAAACTCTCAGCATCCTCTTCCACTTCTCACTCCAGCCTGCAAGGGTAAATGTTAGAAGGAGTTAATCCCTGGTAATGGGCTGGACTACCCTGGAAACAAATTTGATAGGTAAAATATGGTTTTGTCCTGGAAAATTTTAATTTATTCAGAGTCTGTTTCCTTGGATATTTTACTTGGTGAGTTTCATTGCCTAATCAAGTGATTGATGAAAAGTTGCAGAAGACTTTGAGTTTTATGAGCAAAACAGCCCCCTGTGTTACATTTGTCAAAGCTGTGTGTTTTAAAACTGGCTGCAGCTTTCTGTTCTGGAGTGCATGTTCAGCACTCAGATTATCACTGTGTGTCCCTGATGTCCTGAACTGTCACACTGTCATTTGAGCAGTAATTACTGCACAGCAATTTGTTTAGTGAGAAAAGGACTATATATATTTTTTAATAACGACCAGTTTATCCAGCCTGTATTTCCTTGCTATAGCCTTTAGAGTCTGTAATTTTCAGATAGCTCAATTTTAATGCATTCTGCCTCTGCATAAAGAGCCAGTAGGAGTCAGTTGTATTTCTATTTATTTAGTCATAGGAAGTTGTTAGTCTGCTGTGCCAAGAAGATGACATGTATGGAGATAGTATGTTGGCTATCTGAGAATGGAAGGGAATCAAATAGTTTTCCCCTTAGTCTTTCCTTTCCTGTGGTTTCTCCTAGCCATGTGCATTCCTGTTTTGAGAAGCAGGTTTTAATGTTGCAGTTGTTTGATGTGGACAGCTGGCTGAGAGTAAGAGAAGCACCAGGACTGAGCAAGAAGAGCCATTCAGAGAGCAGAGTGTGAGCCTGCAGTTCTGCCTCGGGGGGGAAGCAGAACTTCTGTGCTCTCCCTATGTCTAGCACAGATCATTTTGTGCAAGACAAATTTACTTGTTCAAAATTGACTTGCTCTTTACTTTTAGAACTGGGGTGGAGCCAAAGCTCTTCTTCCTTGTTCATCTGTACTAAAAGGTGGGGGAAGATCCCATTGGTGGCTACTCCTTGCCTTACGCTCTTCTCCTCAGCACAAGTGTTGACTGTAAAGGCAGGGGGGGGCTTCTCCTGCTTCCTTCCAGGGTTTGGCTGAGTGTGGGCTCTTTACATTCAGAAAAAAGGAGTTATGATAAAATAGAACATGAGTTAAAGCCAAAGTATGGATGAGACTGTAAAGGTCCAGTGCCTCATGTTGCATGTAAAAATGACAAAGAATGAGAATGATTTATAAAATGAAATGAAAATATAAATGAAAAGGCTTTATAAATTACTGGGTTTTTTTGCATTTGTAATCTCTCAAATGCAGAGGAGTGAAGCCAGGCCTCAATTCAATAGTAAACGCACTCAAAAATGACTGGAATCCAGAAAGCTACCAAAGGAATTGTAGTTTTCAACCTGTACGCCCAATCCATGTGCCTGTGTTCTTGTTTTCAATAGAAGAAGCTGGAGAGTTGGTCTGGGCTGGGAGGTGCCACATTGTAATCTGGATTATTTTCACATGGAATTGCAACTTCTGTGGTTCTGCTAATACACTTGGAAATGGATTGCTGCTTCCTCCAGGGTGTATCTACATGGTACATGTGTCAGGGCAGAGATGTATTTTTTTTGCCCAGGTCACTGAAGCCTTCCTGCAGGAAGCATTGCCTCAATACCTTTAGGCTGTAAAGATTTCCCTGAGATTGTGCAGTAAATCTCTTTTGGAACAGCAAATTGAACTCCAGTCCCTTGGGTACCATGTTCCATCTCTACCCTTTCCCTCCATCTCAGTTTCTTTCTTTCTTGTGGGGTAAGACTATAAAACAGATTATCAATAGAATTACACAAACTCCAAGGAATTATACCAATGTTTCTCCAAAAGCCACTACTCTGTGGACAGAAATAATAAGCAAGTAACCACAGAAGTTAATACTGCTTGTAACTGTCCTTGCCTTTGCCTTTTTATTTCCTGCAAGGAGTATCAAAGAGTCCTTGGAGCAATGTCCTTGGAGCAAGACATACTTTGGGACCACTGGGCTGTATGCTTTTCTTGGGTTTATTGACATTTTGGATGTGAATAAAGACATAGACAAGGCTATTCTCAACTGTTTTCTATGTCTGTTTTTTACTGCACACCTCGTTTTCTTCAGGTATTTCCACCACCTTTTCTAGGTTATTCTGGAGATAGGGGTGGTGGAGCTCCCTTACAACTGAGTTGTCAACTGACAAATGTTAGAATTTTATGTTATAAACCTGATTAATTTAATTCCTAGTATTTATTTTTGAAGTGCTTGCTTTTGAAGGCAATTTGACATCTGTCTATGCTTCTCGTGGTCTTCCATCTTTTGCATCAGCCATCAGGGCTGAAACACTACTGGGGTTGAAGTGTCCTACTTTGATCTTTACATTGCAGACTTTTCTTGACTGAATCTGGTTTAAGTCAGCAAATGCATCTGCCACCTTGCCAACTTCTGATGTTATTTCCTTTGAACATCCCTTTTGGTTTGCACTGCACTGCCAACTATGTCTTTTTTTCCACTTATTGTCTGAGAAGAGTCTGGCTGGTGGAATTGGTATTGCCAAATGAGAAGTTGTTGGAAGGAATTTACATGAAAATAGTAGATCTGTGAAGGGACTTTTGAACTGTAGTATAAATGATGAAGATCTGCTGCCCTGTCTGAGGAGATCTGCATTAGATTGGGTACTCATGGTTTTCTGTATCAGAAGTCAACGACAAAATTTATTGACCTCGAAATCAAATCTGAGGCAGATGAAGAGAACTTCTGAAGTATGAAACCTAGGTGTGTTGTCAGAGCTGAAGTGGGTCATTAAAAATTGTGGTTGAAGAATCAAAGTTAAAGCTAATCAATAGATTTTTAACAGCTTTCTGAATTATGAATGTGATTTTTACCATATTAAAAAAAAAGTACTGTGAAAATCTTCCCACTTAAGATGGAAACACTCTGGAACTTGTTATCATCTTGGCTGATCTGATAGCATTCAAACTAATTCTCCACTGAGTGGGCAGAACAAGCATGGTCAGCTCTCCATGGCCTGCAGGCTGTGGTGAAGGTGTTGTGCTATGAGTATGTTCTTGGTCCTTGGCCAGATTCTTACTTGTGGATGCAGTTGGAGGATGAGGGAGCTGGCTGTCCTCTCCAAGGGTTGTGAAGGAGAAGTGGATGGAGGCTGTAAAAAAAAGATGTAAAACAACAAAAATTAGGGTTATATCAATCCTTCCAGATTATTGCTGGAACTATGGGACCTCCCTTTCTTCACCTCAGCAGATGAACCTGCCATTGTAGAAGAACTCTTTACACATCTAGATTTTTCATAAATACTTCTGCAGTGCTTGAGGAAGAAGTGCCAAACAAGTCTTCTTCAGGTTGACAAGATGGCACTATTTGGTTGTGGAAATTCAGAGGCATAAACTCCCTCCCAGTCTCCTCATGACATCTGTAGTTTGTGAGCTGGAATGTGTGCTCAGACGGGAGAAACACACTATCAACACCACATCTGAAGTGGGTGATGAACATATGATTAACTTAGGCTGCAGTGCAGAGTCAGAGGTACTGACAGGACTGAGAAGACTGAGGATCACAACTTCAGGATGAACAATCAATGTGGTCTGAAGCACCCACTGAAGCAAAGGCAGTTTCAGTAACACATCATGATGTCCTAGTTTGGCTCCATTAGTATAATCCTCTTCCTTTTTTAAAGTTAAAAGATCAGCTGTCCAAAAATTTCACAGTATTGTCAATGAAATGGAAAGTTATTAGAAGAAGAAATATAGAAATTGAGCTTTTCAAGCCATCTCTGGTCGTTTGTTTTCTTATTGAGCTGTAAGTATTACGTGGCTGGGGGTACCAAGCCAAAGACACCTTACAAGTGCAGTGGTCTTGTTTCTTCTTGTGATGAACCAGGCAGGGTTTGCTCTACAACATTTCAGTCTTTGCTGTGCTCTGTGCTATCCCTCCCAAACTGTTTGTGAGCAGCCTGCTGGCTGGCTGGCTGCTTGCCCAGACTCTGTTTCTTCTAGAAATGCTTGGGACACCAGCAGTGCTTTTTCAACTCATGCCCAATGCCACAGTATCTGCAGCCCTGGGCTCACCTGGGTGGGTTTGTGGTGATCCATTTCCCTTTCCTAACCAGTCATGGATCATCAGGAACTGGCTGGTGCTTTGGCTGCTGGCAATACAAGTGCACATCTGTCAGTTGTCCCAAGACTTTGTTAGGTATTCTTTATATTATGAGTATTTTCTTTCCAGTTTTAAATCAGAGTACAAAGCTTTTTTCCTCAGTTTTTATTTTATGGGGTAGTATTCATATAATCTAGTTTGTAAATTGTAAAAGTGGATGCTCAGGTTCAGATCCAGTCAGTGGTGTTTCCTAGGAGCAATTTCAGCTACCCATGTGTAATGCCCACCTTTCTCCCCTTCCTCCTGCCACCTTCCCTGCATTCCTAAAGACATTTAGACACCTTGTGAAGTCTAGCCTTGTTTAGTATGGTTCTTCTTCACTTTGAGCATGAGCTTGAGCTCTTCGAAGTCAGTGAATTTTAAGGTTCTATTGTCATATACTGTCCTGACACAAGTGCTTTCTTGGAACTGCCCACAGAGTTGAAGGTGAATCCAACTCATCCCAGGTGGAACATGCAATTTACCTGGATAAGAGGGTGAAGGAGCTGCTCACAATGAATATACCAGGAGAAGGCAGACATGCTTATATAACTGTGTTATTTTTCCTTTTAGACATTCATCTCCTGCTTCCATATGGATTTACAATTTAGTAGTGTTTCTTTTTGATCTGGTTTTTGGATTACACTGGTTTGTGATGTAGCAAAAAAGCAGAGCTCAAGGTAGCACAATATTATCTTCAAAGTCTGGTCAGGTCTAGTGCCTGACAGTTAAAACAGATGCCTACTACAAATAATTCCAGTAATTCCTTTTCTGTATGCTAAATTCTTAGCATTTACGTTATGATGGGGTTGCATCCATTTTACAGAGATCATAATTGGGCATATATAATCTCTTCATTTGGGAGCATTTTCTCATTAAAATAAACCAAAATCAAACCATAGTCACCATCTGTTTTTTTTCTTTTCACCCCATTTTTTAATGTAATGGCAAAACTCACTGAGGGCTTTTTGCTTTTTTGATAAGTAGAAATGTAATACAGTGACAGAAGAAGTGCAAATAATTTCTGTGACACAGTATAGAACATTCTCATTAAGGAAACAGCAGCCCTTCCTCTGCAGATGATCAGTGGGATCAGCATGAACCCTTTTTCAAGGGTATTTGGAATTCAGCTGGGGTTTCCATATGGGTAAGCCAAGCATGTATGTGAATTCTAGCACAATCAGAGCCTGACCGAACATCCACATCTACACACATCATTTAAAAACCCTGTGTTGTCTGACAAAGCAATGGAGCTATTTTGATGCCTAACACTCCAGCATGCTCATGTTTTCACAGGATGGAGGTTTTGCTTTGTAACCCATTCTCTGGGTTTCTGCTGTTCATTTTCCTGGCCAACACAAGCCTAGTTGGGCAGTCCCTTCTGCTGTGGAAATTGCACAGGCTTTCCCTTTTAAAAGTTATGGTGTGAAACACAAAGAGTGTAAACACTATGATTCAGCCTCTGTCTGGAGTAAATTATCCTCTGCTGTCCTTAAAAGAGACTCTGTCATCAGTAAATACTGCTTTTTTTTCTTTGCATCTTCTCTGCATGGATCATCTCACCTACATTTTATTTGAGAGCACAGCAAGTCATTTCCTACATCATACAGGTGGACACCATCTGGACAGAGTATCCTCAGGCAGTCACAACTGGTATCTTTGTGGTATGTTGTGGGCCTTTGGATAAAATATAAGTATTTCTTTATGTCCTGTTTGACTCTGTGTTGCATTGTCCTCATTGCAGTAGTGTTTCAACTGTACTGTACTCTTTGACCATGCAAGAACTAATTTTCCAACCAGAATATTAAACTCTGTACATCCAAGGAAAGGTGCCTAGTGGCTTCTTCTGCTTCCCATCTTGGAAGACCCAAATATAGGAACTAATTTTGATAAGGTCATAATTAATTTCTGGGGTCAGCAGAACACCTATTTTGAGAAGTCTGTCCCTCCTCAGCTTCCAAAGGTGTGTCCCTCAAAAAGTGCTTTTAGCTCACTTACCTGCCAGCTCGCTGCTTCCCAGTGGTGTGGGGAGGGTGTTCCCTGAGAATTCAAGACTCCTGCATATGGCAAGGCATTGCCACATTTCAACTTAGTTACATGTTTCCTTTTTGCTGCAGAAGGTTAAAAAATATTTTTTGGATCAACCAGAATTCCAGCTGTTGTGTGGAGCAGGACCTTTCCTCCAGAGATCACACTAGAGTTTTATTCAACCTACTTCGGAGTGCTTTTTATTTATGGTGGCTGTTGCTTTGTAAGCAGGTCATGCCATTACTTAATGGCACACTAGGACATTTCTCATACTGTCTGATTAAAACAGAACCAGGGAGCAGGTCTTGAGTGTCTTGCAGGGGGTTGCACAACCTTGCTCTGATGTGCACACCCTCCTTTTCGGATCACCGTGTCCCTTTACTGCTTTCTTTCTTCCAAAGTTTCAGTAAGTTCTCTAACACATCACATCTGGTTCCTTTAGCCCCTTTATCTGAGTGTGTTTTAAATTCATCTTTGTTTGCAGAGTCTTGACACAGCGGGTTCCCAGTTTTAATAGTCTGCAAATGAAAGGCCCACATTTCACACGCTATTTTCAGCACTGTTCTATTAAACTGTAACATTGAAAAGAAGAGTGTCCTCTTCAAGTGCAGAAGAGCACATTGCTTCCTCATATCTAAATCACAGCTTCTGTTATAGATCTCAGTTATTCCCAGGGCTCAAAACGTCTGGTACTTTCTTCAGATCTGGAGTTCTTGGAGTTGTAAGTGTGAATCTCAGCATTAATGTTTCTTCTTTTTCTTCTAAGTTACTGTTTTCTGTTTAAAGAAAGAGTTTTAAAATAAGAGTTTCCCTCAAGGAAAAGACAGAGATGCAAGTTCTCTTTCTTGAAGTCTCAAAAATCACCAGGCCAGTGAAAATCATCCCAAGTATGTTGTTTTGAAGGTGTCGTTTTACAGTCCAGATGAGTTTCTCTTTACACCTTGTGTGTTTTGTCTTGTGTGAACTTCTGAGAGGCTTTGGGCACTGATGTGGGTTCTGTGGGCTGGCTGCCCCCCAAGTTGGGGAGGTTCATTTATTGGACATGGTAACTTCATTATCATTTTATCCTCTCTAATCCCACAGAGAGAACCTGCCCTCACCATTAATTTATGTACTTGCTTTTTTTCCCCACCCCCTTCATGCCCCTTTTAGGACTGCATCTACTGATCTGTTTGCTTTACAAATCTTTGCCTTGCTGAAATGGAAGTCCCATTTGTACAACTTGCTGTTACTTTTTGGTCTTGCCATCCTAAGTGTGTTCAAGTTTTTCAGTGTTACTGTCAAGTTTATATATTTTTTTTTAATTCCTTTTAAATTGGTTTATGTAAAATTTAATATTTTGCCCCTTTATTGCTGCATTTGTGACTCTTATCTTCAAAATAAAGACATAATTAATTTTTCACTTATGCAGCTCTCTGTGGAGAATTCAGAAGTTGGAATTGCCCAGCGTCCCTGGTACTTTCTGACTCTTCCCCCTGCAAAGTTCAATGTTAGCACTTTTCTTTTGATGTGGCCAGCTACAAATACAGCTACTTTAACGTCTTTCCTACTGTCATTCCCTTTAACTTTTCCTGTAGTTGCCACCTCTATGTTTGAATTTCATTATATGGTCAGACTGCTTTTTCCCAGCATTTAACCTCTAGCCTGGTGGACCTCAGGGGACAAATTACAGTCTTATTTTCCACTGAAATTAAGTGTGAAGCATACTAATCCTGCAATGAGAAAGTCAGTGGACATCATTGGTATCTGTGGATAAGAAGAGCTCCTTCTACCTGTAGCTAGATACAGCTAATTTATACATTTAAGTTATTTCTCTTCACTAAGTGAGTGGACTGTAGGTTGCTGTTATTGCCCTTTAATGAAGGTGAATGATTTCTTCAGTTTTTTGAGGCAAGAAACCTGGAAGGAAACACCAGGCACAAGGTGAACATTTAAGATGTTTTTTGAAAAACATAAAATCAAAATATCTACTTGAGGTTTAGGGTAGCACAGAGCCACACCTTGATGTAGGCCCTGAGTCTTTAAGCCTCTATTAATGTGTTTTGTGATTTACTGTCACTGTAAGAATGATGAAGTGGACGTGTGGAGAAGAACTTGCATGGCTAATGAGCAGGCTGGCTAATGAACAGGCTGGCTAATGAGGAGGCTGGCTAGTGAACAGGCTGGCTAGTGAACAGGCTGGCTAATGAGCAGGCTGGCTAGCAGCTCTTTTCTTTTACCCCATCACTTACAGTCCTGACAAGAAGCAGTCCGTGAAATGGCAGGGGGGATTGGATTTTGTGAATGATACAGCAAATTTCTGCAGGAGCCCTGAGTGCAGCTCTCAGCCTGCTGCTGTGCCAGCTTCCCAAGGTTGTGGGCAGTCCCTCTTTCACACCTGCCTCCTCCCTCTGTGCCCTGGGGGCTGCTGGGCTGCAGCAGCAGCTTCCAGCCTGTCCAGTGCAGCTCTGGACGTGCATCATCTCCCCCAGGCAAACCCATCCAAAGGCACCTTCACACCACACACCCAGGATGGGCACTGCAGACTCAGGGCTACTCTTGCACAATTTGGTCTGTGGGAGGGATTTCTCTCTCAAGCTATGCTTCTGAACATGTGCTTTTTTGGCATGATTTAATGAGTATTGTAGAGTATAGAATAGAGAAAGTCAAAATAATACATCGAGTCCGACAGGAAAGAAAGGCTTTCTTTCTTGGGAGTAAAACTATTTCAAGAACTAAGCATAGTAATGCACCATTTACATTTTCATTCAAGTACAGTAAAATGATAGAATTTAGAAAGGAGGAGGGGAAAGCACAGATTTTACTCCAAACACTTGCTGAATTTTTAGATTAGATATTAGGAAAGACTTCTTCACCAAAAGGGACTGTCAAGCCTTGGAAGAGGCTGCTCAGGAAGTACAGATGTGGCACCTGGAGCCATGGTTTAGTGGTGGGCTTGACAATCCTGTGTTAATGGTTGGTCTAAAAGATCTTCCAGGTCTTTTCCAACCTAAATGATTCTGCGGTTCTGTGTTTCTAATTTCTCTGCTCATTTTCCCACATGCAAAAGGCAGAACTGACATGCAGTACCTGTCCTAAGCAGCTGCATCTTGTATTTCCCCCATGGTGAAGTGTGTGACTCCCAAGGCTGGTCCAAGGGCTGGTGCCCATGGCCATCACATCACCTGCAGGGCATTCCCATTCCCAGGACAGAGCCCATGCTTGGAAAAAGAGCCTGCAGAAGATGCAGAGATTAACCAAGGGTAGGTGGCAGCACAGGCTGTGGTTACTGTTTTAATAGTGGGTTTATTTGTTTTAAATCATGGCTTTTGGGTAAATCATGTTCATCCAACTCACATGCAGAAGAATATACTTCTTCATTTTTCAAAGTGCTAAAATTGTGAGGTTTTTCTCTTTCTCCAGGCAGAGGAGCTGTGGAAGGAGTGAGAGAGATGTTGTTTGGAAAGCATTCTGCAAACCAGAGTATATTTAAGAAACAGTCTTTGAGAAATAAATCACTACCTGATGATGAAGAGAGCTGAGCTGGGCCAAGGGTCTTTGACCTGCCAGCACTCTCTCATGTGACAGGAGTTCTATTGGAAGCTGACAGGCTTTGAAGCTTGCAAGGCTGAAAATGTCTAAAAATCTTTGTATACCTAAAGTAATAACTGGATAAAATGATGTCTTTCAGACTTCAAAATGATCTCTGTAGAACACCATGAACCTACATAAGGTCACAATCTTTTACCTATTGCGAACAACAAAAAAACCCCACCCCAAAACCCAGAAGCAGAAATTTTATGCCACTTCTGTTCAAGGACCTCAGGGATAAAGACATTTTAGAGATGAATTTGGATTGATTTCAGATTTATAACCAAGCTTGAAATCAGTTTTCTAATAGTTTCAGTTTTCATTGTAAAACTGGCAAATCCACCATTCATCAGTGAACCAAAATATTTAATTCCCAAATAAGTGCTAAGAGGTGTCTGTCAATATTAAATTTGTTTGCAAAGTTACAGCACATTAAGGCTGACATAAGCAGCAAGTGTAAAAATGGGATTAATCAAAGGATGATTTAGTACTCTGAAAGAAGAATATGAAACTCAGTCTGGATAAGTAATAGACAAGCAAAGAAAGACCAGACAAGTTACAAGATGTTTTGAACTAATTACACTCTCCTACTGAGGAGTTTAAATTAATTTCTGGGAAAATAAAGTGCTTAGTTCACTGCAGTCAAATTAAGGCCAACAGTTATCATATGCATCTTATAAAATGGAATAAAAATGCTGGACCTATGAAAATATAGTGTAAACTTGCATTTATCTAAACAGAAAAGCACACAGGAAAAAACCCAGATCTCTGTCAATGTTTGTGTCATGATCCAGCATCATTTTACGTAAGGGCCAGGGAGGTCCCATGGCAAGTAGCTGATTTTTGGGTGCGTTCCAAAGCTGCTGAAGTGAATGTGTTTAGTTTCCCTGGCTCCGTTTGGCTTTGTGTGGACAGGTTGATTAGCAGAGTATTTGGGACAAAAAGCAGGCCATGGAGTATTCCACACCATAACCTTGTCTTTCACCTTGTTCTCTGTCCCTGGTGGTGGGGAGGGAGGTGAGTGTGAGAGGCTCAAGTGCAGCTTTCCCCATGGCTGTTTATATCCCGTGTGCTGGATGGAACAGGACAGAACTGTGTGCCTCCAAACCTGAAATAGCTCTGCTAAACCTTCTTCCCCTTCTGCCTCACACCACATCCCCACCACAGAAGAGGTGATGCATTAAGTAAGGGGGGAGGGATCAGGAGAAACCCTCCAGTCCATGCCAGGAGGATGAGGCAATTCCAGCTGCCTTGAATTTGCAGGCTCATTCTGACAGTTTTTCTGTCTCCATCCTCCCATGAAGATGAGGCCAGAAAGGAGATTTTCCTGCTTTCTGAGACTGCCCCTCTTTGCTTTCTCTGCCTAAGATGTTAGCTATGACCTCAATAAAACTAGCATCACTTGCAAAAAACCCCACCCAAACGCCAAATACAATCCCCCAACAAAAAAACCCCGAGTCACAAGAGAGAACATGAGGAAAAACTCTAATTGCACATCTGTTCAACAGACTTTTGTGATAACTCAGCAACAGCTAATTGAAACTCCTGGATCATAAATGTGCTTTCAGCCAAACTGGAGTTTACTTTCCCTGATGCTATCTCCTTTCAACTCCCCATTGCACTCTGAGGTTCTGGTGGTCAAGATTCCAACAATCTGTCACTAGATGGGAAAGTTAGAAGTTGGGTCCATTCAATTATAATGAGCCAAACCTCTGTTAATCTGCATCGTGTCTCCACGGATTTCTGGGAGCTCTGTCACTTTTCATTAGCTGAGGACCTGGCCTTATGTAATGAGATGTTTTCACACTCTTGTGGTGATATGCCCTCCTTCTACAGTCTGGATTATGGGCTCCCATGGTTTGAAGAGAGATACACTCCTTCTTGGGAGGCAGCAGGACACACAAGATCTGTGAATGTGTATATGCTTTCATGAGATTTCACTAAGTAACATATCCAGGATTTGTTTACATGCTTGGAAATGGCAAAGTGCATTGGAAAGGGAGACCAGGAATCCCAGGATCTTTGAAGGGTCCTTGGTCTCAAATGGGCAGAGGGTTAAAGACACAGCTCCAGGCACTGCTTCTTGTCACACAAAGCGTAGCTCACTGTGGGCCTCGTGGCTCCCTGCCTCTGGATTGCCATTCTGATGTAATTTTTGTGACATTTTCATGTTATTATGCAAGCCTCTAGAAATCATGACAAGGCTAGGAAAACTGTTGAATAAATGTGATGTTAGTAATGTGAAATTAATCTGTGATGGGTATACTTAGGTCTTTGAAGGATTTAGCTGCTTCTGGCAGTTTTGTGTTCCTTTTGGGTGATTTGAAGAGGTGTTTGCTTTGATTTGTGGATTTAAGAAATATTTGTGCTTAGGTAACGCTTTTATAGTGTACTTTCAGCATGAACTCCATGCAGTCTTTAACCCAAGGATATAATTTTGGAGTATTGAATCCCTTGCAAGTTCTATAGTAGATTCTAGCTATCCCACTGTGGGAAAGCACTGGCTTTTTTTCTCTTTTCATTTTATATTTGTTTATATTAAGACCACTTTTCACTGACGTCAGAGACCTATCAGGTCAAATCTAATCCTCTGTATCTCACGGTGTGCTGGCTAGATTAGCCCTAATGCTGGTGTTTTCTAGTCTGTGTGGAGGCAGCTTTCACCTTGTAATGATGCCCTCCCTGGAGCTGGTTCTAGGGGATGGTTGAGCCTGTAGGTTCTCACTCCTCACCTTCACAGAGCCAGGGACCTTGCCAGCATCCCTCCTTTGCTGAGGGATGTAGCAAATGTCCATCTCTGAAATTGCTGCCAAGAGCTGGTGAATTCACCCCACCACAGCAAATGGGTTTGAATTCTAAAGCTGCACAGATTGTTTGGAAGTCTGCCTCCCTCCCCACTGGCTGCTGCTGGGCTGCTGGGCAGTTCTGCCTCTCCTTTTCACGAGCTGGAAAGGCTTCCTTCACTGGGGAAAAATGCACTGTGGTTCCTGTGGAGAAGTGTAGTGCTCACAGCATCAAGATGACTGTCTCTGTGTGGAATTTGGGAAGAGGAAGGGATGTGTCAGAAAAATAGCCAAAAGAAAGAGAAGTTTGAGACATCTGATCAGTATCAGCAGGGCAGGATGCTGAGCACTGGCACTGGAGTGCTGAGGTGGTGAGAATAGCTGTAAGTAGTCCATGCAGCAGAAAGGAGCAGAAAACACTGCATTTCCTGGCAGTTCACCACAGAATCCTTGCTCAGTGAATATTCTCCTTTAATGAGTAGCATCTAGAAGTGATGTCCCCATTTCTCCTGAGTGCAAGTTTGCAGGGCAGGGCTGGAATCTGACTCCATGGGAGAGGAAACGGAGGTTCCTGCACATCCCAAGCCAGTGCATGTGTCAGTACAAGGTGAGTCAGGGCTGCTCAGAGGCACTGGGCAGGTGGGAGCAGGGAGCTGGAGACACGAGCACACATCACCAACGTGTCCTGGTGTGCTGCAGGACAGTCCCCTCCAGAGCTGCTGTGATTGATTCCATGGGAACGGTCACAGCTCCAGCCCAGGAGGGACTGCAGCACCTCCCATCCTCACCCTGAATTTTCTTCTTTCTCTATTAACATTCTGCCAAAGTTGTTTTCAAGGAAATTTGTCCCCCAGCCTGCTGTGCTGCCAGGCTGGAGTAGTGTGAAATGAAGAAAAACATTGAAACCAACAGCATAAGTTTGGTTTTTGTGTTTGGGTTTTTGAGAATTTACAGAGGGATCCTGTGGCTCTGCCGCTGAGTCAGCACTGGTTGGATGTGATTTCTGAACGTGATTTCTGTGGTCAAACTTTACACAGAACTTTGATGTTTAATGTGCCAGTCAATTAAAGCATGCTGCTATGCAAGAAATGATGTGGTGGCTTTGTGTGGCTTGCTTGGTATTGCCAAAATGGGTCAAAAGTATCAGGAGAAGGTTTAATCTCTCTGTTTACATAGTGTCATTTTGCTTGCTTTGTGGTTCACTGCTTTCTGCAGTGGCTGGGGTATAGTCTAAGAGCAGGAAGCCTCCTCTCTCCTCTGTGTGACAAAAATAGCTGGTGCTTTCTCCTGCTGATTTGATTAAAGTGGTTATGGAGGTTCAGCTGTGCTGCACTAGAACTGTCTGCTCTGCTGAACAGAGCTCCCCTCAGCTGGGCCCTGGCTGTCCTGGTGCCTCCTCCTCAGGTGTGGATGTCTCTGGCCAAGCAGCCTTAGTGGGTGACTCACTTTGGGGAAGTTTTCTGCAGAGCAGCCCAACAGACCCAGTGCTGGCACAACTGTGGTGATGCCAGAGAAAGAGCAAGTGTTCAGGGCAGGACATTTTAAACAGTTCTGTTGCCAGGTCTATCCCCCCAGGCTGAACCCTCCTGTCCTTGCACAGCACAGGAGCCCCAGGAAAAGCTTGAGGAAGGTGTCACCTTCTGCCGTGGGAAGGTTTTTCACAGTGAAGCTCTGCCCACATTTAGATGCCTTCTGACACTTTAATCGGACAGGCAAAAAGAGAGCTGTCCAGCTGTTTTTATAAAATGTTCAATAATGAGATTTACTTTAAAGTGGGTAAAAACCTTAGGAAGGTTTTAAGATTGTACTTTAAAGTGTAAGCTTGGTGTGTCTGTTCTTTTCCTAGGGGTGTTTTATTTGATTCTGGTATTAAACCAGGAGTTGGTCCAAAGCCCGTTAACATAAATGAAAAGAGTTTTATTGACTTTGATGGGATTTGGATCATGCTGCACTAATTAAATAGTAAAGTATCCATTAGCAGTGAAGAAAACAGAAGAGAGGAGAGCCAAATACTGTTGGGATGAACCCTGTGAAGCTGAGTGAACTGCAGCCAAAGTCTCAGCATCTTTACAGATGAGCTTTTCCATATTTCTCTGCCTCAGTCCTTCTGACACAGATACACTGTGGATTTTTAAGGGGACTGAATCTATAAAGATCCTTACATTTATCCTGACTATTTACAAGTTTTGATAGACACATTTTATCAATAAATATTACCTTATTCAAGGTAATAATAAGAAAAAATAGGAAGTGGCATTTGCAGAAGAAAAAGTTATGCTTTAAACAACACTGAAATCGGGTGCTCATAATTTGCACTTACTTTGCCTGAGTATTCTTGTAAGATTCTTAAGGAACACAGATTTTCTAGATTCCAAAGAAAAGAGAAACAGCTTTTCACTGTTATTGATGTTGTAAGTAGAAGGTAAAGGAAAAGTTAATATCTTATGTGTCTGGAAGATCTGCATAAAAAGCAGGTTGCATTTAAAAGAATAAAATTAAAAAAAGCTGTTCTGGAACTGGCCAAAACCCAGTTAGACAGACAGCTTAAAAATACAGTAATAAATGAATTTATGTGGGCTGCTGGATGGATGTTAAAAGGATCTGGCATTTAAAACTCAGAAATGCTGTTCCTTGTTCCTCTTGCTGTGACCCACTTTGCCTGGGTGGCAGCAGTGGCCCTTGAGCTCAGTAACCCCCAGCCCTGCTGAGACAGGAGCCCAGCACTCACAAAAATCATCTACAGGAATCTCCCTGTGACAGTGGGATGCTTGGAAAACACCCCTCATTTTGCACAAGTTGGATGTGTTGGGATTCAACTGCAGCCATGTCAGCTGGGGTTTTGAGGACATGAGGAGCCCATCTGTGTTTGGCTGTCAGTTCTCCTTAGGCGTCTTTGACAACACAACCCCAAATGAGATGTCTTCTAAAAACAACTTGCTGGCATTGTTTGCCTGCTGCTGCATTTACTGAAGGACAGTGCTCTCAAGCCAGTTCACAAGGTTTCTTCCATTCCAGACCCTTGTTATCAGGTTTCCTAGCACCCTCTCTCTTAAAATTTGCAAAAAAGAGATATTCCCACCTTCACTGCTCAGGTATTTATGAAGAAATGATGTCTCCAATTTGGTTTACATTTTTACTAAAGTTATCAGGTAAAAGTGTTGATCATGCCATGATGGTACCATGACCCCATCTTCTGTGTTTATAAGTGTATCTTGGCCTTTTACTTGCAAAAATCATTAGGTCTTGTCAGCTGCAGATGCAGGTTGGAGAGTAATTTAAGTTGAATTGTAGATTAGTATATTTGCCAATTCTGTGATGGCCCAAACTCCCAAACAAATAAATGTTCTAGTAGACTGAAATTTTCTAGAATCCTCAAAATAGGAAAAGATGAAAAGAAGGAATCAGTCTCAGGCCCAGCAGCTCAAATGTTCTTCCGTGCTTCCAAAAATAAAGTGTCAGAAGTAGAACCCTGTGTCCCCTTTTTATAAATCTTCCCTTTCAAATCCAGTGGATAACTAATATAAAGTTTTCAGAAATAAAAAAAAAGGCTTTATGTTTTATGTAAGAAAGATTAAGTGGAAAGGGTTTTTTTTCCCCTTGAGTACATGGGTGTGTAGGAATTGTGTTTTAAAATCAGGCTTTTCTTGAGGTCTGAGCAGTAAAATTTATTTGGGGAATTCAAAATTGTTCTTGTGTTTGTTGGGAGGGCAGGGAATGAAGCAGAAGAGATTGGCACTGAAAGATGGCACTGCACAGCAATACCCCAGAAGGGCAGGTGTCACCTTGCAACAGTGGCAGGTTATAAAACAGGGCTCAGGAATCAACTGAGAGCTGCCAGGCTGCCCAAGGATGCAATTCTGCTTTTTTCTGATCAGTTCTACTCCTATATTTGTTCTGTTGGCCAATGTGGGTACACAGGCAAGTAAGGTTATATAAGAGTTAAAGGTTTAACCCTTCAAAGAACATAACCATTCATTAAAGTGACTTCATTAATTAAAAAAAATACAATTAGATGGAGACTCCAGCATATGGGAATATAGAGATGGACTTGCTGTATATGAGCTTCAAAAGAAAGTCTTTCAATATAAAATTACTTTTTGCTCTGAGACAAGGGAAATAATCCAGAATATAATGCAAACACTCTCATTGCATTTAGCTTTATTGTTTCTAAACAAAAATATTTCTGTCTGAGAACAAATGACAAACTAATTTTCCCCCATCCTAAACCTAATTTGGCAACCAACTAATTTGGTTGGTCCAAGATTGGTTTTTTAAAAAATTGCTCATGTAAAATGTTGCCTTATGTTCCAGGCAATACTGCATGTGTTTCCATAGCAACCTCTTCTCATGTCTTGAACTTGTCAGCATCAACATATGACATTTTAAACTGTAAAGCATTTACATGTACTGCTGCCTCTTTGGACATGAGGGAGATTTGCCAAAAACTGGGTTCTTGCAGACAGTTGTAGTTAGGGAAAGGTGCTGGAGTCAGATGTTCTTTGTACTTCCTGCTTGTTTACAAAGAATAAGGAAGTGCTTTGAGTTCTTACTGAACTCAGGCAACGGGACAGAGATTCCTGCTCCCAGCTCCAAGTTCAACAACTAACTCAAAGTCTGGTTTTCCCCCTAGGGCTGTTTGTCAGTGGGTTCTGTGTCTGATTCTCTGCACTGAGTGTTTTTGGGCTGTCTGACTTTTCTCAGGTGCACCTGTTTCTCTGTTCTGTGTTCAGCAGAGTTGTTCTTGACCCTGGACACGCACAGGCTTTGGACAATGATGTACACCAGATCTCTGTCTGCTGCTCTGCTGCTTTTCATTTTGAACCCAGGGAATGGTGAACCCTTTTCAGGTTAAGTGCAGCCTAATCCAACTTACAGTGTATTTGCAAAACATTTGTGAAATAAAAGAACTGAAGAAGGGGAACAGAAAAGCCCTAGTCATTTTGGAGGAAATAGAAGAGATGCTGTTCCAGTGAGCAGTAAAAAGAAATTGGTTTGACTAGCCAGACCTGATTGTAAAACGTTCTCTAGGAGGGAGCACTAATATAATTGTATGATATGTGCTTTTGCTGTCTTTTTCTGTCTGTAGCATGGGTTAGCTGCTGATTTGATCTTCTAAAATATGTATTTGCAGATATGGACAAGCTGCCAAAAATGTGACTAATACAAAAATGCCTATTGATCTCTTTTTAAAGCCTGTATTAACACTGCTCTCTGGAAGACAGTAATCACTTCTCAGTTTTTGTAGTATTTAAACCTTCCTAAAGGATAGCTCTACTTTTCCAAACAGAGAGGAACACATGTATCAGGTTTGCATGGCAAGGTTTGGATATTGTGTGTGTGGGGACACAGGGGTGGTTTCTGTGAGCAGCTGCTAAAATCTCCCCCCATGTCCCCCAGTGCCACTGGTTCCAAAAGGGACTCGCTGCTGGCCAAGGCTGAGCCCATGGGAGATGGTGGTGGTGCCTCTGGGTTAACAGATTTTAGAAGAGGGGAAAAGAACCTGCAACTGTGGTCAGAGGAGTGAGAATATGTGAGAGCAGCAGCTCTGCAGACCCCAAAGTCAGTGCAGAAGAAAAGGAGGAGATGCTGCAGGAGGTGGGGCAGAGATTCCCCACCATTGTGGGGAAGGAGGCAGAGAATTCAGGAGTGAAATTGAGTTTCAGAAGAACAGAGGGATGAAGGTGGAAGGTGTTAAGATTAGGTTTAATTTCTCATTACTGTACTGTGATTTGATTGGTAATAAATGAAATTAATTTTCCCCAAGTTGAGTTTTGCCTATGGCAGTAATTGGTGAGTGATCTCTCCCTGTCCTTATCTCAACCTAGAGCATTTTGTCATATTTTATCTCCGCTGTCCATCTGAGGAGGGGAGTGATGGACTGGCTTTGGTGGGCATCTGGCATCCAGCCAGTGGCCCCCCACCACAATATCACTCCTGTTTTGGCTGTCAGTGTGTGTTTGGATTTATCCTTCACACCATTACGTAGGAGAGAGCTGATTTATGCAGCAGGACTGTCATGGCCTTAAACCTTCACTGCAGTGGTGCATCTCCACATAAGAATAAAGACAGGTCAATGGCTTGTTTTGCCTTGATTTATGGCTTTATGGCTTGGAGCAGGAGACTCCTTTTATTGATGACTCTGTGCATTCAGAAGGTGTGGGTGTAGATTCTTTCCTCTGTCTTTGCTGAAAATAGATGTCACAGTGATGTTTAACTCTTAGGAACTGTGCTGAAGCATCCCCCCATGCACTGCTCCTTACAGGGTGTCCCTGTGCCATTCCCTGGCCCACAGGGACACACAGCTCCTGGGGGAGCTGTGGCACTCTGGCACTCATCAGAGGGGATGGAATAAACCTTTCCCTGTGAGACCTGGCAAGAGAAGTGATGGTGGAATGAACTTTAGTGATTTGTGTAGGACTGGGCATGAACTCTGCTCCCAAAGCAGAGCAGATACTGTTTATGCTGAGGTAATTACTGCAACTAAAACCAGGTATAAAACTATCTGGGCAAGTATCTGTCAGTGCTGTGCATGAAGAGCCCACCATTCTGTGGTGGTAACTTTACCAGGAGAGATGAGAAGTAGATGCTTGAGTTTCTTGTGGACTTTCTTCATAACTAATCTGGTACAGTATGTTCCTGGGCCAGTGCTTTGATCCAGCTGGGATATGGCCAGAGGGAAAACAATTTCATACTTTTAGTTTGCTAATCAGGAAATGAGATAATTCGTATAAAAAATCTCTTTTTGGAAAGAAAAATGGAAGCCTTCTGGTCACTTTGCAGGCATTAATTTTCAGATAAAGAATTTCTGTTTTGCTTCTGAACCAACCAAATCTTTAATACAAATAGCATAAAGCTTGGTGTTTTCTGTGTTCCTTAAATCCAGTTTCAGAGAAGAAGGTGGCCTTTCGTTCCTTTCAAAATACAGCTGCTCCTCTTGAAATTCTAGCTGTGTAAATACACTTGTTGCTCTCTTCTGTTAGTTTTCTGCATCTTTTGCTCACTGAATTGTAAAACAATAAATGCCATCTTCAAATCCTCTTCGGAAGACTGGGAAAGTTCTGTTCTTTTGTTGCTGAGGGATTTACCAAGTTTCAGTATTGACTTTTTTTGCCACTGGTTTGTAAGGAATGCTACCATTTTCCAGTTGTTCTTGCATGAACAGTTCTAAAGTGTTTGGCCCTTCCTTGATTCACCATCTGATTTAATTCTCTTCTGCATTTTGAAGCCTAAGCTGAACCCAGCATCATCCACTGCTTCTGAGAGAAGGAAATTCAGGGCATCAGTGTCCCAACATCTGTGCCTGTGGCCCCTCTCCCTTGCTGGAAGTGCCACCCTCTGAGCTGCAGATGAGCTGCATTTCCCCATGTTCTTTCTGCCTGGTAGCTCCTTGAAAGGTGCTGGTTCAGTCTCCCTGCATGAGGAGAGGATAAAGTTGGGGGTGTGGGAGAGACGATTTTTGGATCATAAAGAAGAAATGCACCAAATGTGGCAAATGCAGCTCCTGCCTCAGTGACTGATCTCCCTCTTTTAATCTTCCCCAGACCATAGACATGAGCCATGTGAGGGAGATGTAGTAAAGCATCCCTGTCTCTCCCATTTGTAGGAAATCAATGGAAGTGGCAATGCTGTGGTGGCTCAAAGGGGTCAGCTTGGCTGAGTCCAGCAATAAGTGACTGTAGCATTACTTTACTTTCATAATGTAGTCCTTGCACCAATTTTGAAATTGAGAATTTTTCAATTATTTGGGCCAGAACAATTAAAAGCCAAAGATGAAAGTTAATTTGACAATAATTTTCTTTTTATCAGACATCAAGGTCAGGCATCTTTTTATATATCCTATATTTTAATCTTCTGCACAGACTTTACAAAGTGCATATTGCTCCTTCCTTTAGAAAAAAATTCTTTTTAGTTTCTGGGTTAAGATTTATGGAAAATACTGGAAAAGGGAGGTTTCTTGGAGTAGTCTGTGTATATCATTATATTTCACTGTGCTTGAAACATTATATTGTATATTGGTCCAAGTACCACCCTTTGCAATAGACAATTGACTCTTTTTGTGGAACTCGCAGAAAATGAACATAAATTATTGATGAAATGAAATTTGGGCTGGATAGTTTAGACTACTGTACATTCAAAATCCCTTAAATACTTATAAAATGGAATAAATTGGCAAATGATGCTAATGCACCTCTAGAACATATGGGAAAAATGGGTAAAATAAGTAAATCTCTGTTACTTTCAGTACTTACAGGGAGCATAATGTCATTAAGAAAGGAAAATGCAAAACATGTGATAGCACATGCCAGACAAACCACAGTGCTCCAGCTCTCACAAGAAGCCCCCTTTCCAAGCTGCATGTGGGCTTGGCCAAAGCATTCTTTTTGGACTGTGAGTTTTTCAGTCCTGGTTTTAGGCCAAAGGTAAATTCTCCTCTGTGTGGAAACTTTGAATAAAACCAATCATTTTTCAGATTCTCCCTCTCATCAGGGTTCCTGCCCCTTTCCCATCGCTGTGCCAACGCTGCAGCAGCTGTGAGGGCTCTGCCTTAGCTTCTTCTGGAGTGTTTTTGCACATGTTCACAAATATATTGCTATGGTCCTTTGCCTTTTATTTCTAATATCACCAAAAATGTTTATGATGCTGCTGATTGATGTCTTGGACAACACAAACCACAAAATCCCCTGAAGCTGTGCTCCAGCCAGCCTAAGAAAGTAACTGAGACCCAAATCAACCTTCTCAGAAAAGTAAGAGTTTGAAACTTCCACTGATACCAAAGGTTATGGTGGATTTTCTGAGTTTTTGTAGAGTTATGTGGGGAACGAAAGAATATACGTGGTACCTAGGGAAGCTTCCACATTCACCTGAGCTATAAGTGACCTCAATGTGTTTAACTGTCTCACTCACTGGGGCTGGGGCTTTGCAGATCCCACCTGCCTCTTTGGTGGGTGAATACCTTTGGATGTGTAACCCCACAGAGCTGAGTTTCTGAAGTGTTGGCTTTTGTTGAATCTCCTTCACAGGCTCCTGAGGAAGTGAAGTCGTGCTGGGCTTCACTGTCCTCTTCTGAATTTGGCCCCAACTCCTTTCAAAATGGTTTGTTTAGGGTTTGTTTTTAATGCTTTAAATATATATATGTGCCTAAATTATCTGTATCTGTCCTCTGCAACAGCAGTGGTGAGCATCACCATTGAGCAAAGAAGGAAGAGTGGAACCGAGGACTTTGCCTTATCCAAGAGCCCTTGGATGAAGCAATGTGAACAGGTCAGGCAAGAGAAAGAGGAGCTAAAGCACATTTCTACTGTTATTTGTAGGTAATTTTCAGTTTCATTTGGACTGGCAGGTGGGAGGACATTCACTCATGAACTTGCTTGATTTTAGAGATTTCAGAGTTGTTTTCATGTGAGCGACTTTATAGCTTGGTGTCACCATTCTTTTATATGAACCTTCCCCTGCTCACTCCTGGCTTCATGCACCTGGATTTTTCTAATCAGGCAAGAATGGTGGATGCAGAATGGGTCAGTTTAGGCTCCTTGATAGGCTTAAGGGCGTATGAAGCTGAATCTAAATAGCCAATTATTGCTGTGGCTTATTTAATTTCATTCAGTTTTTTTTCCCTGATGGTTTATAAAGAATTCATAGCATGTTTTCCCTAATTGACTTAAGTTAGCTCTTCCTTTTCCAAAAGGAAATATGCCAAACTAAAAGGTTTCAAATGAAGACTGTAGTCACGTTGTCATTTTTCGTCATCTTGACTACAACATTTAGTAGTGGAAAAAACTGCTGATAAAATTATATGGTAAAGTGCTGTCAGACATTTAAGGAACACAAAAGCCAAATGGAACTGTCAGGAGACAAATCTGGCCACTACAGCAGTTATATCTCATGCAAGTCTCAGCTGTAATCTGGGTTTCCATTCATTGAATAGCAGATAAAGAATAATCTCTCCTTAATGTAATAATGCAGGCATTTGTATTTTTTTGGAGAATTCAGACTCATGTTCTGAAGAAACAAATGCTTTATTTCAATTTGTCTGGATATTTTGAAGCTTTCAATTAAGAAAAAAAGAGAGCCTTTTAATCTAAAGAAATAAATGCTGAGTTTCTACTTTAATGCAGAGAGAGAAATTTACTGTTGCCTTTACTTTGTTTGTTTAGTTTAGTTTAAGTTTTTTTTGTTTTTAAAGTGCTTGTGCGTCGAAGGCTGTAATTGGCTCTGGAGAAGGCCTTTTGCTTGTGTTTCCCAGTCATGGATGTCTGCACTTATCTCATTCTTGGCATCCTCCCATCTCAAAGTAAGACGTGGCAGTAAAGTATTCTGAGGCAGTGCCAAAGAGCAGATTGTTGTAGGGAAAAAATTGTTCCTTATATGTTGTGCTGAACTCTGAAGCTTTTAAGGAATTGAACTTACCCATTTTCCCTATAACATTACAGGAGAGGTTAATTGCCACCCAAATAAGTTGCTCACTGGTGCTTTTGGCATCACCCACGTGTGGTCTGCTCTGCTCAGACTCTGAGGCAGCTGCTGGGGTGAGGAAGGTGGTCACGATGTAAGAAACCCCGTGCAAGTCAGATTTGCTTTGTTTTTATTAATCTGATATTTCTGGGGTTTTGTAAGTGATTTTTATGAGGTGGAAGTGAAAATGAATGAAGGTTAAAGAAGGAGGAAAAGCTGCTGATTTTAAATGTGTGGTAAGTTTAGATCAGCCTTCCTTATATAGCAGGGTTTTGCAGAAAATAAATCCTCTGCTAGTTTCCTGTGGGATGGATTAAGGCGTTAATTAATGATTTTGGATGTATCTCTATTCCAATGCAGTTATTGTACCTGAGATTATGGAGTGTGGTTACGGAAAGGGAGGAATCTCTCACATTAAACCTCCTATGTGTTGATTCACAAATCCATTGTGTCTTAATCTGTGGGAATCTACACTGGAAATGGAAGGGATCACACTGTATTTTGGTAAAGTGCTAAATCTGGGTTGGAACAGGAGAAAGTGGTGGCATGTCTGTAGCTGGGAAGAGGAGATTGCTTTCCTCGAGTGTCACGAGGACCATCAGCAGTGCTGGGTGAAATGGTGCAAGAGGGCAAAGTGGGACCGTCTATGAAGAATTAAAACAGGAGATCAAGGAGAACAGCATTTTTAATTGTGTTTCATCTGAGGCATATGCTCATTGTCTCAAGACAGATTTTGAGATTTTGTCCATATTTGAACTGGAACAAGAGAACAGTTTTTCTCCAGTTTTGCATCTGACTTGCATCCAAAGCAGATTTGGATGGGTGCCCCACCTGAATTGTTAAGGACTTGGAGGAAATCTTTTAGTTTTGGCCTATTCCTGGTTAAAATACATTCTTCTGCAATGGAACAAAAGTATTTTTTAAAACAAATGAAACAGACAGGAGGTGGATATAATCTCAAGACATCAGGTTAAGATTTCAAATATCTTTTAAACTGATCTGTTTTTGATAGGCAGATTACTAAGACTTGACTATTGGGCAGGTTTAAATAAACTCTCTGTGTGGTATTGAGAAAACTGCACCATCAATGCAGGGAAATGTGAGTTTGGGCACAGCATTTGCCTTATTTACTTGAAAAATCTCACAGTGCACCCACTACACAAAGCAGTTCTCCCGCTGATTATGTGTTTCCTGTTCTGTTAATTAGGATGACACTGCTCTTCCATATCTCATTTCTTACAGTAATTTCTTAATGAGTCAGTTGAAGTTTTTTGGACATGGGAAATGTGGTGAACTGGCTAACGTTTCCCTCTGATATCTGTTTTGATATCAATTATGCTTCCGCTTCCAATTAAGCAGGTCAGGGTGCGTTAGCAAGTCTCCAGTTAATGGCGAAATACTGCATAGAGAGATGGCATAAGACTAAATTCAAGATTATCCAAAGTAATTGGGACAGAAAATTATTTAGTTTGCCTTGCTGGAATTAGTCTGACTTATTGTTGAAATGCTGCCCGCCTTAGTTCAGCTCTCTCTGTAGTTCCAGGCAGAAGAAAGCCATTTGCAGCAGACTGTAATCTTTAATAAGGTTGTATTATGCAACTGAGTAAACCAGGGTGAGGAAAGACTGGAGCTGAACTTCCTGAAAAAGTACAGACTGAAAACGCAAAAGAGATGAACTTGCAATTAAAAGGCGAAAATTACACGTGATCTGTTGGACAATAGGCTCTGATATTAAAGAATGGTGACTAAGAATATAATTTGGGGGAAGAGAAGTAGACAAGTCCTACACCATTGAGTTATTCTCAATGTCTTGTACCTTCTTTTCTAAATATTTCTAATAGCATCATAGGCAATGTTCATCCTTGTCATATTGACTTGCAGGACAAGTGAAAACGATATCTGCTAAGCTTTATTAGAATATGTTAATTTGGCCAGGCTGTGTAGGATGTGCTTGGAATGTATCAATTTATACACTAAGGAAAATGAGAATTTTTTTCAAATTAAGTGATAAAATTTGGCAGCATTTCTGAACACAAAATGTATGTTGAGTTGTATCTAGAATGAAAACATGGCTTTTAATTTGAAAAAATTGCTTTGCGCTTATCAGAGATTCTTCATACATCTGGTCATGATCAGAAATGATCGGGGAAAAATGTCTGAAAAGCAGTATATACCTCATACTGTAAAGTTCCAGAATCTGCACTTTTTAAACTTATTTTTTGTGATGGTTAGAATTCTGCAGGATCAATCAAGCACATTAGTATAACTCTTAATAATAGTGTATATCTTTGGCTCAGATTATTCCAACGTGAGAGAGCTCTTCCCCCTCCTCCCATATGAAAAATGAAACTTAAATCTGTGTATCTGAAAGATTGCTCTATGCAGAGTTCCTGTTCTTCTCTCATTGTAGTGCAGCTCTTCAGACCTCACTCACTGATGTTGAGTGAGGCATTCCACAGTTGTCTCCAGGCTATGGACTGGGTCCAAGAACAAGACAGTGAACTTTTTAACTGCTTATATAGAACTTTCATCTGTATTGATACCTTTCTTTGTGCGTTTTTGAAACCTGCCTTTTAAAACCTTATTATGCCTTATTATGCCCCAGGAAATCACTGGATGCTGTTCTACCAGATGTGCATGCACCAATTTCTCCTCTTTAGGATTCTGCCTTCCTGCACATCTGACAAAAAATCTCTGGACCACAGCTGTCGTTTAGCACTTTGAAATTGAACCATCTTTCATTGCAGTCGGTGTTTCTGACCTTCAAGACTGAAATTCTGAATGTGCCCCCATGTTGGCATTGGGTTTTATGCCGTGCTCTAGGCAGTAATTTGCTGAACCACTCCTGTGCCTTCCAAAAGGCATTTTGTAATTAAAAAAAGTCTTCAACAGAGACAGCTGCAAGGAAAGTAGAGTATACAACAGACTCCTAAGGCTTCTGGCTTTTTTTCTGTATCAGGGAAAGGTTTTGGGAAAACTTTGATTCCTAAAGGCTTTAACAACAGCAATAAAAAGTGAGATAAAATTTGATGAAAAACTGATATAACTCATGAAAGCCAAAGTGTTATCCTCAATAAAGGAAACACTTCCTATAGACAGCAGAACTTGATGCTGTGTATGAAGTCCTGATTACATTACATACATGTCACAGCACTGCCTAATTTTCTTAAATGATGGTGGGATAGACTCTTCCCTATGTTCCTACTCAGCAGATACACTCATGCATGGAACACTGGTAACTGGTTTTGTTTGGTGTATCCTTTCTGTGTGAGACAGGGAGACAGGGTGCTGTTATTTTACTCAGGGATAAAGTACCTAAGGTGTTATTAACCCCTCCTTTAATTGTCTTTGAATTAGAAGTGTTGCTTCCGGTGTAACATCAGGGCTGTAGTTTCCTTGGGTTGATGATACAGGCAGCTGCAGTCAGTATTATGGCTAATCCAGCTCCACAATTCAAATGGAGTGAAAGGAAGTTGAGTGTTTAAAATTAGGTCATTTTTAAGTGTTCAGATAGAGATTTGAAGAGCCAAACTTACACACAGAGCTCAGTGTTCCAGTTTCAGTTTTACTAGTGGTGATGGTATTTGTTTTGTTTTGTTTTGTTTTGTTTTGTTTTCCTCACAAGATGCAAGATGATTTTAAACCAGTCCAATTTTTGTGAAGAGAGGAAAAAACGGGTGCTCAGGACACCAGCATACAGGCAGAAAAGAGAGCAGGGATGTGTACAAGAGTAAAAGTTGTTCTTTTATATAAGGATGAGCCATTCTGAACTCAAAAAGCTTCTTTCCATTTCTTGAGGCAAACCTTTGCTCAGATGTTAAATTTCTTGTGCTAATCTAAATCTTCTATGTAGTCTCTTTGCCATGGACTTTTTATGGCCCCCTAAGTAAAAGGAGAAATTAAAAAGCATCTACTTGTTTACTCTGGTCCTGTCAGCTGAAATAAATGTCCCAATTTATCCCAAGCCCTGCTTACACTCAGGAAGTTCAGTTAGCTGATGGTAAATGAACCTGGGTCATTGTTCATTAGTCTCTGTAGCTGGACAGTGTTCTGTGTTCTGCTCTACCTTTTTTCCCCTCTTACTTTTATATTTAAATGCTCTTACTTGTTCAGGATTGGTGTTTTTACTCTGTCCCCTGAGGCCCCTAATGAAAATGAGATGATGCATATTAGCCTATTCTGTTAAACAAAAGTGTCTGAATGAGCTACAGATCCATGTTCTTACGACAATAGCTGACTGCTATGGTGGGGAGCACAGGTCCCTCAGGACTCCCACGCTGCTTTACCTTCTCCTTTGATCTTGATGAAACAGATGAAAACTTCCTTTTCTTTTTAATTACCCTTCCGTTGCTCTGCCATAGTTTGAAAGGAGAGTTCAGAAAGGCTTTAAATAAACGATATTATAAAGACCACCATGAGGCACTGCCAGATCCCTGTGTCCCTCCCATTGCCAGGGGCCACATGGAGCATCCGTGCCAGGAGCAGAAGGATCTGGAGAGTCCCAGCTCGAGACCTGCAGGGAGGCTCCAGCAGCCGAGCATCGCTGGAGATCGGTGCTGGAATTTCTTCTCCTCTCTCCTCTTGGCATATTTTTCTGCTTGGCTCCCAGAGGCAAGGTCTACCTCTTCTGTGATGATGCTTCCTGTTACGTTAAGACTAATTTATGGCCAGGGCAGGGAGTTGTGGTAGCAGGCTTAGGCAGTGGGCTTGCTGTCCCAGCTAATGCATTTGTGCCTAGAGCTGTTTTGATATATTCTCTTGCTTCCATCATGATTACAAATGCCCCATCTCTTTTATCGCTGCTCCCAGCCTACAATTTAGGATAAATTCTGCCTGAAACTCGGAAGAAGATGATTAAAGAGGGAGGGATTCTTTTCTCTCCAGTTATCCATTTGTTTCTTGGCTTTGTGTGAGGTTTTCCTTTCCTTTCCTTTCCTTTCCTTTCCTTTCCTTTCCTTTCCTTTCCTTTCCTTTCCTTTCCTTTCCTTTCCTTTCCTTTCCTTTCCTTTCCTTTCCTTTCCTTCTTTCCTTTCCTTTCCTTTCCTTTCCTTTCCTTTCCTTTCCTTTCCTTTCCTTTCCTTTCCTTTCCTTTCCTTTCCTTTCCTTTCCTTTCCTTCCTCTCCTCTCCTCTCCTCTCCTCTCCTCTCCTCTCCTCTCCTTTCTTTCCTGTTCCTTCCCTTCCCTTCCTCCCCTTCCCTCCCTTCCTCTTCCCTCCCTTCCCTTCCCTTCCCTTCCCTCCCTTCCCTTCCCTCCCTTCCCTTCCCTTCCCCTTCCCTTCCCCTTCCTTCCCTTCCCTTCCCTTCCCTTCCCTTCCCTTCCCTCCTTCCCTCCCTTCCCTTCCCTCCCCTCCCCTCCCCTCCCCTCCCTCCCTCCCCTTCCCTCCCCTCCCCCCTTCCCTTCCCTTCCCTCCTTCCTTCCCTGTTGTACTGAGATTTGCAGGCAGTTTCTCATCCGGGTCCTCCTCCTTTGATCCTACTCCAAAATAAAAAAAATAATAATCCCCCTTCCCCTCAAAGACATGCTTTTAAAAATGCTAATTTGTCATCCAGTCGTAAGACCTTAATCTATTAGTAAGAATCACGAACTGAGATTTCACAACCTATTTTATTTATCTATTTTATTGTACCTGCCAAGACTTTCATCTCAAGATATTTTCCTTTGCTCCCGGATTTTGAAATAACTGCTGTCATGGCCAAGTCACATATCCCAACGCTGACATCCACTCTGTCCAGATCACTTGTCTTGCACAGAATGTACTCTCATGTTTGGTGTCATCCTCCAGCGTGACATTGCTCTGTGCAATGGAAGTTTCCTTGTGAACTGCAACAGCTTCTGGAACCGGATCGACTAAAGCTGAAGATGAGCCTGACTTTTATAGGAGATCATCTGAAGGATAATATTTACCACTTTCTTTAATTTGTAACTTCTCTGTGTAGCTCGGCTTACTGCGATGAAACTTCAGTGGAAGCTACTGATGTTGGGAAGGGCTTGGGAATGGGTTGGAAGTGGTGCCTGGACTAATGATAGGCTGCAGATATGGATAGATCTATCTTGGATTTCAGGTTTGATCTGCTTTTAGAACTAAAGTTACAGTTTATTTTGTATGCCTACACTTTTCCATTGCAGTAGAATGCATCTCTTATTAGTCTGATTTGTACAAGGTAAATCTGGATAAAGTTAAAATAGCAAGAACATTGGTCAGAGTATATTCTGAGTATTTCCAAAAATTATTTCCTTCCCCTTTATGCCCCTTAGAGAATTGATGCAGAGTGCCCTATGAAAAGAGCCTCAATTATTTAAGGACCTCAAAGAACTTTATGTAAATTAAGGATTTTTAAGAGCATGGAGTGGAAGAAACCTCCTGAGCTGCCCTGTGCCTTCTGCCGCTGGCGCGGGTGCCGCGCGCGTGCGAGGTTGTCCCTTTCTCATCTCCATTTCACAAACCAGCAATCTGTGGCAATTACACAGATGGGTCAGTGGCAGGGCTAGGACAAAGCCAGGGTTTTGTCTTGCAGTTACACTACGCTGCCCTCTAAACAGAATATTCACCAAGTGTAGAAGTCTCCATAGCAGTTCTGCCAGTTTTTATGATCTCTGTGTGTTATGACCGTGAACATTACAAATAGCGTGGGACAATGCCAATAATTTTTCTTACTGTAGATTTCTGAAGCAAACGGCATAGTTCAACTGAAATTCATTTTGTGATACATATATTTAAAAATTTTATCCTGAAAATGATCTTCAATGTTTTACGATAGAGATACTGGAAGGTAAAACTTCCTGCCGTGCACTGATGGAAACAGGCACTAACTCTGTTATGGTCAGTGAACCTCTTACATGAGCACAAGGAGCCTAAGGGCCCATTTTATGATCTGGTGTCTGTTTAGGAAGCTGGTTGAGCTGGAGGATAGAGTTTTGTCTCATGGACGTGTAGCTACAAGTCATTATGAGCTTCCTGCTAATTCAGAAACTGCAGAAACCGAATCACGCTGCTCCCAGTGCTGTCTTGATTTTGCAGCCTCTGTGCATTTCAGGAGTCTAAGAGAAAGAGAAGTTTCCCTACATGTAGCTCATCGTTAGGAAAACAGCAAAGAATAAATATCCAAAGGCAAAAGAATAATTGACAAACATCATGGGAAGTTGCAGAGGATGAAAGTGAACATGCAGTAGTGGTTTCTGGCTGGTGGCCTTTCCATCCAAGAGGGTACTTCTTAGTTAGGATGCTGCCTCATGGGATGGGGATAATTAGCAAGTTTAAGTGCAAAAGAAGGAGGAGATGAGAATCTTTTGTTCATTACCAGAGCTTTTGGAAAACAGCTGAAAATGGTCGTAAATGTTTGCAAAGCATTTAGTAAGTAATTTTTCTGATCAACTTCTTTTTTGCAGCTGGTTTACCAGCATGCAAATGCTCTTTTAACTGCAATCCAAACTATTGTTAGAGTTCCTGAAGGGTTCTCACCCTAATTTGTGGCTTCAAGTGGATTGCTAACCTCTCAGCCCAACACTTGAGTAGCATGGATCAGGCCAGAGGAATTTCCTTAGTCTCCAAAGGTATGAATGTTGACATTGGATCTGATTTTAGGAAGTGTGAAGCGCTCCAAAATCCCAAGGATGTTAATAGAAAAAATATGGAACAAAATTCTCTTTCTGCTAGAGGTGTGTGCAGCTGATTGGCAGTGGGACTGGGAAGCAGAGGGCAGGATTTTCAGTTCAGATCTTAAAATACCTTTGACTAAGATGGAAGTGGTACTTAAGAATGAAAATGTTTGGTGTAGTCAGCAGGTAGAGAGGTAGGAGGAGAATTAAAAACTCTGAAGGGTGTCTGCCTCCTTATTTGTGGAAGGGTTAAGCAGCTAATTTTACAGAGTGGTTTGAAACTGTTGTGGTTTCATTCATCAGTACTAGAGATGATGTGGGGAGAAGGAGTCAAAATTGTTGACCCTTAAAAACATAGGAAAAAATATCTTCCCAATATAAAGATGTTTATTGATATAGAAGTGTTTGTGAAGTGCATGTGTCAGAATCATGATGTGTAGTGTAACTGTAAATGCATACATATAAATACCATAGTGAGCAAATGGCATTATAAATTCTAGGGCACATAACAATGAATTATCCCAGTGACCTAAATAATTTTCTGTCAGAATGTTTTTTCCCTTTTACATTTTCAAACTGTCTGTAGTAAATCTTCCATGTGTTTCACTGAGATTTATTCTGAAATCCTCATACTATTTACCCCTTGAGGTTGAAAGCTTGAATTTAGGATAAGCAGTTGTAGAGAAATACGTTTCCCTTCCAGACAAGCAAAGTATTTCTAACACTTACCTGACTTTATGGGGAAGGATGTGGGAGACATGAGGCTTTGCCATTTAGGCTCCATTAAACATACACACTTAGTGCTATAAGCAGGATATTTAATGTTGTTCTCACTGCTTGCAGTTGTTGTGACTTGGCAGGTGTATTTGATGGAGTCCTTGGAACTGTAGCCTTGTCACCAAGCATGTGTGAAAAATAACTGATAGATATTGCAACACAAATGGGTATTGTGAAATAAACTCATTGTGCTATGCCGGAATTACTGGCCTATAATTAAATATTCTATTAAAATGTGCACTTTACGTGGGGTAGCAGGGGTCACAGACAGGGACAAATTTCATGTGCATAAAATATTCCATTACTCAAGCAAAGCATAAAGGAATAAGAGCTATTCTTAAGCAGTCATTATTTGGTTGCAAAACAAAGCGGAATATTAAGATTTATCTGCTTTTCTGACAAGCGTGAAATTCACTAATCCCTTTGAAGAACTCAAAAATCTGCCATATCACTGCCTCGTGAACAGGGTTTATAGATATCATTACTGCTAGCAGTTATTTTGCAGAGAATTTGGGCAGAACCTGCTCTAGGAGAGTACAAATGTCAAAGTACAAATGCTTATGGCTTTATGATTTCTTCTGTAACCTTTGATCCAGACAGCTTCTGGGCTGAACACCAAGGCTTCTGCTCTCATTTGCTGAGTTTAAATCCTCCTGGGGATGTGTTGCAGTAAAGCCAATTTAAAGCATTCTATTTCAATCCTGCTGTTCCACCCTCAAGCACAGAATAATGTAAAAAAATAATAAAAAAATATTTTTTAGCTGTTCACATTCCCTTTTTGTTTCTTGATGCTGAGCATACCTTTTTGCTTGTACTTAATTGTTGTTTACAAGTTGTGATTGCTTCCTTATTTAATTTTTTTTAAAGCCCACTCTATGATAATGGACATATAAGTTTAAAGACAGGAACTGAGACTTGATCCTGTGGGGCTTTGGATAAAACCAGGAGAGTAAATTTACAGTTGCTTACAATTAAAAAGGCAATAGATTTCAGAAAACTTCAATAATTGATTTTAGGTCTGGGAGTCTATTAGATTCCTTCTGTACCTTATCCTGGTCCCGCTGGGAACTGGAGGAGCGAGCACTCTGGTTGATACTCAGTTCCTCAAAGTGCTGCTGTAATTTGAATAATCAGTAAGGGCTGTAGAAGTCCTTCAGAGTGATCCCTAGGGTCTGCTCCCACCACAGCTCCGCGCTCAACCCTGCAGGCAGAGTCCTTCCAGTGGGAGCTTCTCCCTGACACAGTGATCAGTCAAATGTCCCAGAGCTCTGCTTTTTTAATAGCCCATCAATGGGCAGTGATGGACAGCACTTCTTAGCCTGCTAGCAAATATTTAGGATGTGTCAGGATTTTTCCCTGAGTTCTCATTTGTTTGCTGTGGATGGACTATGCACAAAACATCCCACCATAATACATGGTTGAAATATTTAATGAGGTAGAGAAAACCATCTGCTTTTGAGTAAGTGTTTCAGTTCCCATTGTGAGCTCGAGGTGAGAGTCCAGTCTGACAGGGTTTTGGTTGCTTTCAGGAGCTGCTCTTTGGGGATATGTGATTCTGATCTGTCCTGTTTTAAGCTTAAGATTTCCTTGTAAAATTTTGAGAACTAGTGGTGTATTAACCAGCAAAACCTGACTTAATATAGGGAGAGTGGAATGGCTTCATGCATGGATATATCCCATAAAAGACCACTGAGTTAGGCTCTGTCTAGGATTGTGTGGTTTTGTGAATGCACTGGAAGTGTCTTTTTCTCTCTGTAATCCACCATCCATTGGGATCTGTGATATGTTTTGAAGAGGGTCACAATAGCACTAAACCCACCAAACCTATAAGCAGGAAGATAATTTCTGTACCATCTGATGCCTTGTTTCACTGGAAATTGTTAGATTTATGCATTGGAAGATATATTGATAATAATGGTAAAACAAAAATTAACAACCACATCAGCTTTCACCAAATACTAAAATAAGTATTCTGTGCTTTCCACAGTCTTTGCTTGTTGGAATTGATTTTCTGCTGGAGTGTGCCTGCTGTGCTGCACTGGAATGAATTCCTGTAGTTTTACAAATTGGCTAGATTAGAAGGTCCAGCTTTACATGTCAGGAGTGGCTGTCAGATTCTCCAGATAAATGGGGTACTTCTTGTCTCAGGATTCTGGCTGGTTCCTAAGGCATGAGTGTATGGGGGCTTGGGGCTTTTTTCCTTCTTTCTTTTACTTTCAGACTTTCATGGAAATGACTGGAAACTGTCAGGGATCACAAGTGGTGGCTGGCCACTCAGAGGCCTGGATTGCTTGGGCTTCAGCTTGTGCAGCTAGTGAGAACTTCCAGGTGGTGAGATTTTGAGACTTAAACCAAAGCAGGAACTCACAGGAGTGTCAGTGCTGACTTTTCTGGAAGATGGATGGGAGAACTCTTTCTCTTGTACCATCAGAAGAGTACACCAGAAAGTCTTCAGGAAATTATTCCCACCCTTATCCTCTCCTACCCAGTAACCCCATGAATATGACATTCTCCTTCAGAAGGACTAGGCAAGCTTAAAAGTGGTAAAATTGTAGAGTAGACTTCCCTTTCCAAATACCAATTTCTCCTTGGCATCCCATGGAAACACTTCCATGTGAACTGTGGGCTCTGGGAATGGATGGAGAGAGATGGTTGTAGTCTGTGGTTCCCTCATGGATTTCTGGAGTCTGAGCTGCCTGGTCACTGAGGGGGCACTGGTGTGTGTTCAAACACACAATGGATAAGTGAGGGGAATAAAAGCACCTTTGTTTTTAGAGGAACATCTGGAATGTAAAAGCCTGGTGTGAGAATAGGAGCTGGGCAGAATTGTCTTCTGCCAATCCAATGTGGCTACAAAAGGGAGACAACTAAAATAAGGGATGTGGGAGCAATGTAATGTGGTCTGTATTAAAAAATAGAAAGGGGAAAATAGAAAATAAATAATTTGCCATCTCACAGCTGGAATATTTCCTCAGAGAAACTGGAAACTTCTGAGGGGATTTCCCAGTAGTGTTTGGAGATGTGTTCAGACACGATTAGAAACCAGAGGCTTGAATGTAGGGCTGCGGGAAGCACGTCAGTGCTCGTGGAAGTACCAACAGGCTCAGAGTTGGCCAAGGCCATTAACAAATTAGAGGGGATGGGTAGGGTCAAGTCCCAGAGCTGGGCACAAAATGTAGCTAGTGAGCCTCCACTGATCGTGCCTGGAACAATTGTAGAACAGTTTTATAACGTTCAGTGTTTGAAGCTCTCTATCTCCAAACTCCCCATTTTTTTCATTTGGTGCAAATAAGTTTTGTACATGCCAAGATTGTCAGATAAATGCCTGCTTGTTTCAGCCAAACATGTATTTAGCTGACTTCTAAGCCATTTTGTTCAAATGAGGGCACATTCATGGAATGAATCATAGGATGGTTTGGGTTGGAAGGGGCCCTAAAGATCATCTCGTTCCAACCCCCTGCCATGGCAAGGACAATTGCCATTTGTATTTATACTTAAAAACTTCGCCATTTATATTCTCAGATTGGGAAGATGATTGTGAAATCTGTCTCCAGTTTAACTTAGTCCATGATTAAGTTTTCAGGACAGAAAATATTCTTCATATTATGTGTAAAATGATCTGTATGTTTTCAGTGTTGTATAAAAGCTGCTAATAATAATTCAGAGAAGCTTTTGAAAATAAGTTCTGAATCAAGTGTAAACAAACTGTAAGTGAATACCAATTTCCTGGAGCAGCTTTTACCATTTTTAGGTTCCCATCTTACGTAAAGACTTAAAATATGCAACGATTTCATATAAACAGACATAAATACATGGAAGTTGGATACAAACTGCAACATGAATTTCGAGTATGTGAGTATTATTTTGTAACTTAGTGTTATGTGCAGAATGAAAAAGATGTTTCAGTTATACTCTGAACAGTGGAAAGCAGCAGAGTGAAGCTCTGAGCTGCTAAATCCAACCTGGAGTCCTTCTGAACTCAATTTAGGTGTATGGCCCTTAGGTGAAAGGTGTGATTGCAGCTTGTGTAGACCACACGCAGTAAGTGGATTGAATATTGGTCATGGTGTTGCTGAGACACCTTGAAGGAGAGGCTACAACCCCTTCAAAACAACCTGTAACTGCAACCTCCCTCATCCCAAAAAGACTGATGAGCCTGAGCTGAACTTCGTGGTGAAATGAATACCCACGGAACCTGTTTCAAACTTGCATGAGCTGTAGGCATGACGTTAGGAAGCAGACAGATAATCTGAAGCGTGTAGAGGGAGGTTGATGCGCTAAATCCAATTGCTCAGAAAATGAGATTTGGTGAAAAATCCTCAGATTTGTTGTTTAATTTCTCATCATGTTTGGGTTTATACCTACTTCCTCCCCTGAGCTTTTAAGATTGTGTGAAAGTTCAAACGTTTTTTGCAACCACAACAGCTCGAGCTGTTTTGTTTTAAATGCAGGGAGAGAATTGCAGGGAGTTATGCTCCTGCCAGAGCAGGCTTTAAAAGAAACCCCTGCTGGTATCATAACAACAGTGATAAAATTGTGAAATGAGTTCTTTCCTCTAAGCATGAATTGCTTGAACTTTACAGTGGTAGAAAACAGACTTCACTGGGGTAGTAGAAGCTGTGGTTGTGTAAGGATAAACCACTAATTTTGCCATCTGTTGCTTTTCATCAACAATAGTGTTCTGTCACCTTGAATTATAACTTGCAAGTATTATATTCAGATTGGAACTTAACCTTGAATTGAGACCAAACATTTAGATGGGATCTCTGTGGCAAATTTGCAGGAGGTATGATGTATAATACCAAAATTACCTAAAACAAAGCTATGGAATGTGGCACTACTACAGAACTGAGGATGTAGGGAAGAAAAGCCAGTGAATTGCAGTGGTAATATGTAGGATTTTCACGCAACTCTTCCTCATCTGAGTCTCTGGAAGACCAGACTGTTTGTATGGCAGTGTGAGAATGAAATTAAACTGTGTTCTCGGGTGCTGAGAGTGGAATGGGGACTGTGATGGACCTGTCTCCAAGGGCAGTTTAAAGAGTGCTGCAAAGGACAGAGCAATTCCAGAGGAGGAGAGATGGAAAGCGATACTGAGATATCAAGATCTATAAAATCACGAGTGATCGGGGAAGGTCCCACGTCTCTGCCTATGTAACAACTAAGAGACATCAAGTAAAACTTAGAGAAAGCAGTTTCAGACAGGTACAAGAAAGCCAGCTCGGCACAATAAAGCCATGGAACTATTTACTGAGTGATACTGTGGATGGTAAAGTGCTGCAAGAGTTCAAAAAGTCATCAGAGATTCACAGAAGGAAAATTGATTAAGGGCTGGGAAGTATCCATTCACCAGCACTGCTGCAGGAAATCCCAAACTAGCACTTGGCTGGAAGTAGGACATGTATTCTGGAGAACATCTCTACTTGCTTGAGATGGTATGATGTGTAATACCACTTATTCTTACATAGTTTCTTAAGAAGCAGTTACAGGACACCTTTGGAAACAGGATATTGAACTTTTATTTGGGAATCTCAAAGTACTGAGAATGTTTGTTCTTATTGCAGCTGGGGGCCCTTGGGGCTTCGCAGGCAATCAGTAGGCTCACAAGCACTGCTGTCATATATTTCTCTATCATCCTCCATTTAGACAGAAAAACTCTGTGTCTGTCTTGGCCCAGTGAGGACAGACATTTTGTCTTATGCATCATATATTATGAAAAAAAACCCCACATTTCTCCACAATCCCATCAGCACATCTCATTAGTGTGGTTAGGAGTAGATTGGAGCTTTGCTGTTAATGCAATTCTCATAGCTTTCCTATATTATATTGTCCAAATATCCCATCACTCTCCATGTATTAAATCCTCAGTTTCTTATTATGATACTTCTCCCATCTTCTGTTAGTTGGCATCAAAGCGTTTCAGACACTGGAGAAAATGTTTTCTTTTCCTAACTCACCATTTGCTTTAGCAGTATGGGGTTTGTGTTCACTGTGATATTTTTAAGATATTTTCTTGGCATAGTGACTGATATGCAAGAAGTTGAGAAGATACAAAAAAAAAAACCCAAGATGGGAAATTAAATTTGATTTAATTTCTTGGCAGTGTTAAAATTCATTTCCCCAGTCTCTCCACTTAACAGGGCAAAATTTCCCAAGCTATCAACATTCTTGGGTCTTTCAGTGGCTGAAAATCCATTTCTCACGATCCATGTCATTGGGACAGGGTGAGAAGTGACCATGTAGGCTGCTCCATCCCATGCCTTTATTACTGCTCTGACTAATGGGTGTTCAGAGACCCCTTGCTAATGGGATGTTTTGCTTATTCATAAAATTTCATCAATGCCAATTTCTGAAGAAACATCTTGGTCTACGTGCAGCGTTGAACCCAGAGGCAGGAATTTGGCAGGCCTCATAATAAGTCTGAGTATTGAGAATTGTTATGTCTTCCTCACCAATACATCTAAATAATGGTTCATAATTAACTCTGGCAATCTCTCTTGTCCAAGCAAAATTCATCATTTTGTAATTCTCTGGGGCTTTTGCCAGCTTTCCCACGAGGAGTGTTTGGACTGTGTGTGAAGAGGTTGCAAGGCCAGCTGAAACAGGCAGCAGACGATTCTTCAATTAGTGTGGGGCGAGTGTGATGCCCGTCCTTGCTGGGAGTGTGCCTTTCCCACCCTGGCAGTGGGGCAATCAGCAGTCCCTCTTTGTAGTAGATAGCACTTGGCCTCAGTGGAAAATGAAGCCACCAGGCTTTTCAGATCTTACTTTTTTTTTTTTTTTTGTGGCACGGTTTGAAAGTGCAGTGGAGGTGGATTTGAATATTGCCCTTGAGGAAGACAGATGCAATTCCCAACATGGTAAGAATTTGCTTTTTGTCTTTCTTACCATCTTGTGGTCACCCTGTAGACTATTTGGTATCTGTAGAGGACTTTTATTCTAATTCTTATGCTGGGAATGAAGTGGGTAAGATCGTTCACCATTCTTCAGGAGAAATACCAGGACATTGGCCTCAGACTGAGAAGATCCTGTGTGTTCCTTTGGATGGCTCACAAAAGCCATGTATGTCCATCTGGTCTGCATTTTTACCAGGCTTGGTCCTGCAAAACAAAGTCACCACATGTCTTTAGAAGGATGGACTGAGAAAAAGGTCTTAGAGTTTCTATCTCCTTTCCCAGAAATCACCATTACAGGAAAATGCTGGACTCAAGTGCTGACTTAGGATGGAAAATCCTATGTGTGCTTGGGCCATATGCAAAGGATTTGTGAGTCACATGGAATTTACACGTCACTTGCTGAACTCAAAGCTTGGAAAAGACTAATCTTCTATTAATTTATGTAAACAGGAAGCTGTGTTTGGCCATTCAGATGTTCTTAAGCTGCACACTTCACCCTTTTAAAATGTTAGATTTTCCTAGAGAATAACAATGCCCTGTCAGCATGCCAGTCCTGCTTTGTATTTCATACCTGTACCTCGACTCTGCCTGCATGCCTAACATCCCTGCCTAGGTTTGCATTATTTTGTCTTTCAATTGGAAAACTATGTACATCTGTAAAAACAGAGTGTAATATATGGCAGTGGTCTGCTACTGTATTCATTTGAATTAATGTCCCTTAAAGTGCAAAGGCTGCAGAATTCATGCATTGGAGAATGGCAGAGCTCTGTGCATATAAAGACAACAAATCCCGTTTTTATAAAAGTCAATTTATAACTTGTTCCAGGTTCATTTAATTTTGGTGGTGCAACGAGAAGAAAAGTGGTGGCAAAAACTTAGATTATCAGTCTGAATTCACAGACTGTACAGTCTTGTTTTTGTTGCCTCTCTACCAACAGGAATTCTCTGTGTTCACATTCTTGATCCTTCTCTTCTTGCTTGAGGAAACACAGCTGTGGAGCAGGAGCTGTGATTGTATTGCTCTTCTGAGGAGGGCAGGAGGAATTGGTTTGCACTGGATGTAAATGTGTTTGTGTTGTTTCTGCCTGTCAAGAATAAGTGTTTTATCATATCAGTTACCATCTGTTTTCCCATTAATCAGGTTTTTCTGCCTTCAAAATGGCCAAAGCTAAAGGTCCCAGCCACAGGTATATGAAGATTAATAGGAGGTGTAAAGTCATCTCACTCTGAAGATATGAGTGGTTGCTTTTTTTCCCTGAAATATGATGATTTATTTACTTGGTGTAAATAAACCTTAAGATTTCTTTAACAATGCTTGAGGATGGTTTATTTGAAGAACACAAAAAATTGTTCAAAACTCCCTAAAACTATGAAGTTACTGGAACTTAGCTAAATCATCTCAAGCCTCTGCCAGAATGGTCTTGTCTGGCAGTGAAGTGACTGTAGCTGCTGAATGTTCATCTGGGTAGGATTAAGTTATGACAAACAAATTCCTCTTTCAGATGAGCATAATCCCCAGCACTTAGTGAACTTTAATTTATGTGCATCAACTTCATGGAACTAGTTGATTCATTTACTTCTGCTTTTTCTGTTCATCCTTCTAGCTTTGGAGCGTGATGCCTCTTTATCTAGTAGGAAGCCAGCAAAGTTAGGATTTCTTTCCAAACTGCTTCAAGCACCTTAAACATCTCTCAAATGCAGATCTCATCGTCCAAATTTTCCCCTTTCATGTATTTTGAGATGTGCTTTCCTGCTAGGTGCCCACAGTCCTGTTTTTAAATCCGTGGCAGCAATATCTACGTGGTGCAGTGGAGTGTCCTCTTTCTAAATAATCTGGTTTACAAAAAATGCTGGCAGAGATGTGGTTGATGGCTGTGAATGGGGACTCCTCAGCCTTTCACCTCTCTCCTCCTTGATCAGAAGTGAGAGGCTCCCCTGTGTTCAATGCCTTCCCCACCTGCTCCTTCAGGTTGTGCAGAACTCATTGCCAGAGAGGAGATCAGAGCTTCATCTCTGATCTGTGAAGCTCCCCATGGAAACTCATTTTCTATTAATGGTGTAAATTGGCTGTTAGACATGGTCTTTCCCTTTGTCTCTACACAAAAAAATAAGCCACAGGGTGTGTTAATGCCCAGGGCAGGTGTGTTTTAGAGAGAGAACAGTGATAGTGGGGAGTGCTGACCTGAAATTGTGAGTTACAGGGCTGATACACACCCCAAGCAGAAGTATGTGATACACATATGGGACCCAGTATATGGTTTCCATTTACATGGTAATTTTCTTCTTTTTAGGTCTATGTTTTTCTCCCCTCCTTTTGCTTTCTGTCAACTATCTTTTAAAGTTCTTGGAAGAAGGGACAAACCATTTTATTTGGAGCCAACAGCAACACCATGGGGTTTTTTTTTTTGGTTTTGGCAGTCTGCTAGCACTTTGGGTTTCGATTTCCTTTACCTACTAGATATATATAAATATGTAGACATTAAAATAGCACAAAATGTATTTTGTCTGTTTCTGTTCATCTTTAAAACAATGTGCAGCTGTTGAACTGCACGTGAGTGTTCCCTTGCTGTGGGTCATTCTTGATGGATGTCTTGTATTGCTATGCCAGGCAGTGATCTCTGAGAGCAGTGAGATGGGCTTGGTTCTCTCTCCTTTAAAGACATAGGAATAATAAGAAATAATTCCAGGTATGTATGTGGTGAGAAAGAAACTTCTAATTATGTTCTTGGCATGATCAGCTTTCATCACCTTATATTTCCTGTGATATAAATTTCTCGTTTCTAAAAATTCACTGGTGGCAGTTGCATAACAAATCACTTGTGACATTTTGGTTGAAACCCTGTTCTCCTCCTCGTCACTCCATCCTTTTCTGTTGGACCTTTATGCCATTTACTGCAGACTCTGCTTTCTCTCCCATCCTGCCTTTGCCATATCTTTCTCTTTTCTTTCTTCCCTTTGGTGTTTTGAGTTGTGGATCATCCCCTTCCATCTTCCTGCTCACAGCAAACAAAGGATTTATCGTAAGTGCTTTTCGTCTGCCTGTCACCTGACACTCCAAGGAAAATGTTTTCTGGGGTTTTAGGCTGGTACAGAGTAGACATGAGAGGTCACAGTCCAGCAATTTCAGTCATCAGATTACTCCTCCAGCATGTTAGCCATGTTTCTTGGATCCAACAGGAGGCTGTGGCTGTAGCAGAGGGGACATAGCTGTACACCCATTAGGGTTAGTTGGAAGTCTTTTCCCTCTGAAAAGAGCACTTTCTTTCACCTTCCCAAGCCCTAAATTTGCCCAGAAATATCTGTGTAAGATTTAGATTTTCCTTCAAAAATGAGAAGCAGCAACTTCACTGGGATTGGTAGAGAACTCAGACACTGAAAATGAGAACAGAGGATTTGAGAATGGAGTTAGTTTATTTAATGCTGATGTATTTCTCAGAAAGGGAATGGGGACACTCTTTATAGACTTCCAAAGAGCCACCCTGCCTCTGCTGTCCTCTGTTTCTCCATGCCCTGTGCACAGCAGCCCCAAGCACAGCAATGCCACAAGTCCCTCCTCAGTGAGCACAGGCTTTCCTCTCTGTCATGGTAACCTGGGGGACAGAAGTTGCTCTGAGGTGCATCACTACCTGTCCTGGCTGCTCTTGTTTGTTGTCCTGTAATGCAGAATCGTGTTTCTTTTCCTGCTTCTGCATACTTCCATATTTACTTGAGCTGCCAACAAACCATTGACAATCTGGCTAAGATTCTGGGAAAGAATGTAAATATTAGATTTGCATTGTGAATCTCCTTCCTTCAGAGCTGCCTGGCATTTGGGACCCCTGTGTGCCCCGAGCAGCACGTGCTCAGCTTCCCAGCATTGCAGGGACCTCTGTTGACACGTGGTCCTGTCCTCTGGTGTGGAGCTGCATTTTCTCAGGGCTGGGACTACAGCAGTGCTCTGTAATGTGCTGATTTGCAATTCCCTGACATATGCTGGTTATAATGATACATCAGGTTTCGGGAAAACAGCCCTCCTAATATACATGGGAGATAACACACCAGATGACTGTTATGAGAGAGATCTGGGACATCTTATTTAACGTAATAGCAAACCAAATGGAGAAACCTTGCAGCAATGACTGCCAGATAATCCTCTGTGGACCACAGCCTGGCTATTTGGCTGATGATAAAACTGCATATTTTTGTATTTACTAACAGGGGAGAAGTGAACTCTCCATGGTGAGTAACACAGACAGCAGCAGTTCCAGTTCCTCTTCATTCATCACTGCATTTTCCAAGCAAAGGTCAATGAGTGTCTTCAGTTTGTGTGCCTCTGTTGTAGGAATTAAGGTCATGAGTCACTAAAGGGTCTGTGATTGCATCCTGGCAGTGTGGACCAAGAGAGCTGCTCTTTCAGGAGCCTGTACCCCTCTCCTGCTCTTGGACAGACCCAAGTGATGATTTAGTGCAAGGGAAAGGTCAGGATGTGGAAAGTTTACTCTCTTAGCCCGTGACTCACCTTACCTTAAACATGTTCTTTTACATGGCAAGGGAAAAGGTCTCTGATCAGGGCTTCATCCTGAGTTTTGTGAAATTCCAAGCACTGTCAGGAGAGAGGCAACATCTTCTGAGTCTGCCAGTGATTGTCTGGGAAGTAGGTCAGTAGGTCATGCCCAGATATCTTTAGTTTCTTTTTAAGGATAGCACTTGTAATCCAGGTGTTGATGTGTCTTTTAAAATGCAGGTAAGAGAACAGATTCTGCATTTGTGTAAAAGAGGAATTTCAGATGCAGAACAGTTGGTTGTAATGACCAATCTGTGTGTGCTTTCCTTCAGGGTTCAGTTAAGTTTATTTTAATGAGTATAGTATTGAGCTTTTCACAGTAGGGTTTAGTGAACAGATTGGAAAGTCTGAAAAAGATATTAGAACTGGGTGAATAATTCATAAAGAGTAATTTATTTTATGAATGTCACCTCTTTCTATTTTGAATTGCCTGGGAATAAAGCATGGCTTACTTGACTTTAGTTGTTAATTAAAATTATACACCAAATAATTTCTGTCTGTAATCCTTACTTTACAGCTCATTTACAGGAGATTTGTTGTGAACAGCTGATGTTTAGAAGCTCATGTGTTACACTGGACACAAATTTCAGGTTTTATTTTTCCATTTTAAAATTAGATTATCATAACTTGCTAAGTCTTGCTTTGTTGAAAGAATTGACTAAAATTCCAGAGCATTATGATTCATAAGTTTATGGCAATATTGTAATATTTACCAGAATTTCATGTTTCAGCCAGCTGTCCTGCCAAAAAATTATTTCATTATAAGACTGATGAAGCAATTGCTGCATTATTAAAAATAGACTGTCACATTTGTTTCTGTCTTCTACATACTTTGAAACTGAACTTCTGATTTTTGGAGTAACTACAACAAAGGCCATCTGCATAATAACAACTTTATCAGACATTAGTGTTGACTTTTGCAGGGCTAAGCTTGAAGAATGAAGAGCTCTGACTTTTTGTGTGTTATTCTGTTCTGAATAATGGGTCAGAACAAGTCCTTGTCAGGCTGAGAGTATAAAATTGTCTGTAAGTAGATTGGTTTGTGGGTTGTTTTTATTTTTTTTTAAATTTTTATTCTTATTTTTTATTTTTATTTGTTTTAGAAACATGGACTTAATTGCACAGTAGCATGGACTTAATTGCACAGTAGCAAGAATAGTTTCCTTCAGCTATCTTCCCCATAATTTTCACAAATCTTGTCAGCTAATGAAAACCATGTATCTTTACACTTTTTCTAAACTGGGAGCTAATGTAACACTGATGTGCAGAAATTGCTCCAAAGTTTCTTGTGTCCATTATGATGGGCTTTATTAATGCACCAGATTCCAATGTACAAAATTAAAGGCATTAGCCATGTGCACTGCTGCTTTATTTGACAAGGTGCTGTGTATTCCCTGTGCCAGGTTTGCTGGCTGCAGTGGCTCAGGCTGGGAAGCAAAGCTGACCTTGTCAAACACCCTGCTTTGCTGCCTCTCTTTCCAGCCTGTCTTGGTGATCAAGTTGCCATTATAAATGCAATTTAAAATCCCATGAGAACTTGAAGAAATGTGTGTAATTTACCCCGAGTGCCTGTTGCTGGAGGAGTCCTGAAAGTGCAAGTTCAGGAAAGCACAGGCTGGCAGCCCACGCTCCTGGAGCCAGCTGCTCCCCTGCCAGGTAGACACTTCTTGAAATAGTATTGCCCACAGGGATCGTTTGTCGCATTTGAATTGATAACTCTGGCAATCTGTTGTAACCTGTGTTGCTTTTTCATCATTTCTTGCATGGTTTTATGCCCTCAGCCTGACATGTGCCTCCCATATGGAAGCAGCCCCCGGGGCTGTGTGCTTTGGATCGTGTGTTTTACGGTTGGACCCGATGATCTTAAAGGTCCTTTCCAACCTAGATGGTTCTATGATTTCATGTGCAAACAGCAGCACTGCACTTGGCTTGGGCACACCCAAGCTCTCCAGCTGCTGTGTATTGGCAGATTGTAATTCTTTCTGATTACCTGGTGTTTACCCCTCTCCTGGTTTGTTTTTTGTATCTAATCCTTGTGTGCAGGGCTGTAGTTTGATCATCAGCAATTTGTGTGTTGTATATTTACACAATGTCTCTTTACTCCTGAGCTACTTCAGCTGAAATAAATGGTAATACTGCACGTTCAATATTTGTTCTCCCTTTTCCAGTCATCTATTTAGCTTTTGTTCGTTCGCCTTGCAGAATTCTTCCTTCTTTTTCTCTGATTCCGTAGGTGTCTACTATTGCTCTTAGCTGTAGATTGTACTGCGTAGGTTTTCACAGAGTAAACATACCCAGATCTGTACAGAAGATTCTTGGTTAATAATAGATGAGATGAACATAACCTGTTCAGATTTGACATTATAGATCCCTAAAAGGGGTGTGTAGGGGAGGCACAATGTGCTGTTTGACATGCACACAAAGACACCCCCACCAAATATCTCTATTTTTTTCAGTGTGCAGTTCCTTATACTTGGGTCAAAGGAAAGAGGAAAAAAATTCCAGTAAACCTATGTGTATTATTAATGAACATTAACTCACTCAATAGGACGTTGTGCTTAACTAAAAAGATACACATCATACTAGGGGGAATTGGGAGTATGGTTAATCCTTTCCTTGCTAAGAAGAGTCACAGGCTTAGCCTGACTGTTCAGTGAGGCAGCACTTATGGGAGGGAAAGGTGACAGATGGAGGAGCTTCTTTCAAGGCTTCTCTATCCACATGTTTTCCATATGGATCCAGTGCTTCTGAAAAACATTGTAGTCACATTAGATAATGCAATCACGTGATCTGTGCTGTACTTACATTCTAATGTGATGATTTTTTACCCCATGAAATTCCCAGGAGCCTCCCAGTATCAGGCCCTGGCTCTTGTTTTAGATGCACATGCCAGGTACCTGGCTGGTCTTTGCCTGTGTGCTTCACTGAAGAAAGGTTAGGTTCAGGTTTGAAAAGCAAGTAACTTTTTTTATGCATACAAGTATTTGATTATATTTCAGCTCTTTTTAGATGATATGTAGCTAAGAATACCTGCATGTTAATTTTAGCCCTCTATAAAATTTGTACAAATGCTGATCAGAAATGTACAAATTCCCAAGTTTGCCTTGGCTGAGAGCAAAAAGGAATTTGAAAGAAAGTGGGTCTTTCAGCAATTTCTCCCCTATGAATCACTTGTAAAATAGGAAACCCCTCTGTTTGCCCACATCTTTCAGGTGTGCCAAGTGTCTTGGTTGCTGCAGAGTCACGTGCAAGTCTTGGAGAAGAACAGAGTTCCAAAGCCCAGTTTCTGCTACCTGAATTTTGTAGTTTTTGAGGTTTTGCTTTTCTAGCCCCAGTTCTGCTCAGGCACAGGAGTCGAGGACAAAGAGTTCTGGCTGCAGTGAGTGACATTGCCTTTTGAAAGGAGATGCTAAGGAAAAATTTTAAGGTGTGATTTAGTTTACCCCATGAGATAGAAGCAATAAAAAAATAGTGCAGAAGTTGTATTAACGTTTGGTTTTTAATTGATTCCTTTTCAAGGAAGTTATAAAGGAAGGAAATTTGAATAGCTGCTGAAAGGAGAGCTCTGTTATCTACTCCTGTAACTGGAACTTTCCAAGGTTTGGCCAGTATTTATACATCTCTCTGCTGAGCTGTATTTTTGGCACCAAAATGTTGGTTGTGGCTTGCATAATCGTGTGTTTCACTTCACTAGGTGCCTGCAAGAAAGCTGAACTTATTCTTATTTAAAAAATGCAATTAATTTTAAAGCATTATGCTAATTTAAAAAAAAAATCTCTACAGGATGTGGAAAAAAGCAAACTTTTGTTCACTCTTGAGGGATACATAAAGAAGCTTGGAGAGAGTCAAATAAAAAATAAGTAGTTTTCAGTTCCTCTGAGACTGAACTAAAATGACTTTTTTTCCTTTTCTTCCAATAAACTATAAAAAATAAGCATAAACTCTCTAAGAAAACCCTTAAAAACTTATAGAAAAATGTTGGCCTTTACTACTCTGCTCTCATTTCTACCTCCTCTTGGCCCAAGGTAGGAAGTAGATCCCAAAGACTGCTTCTGTCAGGGCTATTGTTGTGTCATCACCTTTATCACCTTTAGTGACCAGTTACAAATACAACACACTTGTGAATGAGTGTAGGAGTTGGTGAGTGGATGAAAAGTTTGGTTCATGCTAAAATCATTTGGTTCCCACAAACGTAGTGATGTATTTATAACCAAGGATGTGTTAATACATTTAAAGTTTTGTCTGTATTAATATTGGTTGATAAAGTAAAGACATCCCAAATGTAATGTTTTGATCACAAGTCCAGTGTAAATCCAGGAGGAGTCTGAGCTCTGGGAACACACAGGTGTTTTATTAATCCCTTTCTTCTACACAAGTTTTTTTCCCAAAGCAAGACCTCAGAGCTCATTAACCTTCCTTATACTTCCTTTTTTCCTCCCCTTGGATTATCTCCATGCTTTGAAAAATGACATCTCCCTCTCCATGGTAATTTATCATGTTTCTAACGAGTATTAGCCCACATGGAAACCAAACATGTGTGTCTGAAAATTCCTTACTGAATTGAAGTGGCCTGAAGCATTTCCCTGTGGTCAGTCTGAAATGGGATGGTGAGTTTGTGGAGGAGGACGAGGAAAGGCTCCTTCAAACACAGCTCTGGTTGCTGGTGTGATCAGTTGGAAGTGTGAACTCATCATCTCATTTCTTTTGAGGCACTTGTGCCCAAAAGGAATCTGGACCCCTAACCTGGAGCTGCCACTGTGGGCCCTTTGTGTCTGTGCTTTGTGGGCGCACGAGAGCCCACCTGAGGAATGAGGGGTCCTGTCTGTGGGCATGATGTGACCTGGCCACAGCAGGATATTTAAAGGCTGTTTGATCCATCACCAGTCACACCTTTCAGGATGGCTTGCTCCATGTGTCTTCTACCACAGCAGAGCACTTGGCAGGCCAGCGGTTAATTGTCACTGCTTGTGCTCTGTTCAGAAGCTGTGTGATCCCAGTCTGCTGTCATGAGGCTTCGTGGCCTCTGGCTTTCCAAGATGGAACAGGTTCCTTCCACAAACTGTAATTCTGACTGATGGGAGGCTGCTTCAGAAGTTGAAATATGGTTAAAAATGACAGCACTTATCCTCAGGCTCTTCTGGGAGAGTCAGCATATCTTGTTCTTTTGTTTTTCTAGTTCTCCCTACCTCCCCTTGCACTTTAATGCTTTCCCAAGGTTTGTTATTTTTGCGGACATGGAGGAAGGTGCCTGTTGGTGTTTGATCCTTGTGCTGCTGGCTGGGAGATGCCATGTCTGTGCCCATCCATGCTGCCCACAGGCCAGTTTGGGTCCAGGGGATCTGGAGAGTGCCTGGTCCTGCCCACTGCCTGCTGATGGCCACAGCATCCCTGTCCTTGTCTTGCAGAGGTACAACTCACCGAGCAGCTGTGAGAGCAGAACAAAGCGATCACTTTGTCCATTTGCTACAGCAAACCTGGGTGTTGTGCCATCTGCTCTGCAGAGACAAGAAACCCAGCAAGCTCTTTGGAAAAGGCAGAGAATATGTTCAGGATCTGTGGAAAAGATGGGTGTGAAAATAAGATGCTGAGAATTGGTAGGAGCCTGGGTAACACCAAAACAGAGCAAATACAATAAACACTTGGAGCAAACACAAGAAAGAAAACTGCCTTCAGGTGGGGGAAAGCACAACATTCATTGGATTTTTCCTTTTGTATCTTCCCCACTGCCTTTCATACATGTGGTAATTTTTTCCCAGTGATGCTACTCAGGAGAGCAGATCCAGAGGGTATTTCACAGTTCAGAAATGCTGTGAGAGTGCAGGAGCCCACAGCTCCTCACCCTGCCATGCCAGTGAGGGGCACTGCTCCCTCCTGACTGGTGAGAAGCCCCAGGCAGCTTGGGGTGACACTGGCTACCCCAGCCTAGCATCGGGCCTCCTCTGCCTGCTGCCAGAAGTCACAGCTGTGATCCAAAGCACAGCTGTGTGTCGTTTTCCAAAAGCCAGGAAGGAGAATTGCAGACTGTGTGAAAAATGATAAAATCTGGAAAACTTTAAAAAACAACCTTTATAGTTTTATGAAATTCCTGCTCCCCCTGAGTTCAGATGAATCCCATGAAAATCTAATTGTGTTAAGCTCCTCATTGCAGTGCCACAGCCAGACAGGGCTGGTGGCTGTGCTGGTGGCCGTGCTGGTGGTGAACAGTTGGCAGAGATGGCCAAGTTGCACAACTCCTTGCAGCAGAGTAGAACCGGAACAGCAGGTAATGAGGTATCCCACACCTCTCCTGCTTTGTAAATGGAGAGCCATGGTCTGGCTGGAAGTGACTCCCATGCTGAGAGCTGCCTGGAGCATGAGATTTTGCTGGTAGGAGGGAAAAGGGCACCTTGTGGATCATGCTCTGGACTTTTGTTTTCAGTTTTCAGGGCATTTGGTTTCCCATCTCTGCCACAGAGTTCCTACACGTCCTTGGACAAGTCATACCCTCATCTCATTTCCCCAGTGAGGAGTGGGGGATTGCTTTCCTCCAGCACGGTGCTGTGAGGCTCCGTGGAGTTGGCAGTTACCATAGAGATGAGGAACCAAAATAGAATTTGAAACTTGTTGAAGGAGAGCTGGAAACCTGATGGTGTTACCAAAAGAGCAGCTTGGCTTTGGCCGTGTTGCGTGGGGCAGCTACAACAGGTTGTAAAACTGTCACAGTAGGTGTAATTCCTGTGAAACACGGGTCAGCTGCAACACTGACTTGTAAAAACAAAAAGCTACCAGCACAAACTCAACCCGTAAATATTAAGCAATATCACTAGTTAAACAAATAAACAGAAAGAGATTTTCTCTTTAGGATCCTCTGGGCATTTTCATTTAATAAAGTCTTTTGGTCTGGCTGGAGTCCAAGACCAAGAAGTCCAGAACTGCTTCTGCTCTTTCTGGGGCACTCTGGAGCTTCTGAGGCTCCTCACTCTTTGTATTAAAGGTCTTTAATTTGCTATAAAATGTCAGCTGGAGAATAAAAACTGTAGAGTTACTCTGTGATTTGTTTTAGGCAGAGGGAGGCAGGGGAAGGAATACTTAATCTAATTGATACTCTCTTTAATTGTGAAATGAAGAGATGACTTTCAGGTAGTCCTTACTACACCGTTAATTGTGTTTCTCTGTCCTTCTCATTCATATTAAAATAAATATTTAATGTTTTCAGTCTCCCTGCTGAAATGAGGATGGGTTTGAGATCCTGGTCATTCCCATTCAACTTCTTTGGAAACATTTCAGTTTGGTTGTATTTGCAGAGATCCTGCATCCAGTGTTTTCAGTGCAACTATAGGACTGACTGACTTGTGTAACAACAAAACAATGCCATCTGACTTGTCTTTTTTTATCCCATATTTAAACATACTTTTTTTTTTTTTTTCTGTTTTGGTGCTGGTTGACTTTGTAGAGTGAAGTGAAAGGAAATATTTATTGGACTTGTTGCAATAGTTGTCCATCCCTCACGTGAGTTGGAAGTAGCTAATTTAGGACTTGGTAAGGTGTGTAGGTTGGTTAAATGTTTCTAACAAAGCATTTTATGTCAGTGTTATCTTCCATTTGACAGGTTCATGTGCACTCATTCCCTGATCTCCCTGAGTTCTGTCTCTTGGGCTCCTGATACTGCTATCTTTAATTTAAATTGTGTACCTAGCAGCAAATTCAAAGTGGAAATGTGAGGATTATGTTGACCTCCTTTGTAATTTTTCAAAAACATTTGGATATTCCGTGTGAGGCTCAGTGACTCACTGGACACGTGGCCACAACTCACCAGCAGTGTGTGAGTTCACCTGTGTGGTCTGGGATGAGCATGGGCTGGCTGGAACCTCTGTGTTCTGGAGGAGGGTTGTTTCCTGGATGCCCCCATGCCACTGCTGGGTATCTTCAGTAGCACCCTTGATGCCCTCAGCTGTTTTGAGCTGTGCCAGATATTTGGTCCTCCTCTAGACAGGACTGAGACAATCGCAATAATTGACTACAGAGTGAGTGGGGGAGTAGGTACAGATTATCTGGTAATTTCTTTTGAAAACTAAGGATTTTTTCCATTTAGAGAGGTAGATAACTGGAACACTTACTAGAGTATTTCCTCTGACCCATATTCTCAGCTGGTAGTTCTTGTGGCTGTACTTGGACAACTGACTTTGAGAAGTTGCTGGCTCAAGAACTACGAATGTTTGTTTTTTTTTCTCTCTGCCTTGTAATCTAAATTAATAATGTCTGTTTAGTTATAAAACAACCCCATGAGATTTTAAAGGCAACTTGAAGTAAGAAAGCCACATCATTTTATAGTAGACATGTAAATTATGGCAACCACCCCACCTCTTGAAGAACTTCCTTAATATCTTTTATAGTAATAGTATTGTCCAAATAAACACGCACCAGTTGTAAACTTACCAGAATGTGTGGTGGTGCTAACCCAGCTCTACTGGTGTGAATACATTAGCCCACTGACATATGGTGTGTAATTTGATTTCTAGTAGTTCTGAAAGATTTACAGGCTGACTTATGCTTCTTGCTTTGCCTTTATTTTCCATACTCTCTAATGTTCCTTTACAGGCTCCATTTGACTCAATATATGTTGTGTCTAACTTCCAGCTACCTGAGTGCTGCTGGATATTAATTTCTATTTATTTTGGGAAAACAGACACTTTTCTTTTAACTTTTGCCTAAGAATATAGGTGTTCTTCTAAAATTAAACATTACTACCAGTCTACCTTCTACTGCAACACTTGCTATTTTTCCAGCTTTCTACAGTTATTATCTAACTGTGGTTTTGTCCTTTAGAGTTTTGTGTGTGATATTTAAGTCCTTTTGTGCTTCTTGGAGTATGGTGAAAAGTTTATGGTTACTGGAGCCATGGTCTAAGCAACAGAGGGAACATTCTTATTCTTTAATTCACACAATATTAAATTGTTTTATTAGTAGCTGCAGCCTTGGAGGGAGGAGAGGGGGAAAATATCTGGAAAAACACAAACAAAAAAAACCATTAAAAAATGGAGGTGATCAAAATGAGGGAAAGAAAATCACATGAGCCACACTGTGTTTGACCAGATGTCCATGTGAGGACTTACCTTGTCTTCAAAGCCAGTCAATAGCAAGTGATTGTCTTTAGTGTCTTAACCTAGCTCATGTTTGATTTTGCTTTTCCAAGGACGCAGATCACTGGCTACAGCCAAGCTTCCTGAGCCAGTTTTGGACTCAGCTGATATTCTTTATTTTTTCCTCTGCAGAACTCAGCTAAAATGTCTTTGTTACTGAACAATACCTAAACCTTGGTCCCTGAACTGTAGGTTGTAGCGCAGTGTAACAATAAGGTTTGGTAATTTAAAGATTTTTGAGGACAAGTTTTGAGCTGGTTTTACAGAAGACTGCCTATAACATTGCAGGCTAAAATTTCTTGTCAGAGTTTATTTTTTTGTTTGTTTCCTGGTACGTCCAAGCTTTTCCCATCAGCAATTCTTATTCTTTCTATGCTTTCAGATCTTGGAGAGTTATCATATGCCTCCCTTCGTCTTTGTCATACAGACAAATAGTGCACATTAATTCTTTGATTTAATCCTTCTTAATAAGCCTGTTCCTCCAGGGATTAATTATTTTAGTTTTTGTACTGTATCTTGCACTTTGTTGACATCTTGTACTGGGAGCCTGCAACTGAGTTCAGTACAAAATTGAAAGCTCATCTCTCATTAGGTTTTCATGCTTTCATCTGAAAAACTGCTTTCCAGGTTCATTTCTCCAATACAGGGTAAGAGAAAGAAGGTTAAAATCAGCCTGGTAATAGGATGTGAAAAGAAAAACAAGCCCCAGCTACAGCAACCTTTTGTTACTTTTGTTTCCTGCACTCTTATGGGCATCCTGCTAGAGTAGAGCTTGTATTTAGCAGTGAAGGACCGTGTCTGATTTCCAAGCCACGGATCCAGACCTGTAGCTGCATTTGGGTTATGAGCTGTTGCATGGAACAGTCTGAAGTGTGTGTGAGATGCTCTCTCCCAGGTGGGAGTTTTTACCTGCTGGGGGTCTGGCTTTTCCCATGGTAGCAAATGTCAGAGGCTGCAGACCAGGGGCAGCAGGTTCTGCCAAGGGGCAGAGCTTCCTGGGGTGGGGATTTTGGGGTGAACTCCCTGAGCCTGCCCACGGAGTGGCTCTGTGGGCACTGGGGGTGCTGTGCCAGAACGGGTGGGGTGGCACTGGGAGGAGCAGGAGATGGGAATGGCCTGGGCCAGGACTGGCTCCTGCTGCCCTGCAGCTTCTGCTCTGTAGGTCACACACTCCTCTGGAATGTGAAATGCTGCTGCAGAGCATCTTCCTAAGGGAAGAATCAGGACTTTTACAAGATAATTTGAAATTACTTTAAATGCTGAGTTTCCACTCAGATGAATTTAATATATAAAACTTTCTTTTTAATATAGTAAACCTTTTTCTGTGGTTTTCTGTGGTCTCGATCTTTTAATCTTGTTTACCATAGCAAAGACCTGGACTCTGTTTCCTACCCGTTAATGAATCTGTTCCAGCCCTGCTGCAGACAGTTTTTGGGAGGTTGCAATGGTGCTTTGGCCTGTCTTATATAGAATATCAGACTAAACTGCTTTAGTATTTATGAATCCATTTATAAATTCTGACCTTGAGATTTATGAATGTGACACCCATTGACTTAAGTGGGTGGTGATTTGTGCCTTAAGCAAATATATTTTTGAAAAGAAACTTGTGTAGCAACTGTCTCATTTTTGTGAGGGTTTGAGCTGAAGAGCTTTCCTGTTGGACTTGTTTTGTTTTCTTGCAGAATGCCAATTAAGTTTTATTGCTGAGGGTAGGACTCAACTATGTGTTTTGTCAAAGTGTCCTCAGAAATGCTTTATTTCAAATGGTTCTGTGTGTCAAAACTGGGAAAGTTAATCTTTTTGGATCTTGCTGTTAGCAAATTCATGGGCTTGATATTCGTGCTTTTCCTCCCTGAAAGATTAAAGTTGAGAAACTCTTGTTTCAGGGCACTGCAATTACTATTCCCTGCTTGCAACAACAGCAATCAAGTTTACAATCCCCTGAGTCTGCAAGATCTGCCACATTTATCATTTTCATTCTTAACAGCTATTTAATAACTCACCTCTTTCCTAGCTGGAATTACACATACCTGTGGACATCAAACAGAGAATTTCCAAAATGTTTTTGCTTATGCATTATTTTAGCCAAGGGAACTTCTTGTCTCTGAAAAGCTACACAATTGTAATACTTTTGCAGCTGGGCTCATTGGTGATGAGGTTCCTGCTGGTGGTGGTGGAGGTACCCAAAATGTGGAAGTCAACCTGGCAGAGGTGCCAAGCTATTCCCTGTATAACAGCTGCAGCAAGATCTGCTCTGAATTTTCCTGCTTCAGAGCCTCTTTGTACTTTTGCAGGCTGTGCTCTGCAAAAGGAGTGGCTGTGGCAAGTACAGAAAGTTGTGGGGTTGTGTATTACCTCAACTTGTTGAAAATGAGATGGAGGATTCATAGGTGAGCAGCTGCTGGGACAGGGCAGGTTGTGGGGGACAGAGGCAGGAGATTCACTGGGGGGAAGTGCTTGGGGTTGTGCCCTGGGCTGCTGCTGCTGCTGCTGGCCCTGGGCAGGCGCTGAGGGACAGAGGTGAGAATTTGGTAATTTTCTTATAAAGGCAGAGAAACTGGGAGCAATGTTTTTAGCACTGCTCACTGGTGAAAGCCAGGCCCTTTGGCCAGGACCCTTGTCTTGAAATCTGCTGGCATTGCTTTGTGAAATCACTTGAATTGTGTCTGTTTTCTCGATAGTTCACTGAGAATGAGACACAGTCTGTCTCACTATTGTGTCTCTTAAAAACCACAGAAAACCCTTTTGAGTTTCTAAAATGAATTATACCATACAACTGCGAGATTTGGGTCCAGATTCCCATCTGCTACAAACTAATGCAGCTCTCTTAACTTCAGGTTCTATTGGCTCAGATTTGTCCCCCTGCTGTTATCAATCACACCTGCCATTGTGTAGTGACTAAGCTGGGCTCTGGGGACAAAATTTTATTTTTGGTAGCAGTGGAAGTCTGTAGATGCATGAATGGATGGATGCCCATCCTCCCTTGAGCAACAAGGGCTGTAGAAAGCGGGCTGTCATGAAAGAGCTCTTAGTAGCAATAGCTCCTGTAAGGTGCTATTCATTAGTGGATCTCAAAGTGCAGTAAAAATGTGACCTTACCCCATGCAGAGGATAAATGGGGGCCCTGAGGGACACACAGCTTCCATAGGGTGACCCAGAAGGCTCTGCCTCTCAGTCTGTCTGGCTGTGTAATTCCTATGTGTATCCACAAGTATTCGCCCAGCTTAATTTTTTTGAGGATATGTGAAAATAACATTACTTAACTGCAAACAACCTTGAAAAAAATGCTGAAAAATATTAACAGTAACAAAAATATATATGACCACTTGAAAAATTTCTTCCCCATTGAGCCTGGGCCTGGATAAATCAGTGTAGATTGAGGGCAGCAGCAGCAGCATCCAGCACAGTAAGTGCCAGTATGTTCCAAGTATTTGCTACAATTCCTTCAGTACCTCCTTTCACTGTCAAGGAAGGTGAATTTGCAGCACTACACAGTTCTTCCTCTGCAGTGCTTCAATAGTTGGAGGCATGTTCTCAAAGAATCAAGTGCAAATATGACATAAGAAGATTTTGAGAGTTTTTTTGCATTGTTATCTACGTGAATTAAGCTGAATGGAAGTAAAGCTCCAAATGCATCTGTTCCTGAATCAATGTACTGTGTGATTGGGAATGAAAACAATGCACAAGGGAAAATACTGAGAGATGCCATGTGGGCAGGGATGGGTTTGGAAAGTCTGTGTCATGTCCATAGCTCTGTCACAGATTTCCTGGGTGGTCTTGCTCCAGTCACTGGAGCTCCTGGTGCATCAGGTCCATTCCAATGTAACAGAGCAAAGAGTATTTCTGTAGTTGGCTTTTGTGCTGGGAGGACATGTCTGTTGTTGTCTGGAAAAAGCATATTCCTGTGGCTCTGACACCTTGAGAATGATCATGGGAGTAACACATAGGATCTGCTTGCAAATTCTCTGCCCTGCTAGTGCCACTGTGGTCAAAAGTAGAACAGTTGTGTATTTAGGCTACTGGCATGTCAATATAGACATGGAATAAGATATCCAATATGTTGTCCTGAAAATATAAATATTTTCCCTTTCAAGTCATCTGCAGAGTATTTGTTGGCAACTCTACATTTAAATGCAAGTCTCTCTCAGATTCTCTGTGAATTGATTGTTGGGAGAATCCCATGTTGCCAGTTGCCATCTGGAGTGCTCACTGGCATTGCAGGGAGTACAAGCTCAGAACCCAGGCACCGAGGGTAATTATCAGATAGTTTGTACCTCACTGTTGTCTCAAGAAAAGAGTCTGTATTTCAAGACTGTATTTAGGATTTGTTCATACACAGGTATGTAATTTGCCTAGTTACCTCTTTCAGAATCAAATACTCAAAAAAATTAGAACTTTCTCCATTTACAGAAATGCTATTTCTAAGAGTTTCTGAAACACTGTTTTTGTAGCTTACTGATTTAATTAATTAACCAGACACGTGGATTGTTTTTAATATTAATTCCAGGTTTGTTCACATTTAATTTTATCTCCATATCTGCATCACGTGCTCAGAGATTGGGATGTAAATCCGCCTTTATATGGCAATGAGAAACTTTGTAAAGCTGTACTAATGAGGAGGAAAATGAACATTAATTAAGCTTGCGGTTGCAGGATGGGCTGAGGCTCTGGAGTCCTGAAGCAGCCACTGGATGGGTTCTTCATTACAGCCCAGAGCAGGGAGCTGTGATGTGAATGGCAATGAGGAGACAATTAAGTCGCTCACCAAGTGCAGAGCCAGAGAGACATTTAATTATCCACAGGAGCTAACGCTCCAAAACCTGGAGTTTTCTGTAGATCTAAATATGCCAGGCAGTTTTTCTGTCAAATTAGGCTCTGAAGAATGTCTTTAGAAATGCAAGAGGCACTGGGGATGTTGAGGGGACGGGAGAAGAAATGTGCTTTCAGCTGAGCTCTGTGGTGTGGTGGCAAAGCTCTGGCAGGTCCCCTGGGCTGGAGAGCAGATCTCCATCGTGTGGGATGGGATTCGTGTCACTAACCTGGGCAGAAAGCCCATGTGACTGGAGCCTTTGCCAGTGTATGCAATTCCTGTGGTCCTTGAACCCTTGGGAGGAGGTCTCCAGGGATGCACAGGAGCCTTGTTACACTCAAAAGAGATTAATGGAACTCTAGACCCCAACTCCGTGTGATTCACAAATGGACTCATTTGTGGCTTATCAGTGTAATTTGTGTCATAATTAGACGGGACAGTCACTCTTAGTCTTCCTTGTGAATTTTTTCCTGTGTGGATTTCACTTCTAAATAACTGCCTTGCTAACCTTAGCAGAGGTTTTGATTCTCTGAACTGCCGTTTCCTTTTGATTAAGTGTTTTCTGCTCTAGTCTTTAATGCATATTAATGAGTGCCAAGCAGTGCTTGACTTGAGTAATTTGCAGCTGGGATCTAAAAGCCCTAGGAAGTCAGGCCTGGGGATGTCCGGCTTTGGGAAATAGTGGGATATTGTAGGCTCTTTGTTAAAGTTTAGTGCATTTCAAAGCAAACACTTTTTCTATTAATTTATATTTTCATTAGTCACAGGACACAATCACAGCTGCCATCACCAATACTCCCATATTCAGCTTAGTTTCAATTTAAAAGTCCCAGAAGAAGAGAAGAAGAGGTAAGAGCTTGGTGTTTTTTTCCAGAATTGGACTTCCTTTCCATGGAGATGCACAATTCCATGCCTGGTTCTGAATTGCACAGTGTGTATGGGGCTGCAGGATGGTAGTGCAGGGCAAGCACTGCTGATCTGTGTTGCCTGGAGGTACAATATTCCTGGGATGGGTGGTGAGCAATACATGACAGAAAAACACTACAGCTAGCAGGTACTTTTTTAGCTCTTTAGTTTGTGAAAGCACCTGCTGTGATTCTGTTCAGAACTTTTGGGGGAACTCGTAATTGAAAGGCTTAAATCTCTTTTCACACCTTGTGGAGTAAATGGCCTGATGATGACGGTCCAAGGATTTTCTGAAGCCCTTCCAGTCGAAGGGAAGGCACAGGTGTGCTCAAACAATACAGCATTTCTGTTTTAGGCATCCAGAAGCATTCTCCAGGAAACTGAAGCAAATTTAATGCTCTCTGTTGTCATCACAAACCTGGTGGTTGTCTGACAGTGATCCTGGCATGACAGGCTGGCACAGGGGAGGTGGCAGTGGTGGATAAGGACAGGACTGATGGAGGGTGGAGGTGAAGGATGTGAGCAAACCCCTGCTGCCTTGTTTGCTGCCCTATTGCTTGCTTGGCTGTGCACAACACTGGTGTTGAGTTGATGACTAAAAGCAATCTCCCTTTCATGGTGACTTTTTGGCTTTTTGAGGGTGTTCTGAGTAGTATCAGAAAAAATGCATTAGGTGATTCATCTTGAACTTTTCATGTTCAAAGCATTTGACCAAAAATACCCCCCAAATCAGGCCTTGTAATTATCCTGCAAGACTGTTGTTATGCTGGTTCAGAGGTGGAGAAATGGAAGTAAAGAGGTTAAATGTCTTGCTCAAAGCAGTAAGGAAGTGTGTGGTGGAGACTTTCAGGAGCCCCACATATTTCTTAATGCATCATTTATAACTGTGGTTATACTATTAGGCAGATGACTTGAACTGTGGATTGCTGTAGGAACTCTGCCTTGCCTCCTAAATGAATTTTCTTCTTAAAGTCTGAAACAGCTATTCTTTCTTATTTTATTTCATGACAATACGTTGGCTAAATCAAAGACTGTGTAGGACATGCAATATATAAAAATACAAAATGCTTTTACAGTTCAAATATGTATTCTTTCCTAATAATTCTGATCAAAAATAATTGATGTGTTTCTCAGCACTAAAGGAAAAGAGAAATTCCAGTGTAGTCCAAGATTAAAATGAGAAAAGGAATATTCAGTCATGCAGGACCAGGAGTTGGGCTTTCATGGTCCTTGGGGGCCCTTCCAACTCAGGAGATTCTACGATTTTGTGTTTGAATGTTAAATTTCTTCCTTTCTACACCCCAACAGAATTAGGGGATGTGCAGTGTGGTGTCATGTCCATCCAAGAACAGAGAGTGGAATGAGAGCACCTGATGATGTTCTGCTCTTTGGCAGCTTCCAGTGCCACATGAATTGCCCTGCACACAAAAGGGCTGGTCCAGGCACAACGATCTGCAGGAAATGTCAGTGTTTAAGCACTGCTTTGTGCCTTGGGATCCAGCATTTAAATACCTCTTTCTGTTTAGTCTTCCAGTCTGTCCCAGGGTGCCACCTTCATCTTCCCAGGGAGGAGAATTCACTCTGACCAACTGTTTTCATTTCCAAAAGGCCACCATGCCCTGGAAGCTAAAGCTCACCTATAACAGTTGTTCTTCTGTCCAATCAGTCCGACTACTGATTACAGAAGTTGCTTCTCTGTTAATTTTCTTAGAAGATCTAAATTCCTCCAAACTTCCATCAGTGCTCCCTGCTGCACACAGCAGCATTTCCCCCATATCCTGAATTCTGGTCTAGATTCCAAACTAAGGTCTGGCATTAGCTACTTAGTTATTATTAGGCTTAATGAATCCAAAAATACATAGGAGCATGTGCACAAACATGGCTTTTTTTTTCACTTGCAAAAACCAAAATCACACATTTTTCACATGACAGTCAAGCTCTCAGTGCATTTCTCCTGGGTGTACGTGTGGCGGGTGCATCGTGCCCTGTGCTGCTGAACTTGCAAATGCTTGTTCCGTCTTGATGTTTAGTTGTGCATTTATCATAAAAAGGTTTCCAAATTTCTGGATGTAATATTTAATATCCAGAAGAAGTGTGTGTGTAATGCAATTTGAATAACATTAAAAGGAGAGTAACATCAAGTCTGAATTTTTCATGTATTCCACTTTACAGTAAAAGATCAGTTGCTGCCTCTTTGGGTTCAGCACTTATTTTCTTGGTTGTCTTGGCTTCCTAGAGCCGCTGAGCCTGTCTCACCTTTCTGTGTCTGATGTAGAATTTAAATTAGTTAAGAAGAAACAGGACATGATTTCAAATTCAGTTTCCTCTATACAGGCAGGATGGCATCAGCTTAAATTGCTTCGATATAATTTTGCTTCTTTAATCCTTCCTCTTCAATCTGTTTTTGTATACATTATATATGTGAATTCTGGGACTGGAAATCTTGCCTAATGTAAGTTAAGACATGACAAATGAACCTGACATTTTTCCAAGGAGGGAACCAGTGAACATACTGTATTTATAGCAGTACGAATGTAGTTTGCTGCTTGTAGAAGAAAAATATGTGTTGTATGAGAACTTTAGTGCTGGAATATGATAAGTGTGATTAGATGTACTTGTTTCAAGTGAGGATACTGGGTTCAAAGGAGCCAGACTTGTTCTCCTGGAAGCCTGAGGTAAGGCTTCACTGAACAGGGGGTTTAGGCACCCAGAAGCTCAGACAGCAAGATGGAGAGTGTCACAGTGCCAAGCTTGAAACTGCAGTGTGTCCAGGATCATCAGTGGGCAGAGTGGGAAAGAATGTGGTGAAGGAGTTTCTGAAAGTTGGATATGAGACAATTTCATTCATGTTAGTAGTAAGACTTTCTGTCTGCAAGCTGAGAGTTCACTAGCTGAAGCTCTCAAACATGGATGTGCAAACATGCAGAAAAAATTGATTCAAGCCTACCATCTCTGCAAGTGGCTCTTGGCTGCTCTGACCTCCTGCAGTTGGGCAGGACTGCAAGAGGAGACAAACCCAGGTGATCCAGGTGCCCAAGTTGTTTCACCTGCATAAAGATTATGAAAAGTCCTTTTCTTTTTTAGAGTTTTCAGTCTTTGTGAGGGTTTCCCCTGAACACAAAGAGAATCACTTGGATGATGTTCCTTTGAGGTGCTCTGTAGGAGTGCAAATTTATTTTTTCATACCAGGGCATCTGGTCCAGTCTGAATAAGTTTGGGGTTTTTTTAGCAATGCACTACTGACACTCAAATTAGTTGTGGCTAATTCTTGAAAGATTATTGTGTTGGCTGAACCCTTTGTGTCAAGGGGGAAATAATCACAATGCTTAGCTGCCTGACTGTAAGATGCAGTGTTTTTCCATCTTGCTTCTGAACAGAAAGGCTGACTCCACAACTTTTAACTGTTGAACTGCACATCAGGACCAACATATGGCACTGATCTGATCCTTTATTTAGCAGAAATAGTAAACACTGGAGTTGTCTGGGCCTGATGGATAGCTGAGGTCATAGTAACTTTCATTGTAGCTGTTTTTTTAATGGAGAGGGTGATTTCCTAGACAGATCCTTGGACCTATACTTGGCTCGTGTGGCTCAAGGAGAAGTCCTTTTGGTTCAGAGTTGTACCTTTTGTCCTTTCTTGTCAAGCTGGGAAAATGATGCTCCGTTTTGCTCTAATAAAGAATTCACCTGGTTTCCTCTCTGCATCCTAATTGCTCTCTAGAGAGCACTAAAGTGTGCTTAAGCATATTGTGACTGTTTACTCTCAGTGCCTGCTGTATGTGCAGTAATGCAAAGTGTTCAATCTCTGCCCTGTGCTGCAGGCTGGCATGATCCGCACCGACAAGGACGAGTTCTTCATCGAACCCCTGGAGAAGGGGGCCCAGGAGGAGGAAGAGGGAGGAGGCAGGACACACGTGGTCTATCGCAGAGCAGCTGCCAAGAAGCAGCTTCCTATTGAGAACGTGGATACCGTGTACAGAGGTAAGGCAGGCTGTGGGATAAAGTGTAACTGAAGGCACGTAGCCAGTGTGATCTGTTTCCTCTTGCTTTTTTATCCTTCAAGGTGGAAATGTGTTCTCCTTCTGAGGAGGGAGAAGTAGAGAAGGAGTTGAACACTTTGTATGGGCTAAGCAAACATTGCAGCAGCCAAAACCATCTCTGGGATGGTGGCTCTGTCTTTGCTTCGAAGAGTTTCCTTGGCCAACATAAAGTTGTGTGTCCCTGAGCCCCGGGTCAGGGCAGAGGAAGGGGAGGGTGGGTGGCACAGCAGTGCAGAGGTGGCTGTGCCTGCTGGGACAGGTGGCAGAGCTGGCTTTGCAAAGGCTGCATTGGGAGGCTGCAGCCAGGACACCAAGGCTGCCATGGTACATGGGCTTCATTGACAGAGTCTTCACTGGGCTGGATTAGTCCCAAAAGGAAAATAATGGTATCTCCAGTATGAACACAAAGTTTCTTGGTTTATTTATGTGTTGCCAAGTGTGGAATTTAACATAATAAGTATGTGATAGACAGTGATGGAATAACAAGAATTAAACATAAACACCCATTCTGTGTAGTGTTTTCTATTTCTCTGATAACTGCTTGGTTATTGCACCTTTTTTTTTCGGAATAAATAAGGGATGCAAATCTGCTAAGTGGATGTTTTGACAGCTGATGTTAACACTGAAATTAACTGGGTCATTTGAGTGGAAACAACAAAGTAGCTACATTTTTGTTCCAAATGTGTGTACCAAACTGCAGAGTTATTTGTCACTCATACCCTAGTATTATCTTATTTCAGTATAATGGGGTTTCAAGTATAGGAAGGAAGGAACAGAGAGCCACAGGGATGAGGCACTGAAATAAGGGCCACGTGAACAATATAAATTTCTCACTGTTCAGGTTGAAACAAGGATTAAAAAGAAAGCAAACAATAGCATTCAATCAACTTTTTTTCACCACTTTGGAAATGACCTGTGGATTTTGTGACTGGCACAGTGCTTTCCTGGGTTCTTCTTTTCCTTTGTACTCACTGTGGAGCAGAGCTGGGTAATGCAGGAGTCTGAGTTTCACAATCCCAGAAGGATTGGATGGTAGGTATGGTGGAAGTTGCTCTATTAGTAGATGTTTATAAAATTATTGCATGTTGGAAAACACCAGCCACTCACTTTGTTTCCCCTTAAACAAAAGAGACTTGATTTTGTTCACACCTTATGGCAGTATTTTTGGTTTTGGGTGGTAAATATCCTCAGGAGTAGGAGTCTGGTACACAGAAAAGCACAAACTGTAGATCAGCTCCAGTTACTGGCACCTGGTACCTGCTCGAGGAGGCTCTGACAGCAGCGTGTGAGATGCAGCCTGTACCTGGCAGCAGAGCCACACGCCGTGTCTGATGCCACCAGACTTGGTGTCTGTCACCTCACCTGCGTCGGGGCTGGAGTTTGTAAACTCTGCATCAAAGGCACAAAGTAATCACAGCCACCAGCCAGCACTGTGGGACTGAAAAGCAAAAGGGAGGCTGAACTCCTGCAGGCTGGGCTGAGATACAGCAGTGACCTTGTCTGGAACAGCAGGTGTTGGGGATAGGTAGGAATGGTTGTGATATTTCAAATTTTTAAACTAAGGAAAAAATGGTAAGGGCAGTAATCTTCCCTTCCACCCAATCACTTATTGATTTGTAACCTTGATTAAAGATTAGTTTTTATTTTGGAAAAAAAGCTCACTGTTAGCAAAAATCAGTAAAAATAAAAACTGTGCTGTAAAGGGGATTTTTTTTCCATGAAATTGTGTTTGCCTTCAACAAAAATAGTGAACAACCACTCGAAAATGGTTTGTTCTCTACTTTTTATTAAACCTGGCTTCCCATCTCTGATTGCTCTAGGCAAAAGTCATGGACACGATGTGCCTTCAGAAATTGCAGTTTTATTTTCCACTTGGTCTTTTTACAGAATGCATTGAGTTTTGGTTAAAAAACACCAAAATATTTAGTGATTGGGCATTGATAAGCACACTCTGCTGTGTGTTTCCATAGTGCTCTAAACTGATTGATGGGCTGAGTTAGGAAATACTTAGTAGGGCACTCTCAGCATGCTGTATCTATTAAAAAAAAAAAAAAAAAGAAACAAAGGTTAACCAAGAGCACTCTCCCTCTTTCCAACATCCCTGGAGACAACTGCATTGTTGCCAAATCCCATAAATTTACATGTGATGAATTGTAACACTTGGACTATTTTTAAAGGTCCAGCCTCCAGGAATCTTATGAATATGTGATGATTTTTTTTCCCTAGGTGAGCTTCTGGTTCTGTTAACTGTTGATAAAAATTTGTAGTTTCTGGCTGTGTAAATATTTTAAGGTGATGCATGACACAAAGTTTATGTATTCCATAATTTTTAAAACAGCATCTTTCAAAATCCCATGATATGTTAATTTAATCCCATGATTTGGGAGGGGATTGTGAGTCATGATTTTTGAATGTTCTGGTTTGGATAGATAGATAAAAATTCCTTATAAATATTCCTATCTCTGGCACTCTTTTCACAAGAAATAGGACAAGCTGTTCTCTCCTCAGTGAAACAGGAGGTGAAGGAATTGAAAACTCCGTGAACTTGGAGTTGAGAGGGTCAGTCACCATTTCAAGGTCTCGGCTCTGCAGTGGGCAGTGGCCATGCTGGACCTCACATGGCACAAGGGTTTGGGATTCACTACCAGTGCAGTTATTTTGGAGGGTGGTTTGTTGAAGAACTCGATGCCCCAAGTCCATGTGCGTCCCCCATGGCTGCCCTGGCAGAGAGCTCCAACATGGGGCTGCAAGACAGTGGGACAGAGGTCTCTGAGGCTGGGGGGCAGCTGAAATCCCCAAAATACAGCCAGGACTGATGGGAGATCCATTGACTGCTTGGGAGTCTGGATTAAAAAAAAAAAAAATTAAAATATTGCATTTTCCACACATGAAAATAAATTCTAGATTATGTCAACAGATGTGGTGAGATGGACCCGACAGCAGCGTTTTTCCAGCATTTTCCATGTGCTGTTATCTATCTTTTATACTATAATAACAAAAAGAGAGATTTTATTCCCTCTGTCTAAAAATTATAAACAACCAACCCCCACAACCTCCTGAGCCCTGCAGAGATGAAGGTGTGCATCCTGTGTTGTGAAGGCTGTGCTGACGTGCTGGGTTTTGAGGAGTGGAATGTGCTGGGGGAGATCTGCCCTGCCCTGACTCCAGACTGTGCCAGGTTTGCTTCTGCATTTACGTAAAACGTTATCAGAAGATTGGGAAATGTAACTACTTGTTTTGGCAACCTGAATCATTTGTTTTGACTGGCGTGGGATTATCTGGGGTTTGGGAGAATCACAGAGTGTGGGGTGTAATATTCCTGCCTGGTCTTCCCCTCTCAAACAATGCTATTTGTTAATGTACTGGAAAAATGTAAGCATCGTATTTTAGGCAAGTAATAATCTTCAGAAGAGTAGTACTGTGCAAGTCTGTGTGAACTCACTACAAATTAGGTTAATTGTTTTGGAAAAAGAAATATTTTCATGTAGTGGCTGAAGTATTGCAGGTGTGGTGAGAATAAATCCTATTTTCCCTGGCAACTGCTTTTAGTGCTTGCATAAATATACTAATTTATCTTCCTCTAGATAAAAATAAGCAGCATGTTGATCGTATTTTAATATTTCCAGTTGAATTCCTTCTTACAAACATGAGAAATGTTCCTTGATAGCAGTAAAAACTACCTACATAATAGAACTGGAATTAAATGGATAAGCTGGAGTGGGTTGTTATTTTTTTTGAAACTGCTGAGTTTTTGCCTAAATGTTCTTTGGATGTTAACTGAAGAGATGGTAAGCATTTAATTAATGGTTATGATGAGGCCTGGAAAGCCAGCTTGATTTTTACGTCTAAAGGCAATCTGATTATCAGGCTTGTAAGCTTTAATATCACATTTCCCCAGCTAAATTACTGTGTCTGTTATGTTGATCAGCTGAGAGGAAATGATTGTACTAAAACTTCCTTAAGGTTTGCCTTTTCTCTAAAAATCATTGTTTAAGTACTGTGCTCTGAGTTTTATTGCATTACTTGATTGATGAGAAACAGAAACTCAGCTTTAGTGACAGTTTTATTTACTGTGCAGATGAAAGATGACCTTAGCCAAGCACAGTTTATTACTGATGAAGACAGTAAGGTAACTCCCCAAATGGGCTTCAACCAGAGAGTTGTTGTTTCTGTAAGTGCTAATTAAATCCCCTGGAATGGCCAAATGCAGCCTGACACAAGTCCCATCATGAATAGCTCTGGGCTGACAGGGTGGGCAAACCCACAGCCTCTGCTGGAGACCTGTGACCCCTTCCCATGGCAATACTTGGGATTGCTGGAGGTCAGACCTGCAGAGGGGTGGTGCTGAATGATGTGATCATTTAATGTGACCCTGTATGTACTTCCTGGGGCAAACCCCGTAGTTCTAAAAATTTTTGTTTTTGTAAATTTTTTTACTGTTTCCTTTTCTTTTTTTTTATTTTACATTGAGGGGTTCTAACATCCCCCTGGCCATAAACACATGCCAGTCAGGTAAAAAGACAGAAATAATTTGCTGCTTCTACTCAATAGGGGTAGCCAGCTTCTTTCTAACAGACCCAAATCTCATCAGAGCAGGGCTGGTCCTCAGTCCCCTCACTGGCATCTCCTGGCCCTCCACGATGCAAAAGGACAACAGTCTTTCACATTTAGGAACCCTGGAAAGTTAGGGGCCAAATCAGCAGGAGTGAAATCCATGTAAATTTAAACTGAAACAACCTCACTCTACAAGTTTTTTGGAAAGATGAAAGTTAAAAATACGGTAAAGTTGTAACAACTCAGTCACCAGAGCTCGGCAGGTTTTGGAGATGATATTTGAGAGGAAGACTCCTCCATCATAGCCCATCAAACTGTCAATGCCATTGATTTACTAATGTATTTAAATTACTCTTTAGAAACCAACGTGCATCTGGTGTATATTTTTCTGGATTGCCTGGAACGGCTCAGATTGGCTGCTGGCTGGCCCAAAGCCATTCTAATTTACACAAACTTTCCTGGTTACCTTTGCAGGGGAACAGTTTCTCCAGGAAACTGAAGTTTCTCCAAATCCAATCAATATTTCCTCTCAGCCTGCACTCTTGCTGATTAATTACTGCTCCCTTATTTTGCAGTCAGTAAGACTCTGATGACAATATTTTTTGTCTCCTTCCTATATCATCTGAGCATGATAAATACATCTGTCTTTCTCTCCTGTCTTGGGTTTTCTCTGAATCCCACATTGCAGATTCACGGGGATTTCTGGGAAGAGGAAGATTGAGAATTCAGTTGCAAATCAACTTTTGAATCAGAAACAAGGTTATACCCTTGTGGAAAAAGCAAGTCTCCAGAGTGAGTGCTCTTAGGCCATGGGATGTGACCCTTCCCAGCCGTCTCCATTCCAGCTGATGAGGCAGATCTTTGCTAGCACAGGCAAAGGAGATCCTTGCAGTAACTTTGTGGAAAAATCTAAAGGTTTCTACTTGTACAACAGTGCAGTAAATCATATGGGATAATTAGGTGAAGGCTAATGAACAATGCTCTTAAATGTACTTGATGGGAAATGCAAGGAGTAACCTCTTTTTTCTTCAGAGCTGATGGAGTTTTCTGCCATGGATTTCCTCAGTGGGTGGCCTTAGCTGGGCCACAGATTGGTGTCAGGTAAAAAGTCAACCCTCCCAGTGCTTCTGGGGTAGTCAGTTTGCTTTTGCCTGGAAATAAAATTATTATGAAATTAATTAAATTTCTTTTTTCATAATATCAGTAATTTTGCTCAGTTTGTTCAACAGGGATGTGCTCGTGTAACTCAAGATGCGTGGTGAGGCATATGCATATCAGGACCACAGCAAAGCTGTGTGGGCTACCTTTGCAGTGGGCTTTTTTGAATTTTGGAGTGCTTTGGGAAGTATATTGCATCTTCAAAGGATTTTTCTTTTAATTAAACATCTCCTTTTTTCCAGGTGCTCTAAATCGCTTCCAGAATTATTGAATGTTCATTAAATAGTTTCTTCATGATATGAAATCTGTAGTTGCTGCAGCACCATTTTGTTTTACCAGGAACATAAATCCTCTTGTACAGAGGTAAAATTTGGTGGGATGGCCTGGAGCTGAAGCAGAGCTGCCACCTGGGCCAGCTCCACTGCGGGTTCCTGGCTGTCATCTCCCTCTCCCACACACCCCACCACACTGGAAGAAACTGTTGCTAAACTATTATTACCTTCCTGGAATACAGGGACATAATAATAGTATGTGAGGCAGCTCAGTTTCTGTATTTGTCCCTGCCTTTCTCATTAGGCAGCTTGGGATCCACGTAGACTTTGAGGAAACACTTCAGTGCAGGCTCAGCTTTGAGCAGGTATTTAAATCAAATTGATTTCAGTGGGATTCAGATACATACTTTAGGCTAAATGGTATTTTTATTCTGAATGGGTTTCTGTTGTGGTTATGAGGCGAGTTACTGGAGCAAGTTACTTCCATTCAGGTATGCATCGATTAAGGGTGAATTGCTTAATTATTTGTACTTGTTTAAATATCACTGATTTCCCTGTATCGACAGCTAATGTAAAAATAAAATTAATTTCATTCTCAATTGATGAGTTCATTTTAGCTTCTCTGCTAAATTCAAACTCTATAAGGCTCTCCAAAATGATTGCTGTGAATAGCTTACAGCTGGAGTTGAATATTATTACCAAAAGTTGCTAAATATAGCAAAATTATAATAAAGCTGATATTGGTCTATAAAACAAGTTTCCAGTTCTCATATGAATTCTCCTGCAAAATTTTTGTGATCAGCTCTGATAGAAGTATAGAGAAAGCACTCACTTTTTACATCCTTCTGTCATTTAATTCAGATTTGGGGGTGCGTGAAACTGAGGTTGATTAATCACTTGATTGTGTTTACATTTAGTCAACACTTGCTTATAAAGACAAAACATTTCTAGCAGATTTCATTAAAGTTCATTTTTATTCTTCCTTCTAATATCCATTGATCTCACAATCCTTAATGGATTTAGCCTCAGTCTCCTGGGAGGAAAGAGAGAACAAAATATTTGCCTTTTGGACAAGGGTAACATAAACCTTGTTTTCACTGCAAGCTGACCCTGTGCCTTGCTGGTAAGAGCCCCGTGGAGGGGCAGAGTTCACTGGAGCAGCAGTTTGGAAGTCAGACTTTGCCTCCAGAGCCCAGTGAGAGCTCTGATGTGTGAGGGTGTGCAGCCACCCACAGGCATGTGGGGATGTTTGGCTTATGAAAATGCATGTGCACACCCACAAGGTTTTTGCAATTTCACATTACTGGTGTGTTTTTCTGTGAAGTGTCATCCTGTTGGGGTTTGTTTATTTACAAGCTGTGTTCGTGTTGTCCAACCTGCTGAGAAAAACAGAGGATGGCGAGGATCCAGCGGGTCCTGCCAGGCTTAAAGAGGGAGAAACTTGTTCACAGAAAGACCTTAATATTCTGTCCTGACAAACTGAAAGTGTTCTGCAACCCATATCTCTGTTTAGGAAATGGATACTGAAAGTGAGAATTCAAAAATATGGGTAGCACGTAGTGTTTGCTGGTTTGTAGCATGGGATTCAAACTCTGTGTTTAATAACAATACACAAAATAGCATCTGGTAGGCACCACTAAAATAAGCTCTAGTAGAAAATGGTGGTAAGTGTTTTCAGTTTAAAATGTTTTCTGACAAAAGTGGCATAAATTTTGTGTGCTGTCCATGATGATGATGATGATGATGCAGTGGTTTGATGAGGCTGAAAGACATCATCAAATAGAAACAATGGGCAAGCCCAGAACTGCAAGAGAGATGCATATCCTTCAAACATCTTCATTTCTCGCAACAGGAGAGCCACATGTGAGGCCTTGTGAAGTTGTCCAAGGATTAAAAATGTATTCCAGCTTGTTCTGACTGTTCCCAGCTGTGTGAGATGTGCTCCTCATGGGCCAGAGCAGCAGTGCTGTGTGGTGCTGGTATCTTGGTGCTTGCAGAAGGGGCACTGGAAGGGTCTCTGTGTTTATGGTGGTGTGAGCCCAGCTGGGGAATGAGAAACAAATGGCTTGGTCTTTCTCTGCACTGATTTTTGTGGTTGCCACCACACACGTCCCTAGAACCCTGTATTGCTCATGAACTCAGTGCTGATGTAAAGGAGAACCTGTCAGTGCCCCAGAGCTGCTGCTGCAGAGTCATCATTGGGAACTTTCAAAGCAGAAACCACTGCCTGAGCTAATGGGCTGCTGCTTTAGCTGACTGTATATGGTGAGTTCTGCATCATATATTGTATTTAATCACTGCATTATGCACTGCTCCCTTTAAAAGCTGTTCTTGCCCCTGCCCTAAACCCAGAGCCGGGACTCCTGCTTGTCCTGCCTCCCCTTTGCAGCCACAGCTCCTGTGTGTGTCAGTGAGACACAGCAGTGCTGGGGGAGCTTAGCAAGGCAGGCACTGCTGCTGGGGGTTGAACTGGCAGGATGGAGGACACAGAGCACTTCTCCTGCCTTCTGTGGACAGGGTGAGAGGAGGATGCAGCTTTCTGGGCCAGGTTCTGCCCCTGGTGTGTGCCAGTGCAGGGATGAGCAGGGAAGCTCGTGCTTCTTGGATGTTTATGCTTTAGCCAGGCATGTGTTGTACCCTGCAGGAGGTGGGCAGTGCACCTGTGGTAACTCGGTGGTTGGTATGAAAGAGGTGCCTGCTCTGCCCAGCCTTGGTTTATAGCTGAAGCCTGTGTTGGGTAATAACTTTCCATAACCATTTTGTGACTCTTCCTTATTTTTTTTATGCTTTTCGTGTTTTGAGTTCCTTCAGCAGTGCTTGGGGCTGCTTGGACTTTTCAGGTAAAAACAACTTTCATTTGAAGAACAAGCAACAGCAGTGTTCACTTTCCTTTCAGCTAGTGCAAGGCTCTTTTCCCCTGTGCTTTCCTGAAATTCTGAAAGGCAAGAGTGTCTTAGCCCAGGAGAAAAACAGCAACATTTTTGATTGTAGTTGCTTTGAATCTGCAGTTTGCTAACAGTAGTGAATGAATTTCTTCTTGAAAACTTGTGCTTTTCCATAGAGCAGAAACACTGTTTTGAAAGAGTGGGATAAGTGGGGTAAAGCAGTAACAGAAACTGTTACTGCAAACTATGAGTGCAAACTCTGATTTTTCTAAATGATCATGTTACAACTGGTTTATAATTATTTTTCAAAATATTTTGTCCCAAACTGTGCAGATCATAAAGTCCCACACACATGCTTGCTGGTAATAGTTTGAATTTAAATGCCTTTGCTCATTTGAATATAAACCTCGGGAGTTGTTTTACTTAACATTTGCATATTAGATTACAAATGGTCTGTCAGCAGGACTGGCTGATGTATGTTCAAGCCAAACAATGGTTATTTGTTAATATAGAGGTGTTTTCTTGATCCCTGCAACACTTCCTGCACACGCCTGCATCCTGATGCCTCATTACTGAAACTTTACTATTCTAACAAGAGCAAAATCGTGGTCTGCTAATTGGTTTAAACCAGTGTAACACCATGCTAATGACAGACCAGTCCTCTCTCTCACTTGCCACAGTCTGTTACCAGCTGTTGCTATCTGAGCCTCACTGCTGGAAGGGATGCAGCCATCAGCTGGAAGCTGTTGGATGTTCCAACAGAGCCAGGGCAGGCAACTGAATCACTGCAGTGCTTTCCTCAGTGCCCATGGAGACCCTGTGCTCCACTGGCTGCATGTCTCAAAAGAGACCCTCAGATAGTGGCACCTGGTTCTGGGGTCCACTTGTCCCATCCCTGTGCAAAAGGTGAAGTCTCCTGCAGACCAACAGGTTCTTAATTTTCTCTATGATATTGCTGCTCAGCTCATGGAGCTGCAGTGCTTGTGAATGGGTTAAACACCGTGTATTTCATTTTTCAGCAGGTTCTTTGATTAGAAGCCTGAGATGCATCTTTGCTCTTCCTTTTATCTCTGAGTTTCTGTGCAGTCACTTCCTTGTTCCAGCTCTCTGTGTGTGCTCAGACCATCTGGCACGGCTCGGCTGCCCGTCAACGTGTGCTGCTTTCCAGGGGAAAAATTATTAATCACAATCTGGATGGTGAGGGGGTTAGGGATGGGTTTTATCTCCACTTCAGAGCTGACAGTTCCACAGGTGGGCAGTTCTTCAGGAGAGGTTTCTCAGCAGCCTTTTGCCTGATGGGTGTGTGAGGAAAGGTGGGCAGCAATCCTGCAGGACCAGGTGCGAGGGAGGGGCTGGAGCAGGGCTCCTCGGCGGCTCAGCCCCGCCGTCCCTCGCTGCTGTCCTGCTGCAGGAGCCTCACAGTGCTGAGGATCACCTTCTTCAGCACTGCTGGGCTCCAGACAGTTGTCCTTGGAACAAAATTAATTTCCCCGGGCTCTGCTCCACTTTGCAGGGTTTGGTCATCACAGACTGTCAATTTTAAGAGACATGGGTTGTTTTTTTTTCCTGGTAACACCAATATTTTAGCATTGCTTCAACAATCACAGCTTTGTAAACATTGGTGTGATTATTTACAGAACATTTCAGGAAAGATTCTTTTACCCAAAGAGCGAGTTGCACATAAGACATGCTCAGTCTAAAAGTAACCTGAAAAGACAAGCCTGATGGTGGTTTCTATGACCTGCCACCTGTGGGAGTTTTTTAAACTTGTAATCTCAGGTATCTCTGCACTTTGCGACCATGTCTGTTTGCCTGTCGAGGAGATCTTTTTTCCTGTGGTACATGTGGAGGCATATTGCAGTTGTTGAAGGTGTTTGTAGATTGTGAATGGTGAGAGACACTGAAAAACGTTTTGTGCCTGAAGCAGCTGTCTCCAAAGCGCCCATCCCTGCACCTCCTGAAAAAAACACCTGGCATGCTTAGCAGGGAAAGTTTACCTTGCTGCTGCAGGGCTTTTTTTCCACTTTTAAATAAATATGAACCATTTTTTTCTTTTCTCTGTTTCATCTATTTTTTTTTTTTCTTTTGTGAAGTATTTTGGGAATAAAGGGGTGGCGTGGCTTTTTTGAATGGGTATTTGGATGTGGGGAATAATGACATTTTGGAAACGCTGTTCTACAGATCAGCAAGCCCAGGTCACTTCATGGGAAAGCATCTGGTGTGACTGGTAGCAACAGTCCTTAACAGTGACATGAGAACTGCCCTTGCCTGACTATTAAAATACATGAAATTAGCAGGCACTGAGGATTACCTCCTATGAGCTGTGTTTTGTTGCTGAGTGGGCAGCAATCCTGTTTGTCTAATTGAGCTTGGCTAGATCATAGTGTTCAGAGTTCATTCATCATACTGGGTTTCTTTCTTTCTAGGGTTTTCCATTTTTAGAGAGACCCTGTTATATATAGTAATGAACACATTTCAGTTGTGCATGCCTTTTTCCCTGTGGAGCAGGGCAGAAGTTTGGATCTCATTTTACAGAGCTCTCGTTTGCATTTTATTCACAATGAAACTGGGCATGCAAAACCCTAGATATTTGGGGCTTGTATCTATTTGTTATGTGGCTTTTAAAGCAGATTTTTTCTTCAATACATCAAAAAATATATTTCTTGAGACTGGGAAATCAGATCTTTCAGGGGTCTGAGCTTAAAATGATATATTGTCTAAAGCCATAGATTAAATCTCTGCTTGAATCCTTGTTCACAGACTCACTGGCTGTTCTTTCTGCCAGTTCCACGTAGCCTTTTCCCAGTCCCTCTTAAGAAAATGTTGACTAAAGAGCAGGCTGAAAATCATACATGTTAACTTTATATTCAACTTGCAAGCTGAAGTATTTTTTGCTTTGTTTTTCTTTAAGCAGAGCCTCTGGAGACTTGTTAAACTATGAAATGGTCACAAAAAAGCAGCCCAAAGGCTCCAGCTAAGGGTATTAAATGTCCTAGGAAGCCCAAAAATGCTGCTTCAACTTCAATGGAGTAAAATGTAAGAAAGGGGGAAAATCTGATTTTGAGTCACTGTAAGATGACTTGAATACAATTGCTAAATTTCTAGGTATTATTCTAGGATATCCCAATTAAATGTGTGCAGAGAAATGGATGGTATTGACATTTCCATGGCAACCCATTGTAGCATTTCAGATATTAACCTGCAGGTCATATATTACTGAAGCAGAATATTTTTGGAAGACTGGCAAAATCTATCAGTCTGCTGCAAAATGTGCAGGCAACAGCATAGCAACAAAATGCAGATGAGAAAACACAGGTTTTGGAATAAAATCTGGGCTTGAAAGTTTAGTGGAAGTTTGGTTTAGGACTCCACTGGTGGTAACATCAAGTGCCAGCCCCAAGTGGTTGATTTCTGCCATTTTTGGTGGTAGGTCTGGTTTGTATTTGTGGCTGGGTGTGGAATAGAGGTGGGATGATTGCAAAAATGTTGTAGCAACTCTTATTATGCTTTACTTCCAGGTGCTAACAGACTCTGGGGAGCCTGAGGTGGCCCTTTGTGCTTCTGTTCATGGTCACTGGTGATGGTGATGGGACGTGGGTGGGGAAGGGCACATGGACAGAATTAGTTAAACCTTAGATCTCTGTGGAGGTGTTTACTGGTGCATAATGATGGATTGCCTGCTGTTCCACATGGGAGCCTCTTACCAGACATCCTGGAGAGAATTAAATGTTCTTTTGTGCTGCTGAAACCCTGGAGAAAAGCGCCAGCAAAGGGCAGAGTGTTCCTTGCAAGGAAACTGGTGCATCTCAGCTCTGGAGATTTGCAGCAGATCAGACCGATTGCACTGGCAGGATTTACAGACCTTGTGGGTCTCAGGTCAGACAGCTGGAAAGCCTGATTGTCTCTGAAGTGATGGCAGAGGCATTTCCAAGAATCTTCAGAAGAAAGAATCCCCTTAGCTCCCTTAGCTAGGAGGCCACATTTCTTCCTTAAGATTATTTCAGTTTTTTAAAGTTTTTTAAAGGAGAACTTGGAGTCTTTGCAACGTGAGATGGAACTGTACTCCCACCAAATAAATTACAGTGTCTCTTTCAAAATCCCTGTAGGCAAGGCATGCTGTGTGATAGCTAATTCTCACAGACCTTATACGAATGAATTTTCTGGGAACTGCCTTTGTAATAATAAATTACTGGTTGGCAAGTAGGGTTCAGCCAAGCCATGCACTTGATCCTGTTCACACTGATTTTAATGGAAAAATTCCCAGTGAGTTTAGTGGGGGCAGACCCAGTGCAAGGCTGTGGGAAACTGGATGTCTGAATTTGCCTGAATTGCAAACTGTGTTGGCTTCTGTTTGGATTAATTTTGTACCTACTGGTTTCATGGTTTACATTGAGATTTTGTAACTTGAAGTTATGTTAACAATTGAGCATTGAGAACATGATCTGTGTATTTCTGATGACTGAGTGTATTTATGGACATGATGGAATGGACCCAGGCATTCCTAATGAAGCTCCACTGCACAGGTGCTTGCTCTCTGACATTGCTTTTACGTCTGTTGAGAGACAGCAACATCTTTCATTGTTCATGAAAAATTACTAGAGCCACTTAAAAAATACATTTATTTTCCCCTGGTTTCCCACCGTACAGCTTGCAGAGTTGTGTTCTTTGTCCTGCTTTCCAGTTGCAGCAGATGTGCTTTCACCACTTAGGACACAAGGACTTGTGGCAATGTCATACACATTCATCTCATTTGCTCAGAATTCAGGCAGAGTCTTTTCCTGCCTCCAGCACCTTGGCCACCAGGAGATGGGTTTTTTCCTCCCCACTCATGCTTTGTTGATACCCTCCCTTATGTCAAGAAACACATCATTAGTTTCAACCCATTCAGCCAATTTGTCATTAATGAACCAGACAAGAAGCTTCCAGATCATAAGTGGCCACGTTATTTGTCATGGGATTTCCGTGCTGTTTCTTTTTGTTTTAATGAGCACTGTCTTTCTTCCTTCTCTCACCTGGTCAGGTGTGCCTTCCTTCAGCATTGTTCAGAGGTGGGGTCTAATTTCGTTAAACTCTGTCAGTAACAGTTGCACCTCCATTCCTCCTTGTGCTTTCTGATTAAATTATTTTCTGAATTTTCTTCATACAGCTCTCCCTTTGGATAAGCACTTCACTATGCTCAATCACATTATTCCATTCATATTTTGTTTTTAATCCAATTTTCTGGAAATACATAGTGCCTTCTTTTCCTATAGTACTTTGCAAAAATCACTGCTTTGTGTGCATGTAGAAGTATCTTTTCATCCTTCTGCTCCAATTTTCTGAAAACTTCTCAACTGATTTCAATAATTGATTGAATTCACATTGGGCTGTTCTTCTGTATGTTTCTTCAATTCACCAAAATTATTTCAGCTCTACAGTGTAGCTGCAAGAAGTCTAAAATTTTAACTCATCGATTCTGTTGTTACTGGTTGTCCTTCCACTTCCTTTCTTTTTGTCTTGTCCAGCTGAGCCACTTTTTAAAGATTTTTTTTAACAACAATTGCGTTAATTTAGGTCTCCAGGTGATGCCTTGGTGATTCCCATGTTTCCCAGATATCGTAGTATCCTTCAGGCCTCTCATCCACGTTTTCCAAGGAACCCACCATGCCCTCTCAGTATTTTGACCACTTTATGCCAAGATGTCATGTTGCATGAGGCCTTTTACTGCACTCATTTTTCTTTCTCCCAGTTTATAGTGAAATTGTTAGAAGAATTTGATATTGTGTTAACATTTGGAAGAATTTCTCATTCATGGGCAAATTTGACTTGAAACTCTAAACCTTGCTCCCCAAATCCCAAAATATCCATTAAATCCAAGCTAAGCACCTCTTAATTCTGAAATAGCTAAAAAGGATAGAAACACACTTCCTGGGCATTAACACCAAAAACATCCTGCACTACTGGCCTCTCCACGTTCTTCCAGAAGTCATTGTCACATGCAAATACTTTCTCACTTCCTTCATAATAAAGCTAAACAGTTCAAGTTTTTAAAAACAAGCTTCAAGTTCCTTGGATACCCAGGAGAAATTAATGTCTTCAGCCTTTATAGAAAGAATCTCAAGAAGATAATTTTATTGGTTTCAGGATCTGAAGGGAGAATCAATAAGGCACCTACAGACTTGAAGCTCCTGGTCTGACCTCTGTATTCCCATTAGCTGCTCTCCTCTTGTTTCTCCCTCTCACCTTAATGACAATGGAAGCCCTTGGACTTAATTTCATTTCACGTTTTGCTCTTAAAAAACCCACAGAATGCTTAACAGGATGTTTCAGAAACACTGCCAAGAGCTTGGGGTGAATTTCCTTTGCTTGGAAGCGCTGACCTCAGGCTGCAAGAGGAGGCTGCTGTGGAAATCCAGCTGGGATCTGCTCTGGCTTTGCAGAGGGGTCTAAAGACACTCCACAGCTGCAGGTGCTTCCTTTGCTCCAGGCTTTTGGCCTTTGCAAGGGGAAAACTCTTGTGTTTAGAGTGTGGCCATGTGGCACCCTTCACCTGCCAGCTGAGGGGCTCTGTTGGCTCCTGGGTGGGCTGAGTGAGCAGAGCAGCACAACTCCCCTGATCCCTGGGGAAGGGCAGCTCTGGTGCATGCCCTGTGCAAGGCTTCCCTGCCAGCACGGTGGGCAGGCAAGGTGGAACAGCACGGGGAGGAGTGAGGAAGCAAGGCAGGAGTGCCATTTAGTGTCTGGTTGTACAGAGAGCTGTATGCTTGCAATATGTTTTACCTTCTGCCAGCAGTCCTGGTGTGAAAAGCAGCATAGCTTAATTAGGCAGTGTCAAGATACTCAAATCTTCCAATCTGCCTTCCAATCTGAAGTGTTGTTCTTTGCTGATTTAGCTGTATCTTGCAAGAAGTCTGTATACTTATGGCTAAATGATTGAGTTGCATGAAAAATTTCAGTGCCACCTGATTTTTGATGGATTTTTAATAGGACTTGGACAAATCTGTCAGGCTCTGTGGATCATCATTCTGTCAGGATTTTCCAAAAAGGGATCTGTGTGTGCTTTGACCAGAGTGAATCTGCAGTATCCAAGTTGTGTGGGATTTAATAGGCAAGACCGGGATTCGGTGTGCTGCATGTCCTGCAGCACAGGTCTACCTACATGTTGTAATCCCAGTACATCCCAGTTACACCCTGCTTGCTGCATGTGCTCAGGAGATTTCAGAGCATGCTTTTAACATGTGAGACAATGCTGAAGGACATCCCAAGTTTACTGGGTACGTGTGTGGCTCGTTTGTTCCAGTACCTAGCAGCTTTACCAGATTTACTGGGATTCTGGAGCTGGTTACCTCCTGGTCAGTGCTTTTCCTTGGAGGGGTGGTTCAAAACACCAGTAGCTTGGTCAGGCATCTGGGCATCTAGAAATGTGAGGCAAACAGTCAGTGTTCTCCAATTCCACCTGGGCAAAATTTCTGGGAAGATAAAGAGCTGGAGCTGAGAAAACCTGGAGCTGAGAAAACCTGGATGAGCAAAATGTCAAAACCTTGGTCTCAAGGGTGTACTGTTTACAAGGGCTTTGTTAGGATTGTGTTTGATAAGAATCAAGTTTTGGTGGGTTTTGGATTGTGTTGTTGAATGAGATTAAGCTTTCTTTGCTAAACTTAGAATGAAGAAGACAAAAGGAAGTTGTTATTGGGTAAAGAATTTTTTTCTTACTAGAACCATCTTCCCCTGAAATATGAAAGATCCTTTCCAAATGCAAAAGTTATGCAAACATGTCTGAATATAGAAGTGAAACTGGAAAGCAGTGGGTTTCTTCTGCCAGTTTTGCAGGAGGCCACCCACAAAGGTATATCTTATTTTTTTCTCTTTCTGGTTTTGTTTTTTTCCCTTCTGGAAAAATACAGAAAAATTTTGTCCAAAATCAGAGCCTATTTTGATTTTATGGCCTTTCTTATCAAAGCAGGATTGAAATGTAGCTTGAATTTTCCAAGTAATGTATAATTACTGAAGCTGAAGGAAAAACAAATTAAAAAATAAAGTTGTGGATTTGGTGCAAATGGTTTATCAGCAAGGCTCTAAGTCCTCGATTAGACAAATTCATACATAATAGCCTTCGTCTACATGAGATGGAGAAGCATTTAGTGAGACCATTTGGTGTAAGCCATTTGCCTTGCTATTAGTTGGTGCTGACTGTATTTTTGTCCTAGCTTTGAGTGTTTGATAATGGTTTGCTGTATTGAAATCCAAGTCCTGTTTTGATTTGATATTTCCAATCTGTTTCTTGACTGCAGTATTCTCAAATTTTACTCGTCTTTAAGAGGCGGCTACTTTTTATTCTGCACATCCACTCCCTCTGACGAAGCAGGCAGGAAATGTACTTAATTTCTGTGTAACCCACAGAAATGCAGGATTCTCTGTGGAGGGACACTCTGCAGTGCTTACGGCTCACCCCGCTCTCCTCACATCTCTCTCTCCCCGTGCCGCTCTGCCTTCCATTGATGGATGATTTCTCAGCGCAAGCAAAACCATAGAAATGCAGTTAGAATGAGAGTTGTTTATCCTTCTTTTAGATTTGGAAACCAGATATTCCAAATCTCTGCAGTCACTTGTACAGCAGGGTCAGTATCCTCTGTCTGCTACGGAAATGATCTCCTTGGTCCTTTGGTGCGCCCTGAGCCCCTGTCCCACCACTCCCTCCTGTGCATTGTTCAAACTCATTTTGCAGAATTCCAGAGGAAGAAATTCAACAATTTGCACTTGGAGTCTACATTGTAGTCTAAATGATCTCACTGCTTAAAAATGTTTTCTTGGGTCTAAGTTTAATAATTTTTCACAATCTATCCTTTGTAGCTAACCCTCCCCCACTTTCTTCTTAAAAAAAATCCTTTCCTTCCATGTGCTAGTGTTTTGTAGACATATAAGCTGTTATCAGGTTGTCTCAGCCATCTTTCAATCAAGATGTACTTTTTAGTTCCTGTGGATCATTATTTTTTTTTCTTCATCTTTATGTAAATACAGAAATCGTACTAATGTAACCTCCTGTAGTTAAAATGATGCAACCTTGCTGGTGTCGTTGTGTAACTTAGTTCTGTGGGAAGACAAACTCTCCTTGGGATAAGGCACCTTTTTCCCAGTACCCACACTGATAATTATCTTGTGCTTCTACTGATAATTATCACCCAGAAGGTAAGTGATCCAGGACAATAAACCAGAAGGATGCCTTTAAGTGAACAAAGATTTCCACACCCTTAAAAGAAGAAAAATATAGCAATGGGTAGGCAGCTTGGCAGCAGAGTCCTCAGCTGAGTAAATGTGTGTCCTTGAGCAGAGTTCATGTTCTGCTGTGGTTTGGTGGTGTTGGATGGAGGAATGACTCTTATTCATACATTTGTATTCCCAAATAAGTCTCAGTGATTAAAACATCCTGACTGAGCAGAGTTGTTTTTTATGGATTCAAAACTGGGACAAAGTAATGTTCAAATGTGGAGGCCGCTGTTAATCCTGCAGTGCTGTTTTGACACTGGCTGTAGTTATTTTCTGTAAGGGATGCTTTTCCAGAAGTATTGTGGCTGTGTGGTACTTGAATGGCATCACATCCTGACTTTGAATTAAAAAAAGGTTTCAGAGTTAATCAAATGTAATGATGACCAAAACCCCTAAATAATGTCAGTGTTGGATTCCTATGTTTGTGTCATATGGAGGCTTTTTAAGAGTCGGAGTAATTAACTTCTTTCTATTACACCAGTGATGGTCCAGAACCCTTCAAGAACACTGAGTTTATTGAGATTGCACTAAATATCTACCAGCACAACTGAGAGTTGACTCTAGTCCCACCTTTTTCTTTTCCATGTGCTAAATCATCTCAAAAAATGGGGAGAATGTGGTTCTCTGCAAGGAGAAAAGTCACTCATTGAATGTCTGTGCTGTGGTGTTTACTAACTAAAACATAGGAACTGGTGCCAGAAAATTCCTAGCTAATATAGCCAACCTATTTCTTTAAATGGTTTGCTCATCAGTTCACAGCAGTCTTTGCTATTAAATCATAAATGTCAATAAGCTTTAAAGGATAGGTATTATCTAAAAAATGTTTTATCCAAAATAATAAATCCTTTTTTGTTACTAGAAATGGTGCAGTAAAAAATCTGCGTTCAGTGCTAATCATGCATTAAGTTTTAGGTGTTTAGATATGAGAATCTTCTGGTTATCTGTGATTACCCTCTAAGTGGCTCTGTTGCAGTGACACTGAGGATCAGACATCTCTCCATAGAATGTCTATGGCCTCAATCCGATTGATCTGAGGGTACTTCTCAGTATGAATATGTTTTGTTATCAATAATAAAAAGATGCATATGCAATAGTTCTGTTAGTGCTACATCTGCATTGTCTCCTCTTTAAACATTTGCACCAAGAAGTTTTTGCCCAAGGGCAGGGCAGGCTGGCCAGGACAGGCCCAGTGGCACTGCCTTGGGCAGCTGCCATGCGTGTGATCCTGGAGAAATCTACCTAAACCCTCCACATCAGAATTTCATGCTCCCTGTATGAGCATGGGTGTGAAATTCTAATTTGCACTTGTCAGTCTGAAGCAAGGGGAAAAGGGAAAGCAAAAAATAAAAGGCATATGATAAATTTCACACTTTCCCCCGAACAAAGCAGCACGGTTCTTTCCTGCAGGCGCCTCAATGAATCTCCGTGTGGGCAGCTGGAGCTGGCGGTTTATCTGCAGGGATGGCAGAGTTGTAAGCAGAGTGGGTAGTGTCAGCTATTGCTGAGTTTACATGATTGCTTCCTATTATTGAACTCAGATTTAATTCTGCTAAAAATTTGCCAAACCTTGCTGGTTTGGGCTGGAGGTTTTTGTGTCAGGTGTCTGCCAGGGCTGAGTTACGCTGGAGCCTTGGGCCAGGCTGGCTTTTGGCAGTGCTGGTCAGGCAGTGCTTGATGAACGGAGTAAAAATGGCTCTCCAGGGAGAAGCTACTTTGGGTTTTGTTTTCTATTTGCTCTCCAAGGTTTCCCTTCATCCCTACTCTGATGACTGAACTTTCTCCAGGGTTTTTCTCTGATGCTCTAACTGGGTGTTTCACAGCCACTAAGGCATCTGTTTTTATAGCCCTCCACAAGAAGAGAGTGTTTTTTCCACATCTTACAGAGGAGAGAACCAAGTGACCAGTGGTTGGAGCTTGAACTTCCCGTGTATTCTGACTGGCCCATTTGAGGCACCTTGTTTTGTGTGCTTTAAATATAGCCAGAACACACTGAGCAACTGTAATGCCCAGCTGCAGATTGAGGAACTTGAGGCTTTTGAAAATCCAAGGCTGATGTTTCAAGCCAGATGGGAATGGCATGTACTTAGTGGTACCTGCAAAGAAAAATCTTTTTAGTGCATGTGATAGAGCAGAGTTTGCTTCTCCAGCACATCACTTTGTATCCCTTCCTTAGACACTTTCCAACACACCTTTCATCTTTTTCAATGTGTGATAAAAGATATTCCATGGAAAATTATTTACTGTCCTCTCCTGAATCACATCTATGCATGTTTATCACTTGCACAGTTAAGGGTTCAATGGAAAGAAGTGTATGTGAAGATCTAGAAATCTGCATCACAGTACATAAGGGCTGGGGTTCAGGGTAAGGGTCACACGAGCATTTTCAGTAAGCAACCTTTGTAATTGAGAAAACCTTTGACACTGATGCTTTAGAAATGCTATTTAAACATGGCATTTCTCTTTCTTGGTATTAGAGAGCTGAAAGGATCATTTGTAATTTTTAGTTCCCACTGCTATGATTCAAAGTGTTTTCTGATGGATTGCTGGGCAGTGATTGATTCCTGAAGTACTTCCAGTGGGAGTTAATCCACAGCTCAGTGAAATCATTGGTCTTCTCTAGAACCAGACTGCTGGAGAAGGCCTAAATAATCTATAGCTATGCTATGGATAAGTGGTATTGTAAATGTCATATTATAAACATCTGGGCATCTTTGACTGATTTTCCTTATTTCAAAAAATGTTGCTCTTAATGCAATATCAAAGGATGTGCATTAAAATATTTAGTCACATAGTTTTTCCTTTGCCCTGCTAATTTTCTAGAAATTTGGGTGACAATCACTGCTTTCCTCTGGCAAAGGACTCTGAGCATTTTGTTGGTTTCTTTTTCTGAATCACTGTCAGGAGATGCCTTTTTATCTTTGTTGACTGTTTAGAGAATCTCAGGTGAGCAGATTCCTGAACAGCCAGCTGCTCCAGCTGGGCACGCTGACTCACTCCATGGATAGTGACCTACTTTGAGTTGTCTGCAGGGGAAGGTGTGTGAGAGATTCAGGGGATGTTGTAAGGATAACAACAGCCACGGAGCTGGGTGTGTCAGGGAAGTTCCACTACATCTGTGCAGTGTTTTTATAGGACAGACCTCTGGTACAGCAGATTCCAGGATGGAAAGGAGCTCATGAGAAGCTAAGCTTTCCTAAACTGTACACGACTCGACCTTCCTGCTGGAATTACTGAGTGGATGGTTCCAAAGGATGTGCAACAAATACACAAACATGGAAATATAGAAAAGATTTCTCACTGGGGTGGGTGCATGAAGTTTGTGCAGGATTTCAAATCAGAGGCGAATTTCCTGGAACTGCTGAGCAAAGGCTGCTGATGGTGTGTTAATGAAAAGACAGAGATGTCAAGCAGAAATGATTACTCTCCTGAAAGGAATAAGGGCAAACTACCCCATCTCATTTGCTGTGTTAAAGAGTTTCAGCTTCTTTCTTAATTCACAGAGCTAATACTGAGGAATTCTTAGAGCTTATATGGGCAAGAAGGTATCTTTCCAAGTGCTTCTTGTATTTACCTGTAAAGATGCCAGTGGCAGAAGGATGTTTGGCGAGATGGGAGGGCAGTGCAGCTCTGCTTCCTGTGGATATAGGAAAACAAAACTTAATAAATAACTTTTTTGTTCAATGATAGAATTGCTATTTTATTTTAAAATCTTACCTGTATTCCATCATATACATTTACCAACCTGTCTTCATGGTCGTTTTTCTAAAGTTAATCCAGTTTTTTCAGTTAAAAAATATTTTCTTCAAGTAAAGCAACATATGTCTAAGAAATGAGAAGACAGTTAAATTGCCTCTATATTCCACAGTTTAATTAGTGAAAATAGTGTATGTTTTATGCAGAGCAAAGAGATATGTACGGTTTTGTGATTCTTAGTGGGATGCAAGATTTGACAGCTTGAATGTAGGTTACAGAGATTCAGTTCATTAGTGGTACTAAGAAAGCAATTACAGTTTCTGGGAGACAGGTAAAGTCTCCAGTGACAGATTTTTAGGTTGTTGACAGTTGTAGCTCTGGAGGGGTGAAAGACTCTTTCCTGTTTGTCTGTCTGTCTGTCTATCTAATCTATCTATCTAATCTATCTATCTATCTATCTAAATAGCATCTTCAGGGAAAGCTAAATGTACAAATTGAAGACCAGGAGAAGCAGTAAATTATGCTTTCATTCTCTTCATTATGGTCACTTGTGACTGCTAAATTCTTAGTGTGACAGTTGCTGTTCAAGGACTAAATCTGAATCCTAATTTTTCTCCACCTTCCCCACTACAGAGTACAAGTAAGACTCTTTTTTTCTGTTCCACATTACTTTGAAATGTGTTTGATGAGAATTGAAACTTTCTTATGCCTCGATAGAAAAAGAGGTTTCCTAGGTTGATCTTTTAGGCCCTGAAGAACTGCAGAACTTCTTTTTCACAAATGTGTTTTCCCTCTTATCCTCCCCTCAGCCTCTGAAATCATTCTGAATGCCCCTTCACAGCACTTCTCATGAAGGCCTCTGCCCTGGATTATTTGTGGTCGAGTCCCCTTCAGCTGTTCTTAGCACATCATCTTTCCTCATGGAAGCAACATCAAAACTGAGCATCTCTTACACTGACTGTTGGCTTTGGCAATCCATAGAAGGGAAATCAAATTTCATAGCCAGTTTGGGTAGCTTGAGGAGAACAAGCATCCTGATTATTTTCCTCTGAGTTCAACAGGTGATCTGCATTTTTGAACATACCTGCTAAGTTACAAGTTTTATACTTTTGCAAAGGCCTTGTTTTCAAAAATTGCTGAGCCATGCTTGCTTGAGAAGTCAGGCTTACTGAAGACATTTTAGGCACCAAAAAGCACTTGTAGCCTGAGAACATCCCAATTACTGAGACTGTGTTTGGATTTTGATAGATAAAAGTACTTCACCAGACACTGTAAAACACTAGCAATGCTTTAAAAATATAATTGGTTTAAGACTAAATTGTAACATAATGATGAAGTCAACTGTCCTTTATTGTAAGAAAATGAATTTTTAGTTCTGTTGCTAATGATACTGAAATCAGTCTTGGGTCACTGGAAGGTCATTAGGTTTTCCATTTAGATGTTTCCTTAATGAGTTTTAAAGTACTGCAACTTTATGCTATTCTTATCTCTCTGAATTAAAAGAAGGCATAATTCAAGCCTGAATGCGCCCTAAATACACACTAAAAATAATCTGGGATGCATCTGACCTTTTCACAGTGGATGGAAATCTGCCTGCTGCCAGCTGTTTATTTAAGCCAGTGATACTGGTTTTCTAGCAAAAGCTACCAGAGGTGGTAGGAAGGGAGGCCTGGCAGGAGTTCAGCCCTGGAGTATTAAACTGTCATGTGGCAGGACATAGCAAAACAAATATCAACACCTTTCAGTGATGAAAACTGTGATCCCTGAAGAAAATGACAATGTTTTCACTTGCCATCAGTTCAGGTGCCTGTACCAAATCCAGGTTGTGTTACAAAAGCCACTGGGTGAGCCCTTCCCCTTGCACTGAACTGAGTTATCCAGAGCCAAATGGGAGAAACCTCCTGTCCCTCCACCCAGAATTTGTAGGAGAGCTGGGATGTGATGACTTTAAGACTTTCAGTGATATAACCTATTCTACATTTGCAGGAAACATTATTTTTCTGGCCTATATTTGAAGGCCTGACCCATTTCCCAGTGGAATCAATGGAATTTTCTGCTGGCTTTAGTAAGAGCTAGATTGATTTTTAAAATGTAATAAATAAATATGCTGCTTTATTAAGTGAGTGTTCCATTTTAAAAATAGAAGTGATATCTTTTTCCCCTGCATAGCAAACAATAACACTAAATGATGTTAATGAAATGATGAGGGTAAAAACTTATATGAAAATGAGATGAGCTGCCTTTGACATTTTCCATAGTGCCTTGCAGTTCTGAAATTTTATTTGCTCATGAATAATGACACCCGAGCCTCTGACCGTATAAACCTTTAAATATAAAAGCATCATAGCAAGTTTTCAGGAACTCCATATGTGCCTGCAGATAAGGATGTCAGTGAGCACTGTGAAGTTTGAAAGCAGAATATGGGAAGAAATCCATTTTAGGATTAAACTTCTCCTGTGGAGCAAGTTCTGTGCTCCACGGAGCCTCACTTTAGCCTTTCTGAGGTCTTTGATAGGGCTCAGTGTGGGTATTTCCCATCACAAATATATATTGCATATATTGTATGTTGGATATTTTATCTATGTGCATTAGAGGAAACATCATACAGACACAGGAGATATCAGCCCTGTTGTAATCAACAGAATTCTGTACAACAATCCATGGGAAAACTTTGCAACTTCGAAAAATGTGCTCACTTAAAGTAATGGGCATTAATAGGATATGGTTTATCACCACTCAGGTTTATATTACCAAGATGAAGTTGCTGAAATGAAGAATTAAGAATAAAGCTGACTTCAGTTTGCTGGAAATGGGGCTGATCCATGGCTGTGTTTGCTGAAGTTGGGTAAACACTTTGTGTCTTAGAATTGACTTCAGAGCAAACAAAATGTTTGTTCCTTCTGGAAAACTTTGTTGGCCTAAGGTATGTTTCACCTTATTTCAACTCCAGCTCAAAATAATCTTGCGTGGCTGTTGTTGTTCTTGGAAGCCAATAGGGAGGAACATATGCTAAGCATTGGTAATGTCAGTTAAGCCCTTAATTAGTGATGAACGAACCTCAGTTTTTCCCTGTGGTTCAATTCGGATGCTGCTCAAAAGCTGAGCAGTTCTCCTGGTTTTAGCCAAGTTTTTTAAGCGTCTCAAGTTGCGCAAAGCTGGTTTTGTTACTCTGGTTAAGTTAAGACTTCTCTGGTGTTTCTAGATTAGGAACAAGCTGTAATATCCTCAGCCCTTTCCTGGCAGTGTTTTGGCACTTTGGGATGAGGATGAGGAAGGTATAAACAGGTGTTCAAAAGACAAAAACCTGTTTGGATCAGGGATTACATTAAATCCTCTCTAGACTCTCCTCTCAGTACAGGAAAATCTTAACTCGAGTTTAGAGAGTGCTCCAGCAAAGCTTTGAAGGCAAGTAGATAAGGGTTTGGTTGAGCTTATGTGTCCTCCAAGAAGAGGATTTGGGCTGTAGGACCTGCACTGGGAGCAGCTCTGGAGCAAAGCAGTAATGATGAGATTTCTAGTGAGAAGACATCTGCTCATTACTTGTCCAGAGTAGTCAGTCAGGGCAGGGTACAGTGGATATCCAAATGTCTCCAGAAGGGGAATGGAGTGCTGGGAGCAGAGGCCAATTTGGTCATTTTTGTCTCTCTCTGTCACCAAATTAAAGACGCCACAAATGGCACTTAGGGGCAGTGGAATTGCCTCATCTCCGTGTATGGAGGAGGAGGAGTGAAAATGCAGCTTCGCAGAGCTGGGATGTCCAAAGAGTTACAAAACTGCAGTTATATCCTTGCTTTACTAAATACTCCCAAAATATTTCAGCTTTGTTTCAGAGCTTCTCAGCACTATGTTTTTAGCAGAATGCTTTTAAAGTGGGACAAAGGCCATAGGTTTGGACCAAGATGAGCAGAGCGCCCAGCGCATGACTCGGCCCCTTTCCATGTTACCTTGGCTGGCCTTTGCTGCAATGTTTTCTTGACATCCTCTTTTAGGCACAGAATTAAAGGTTATTTCCATTCCTGCTTCTTATCACTTTGATCTTTTGCCAGCTCTTAACATCTCCAGCAGATTTGCTCTGGATCTGTAATTCCCATACCTACCCTCTGCCCGCGACATTCTCTGACATTTCCATTTCTGCACCATCCCTCAGTTTCTTTCTCTCCCCATTTATTCTTCAAGATTTTTTAAAATTTTTCTTCTCGATGGAATGGCTATGTGAAATTACTGATATTTGCATGCAGTTGCTACCAAATTCATAAGTCTCACCCCATGAATCCCAAAGCTGTCAGGCTGCTCAAAAAATGATTGTAATTTCTGGCTGCTTAGCCAAAAAAAAAAAAAAAAAAAAAAAGTAAAAAAAAATATTGCTGTTTAATTCTTTCTGCAATACATCTTCCAGGTGGCTTTCCTCTGTGGTTTAATTGTTTATTAGCTCCGGGATCTTTTCTGAAATTAGAGAGTCAGACCAAGGACTGGCAAAGATTAAGGCACAGTCATGATGGTATGACTTCTTTCTGTCTCTATCTGGGGAAAATAAAACCCAAAAACAACAAAAAGAAGATGTTTGGTGGTGTGAGAGGAGGAAGAACAAGCAAAGGAATGAATGAAAGAGGAAAAATTTTTTAAAAAAGCAGAAAAAAGGAAGTTTCTCTGTTATTTTTTAATTACTGCATATTTGTTTCTTAGCTAAATCTATTTTCCATGGATTAAACAAAAGAATGGAGTGTGTCTGAACCTGTTGAAGCATAAAACAATATCTTTGTCTAATGATCTGCAGCCATGACCAGGAGGTAGGAGTCCCCCACTATTCATTATCCTGCTGCTCCATCCTGCGTGTTCTCAGGCCAGTCATTAGTGGCATTTATCACTCTTCCTCCCCTGCATAATATTCCTCACAGTGGGCTGGGTCTGATAAATTATATTTGAAGAAGACAGCACCCAAAGTGAATCAATTTGCAGCTTTTACCCTCTGGTGTACAGATCCAGCCCAGTGCTGTAGCTGAGTCTCTGAAGGAGATCCACTCAGACAGTGGAATCAGAAATGACTAAAAGGAGTTTTATATTCTTTTCTATGGGGAAGAACAGACACTAAACTTCTGATGATGCTCAGTTTTCTTATGCCTGTGGTCAGAGTATACCTGAAATAAGAGCTGGAAGATTTGCTGTTATTAAATAGAATAGCTGGTGGGCACCTCCAGGGAGCAAAGGGTTGCAGGTGGGATGTTGTGGTGGCACTGGGCTGGGATGTCTGCTCTCCATCAGTCACCTCCCTTCCCAGAGCGGCATTTTCCCTCTCTGTACCACAGTGTGACAATAAAAGTCTCTTTTCTAAGTGTTTTGAGATCTGTAGATTAAAAATTTGGCTGCTGCTGCTGCTCCTGGCGCTGCTGCAGCAGATGTGGTTGTTAAATCCACCTGGAAGCTCAGGCAGAACATTACTGACTCCTTAAAAACCCACCCTGATCCGGTACTGTTCCCACAGAGCATCTCTCTGCAGGGTGGGATGTGCTGCCCCCCGCCCTCAGGGCAGCACCCCAGGCCCTCAGAGCTCACCCTTCTGGTTTTGGGGACTGCTCCTCACCAAGACTTTTCTCTCACCCATCATGACAACACGGCAGGGACAGCTGAGCTGCAGCTCAGTTGATTTAGGAGTGAGATTCAAGACTCGCTGTCTAGACATTCTCTGCAGTGGATTTTCAGCTTCAGACTTAATGTGTTCCTTTTTTCCGAAGTCATTCAAATCTACTGACCTTTGGGGTCTGCTGAACGAAAAGTAATCTGTCATTTCTAGATGTTGTAGTGATATTTCTTTTGTGTAGTTATCATAAGTGGCTTTAGCCTTCTCTTCTGTCTTGTTTATTCTTATCTCAAGTTATTCTCTTAAATTTATGCTATCTCCTACTGTAAAGGCAGTGTTAAAGATGCTTTTGAATATTGTTATGAATATAAAACTCGGTTGCTTTTGGAATGCTCTAACTGCTACATGAGTATTCAGGTTTTAGAAGAATTTATGCCCTGCTTGTATAGCAAAATAAAGAAAAGTTTGTGGGCAGATAGGTTTGGATTCAGGTATTTGGCTTGGGAAATGGTGCAGAACATGAATTGCTGTTGGTCTTTGGGTAAATGCAAGTTTTGTTGAAATGGTCATTAAACAGAGACTGAGGCCCTCCGTGGCTCTGCCTGCTGACGGTCGCTCTCGCTGCCAGGCTTTGGCAGACCCAGCCTGTGGCTTTATGAAACATGTTTTAATGGAAATGTCCCATAGCACAGATTAGCAAACTTTCTCACAGACAGTTTTGCTTTATGGTGCTGGCTCTGTGTGTGCCTCTCCCAGGGCTCGTTATCCTCTCTGCAGAATACAATCTCTGTTACTGCACTTAACTGGGGGCCATTCCTACACTAAATAAAACAAAATCCTTATGTTATTACTGGGCCAATTTTTACTTAATGTATGGGTTTGGGATAGCACAGGATATATTCCTGGTTTTAAATAGTGTCTCATTAGCCATGCAGACAGCATCTTTCTGCATTATAAGTTAGATAAGTTTCACCTTTACTTTAACTGCCTTCAGTTACTCCTAACCTTGATAGAAAAGAATCAGAGTAATTTTCGATTGGTAATAGCATATTGCCAAAAATGAGTACGTATATTGAGATTACAATTGGGAGTAATCTAAAAAAATGATACATTTTAGATGTATCTTGCAATCATCCTGCAATTTTTCCTAAATTAGGAGTAATAAAAATGAGGTGTATCCAACCTTGAGATTACAGTTAGAGAACTCCTAGCAAGTAAAGATACAAAAATATAAAGGAAGAATTTTTTTTTTTTTTTTTACTTAAAATTTTAAGTTAAAAAATAGATTTACATCTATGTTCTCAGGGCAGGATGCAATTCTTAGTGATTAAGTTGTATAACTTCAGGCAGGATGCACCATGTCCTTCACATGAAGATGGGTGGAGCCTTCTGAAACATCCCCCAGACCGTGTAGGTACTCACTGAACACGCACAGCAAACCCAGATACGATGAATTTCATTCTCCCTTTGCCAAGCCTGGGAAAGTTTCTTACCATTTGGTTGTGCTGGGCATAAAGCATCCGGACTGTCTGGGTTTCAGAATTTTGCTGAAAATTCCTTGGAATGGGTTAAAGAAGAAAGAAACTTCACTTGTTCAGTTTACTGACTTGCATTCCAGGATTCTGAATGTTCCTCCAGCTTCCAGTGATTAAATAGCAGTGCTGGTGTCTGGACAGGCCCAAGGGACCTGGCTGTGCTTTTATGGGCACAGGCTTCTCTCCTACAATATGCTCTGATAAATAGCCATTGTGTTGCCTGCTCTTTTCCCATTACCAGGAATTCCACAAGAGCATCACTCTGCAGTGAGTTGAGATCCAGCTTTGAAATAACCTGCTCCGAGAGATTTGAAATGGTATTTTAAAAATAGTGGGACAACAATTGTGAGCTCTCTGCTTCTTCCTAGCTAGTCAGAAGCGAAAACTGTGGTTGGGGTTTTGGTCTGACTTCTCTTTTGATTTTGAGGCCAGTGAAGCAGCATGTTGGTTGAGCTAATGGTATTTCCAAGTGTACTAACAAAACACTGCTCCGGTGGTCTTGGAAAGCAGAAATACAGGATAAAAACCTCGCAGTCCTCTCAGCGACAGGGTTATCTCTAGCACAGATGATGTCTGCTTAGTAATGCTTATGTTCTTAGTTGCATTTTGGTTATCTTGCAAAGATTAGGATGAAACTGTGGCACTCTTAGTGGGAAAATCTCTCATTATTGTCTGGAGTTTAAAATGTGCTTGTACATTTTGGAGTGGAGGTTTGAACCAGCACTAAACTTTCTGTTGCAAGGTGGGACCTTGATAAGGCGAGGGCAGAGAAATATGAAATGCCCTATAGTAAAGGCTGAGCAGCCCAATAGCATCCATGGTGTTTCTTCTAAAGTCTTTTTTACTCTAGAAAATGTATTTAATATATGAAAACATGTACATTATCTCTTGCATCTTTTTCTCTGTTGTGCAATTTTATCCTTCACATCTCCCCAGAATCTGTCTGTTTAATGTTCAGGATACTAGAAGATGACTTAGACCTCTGCATGAAGGATACCCAGCTGTTCCTGTCTGCAAACATTTTGAGTTATATCTTTATTAGCTAGTAAAATAAAAGACTGGATAGCAGAATCATGGAGATTTTCCACTGGTGCACAGTTCCAGTGTGCCTGCAGCTCACACTGGATGATGTTTGAAATGGCTTTGGCATGTTTTTCTGTCTCTCTTGCTCAGCTGAGCACATACCCACTTCTCAGAACTATTGACAAGGTTACTTCAATTCACCCACATATTTGGATTAGTTTTTCACTGGTCTCCATGGTAAATAACAGAACTAAGGGCCTTGGCTGAATGGAAGCTGGAAGAACAATGCAAGAACATCTGTGCTGCTTGCACACGTTATTTGAAAATCTCTTCTGTCTACGTATCAAAAATTTGTGACAGCTGTGAAGGTCCTATGATTCCTTCAGTGCAACTAAAAGATGAAAACCCTAAAAAAGTCTGGAATTGTATTTAAAGCAGTCACATCCAAGAGATTTTCTGAATGCAGCTGCTGGGGAATGAATTTAAACACTTTTTATGATATCTGATGAAACAGAAGTAGAAAAAATGTTAGGCTGGGGTTTTGAGAAGTTAAATCCTGCTCTTGCTTTTCATGGGTTGCCATCCCAACTCTGGCCTGTCCCTGGAAAGATGCTGCCTGAAACACTGTGCTGGGAAGAGGAGGCAGCAAGATAGAGGAGGGCTGAAGTCCACGAGATTGTATGGAAGTCACTGTGGGATATTGCAGTCACCTGGGCAGGTTGGAGAATTACATCTGTATCCTGAAGAGTCAGAAATACCATGAAGAACAGCTGCTGACCCTGTGCCTGTTGCCAGCTGGACAGGTCCCCTCTCATGGGGAGAGGCAGGGCAGGCTCTGGCGGGGACATGTGGTGCCCACAGGGAGGCACACAGGTCTGTTTGCTCTGTGCTGTCTTCACTGTGGAAGAGCCTCAGGAGGGTCACTGGGCTGGGTTTAGGAGGTGTCAGGTCCAATGGACACCATCTTGCTAAAGCTGATCACCTGAACCATGCTTCGTGCACTTTCCTGATTTCTAGTGTGGAAACCAGGTGAGAAAACCACTTCTGGAATGTGACTGCTTTGGTGTGCCACTGCACCTTACCCATTTGTAATGGTGTGTGGATGTGCCATTGATAAAAATATGCAATAAAACCTGCATCAGTTTTGTGTTTGGTTTTTTGGGTTTTTTTTTGTTTTGTTTTGTTTTTTTTATGGGTAATAAACTCACTGGAAAATGTGGTTTAAATTACCAGTAATATCCATTAATGGAGGGAGCAGGATGAGAAGGGCAATCCTCAAACTTGTCTGTAGGTTGAATGAGGCAGTGGGGGTTCCTTGGATATACTTGGAAGGGTGCTCAGTGTCCTGCTTAATTTATTGCTGCCCTAAATCTGAGCAAGGACAAGGCTGAGGACACATCCACAGGGCCTGTGGGAGGTCTGGAAAGGCTGGTTCTTCTCTTTTGCGTGCCCTGTGTTGTTCTCTCAAAGCAGAAGACTCTTCTGACCCAGCCTTGGAGGCACAAAGGCTCTTAGGTGGGATCATCTCCTCCTGCTGCCATCTCCCTGTTCTGCTGAAAGGCCAGCTGATTAACGTGAAATTTGCTGTTATTTGATACACAGCATTTTCTAACAAAATCCAAAGAAAGATGTGATGAAAGGTTTATATGTAAGTAATTATAATGCTGCAGTATTCAGTGCAGGCAGAAATTAATATATGAGGTGAAAATGTCAAACAAAAAGGTCAGGAAAGTGAATTACAGAGAAAGTTGAGCATTAGCTTAGAGGCAGTGTTTGTTGGCAGAAGCTCTCTCCAGTATAAAAAAGGTTAGGAAGGAGGCTTATGAAGACTGAATATTTCACACACAATTAAAATTCTGTATTCGTTATCTTGAAGAGTCATGTAGCATAGTTAAACTAGGACAATTAATATAATGAAAAATTCATGTTTATAGCTTCTGGCTTTGGCCTGGGGATACTTCATAAACCAAAAGTGACCCTTTCCCTTAGAGGTGATTCCAAGAGCTTGACACGACATAGGTGGGGCAAGGGAAATAAAGTCAAAGAAAACAGATTTCTTAAAATAATAGCCACCAACTATAAACACCACTGAGAAACACTTAATAACAATTTTTTCATAATAAACTGAGCTATCCCTTTATATGAGCAGGGCAGCCATGCAGCATTAAACCATGATTTACTAGGGCTGCGAGTGGTGGAATCACCGTTTCTATTTTAGCAACAAGCAATAATAATAAATTGTTTAGGAGGATGCTACAAAAAAAAGTGTTGGAGGAAATGCACGGTGATCGATTTCTCAGAATTAAACTGCACAGACATATTGAATCAATGAGCTCTTTGTTCTTAAAGCTTCACCTACTCTGGCTGCTGAAATTGGAGATTTATGTTGTCAAAAAAATTGTAATAACTATAAATTGCCATGCTGCTGTCTGTTAAAGTTAATCCACTTGCTTCCAATGTGAAACTGATTGTTTTTTGGTTTCCCTAAGTTGCCTTGTAGATTTAGGCATCTGAATAGCTGGTTTTGCTTCCAGCAGAGATTTGCTATTAAAGCTGTTGTCCTACTGAATGTAGATTTCAAGGATTATTCATTCATTTACTTAATGTATTGTCCCAAATTACTTATGCAAAGGAATGCAATTTAATGGTGGAGTTATTGATCATTTTTGCTTTTGTAAATGTACTTTAAGGAGGCAGATTAGGTGAATCTTAACAAAATCTCAAGTTAAGTACTGAAAGGATCTCTACTTTGGCAAGTTTCTGTCGGCAGTGTGCTCTAGACCTTGCATAACCTGGCACGGATCGATGGCATCTGGTGATGTGCTGACTCTTGGGGATGCTGCACTAGCAAAGTACCTGTGTGTGGTGTTCTGCCTGCGAGCCTGAAAGTGACTCTTCTCCTCAGCTGCACAGAGGCCTCTTGCACATGGTATTCACTTCTGTCCATCTTTATTGATAGCTGTACCCAAGTCTTCATTAATTTTTAACACAGATGCACTGTATGCAATGCAAGAAAATGATGTCTCCCAGGCAGATGATCCCAGCAGGTCTGCTGGCTGCAGGGAGTCTGCATCCTGCCCCTGTGCTGGAAGCTCTGCCCACAAACCACGGGTGTCAATAGCAAGTCCTGTCTGTGGTTTCACACCAGTTGCACGTACAAGGTCCAAATCCGAAATGGATGTACCTGTGTATTTCCTGTGGTAAAATTAATTTATCTTGCATAGAGTTTCCTGTTCTCCAGAGCACTGTGAATGACTTTAACTATCCTCTTATTAGATGCTATGCTCCATAGCCCCCGTATTTTTCATCTATTTTAAGGAAGCAAAGTTTGCCTATGTGTGTAACTCTCCTCCTCCCGTTTTTCCATCATTTGCTTCATCTCCTTTCTCAATATTCTAACCCTCTGCTTCAAATCAGTGTCCTCAGCCAAGTCACCATCAGCAGCAGATGTAGGAGCAGGTAGTTTCTTGAGTTATTAAAACATTGGTTTTCATTAAAAGGTAGTCAGGTTGGTTTTTTTTTTTGTTTCTTTGGGTGGGTTTTTTTAATATTCAGCTACTACAGTGAAATCCCAGCTGTGTTTTTATGTGCTTGACATAACCTAGTCTAGGTTGCAGTGGAGGAATTTTTGATGGCATGGTGCAGCTGTGGGCACACTTCTCTTCTGAAAGATGACTTTGCAGAGATGACATTGTGGACTTCCATATGCAGTGCTGGGAAATGCTGCCAGATTTCACTGTGCTGTTGGAAATAGAACATTTCTTTGAGCGCTGACCTGTGTGAAGTCAAGCTTGGGTCACAAAATCAAGGTGATTTCTCTCCTCCTCCCCTCATCAGCAACAACAGTCTTGTACCCAGAATTTAGGTAACCTTATTACATCAGTCCAGATGCAACCCAGGTCATTTCTCCCTATGTATCTTGATCCTGGAGTAAAACAAAACCCCAATTAATTATGACGAGAAATGGGTCAGCTACAAAACACATCTAGAAACAAATGCATGATACCTTAAAATACCTTTTTAAATCAGGCATGGGATAAGTGTAAATCCTAAATCTCCTTAAACTGATTTTTTTTCTCTATGGGATTAGTAAACCTGTGCCTTACATTACCTTACTCACCTTCTCTGGATGTCACACACTCTGTCACAGGCTCCTGGGGCCAGGATGCTGCTCCTGTTGTGTGCAGCCCCACTGATCTGACTGTCAGCTGGAGGTTTGGAGAGTGTGGTTCATTCTCTGCCCTTTGGCTGCTCCCAGTGTTACAAAATCACCATTTCTAGAGCAGTTCACCTCGAAGAGAAGGTGTTTGTTTGGAGTGCCAAGGCTGGCTGTGCTGAGCCCTGCCTGCCCTCTGCTCTGTTGCGGAGCTGTGTGCAATCAGTGGCCTCAGGATGCTCCTGCAGATCTAACATTGATTTAAGAGGAGGGAACAGGTTGGGGAGAGCAGTGGGTTCACTGAGGGTTGGGGTTTTTAAAGCTTTTAATGGAATCTGTAACATCTGAATCTAGAACTGCAGCATAAAAAATCAATTATCAAGTGATAATGCCTTTGATATGAATCTCTTGGTTAAGAAAGATGAAGATGATTCCATGTAAATGCTTGTTCTATTTGAATTATAAGAAAAAAAATCAGCATTTCTGGTCCTTCTTCTCTCATAGCAACTTTAGATTATCCTTCTTATGGTAAGACCTGCTCTGAACCTGTTAATGGATTTTACTCCATGTTCATCACCATGAGATTTGAAAACTTTATTCTTCAGTAGCTGTAGGGAAGTGCTCAGCATCCCAGGATCTGTGTTTGGGGAGGCATGGTGACCCATCTAATAACTGATTTCTAGTTAGTTATTTTTTGTGCATTATCTTTCTGCAGATACAAAACTATTCTTGTCTTTTTCATTTTGCTTATCATTATTGGTGTTTAATGATAGATGATTCAAGGGAATACACAAAATGAGGAAATCTTGGAAACCTCCCTTAGGGTGTTGTGGAGAGTGTATGTGGGAATGCACAGTTTAATTAAGACTACCTGGCAGACATTCAGGCAAGGGAAGTCATGTTTAAGTAATTTGCTGGAGTTGTTTGAGGATATAACTGCCACAAGAGATAAGGGGAAGTCAGTGCTTGTGGTTTATTTAAATTTTGAAGGAGGTTTCTGCATCCAGAATGAGTGTCCATGCTGTGGCCTGGCAGGAGAGGCTCGTGACTGGTAGGACACTGAATCCAGGACCAGATCCATTGGGAAGTGGTGTAGGATTAACAATGTTCCTGCTAATCTTCTGTGCTAAATACCTCCTGTATTGCTGTGTGCACTGGTGCCAGTGGAAGCCACGTTCAGTGGACAAGGGCAAAAGGGGACCCAGGGACCTTGGCACTCTGCCTGCTCCCTTCCTGATGTCTGCTGCCTTCCCCTGCCAGGAGCTGGCTGTTTGTGTCTCCTCCTGGCCCTGCCTGTGGCTGCTAGAGTACCCTGGGGAAGGGACCTGGCAATCCCACCCCGCCTGGGATGTGTGTCCTGGGAGAACAGAGCCTTTCTAAGCCTCTGCCTACAGCCAGATGGGGAAGGATGGATGTGTGTGGGGATTCTGCTGCAGGTGGAGATCCTGGCTGTGCACTCATGCTCTGCTCTGACCTGCTGTGTACAGGTGGCTGTACAGGAGCACCCCTGGCCTCCTGTGCTGATGTCAATGGTCATTCCCAGTGATCAACTGCCATGTGTGCAATGCAGCCAGCCAGGAAAATCCCCTGTCCCCTGCTAAACAAGGAATGACACAGACAGTGCAGACACACTGTGGAATATATAAACTTTTATCCAGGTGTTTGTGTTATATATATATATATATGGGGTAGGTTTAATCACACATAGCAGGGAATTGTGTAAGAACTATGCAGGAAGATTAACCTTGATTTAATGGGAACAACTTTTTTATTGCTTTTAAACAAATTGACAGGTAAGCGCTGGCTCCTTAGACATGACAGGTCTCATGCTAAGTCTGAATGACAGAGGATTTGAGTGGTTTCAGCATTAAAACACCCAGAGAGGCTTTTCACAGCCCTGGACCCAGTCGATGTGATGCTAAGAAGCCCCCAGCTTCCCAAATCTCAGAAGGGCTGCAAAGTTAAGCACTGTGTTCCTCAGCTTAGAGTTTAAACTTTTAAATCCCAACCTGCCAGGCCATCAGAGTGGGCCTCTTGTGAAGCTAAATTACATTTAGCATATGGTTTTATTACATGAAACTTTTCTCAGCCGTGTCAGGCATGAAAGTCTGAGTATAAATAATGTGTTTAAAAGCTGCATAGAACTGCTGCCTGTAAAACAATGTGTTGCTCTGAAATTGCCAATTAGGTCTCCTGTTTGTTTTGTTGTGGAAGAAAGACATGCACTCTGACAGTTGATACTTTTTTTCTTTTGTTCAGATTAGGAAATAGAAAATCCTGGTCTTTCCTCACATTTCCAATTGACATTCTAAAGAGGCATATTCAGTGCAGAGATGTGCATGAGTTACTGAGTTTTATTGGGTTTTAGTTATGGCTAATAAAACCCATTTTCTGCACAGTTATTTAATTTGCATCTATAATTGCTGCAGTTGTACATAAATTAGACACGCAATCGGAAGCCTAATTCAGCTTGTCTGCTCCTTCTGCTACATCCATAATTATGGAGCTGTGGTAGCTTCATGTTAAGAGATTTACAGAAGTTTTGGAAAGCACTTGGCTCCAGGGAGAAAATGGCTTGTTGCTATCAGCTGCTTTACATGATGGTTATACAGAACGCCCAGCCTGGGCTGGAAACACCAGCAGTGATGAGGGACACTCCCTGCCCTGCAGGATTTCCAGTCAGAGCAGATCTGGCAGGAGCTGTAGCAGCAGCCTCGTGCTGTGGTGTCAGTGCAGCAGTTCAGAGCCTGGTGCAAGTGCCGGCCCTGCTTTGCCTGCCCTGGTACAAGTTCAGTCCCTGGATGCATCTTCCCAGCCTCTTTCCCTTTCCTCCCAAGGTGCCAAGCGGAAGAACTGGGAAGCTCCTGGGATCTCTTGTCTTGGCCTCTTGCCTTCCCATGCATCCGTACATCTGGGGAAACTTCAAAAGCTGAGAGCTGGTATTACTTACATGGGCATTATTCCAAGCTAACGTGTGTCAGGAAGGCAGGGGTAGGAAGAAGGCAGTGCTGGTGCCAGCTGAGCTGTGCTGGTCCCACGCACATGAAATGGCTCCGTTTGGCCCTGTCAGCCTCTCTTCCTGCAGTTCTTCACCAGTGTTTCCATCAGTGGTCCAGCACTTGGAAGCACATTAATATGCCTCTTCCCAAAGCCCTCTGGCTCCATGGTCATACTCTACAAGTGTCTGCCAAACAAAGCAATCTCCTCTCCAAACCTAAACAACCCTTCTTCCCTCTCACACATGCTCTCTGCCATGAACCTTTCCTTGCTCAGATAGTTATCTACAGAACCTGTTGGGGTTTTGCCATGACTTGTCTTTGGGGAAGGGGGCTGGTTTTCTGGAGGTTATTCTGAGTTTCAAGGAGAGAGAAGGTGGAAACGTGTCCCTGTTGAAATTAAGGTGATACCAGCTGGGGCAGGATGTTGCTCACAGGCCCCTGGGCATGTTTTTGGCCTTGCTGAGGTTGATAGCTGTAAGCAGTGTCTGAACTGAGCTAGATGCTGGCCTGGGAGGCTGGAAAACAAAGACACAAGAGCTGCCTTTGCAGCTGGATGAGAAAGCACTTATTTTTTTACCCTCTCTTTTCCCTGACTAATGGCGACTGAGGGGTTCTGCAAGAGGAGTTGGTTTCCCTGGGTGAATTCAGGACGTATTGGTAAGACCACATGCTGTACTCTATAGGGTTTGGGTTTTTAAAAGTCTTTTCACAAGGAAGTTCAATCGGTTGCCTTAGTTTCTCTGTTGTGAGACTTCAAATGGATCTGAAATTTGTGACGTTAAGATATAATCCTGGCGGGTTAATGCTTCAGACATTTTGTTCTTTGCTGACTTTTCCTTGTACTTCAGGTGATCCAAATACTGGTGTTCTCTTTTATCTCCCACAGCATTGCTTGGCTTTACAGATGAATTTTTAAAACATAATTTTAGTGGAATTGTCCAAAAATATTTAGTCCCCCCAAACATAAAAACCTCACTGCAGAGCCCACCTTGGTCAGAAGACAGCTAAAACCCATGCAATGGGCAGTGGTTGCTACACTAATTTCATACCACAGTTTGACACTCTCACTTTGTGAGGAAAAAAAGGAAAAACCTTTAAAAGGTTTTTGTACATGTGGTACTTCAAAAGGTTTTTCCCTTCACAAGGTGTTTTGCTTCCCCTCTTTTCATATTGTAGTTTTTTTCATTGCAGTTGGGTTTGTTTGGTGTGGGTTCCCCCCGTCTCCCCTCCCTCCACAAGCTGGTTGCTCAAAATGGGTATTTTCTGATTTTTAGCTAGGCTAAGAACCATTGCTAAAGGTGGAGAACAATCTCCCATTCAAATGGTCAAGAAGTCAAGGTCAAGACTAAAAGCTCAAAGCTTAAAGCAAGGCAGTCTCTGCAAAAAACATCAAGATCTCAGTTTGGAGGGTTGAGGATTTCCCTCATATTCCTGGTTGTGTTTAATTCCCAAAGGCTCCAGTCCTTTGGCAAGGTACAACCCTTTGCCTCTTTCTGTGAGCTAACTCCTTTAATTCACATTATACCTTGAAGACCTAAGGCATGGACCAACTTTGCCATGCTTGGAGCCTCACAAGGCAGAGCTGGTTCCTGTCACTGGAAGATGAACAACCCTGTGCTGGCAAGGTTGAGTGTGCCCAGAGAAGTGGTAGATGCTTCATCCTGGGAAACATTCAGGGTCAGTCTGGATGAGGTTTTGAGCAACTTGATGTAGTTGATGATGTCTCTGCCCATTGCAGGGGGGTTGAACTAGATGACCTTTAAAAGTTCTTTGCATCCCAAACTATTCTATGATTCTGTGTCCTCCTCTCTGCTGTAGCCTGAGCTGGTTGGGCACTTTCATATTGTGGAAATGTTCACCAAAATGAAATGGGAGTCCTTGCTCCATTATTTAATTTGTTTTTAATCACTAAAACCCCTCTGTGATTCGATTTGAAAATCATTTCAAAACAATCACAGCTTTGTTTTTGCTGAAACAGTTATTCAGCAAAATGTAAGAGTTGCCCAGCTGCACTGCAGTATTTGGGACCAAGGCACCTTGGACTAAAACCAGAATGTAAGAAACCTTTCCGAACGCCTCAGAAATTTCAGAGAAGATTAGCCAGAAATAGATTCGAAAGAGCGAAAAAGTAATACATTAAAATTCTCTAATCCTAAGAGAAATACAGGAAAGGTCGAATGGAAAGCTTTGCACTGAAAAGGCAGCCTGGAGCTCACTGGAAGAGAGGCTGGAGAACCAGGCAATGCCATCAACCCTTGGCTTTTCTTCTGAGGCTCACTGGGACAGTCGCAGCTGTTGATATCATTTTTCTAATAAAGTTGAAACCAGTGAGAAAGTGATGGGTATTGATTAGTGTCAGCTTCAATAAATACATGTCCAGCTCCCACGCTGCACTAGATCATTCAGAGTCCTGCAAGTCCAAAGTAATTGTTGAGGACTCATGGGGGCTTCCAGGGCACCACAGCAAAGAGGAGTCTTTATTGACTGTGGTACTTTCATGTCTTATTTCATAACTGAGTTGCGCTGTTGTTGGACAAGTAAATGCTGTTTTGTATGACTTTCAAAAACATTCTTTTTCAGCTCTGATTTATGGTCTCAGATCTGGTTGAACAGGTACAATAGGTGAACTGAAGGAGATTGTATTTGTGGTACTTGTGTTGCTGAGGAGACAGGTAGGAAGCTGCTCTTGGGGAACAATAATCTATTGAAGAGACAGACCCTGACACCCAACATGTGCCTTCTTCAGCTGCCAAAAATATTACTTTTCCCTCCAGCCTTGCTTCCCCTTTGCTACAAATGTCACTTCATTCCTTTAAAGTAAGTTCAGTTAGTGTTAACTTTGCTGTTTATCTTTGTAGACTTTTATTTTTGGAGTAATGGGAAAATATAAAGAATTTCTATGTTGAAACACTGAAGAAACAATGTTCTCTTGCTCAGAAAGAACTGAAAGTGGATGGAGTCTGCTGTGACTTCAGATGAGGGAACCCTACTATTACTTCTGTTAGCACAATATGCATTATTAATTAATATTATCATACTTTGTATGATCTATTACCTAAATATTTAGATTTTTGAACGAATAAAGAAGATGAATATACTCATGGACAGCCTTTTACCTCTTAATTCCCAAAATGGAACATAAACTGTGGTGATTTGTGGAAGGTTTTTGTATTTGTTTTTTCCCTGTGATGGTTGTTCAACTGATCACAGGTATTTTTAGAATCAGGTTAACTAGGAGTGGCTTGGTTAGCCAGCTCTTAACTATGTGGAAATAGGTGATAGAACTCAACTAATACAGTCCAGTATTTGGATAAAATCCATAATTCATTGCATTCTGTTACCTCAGATCTGGAGTGATTCTGTTTTTACCAGTTTTAGAGAGAATGTGTTAATTACTGGAAGCCTTCACCATGTATGTCAGCATTGCTCTCAGTTAACTTCTTAGTTACTTTAGCAACTGCTTTTTAAGGCAATTTGAAAGGGGTTTTTTTTGCTGTTGGCGTTAACATTTCCATTTGTTACTATGCAAAAGTAACTGGCTAGAGGCTAAATGGTCTTTAAATACTGTTCCAGTTCCAGAGGCAGAAACTACTTGGAGCTTTGGAGCAGCTGCCTACTTTTATCCTTAACAGCATCCACTGTTTCTCTAACACCCATTGACTTGTCTAGTCCTCTTATCTTCCAATTGGGTTAAAACCATTAAAAGAGAATTTAATTGAGTTTAAAAAAACCCTTAATATCTCAATTTGCTATTGTTTCTGATATTTTTCTAATGTTTGACTTAATTTTAAATCATTTCTAATAGAAATGTTAGCTATCAAGTGAGTTGTTCATCCATCAACCCTCCAGTCACCTTTGTACCTTGTTAAAATACACAGTTCTCTCATTTTAGCAATTTTTGCACGTAAGTATATCTATACATGTGTGTGTGTATACACATCTATATCTATCTATATATCTCTATCTATATATCTATATCTGTATCTGTATCTATATCTCTGTATCTTCTTACTGGCCATTGTGCATTTGCTTTTCAAGGTCTGATTTCATTCTCTATAGTAAGACCAGAGCAGTCATTACATTATTAAAGCAATTTTTTAGCACTCTGCAAAGGGAATACAAATGCAGTTTCTGACCACTTTAAGCCTTATTTGCACAAAGATGATGTCTTTAATTCAGGAGATAAATTCCTTGCTACCTAATTCTTGAAAGGCTTTTATTTTGAGGTGTCTCTGATCTGTCCCTATAGGAGAGTTGTCTGCTGCCTGCCAAGGAGCACTACATCCTACCAACTACATCTCATTTAGTAGACAAATGACCTGAGTTTGATTAGGCTACAAGCCAATTTGAAGGACAAGTCAGTCAGTGCTGAGTACAGCTTGTTTATCAATAATATGTGAATAACCCAACAAAAATACAGAGGTCCTGAAATGATGATCGTTCCTTTGGAGGAATGGGGGTAGGTGATGGAAAGAGGAAAATGGAAACTCTTTTTAGTCTTGGCACTTATAGTTGAGTTGGGTGAAACCTTTTATTGGTGGTCAAAAAATCCTGAATTTTTCACTGAACTTTGCATGGATAAAGGAAGAAAAATCCAGAAAATGTTGAGGGGTTTCATGGGTGTGCCTCCCAAACAAACCATCTCCCTTCTTCCTTGACATATCTGATAATTTTAAATGATTCTCTGGATTGAGACTTGAAGTGCTTTATTTCATATCAAATGAGTAAAACTTGATTTCAGATGAACTGAAATGTTTTGTTTGTTTTTTCACTTTAAGAAAAGTTCAGTATTCAAGTCCATTTGACCTGAAAGGAATTAAAAATATTTTGGAGCTGCCAGAAAACTAAATAAATGCATGTTGACCTGATCTAATCCCTCTAAAGCTCACAGATATTAATGCTAAATTTATCTTGAGGAAGGAATATTAAAGCCCTGCCTGCAGGTGCTGAGGAGATGGTTTGCCTGGCAAACCTTGGAGTTTGTCTCTGTGTTCCCTGAAGCTCAGGGACTGTTCCCAGGACTCAGCTTTCAGGGATGGGGAGTGGGAGGTGGCAGGAAGCCCTGGCTCTGCTTTCCTAGGACCAGTGGGGAACTTCACCCGGAAAACCAATGGTGATTTATTTTCAGTTTCCTCTTTTGCATTTGTGTCCTCACAACTCCTGCCTCTAAATTTGCCTTTTCCCCAGAGGGTTTTGATATCCTTGCACCCATTCATCTTCTTTCCTTCCTCCCTACCTTCCTTGCCCCTCTCTCCAGCCGCAATCCATGTTCATGAAGAGCATTGCCCATGTAAAGCACCTCTTCTCTGCTGTCATTGCCAGGACCCATCTCCCACCCATCCACCACAATAGAAGGGCAGCATTTCACAGTTTGCCTTTCGTAGGGCCTGACAGATTCACAGCTCTTGTACAAATAACAAAAGAAGCCTCTGCCCTTGATTTTGAAATGCCTTGGGACTAAACCTCATGCGCTTTCACTGGAGCAGAGACTGATTCTCTCTTTCAGGGTTTTTTACTGTCATTTTGAAGTTTAAGAAATTCCTGCATCCTCCAAGTGAGTTTTGTCTTTCCTACAGTCTAATCAATTGCAGCTGGGTTTGTTAGTGCTGAAGGTCCAAGCAGATTTAGCAACAAGGATATTTTCAAAACACAGGTAAAATTATAACTCCTTCTCGCTCTGTTTTAAATCCTGCCAGCACAAGTAGCCAAGGCATCGTGTATTGCCCTGCCTTTGCTCAGCCTGTCTGGACGAGGTTTTCTTCCTGTAATACTCCATTTAACCTTTTTTTTTTTGTCTGTCTGAATGTTGATTTATGGCATAATAATCTGAGATGTACAAGAAGCCTGTTGAACCCACTGATATTGCAAAGTGCACACATTTTTTATCTTAGAATTTGGGAAGATTTCTCCCTATGCTTTTCTTCACAAGGTGAAATGAGCAGACTGTTTACTTTGTCTAATTAAAAGATCATTATGATTATGTAGGAAACAGGAGCTGTTTGCATTGTCATTTTTGCAGTATATTATTTACACTGATGAGTTTTATATTCCACTTGACATTGAGAACATTCAATTGTATAATTTACAACTTTGTCAGACTTTATAACTGAGAAAAGTACTGCCCTTTTAAAAGGATGGAATAATTCCACTTTGAAATGTTACCAAAAGACAAGACTTGAGGTTATGGCTAAAAAGCATAGGAAAGGTACATATTTGCTTCATTCATTATTTTTCAGTAATATTTTTAATAATGTGTGGTTATTTTATGCATTTCTTTGTCTTTTCTCCCTCATCTCACCCCCCTGCTCTGGATAGGAATTTGACTTTCGTTACCTGTGTGTTTTTTAGTGTTAAGTTTGTTAAACTGTAATTAAACTTCATTTCCCCTTCTTGCAGAATACTTGGCTTATGGAAAGACAACCTCCATCCCATGTAATCTGTTGTTATTCGGGTCCTGTACCATGGCTTGGCATTTCATTCTGTTAAAAATGCAAGTGGGATTGTTAGACATGTCACCTACAAAGCCAGGGGGTCAGCTTGGCAGCTTACTTAATGTGCTAATTTGCTGTAATTTAATCATGCCTGGAATATGGATCTCGGTGGCAGACTTGGACTCACAGGCTTCGTTAAAGCCTGGAAACTGAGTTGTGGTCACCTCCTGAGCCTTTGCCTTTGGGACTTCAGGTGGGGTCTTTGGGGCTCGTGGAACTCCGTGGAGCTGTGGCTCTGTGCCCAGTGCCAGCGTGGAGATGTGGCTGAACTCTGCAGTTTAATTAATTATGCATTAGCTGCAAATGAGATTGGGAGTGCTGAGCTCCCTTTGTAGCTCTCCATGAGTGATGCAGAGCAAAGACTGCTTTGCCCAGGCACAGCCTGCACTCCAGGGCTCGGGAGGGATGGAGCCCTTGTCCCAGGCCAGATGTGGGCTCTTGGAGTGGGTGGGGTGTGGTAAATCAGGCACCTTGTTTTGCAAGTCACAGCTCTGCAGTGCAGGCCAGCTTGCAATGACTTGCCAAAATATTTGCCAGATAGCACTTCTCAGATGCAATCAATTATGTCAGTGAAACTTAGAAGTTGGCCCCTAAATTAATTTTCTAGAGTAGCTTTTTTTTGCCCCTTTTTCAGCTTACTTTTAAGCACTGAGTTTGGACATCTTGCTCGTGCATTATTTGGTGCTAAATTGTGAAACCTGTGTTTGCATTAGTAAGGCTGATAGCTGAAAATTTTCCAAAGGGTAAGTTTACTGTTGGAAAAAAATTTGTGTTCAGTTCTCAGAGAGCTCCATTTCAACCAGGTCACACAGACTGGTTTCCTGGCTGGCTTGCCATTTCCTTTATTTCCCTTTTTTGACTATTATGTTGTAAGACGAAAGTTAAAATTTTGACACAGTATGTTTCACCATTAAAAAAAAGTTTTAGCCTGGGGTATTCTATTACCTTGCTCTCACTTAATCTTCTAACAGTGCAATTATCTCTCATCTTTATGTTATTCTTTGTGTGACTCTGGCCCCGATGAGATCAATTTAGTTTTCAGCTTCTCTTTTTAGTATTGTGATATCTTTTCTCTTTGTTGTGATATGGCAGAAAAGATCTCCCTGGCAACACCTAGCTGTGGTTATTCCTAGTGCCTCTGGCCTGGCCACTTGCCACTGTGTCCACCAGGCCATTTTCACTGCATTAATTGGTTTATCCTTTGGAAAGACTTTGTTTTTGTTTTTGTTTTTTTTAAAGGTCTCTATTTTTCAACTTTGGTAGGTTCATCTTTGTTTTTCTTTATAACCCTGATTATCTCATCTAGGTTTAGACTGCATATTAAGAAAAAAATCTTCCCTTGATCGTGGTGAGGCCCTGGCACAGGTTTCCCAGAGAAGCTGTGAATGCCCCATCCCTGGAAGTGTCCAAAGCCAGGTTGGATGGGGCTTGGAGCAACCTGGGATAGTGGAAGGTGTCCCTGCCCATGGCAGGGGGATAGAATGGGATGAGCTTTAAGGTCCATTCCAACCCAAACCATTCTGTGATTTTATGATGCAGGCAGGCACTTGGGCATGTCCCAAGTTTCAAAGTCACTGTGCTGTTGCAAAGGTGACAAGAAAAAAAGGAACATTTTTTGTGCCTGTGTGTTTGCAGGAATCTGCAAATGGGGGGCAATGGATCTGCCCCAAGGAGTTTGCAGGAATTGCTCTCTATATGAAATACTGTTGAATACTTTGAACTCCTGATTTCAAATGCCAGGACCAGATCATTCCAGCAAGAGTTCAACTGCTGCATCTGCTGGCCTTCATGCAGCTTGAGTCTGAGAGATATTTTTGAAGAACCCAGCCCAACCTACCCCAACAGCTGTAGCAAACTCTCCTTGGCCAGATGAAAGGTGGAGCAGACTCTGTGTTAAAATGTGATTTGACCAGAAATAGCATTATCATAACTCAGAGGCAGGGAGCTTGTAATGAGATCATATGGTCAGCAAGGCATGCAGCCTAAAATTTTTCTTTTAAATGGCTGCTTCTTTGCACATGAGGGCAGGACAACGATTTGTAAAGTTGGAGGGGATGCCTGGTGCATACCCAGTCTTTAGTTTGCCAGTGTGGTCTTACTTTTGGCTTATGTAAAAAAGTGTAAGAGGAGGAATTTGATCCCACTCCTCAAGAGAATTCTGCTGCAATAATTGCTCTTGGTTAAGGATTTACCACGTAGCAGGCACTGTTAACCTGTGTTTCAAGAAATCACAAGAATCCCATGAAAACTGAGCTCCAAGTTAAAATTGCATTGAGTCAATGTCCTCCTGGAGATGCCTTTTAAACAGGGCTGACTGGTATCATGTGCCCAGTGCACTCTGTGGATTTCCTTCTCTTGTTTAGGCCATTTTCAATTTGCTTTCACCTCACAGAAGTTCTCTCCCATTTTAATTCCCTGCTGGCTTTACCCAGTTTTCTTCTGAGTGATCTATAGTAGAAGGGTCCAAATTCCGACTGTAGCATGGGAAAGGGATTTATAAATTATGAAACACCAATGTAGCTGAGCAGGATGGTTAAGGGGGAGAAGAAAGACAAGTAGAGGACATTTGGAAAACAAAGCAGAGAGCAGAGGAAGGTGAGCAGGGCTGTAAAACCAGCAGAAATAAGTTTTTAAAGATACTAAAAATCAGAGAAACTATTGATTAAGAAGTGAACATAACACAGCATGGTTGTGTGCAACTGGAATGAAAAACAAAACCCCAAATGGAGGAACTTAAAAATGGGAGAATAAATCACTAGGGGATAAAATCCAAGGTTTGATGACTGTTCATTGTTGACTCCAACCTGCATGGGTTGGGCTTAAATTTACCATGGAAAACAAATTAGGGTTTTGGTAGAATGCATGAACAGGCTAATTGTTGGCTAATTAGGGAGTCAGTTGATCACAGAGGACTGACACAAGAGACGCTCACAGGATCTGAGTGGCAGGGAGTGCTGCAGAAAGATGGCTCCTGATTTAAGGTGCAATTCCCAAAAGAGCAGCTCTCTGTCAAGCTGGCAGCAGGGTTTGGTGCTTTTCCAGAGATGCAGATGTTCTTGAGCTGTGGGAAGCTGAGAACTAAAGCAAGTCGACCCTGCCTGCTGCTGCTTCCCTACCACACAGCCTGTTCCCCTGTATTTGCAGCACTGAGGGGTGGATGGGCTCATGCCTTTGTGGGATTGTAGTCCCAAGGCTTGATGGTGGCACTGCCACCAGCTGTGGTGCAGCTGAGCAGGGCTGGGTGCCCCGGGCTCCTGGGCTGTCACAGATGTATTTGCCACCACAGCAGAGCACGCTCCAGCTGTGCTTCACGGTGCTCAGTCTGCGTCACTGGGGTGAAAAACAAAAACAACAACACAAGAACTGGTGGTTTGCAGCAAGGAATGGGAAGCTGGGAGTTCCTTCAGCAACATGTCCCAGGAATGGAGATGAGAGGCAAAGCAGCAGATCAGAAGTGCTGATCCTCGTGTGGCTGCGGAGAAGGTGCTCAGCAGTCGGCTCAGGCGTTCGTCTGCTCCCACGCTGACAGATGAAGTGTCCACAAAAGCAAACCAGCTGCATTTCAATGGTGGCTGGCTGGTCTGAATGCTGCACGCTCAGGTTTGAAATGAAATTCCAGCTCGTTGCTGTGCTGACAAGCTGCAGATGATGGCTGCGAACATGACACGCAGTTCAGTCTCCCAGCTGCTCATCCTGGTCTCTGCTCTGGGCTTGCCAGAAAGTTCCTTTCTCCCTATCAGAAAGAGAGGAAAAATATTAGAAACTGCTTTATCAGGACGATATTGCTGCTGTGAGATTGGGAAACCCTAAGGCTGGTACTGTTAAAGTGCAGTTGTTTCATAAGGACTGTAGGTGCAGCTGTATTTTCCTGAGCCTTTTTGAAAGGGGTCATGAAAAAAACAAAACAAGATCATGAGCCAGCAACTGTGGGTTTGGTGGATGTCCTAAAGGGAGTGACAGAAAGCACAGGGAGAGGCAGTTTTCATGGCAGGCAGTGTGTTCATGCTTCAGTAACTCAGAGCATCTGTTTGAGCTTTGCCTGCCATGATGGGTGAGGCAGAATCAGGAGATGTCATGTAATTGGGTTTCCATAAAGAACATGATATCAAACATTCATGAGCAAGGCAAAAATTCCCAGAAAATGAGGTGGTGTCATCCCAAACTGTTGCAGATGGAGAGTTCTCCTGAAGATGTGCAAAGGCAACACTAATTGACAACTTGGGCACTTTTTATTCCTTCACTGGAAGATGGTCTGCAGTGGCAGGAGAAAATTACTGAAATGTCACTGAGTTTTTAGCTGGGTTTAGAATAAAAGAGGGGGTTTGGAGGATTTTTGGATGAACTGTTAGAGTGCTGCTGTCCTTTGATTTATACTGAATGAGCAGCAGAAGAGGGAAATAGAAGCTTGTCTGTGAGTGGTTAATTTTCACAAATGTGAATTTTTCCTAGCAGGATCAAGAAGGTTTCAACACAGGCTGTTGTGAGGCTCTGAAATGCCAAGTGTCTGCTCTTGGGAGATGGAGAACAAAGTTGGCACCAATAATTAGTGGCTGATTTGGCACAAGTTCCTGAAAATTGACATCTGAGGGAGAGGTCTTGGGATGATTTAGTAAAACAGTGCAGTTTGAGATTACTTTTGTGATGTTACCGTGCAAAGTGCAGGGGTGATCAGAAGGAATGTAATGTGGAAAATGTGAAGGAGGAATTTGGTGTCTTATTTAGTTCTTTGTGCTTTCTCTTGAGCTTTTCTAGCATATTGTTAGCAGTACAATGATACAGAAAAGTTAATGACATTAACTAAGGAAGCTTGAGATGCCAAAACACCACAAATTTCTCATTTACTACAGATGGAACTTTGTTTCTCTTCCTCTGTGTTAAGATATGGGTATTAATTTCACTTGGATATAACTGTCATTTAGGAGCAAATCCAACATGGGAATAACATCACATGGTCCAGCAAATCCAACAATTCATCACCCAAGAGCCTGAGAGGCAGAGCAGCACTGGAGGAGGACTCTGTGGGGTTTGTGGTCAGGCGTGTGTGGAGGCATCTCTGCCTGTCCAGGGACAGCCTCAGGAAAAGAGCACTGGGTGGGAAGTTGGGATATGAACCAAAAATCTTGCAGCTACTGTTGTAAATGTTTTGAGCTGTGTTTCTGGCCTTGGGATGGTTCCAGCACCAGCTGGAGCCAGTGTGTCTTTCTCTCTGTGTGAAGCACATGGGGTTGGTGCCTCAGAGGTACCAGTGCACACTGAGTGTGTTGTCTTGAGGGGGAACGGTTGAGGGGTGAAGGTAACTGTGTGCATGGGGAATTTTTATGCTCCAAAGAAAATTTAAAGTGGTTGGTTGGCACCTACTGGCAGTGAGATGACTTCCAGGGAACCTCCTGATAACTTTTCTCAGGAGTTGGCAGGACTGTAGGGACTACAGTGTGACAGTGATGAAGTGAACAGCAGAGAGGGAGGACAGGCAGTTTTCACTGCAGGATGGTAGGATCACATTTTGCCTCTGGCTGATTTACTCACAGCAGGAATAAAGACACTGCACCAGGAGTTAGTTTGACACATAAGGGAGAGAAATGAAAGTGCAAAACCTCAAGATACCTTGACAGCCAATCACCCTGCCAAATAACAGCCCCCCAGCCAGCAGAGCTTCCTGTCCACAACCTCAGTGCAGGGCTCAGGCTCTCCCCCTGCCCAGCACAGCTGTTCTGCAGTAGCAGCTCTGATAGCTTTGACTTGCTGCTGATCACTTTAGCTTTTTATGAGCAGCAGAGACAAGACATGACCTGCAGCCCCTGGCAGCCTAGGCTTACTTTTCTACAGGCCTTTTAAGATTTATGGTCCAATTTTACAGTAACTGTGGTTTATCTTCTAGATCATGAATATATGATTGCCCCATGATCCCACAGTGAGTCCCCACTGTGTTGGCTCGGTCATTACTTCTGAGCACTGGCAAGGAAATTTTAACACTGAAGCTTTCCTGGTGGTGTAAACCATGAGGCAGGGCTGGAGTTGGCTGCCTGGCAGGTCTGGAGCCTGATAAAGAGCTGCCTCCAGTGCTGCCAGGCCAGGCTCATTCACCCTCCATGAAGCACCTGGGGGTGACAGCTGGGCTCTGCGGGAACAATGGATTCTCATGCTGAATCATGGATTCTGACCAGGCTCATTTTAAAAGCTTGTGGCCCCAGCAGCAGAAGCTGCTGGGAGCCTTGAGGCTGGCAACGAGAACGTGGTGGTTGTGCTTGTTAGCTACATTCTATGCTGCTGTTTGGGGAGAAGGACACTGGGGATGTGGGACCACGACGTGGGACCTTCATTGTCCACTGAGCAGGGGGAGCCCTGCCAGTGCAGCGCAGGGGAGTTCCATCAAGCACGTCCTTGAAACCTGCTGGAAAATGACAAGAAGTTTTGTCTTTCAGGGTCTGTCCTTTGCCTGGAGGTCTCTTCAAGGAGGACAGAGACCAGATTCTCACGGCACAAGGCACAGCCTGGGGCCCTGGGCAGTAAGGGTTGCTCTGTGGGGGTTGGAGATGCCTGGTGTGTCCCTCCTGGCAGCCGGAGGCTGTGCAGGTCTGTGTGTTGTTGTCACCTCAGTGGGGAGCTGAGGGGACTCTGCTCAGGCTGCACATTGCCCAGGACCTGCTGACACAGCAGCCTGAGGCAGCAAAGTTCAGGCAAGAGCACAGATGTTCTTGTAATGAGCCCAGTGATCTGGTGACTCATTCCCTTCCCAAGCAGCCACTTTTGATGTGAAAACTTCAATAAATGAAAACGGAGAATCCACTTTTGTAACATTTCCAAGAGCTGTTTCTTATTTCTGGTTTGAAGGGGATGGCTTGGGCTTCCTCCCTTTGCTTCCCATTATATTTCTGAGAATGAAGCATTGGGACCTTAACTCAGCCCACAGCCCTCTTGGCCCCTCTAAGTGAGTCTTTCCTGACATTTGCTAAAATCAAGAGGTTCTTGGTGGTGATTCCAGTCTCTTGTAATGCAAATGGTAATAATGATATTAATGCTAATTGTTATTATTCTGTAGGATGAAATGTCAAGATTCCATATTTTCATGTTAATTTTTAGTGGGTAAGTGCCACATTAGCATGTCCATCCTGTCAGAGAACATGGTTTTCATATCACAGGAACTGTTAGAAATCATTAGTAATGAAGGAGACAACTGTTGTGCCTGGTAGGTTGGTCTTTGACATTCAGTAATGCGAAGTGACATGGAAAATTTGGAATGAAGGATGAAAAAATGTTAAAAAAATTGTGGACGTAGCTATAAATGAATTAACCTCGTATGTAAAATGTGGCGCTGAGCTGTAATGATAAATAGGATCCATGTCACTCCTGTTGGACTGTGTGTGTGTAACCAGGAAAGGAGCTAATGGGTTGAGGCCAGGGGGACTGGTTTGCTGGTACCTGCCTGGACAGCCAAAGGCTGTAGGGGCAACTGCACTTGCCTTGAAATAGGGATCTGTGGGGAGTTAGATCAGATTTTGAGGTACGTGTCTATCTTTAACTGTTCCCAATAGAGGCTATTCTGGGTATCACAGGATCCCTGGACAGTGTATTTCTGTTAAAAGTACTTCTGAGCAACAAGTGTTTTACTGCAAACAGCTCCGTTCTCCTCATCAAGACATTGGTATGACTTGCTGCTCTTTTGGGCCTGTATTTATTATGCAGTATTACTTTGTGGAAAGTATTGCTTTTACTTTGCAAAATAAAAACGTCTTGGGTCATATTTCTCTCTCATTTAGGTAATTTTTAATTGACATTACGTGAAGCTAATGCTGTTATGTAACGCTCAGAAGATAACAAATGCTGCTCCTTCAAATTTATCTCAGCTGGAGCCCGAACCTCTCCTGGCTGGTAACTCATTTTTGTGTTTGATTCCAGGCTCCAACCTCACTGCTCTGGACAGTCTGGGCAGTGCTCTGGGCCTCGTCGAGGAGCAGGTGCAGGGGTCGAGGCAGCGCCGCCGAAGGCACGCGACAGAGGACGATTACAACATCGAAGTCCTCCTGGGGGTGGATGACTCAGTTGTTCAGTTCCACGGGAAAGAACATGTCCAGAAGTACCTGCTGACCTTGATGAATATTGTGAGTACAGCCCTGCTAGCTGCCCTGTGGGGAGGCTCTGAAAGGGCTGGGAATGTAGGTTGGGTAAGCCATTTGAATAAGGCGTAACAGATTTTTCTCGTGGCAGGAGATAAAATAACTCTAGGAGGGAAATCCAGGCCACTTTCAGAAAATCAAATAGGGGAGAAGCAAAAGAAAGAAGAAAAAGGAGCCAAGAGAGAAGCTGAGTGTGGGACTGTTAAAATGTTCAAAGTCCTGCTTTTGTGCTTTGGTGGGTGGGGACACAAGGTCAGGGGCTCAGGTTTTTGGAAGTCATTATGTTTTAGCTCTATATTCCCTTAACCTAAGCTTCCTGCTGAGGAACACGGTTTGGAGAACTGTCTTCAGATAAGGTTCTAGCAGAAATTACGGTTGGCTTTTACATTTTTAAAACTACTCTGCTAAATTCTTTGATTTCTCAACAGGCACTTTCGGTCTCGGGCCACCTCCCTGTTCCTTGTTCACAGTGCAGTAAAATGTTATGCAGTGTAACACTGAGCTTTCTTGAATTGATTTAGTATTTACTCCATGACTGACATCTTTAGGTTTCCTTAGTTAAATATTTAATCTTCAGAACCATAGTCTGTGCAACAGACTATATAGTGTAGGAGTGATGAAAGGAGACACTAGGGAATATTATGTTTGAAAGAATCACTTTTTATTTCTAAACATCAATGCAGCAGTACCCTCTAGTACCTCAGACAGTAAGCAAGGACATTATTTTTGAGAAAAGAATGAAGACTTGAAAAATCATCCCTACTACAGATCAAAAGTCAAAATATATTTTATTGTTTTGCCTAAGGAATAGAAGTAAGTGGTAGCCCCCCCATAGGCAACTCATTTGGGGATGATTTTCTTCCTTCTCCTTCTCATCTGGAACAGGAGTTTTTTCTCAGTAAAACACACTTCTGAAAAAGCTTTGGGCTCAGTGAATGTGTGTTCTTAGTAAAACACTGTTGAGTAAAAAATTGTAGGTCTGCTCTGTTTTTGACAAATGGAGTCTGGCTGCTGAAGTTTACAGTTGTGTCAGGAGGATGAGCCTGTAGATGACTCCTTTCACTTCACAAACCACAGAGGCAGAAATCCAGGCTATTAGGTAGATTTGCCTGGGATGTAGTTTTTCCAAGATATATTTTTTTAATTATGAATCTTGTTTTTTTCTTTCTTTATTACATTCTTTTAGCAATGTGCAGAATACCACTGTTTTTCATTTTAAATGAGAGGTGGAATACAATTTAAGAAAATCCCTTGTGTGACATAAATTCAGTTATGACTTTTTATAACAGCATTGTAAATAGTTAAAAACCTGCCCTAACGTTAGAGTTATGGGGTACTTGGTGTCTGCTCTGATGGCTGTAAATGCATATATTCTAACAGAAATGACATAGTGAATTTCATTTATTTGTGTGGTTTGTTTCCTCTGAGGCTTAAAACAAAGTCTACAGTGAAACAGATGGTTTTATGCATCTCTAAATTAACAAGTCAAACAGGCCAAACCAGGAATGTGGCAAACAGGCCAAAATAGATTAAACAGGACTCTTTACTTATCATGTCACTTAAATCTATTTTTAAGAATTAAAATATACAGTAATGGTAAAGAAGCCATAAATGTTCCAGCTCTAGAATATACTTTTTCCTAATTTTAGTAAACCATCCAAGACACAAATTGCAAGAAATAACAACTCTTCAGCAGCCTGTCTCTGCAAGTGGTTTAGAAAGTGCAGCCTGCGTAACCATCCCCACAGGGCATGGCAGCTCTTGGCATAGGCAGCAATTGTTCTGTTGAGAGCTCTGAGGTATAAACATGTCTTTTGGGGACTGAGGATGTGTCCCATGCCTTGTGCCTAAATTCGAGGAGCTGTTTGAAATCCCCAAGGGCTCTTGAAAGGCTCTGGATAGTCACTGGCAGTCATCAGCGTTGTCCTATTCTTTCCTTCAGAGCTCAGCTGGTTTCTAGAGTCTGTATTTTAGCAGAGGGGTGGGTTTCCAGCTGTTTCCAGTCCTGTTTCCAGCTCCAGCACAGAGAGGTGAGAGGGGTTTGTTAATGCAGATGGTGGTGCTGGGGACCTGTATTGTGCCAAGGACATCGCAGTGCAGGACCTCTCCTTCCCCTCGGCAGGGCAGCTCCAGCTCCTGCCCTCATTGCTCAGTGAGTGCAAGGTGTAATTCTGTGTAGAACATGGCTTTGGTCTCCTTTCCTGAGATTCACAGTGACTCCCCCATTGTCCTCTCCTCTACCTCTTTGAATAGTTGGGGGTTTTCATTTAAAAGATGAGCCCAATATGAAAGGCCTTGGGGTCCCTGGCTGTTAGGGGTCACATGTGTGCAGTGTGTTTCTGATGAGACGTGCAGGCCTAAGGTCACTGAAAAAGAAGAGACAGCTACAAACAATTCCAGCTGTATTTTTTAATCTAATCAGAGATCCTCTCATAACTATCAGACTGTGTGTACCCTGCTGGTTTTAGGATGCAATCAATTAGTAGGATCAATTAGGATGCAATCCAGTAGTAACAAGGCATAGAATCAATTAGCTTTGTATTGTAACGAGGTAGTAAGCATAAAATCAAGAATGCATGGTAACAAAATAAAATAGTGAAGGTATTTACTGGAGATAAAACGGGTGATCAAATAGTTGAATTTCTGAGGTTCCAAAAATGAAATAAACCTTAGGTGAATTGTCCCTTCTGGGGCAGGACTTTACTTTCCCAGAAGCAACTCCCAGCATAGCTGCTTCTCCCACTGTGCTTGATCTCCTTGTGTGTGATGGTGTGAGCAGTTGTCCTTAACTAACTTTTCCCAGGGATCTTGGGTGGAACCCTACCACCAACCCAATCAAAACAATGTATTTTTTTTCAAGCCCAGTGCAGTGACTGTAAATTCAGTAAAATCTGTTTTGTGCAGCTTAAGTGACATGTTACAGTCCACACCTAAAAGTCATGAAGTGAGAAAAAAACAGGGGCTGGGTGTCCTGGCTATCTTGAATAGCTGTGCTAATATTTATCCCAAAGTTTGGAAATGAAGTCACTCCCAAACAAATGGTGATAGATGCCAGAGGATTTTTAACACGTTGGGCTGCAGCCACGTATCGTCTGACTGTGCGCCAGCCGTTCCACTGCAGTGAGCTCGGCCTCATGCCTCCCCTTTTTCATCCTCCAGTCATTTCCTCCAACAAAACCCTGGTTTCTCTTGACCTCCTCTCTTTTCTCTGCTCAGCACCATCGGGACATTCAGCCACCTTTGGAAAACATGCCATAGTTTTTGCTTTAGAGACCCTCGGCTGCCTCTTGCTTGCACCATTTTCATTTGTACCTCATGCTGTGTTTTTTCCTGGGAAGGATATTGGCCTGCACAGTCCTCTGCATTTCCAAGCGTGAGCCCACACATTGCACAAATTAACTTTGTATTTATAGCATGCAGGAGCCTTGCCACAGAGGAGAGATATTTGGGTGGAATCCTGTAGCTCTGTAGTTGCTCAGGAACACAGAAGGTAATTCAGTTTCAGCAAGAAAGCATCTCAAACCCCCAGTAATTGTATCTGCTTGTACAATTGTTTGGGAAACATTAGAAAAGTGCAAGTCTAGAAGTGGTGTTGGAGAATTACCTTGCTGATGAAAAAGAAAAGGTTTTCACTGCAGGATGCCTTGGGAGGAGGAAAAGGGTGCTGAATGGATGTCATTGAGCTGAATGGCTTGGATGGGTGCACTGATCACAGGGTAAAAAAACAGGCTGGATGGTCAATTCCAGAGAGTGGTGGTGAATGGAATCAAATCCAATTGGTGGCCAGTGCAAAGTGGTATTCCCCAGGGCCAGCAGTGTTTAATATCAGTGATCTGGATTAGGAAATTGAGAGCATCCTCAGTACATGTGCAGGTGACTCCAAGGTAGATGGGAGTGTTGATCTACTGGAGGGCTGGAAGGCTCTGCCGTGGGATCTGGACATGGCCTCAAGTTGTTACTGGAGATGTTTAGATTGAATATTTAGAAAAATCTCTTCATTGCAAGGGTTGTCAAGCACTGGAACAGGCTGCCCAGGGAAGTGATGGAGTCACCATCCCTGGAGCTGTTCAGAAGATGTTTGGATGTGGTGCTTGGGGACGTGGTTTAGTGGTGTCTTTGTCAGTGCTGGGTGGTTAGTTGGACTTGATGCTTAAAGAGCTTTTCCGACCTAAATGGTTCTTTGATTCTAAAGTGGATGTTGTTGGTACCCAGCCCTGGTGCTGAAATTCTCTGTTAAATCTCTCTGTTAAAAGTAGTTTCCAGTATAAAGCAATTTTCAGGGGTAAAATATCTTTAATTTTTTTTTTTCCACTCCTTTACTGTAACAGGACTGATATCACAATATTTATGTATATTCATGTAATGGATCTATGGCCAAAATATTTGTGATACTAAACCCCATCTCCTCCAAGTAGCTAAGTGCCTAATTGCTGTTATTTCAAAGGGAGATAAACTCTAAATAAGAATTATGCCTCACTCTGGGCAAGATTTGTCTGAGTATTTAGTCATTTACCTGCCTTTGAAATCAGTGAGAATCAGTATTAAAAATTAACTCATGGGATTATGTATCCCCCAGCCTTCAAGTGAAACTTCAACTCCAGAACAAATACATTAAACAACTTTTCATTTGAATAACTGAAATCAATGAGAGTTATGCAGCTGGGGGCTTTGGAAAGTCCCTGGAGTCTTTCACCTGCATCTTTCAGCACTACACATGTCTTTGAAATTGTGGCCCTGAGGCGCTGCTGAATGTGTTATCTGTCCTCTTTAATAGGATGTACATGATACTGCTATTATAGATGAGATTTCTGCTCTTGTATCTCTGGCTGATGAGGGATGGAGATTTGCAGGTACAGAACAGCAAGTCCCTAATGAGAGGAAAGGGCAGAAATGCCATCGGTTTCTAACTGACAGTTGGATAAAAACCTGAAAGCATGTCTAATTCAAGCTGTTAAAAAGAAAGTGATGATTGAATACATTGAAATAATGGTGCTCCCTGTCTTCAGAATCATGCTTTTTAAACTAAAAAGCATTTCTTTTAGACAGCAAGGATAGTTCAATAATGTAGAATTTGACTGGATTTTTGAAAATTAAATAATTCATAAGCTCCAATGCTCATTATTTAAAATCAGTTTATTTTAATATGTGCACTTTAAATCTGAACTAACTCTGAGAAGTTCCACAAACAACAAGTGTAAGTCCAACTCTATTCATCTGAGGGACTTGAGCTGTCAATAGCTGAATTACAGCTTGTTTGAAAGTTTAAATATATATATGTGAGTTAACTCCACATTTTGACTGTTCATTATAAACCAGTAGCTGTGACTGGTGTGAGCAGCGTCTGAAGAGGCCTCTGTGAGGTTATTTTTGTTCGTTATCTTGATTGCCAGCCTACAGTGGAAGCTGTAGTTGTGCTTGGGCATTCAGGGGCTCCTGCAGGAAAGACCCTCTCAGAACTCTTGCAGGTTATGCTCATTTTCACAGGGATATTTTTCCCAGTGTCAATTAGTGAGCATTGCTCATTATTGGTTACTGGAATGTGCCTTGCTGCCCTATCACACAAGTTTTGGTACTGTCCTCAAGGTAGAGGGTAGGTACTGTTCAAAGATTTTTTTCCTTTACTCCAAATACCAATATGAGCTTTAATCACAAAGGTTTCAGCCAGGGACATCTGAGTTGTGACAGTGTGGTTTGTGTGATGGAGTGTGGATAATTAGAATCAGCTTTCAAATTCCAGATGCTTTTCTTAACCAAACCACTTAGATCTGAAGAGGTCACCATATTTATTACTTTGACACCACACCCCTATCCCTTGTAGTAAAATGATAAATCAGTCTGCTTAATTATTTTATGATGCTATAGTTGATTTTATAAATGTGATCATGAGACAGCAATTCAGAAAAATACTGAGTCTGTTGATGCAAAGGTAATTTACACTGTTTAGAGAAACTTCTCACAGCAGTGGTTTATGAGCAAGAATGAGAAGCTCCAAGAGCCTGTGGGAAGAACTAAGAAAAATAAATTAGTCATGAAGTCAGAAAACAAAGTCTATGACCTTTCTAAAGCCAGTGTTACAGTTGAAGATGAGATAGAGACCCTTAACATGAAGCTACCTAGTGCCTTGCCAACACATCTGCTGGGGAATGTTTTTCATTTTGATCAGAAGCAGCTAACTTGGACTTGGTAACATCTACTGACTCTGACACCAGGGAAGGTAAATCAGGACTCAGACTCATATTTGCATAGAGAATGCGAGATTCTTATCTCTGTTTTGCAATGTACATTGCCAAGCTCTTCTAAAACTGCCTGTTGTATGTGGTTTTGAGTAAAATGATAGATGTTTTCCAAATGTGAGATCACAGTTCGACCTTTAAGTTTCATGTGTGTTGTGTGCTTTCATTCTTCTTTTTTCCTTGTGATGCTCAACACAAAAAAAGAGAAAAAAAGAGAGTTCCTCTCTGAGGAAATGAGGAAATGCCTTGTAACGACTAGAAAGGGAGACTAGGAGCCCTTGATTTTGCCTTATGACTTTCTATGTGACCATAGTACATCCACCAGAGGAATTGATGTAGTGTTATTCCTGTGGGATTAAGATAAAGCTTTGGGAATGTCAGAAATGCTCATTTGGGATCTTCAAAAGCATAAAGAAGGTGGTGAAAATCGAAGAGCATAGCACTGTTTGAAGTGAGACCACAGAAAAATAAAGCGAGAGGGCAACACTTTTGGGAGGGTCAGATTACAGAAGTTTGTGCTCAGTATCCACCATGACATTTCTGGTTCTTATCCTGTAATTCAAACCAGACGTTTCTTACAGAAATAGACAATCACTGGATGCCCACCAGGCACTGAGGCTTTGCTGCAGATAATTATGACCTGATGAATGAGCTGCATCTCAGGCTGGGCTCTAACAATGGCTTGCCAGGAGCTCTGCCATCCCATGGGGAAGGAGCTGATGCTCTCCAGCTCCTCCAGCATTGCTCTGGCAGGGATGCACACATGGTCCCAGCTCTGCCCAGGAGCACGTAGCCATCAGTAGTTCCTGCAGCTGTAGTTGTGTAGGGATGCTGGGTGATCAAAGAGCCGCCTAATCAGCTTGGATGGACCAGCAGTTTGTGGTGGCTGCAAAACCAGACGACCCTTGGTTTGTGCCCTCTCCAAATGGTCAGATGTGCCCTCTGATGGCCGCTGTTGCTGGGTCAGAGCTGTTTGACACTGATGTGGCCCCAGGTTGAAGCTGTTAAATGTCCAGTAGGGGTGTGTGCTCGGGAGCCTGGGGGAGCAGCGCTTACCCAGGCGTGAGGAGCAACCCATGGAGCTGCCTCAGGATGAACCCGATGCTTTATGGGTCAGGAGCTGTGCTGTGATGAAATGATCTGCCTTTTGCATAGCAGATACTAACAAACTCTGCAAGGCTGGGAACTCCTTCAAACGGCATGAATGAGTTTGCTGACGATTTGCCAAAATACGCAATTATTCTCTTGTGGCGCGTTGGTTTAATTAGGGATCCAGGGAACCACCTGACTTTCCCTAAAAATCCTGCCAGCTCTATCAGCAGGTAACCTGCTCTGCACCAAGACTAGCAGAACTGCAGGCTCTTGGTTACTATTTGTGTTACAGGAGCTTTCAACATTCCCTTTTAGGATGAAGCCATGCTTTGCTCAGTAATCAAAACTTTCCAGTGCTTCTTTTACAAAGCATGAGGCGCCTCACAGATGCTTGGCTTGCCTTTAGGTTTTTAATGTATTCTATGTGCTTACTGTGCTGACTAGAAACTTGCTCAAGGCAGAAGAATTATTAAATTAGTAGAGAGGGACAGATGAAAAAAGTAAATAAAGTCTTTGTTTTCCTTATGTAGCGCCAATCTGTGCCAGCCTGATTTCTACACAGAAACTTTAAATAGAAATGCATGTTTTCCTTTGAAATATCGCAGAAAAAGAAACCAAAGATATCCCAAAATAGTTAGCAAACTACAATGGCTTGATGAAAGTCTCTTTACAGTGTTTCACTGTGCTTTGAATTCTTTGAGATTTACCCTTCTTCATCACCCTCTATAAATGCTGAATCACTGTAGGACATCTATCAAGACTTAATGCATTCACTGCCTTCAGTTCAGGTGCTGTGATTTTGGGATGGTCTCTGTGTACTTTTTTCTCCTATGCAGCAACTTAGTTTTAGACTTACTGATCTAGGATCAACAGGAGATTGACTCTGGCTTTTCTTCTGTTGATGTGAATCAGGATGTCCTGCTGAAGTACATGGAGATGCAGTACTGGAAAAGTACTTGCACTCTTTTCCACAACTGTGTGTATTTATTGCACAGACATCTGAACATGTATCTCCATTGTCTGGTTATCTCTGATTTCAGACAGTAAATTTCAAAGTTGTGAGTTGCTCTCAAGCCTGGAGATTTCTGATTGCACAGGCTGGTTGGTCATTTTCTTCCCTGTACATTGAGCTGCCTTAGCTTGATTCTGTTTTTCTGTTGAAATAAGAGGTGGAAATGTGGAGAATCTGAGCTAGGGATTGTAGTGGCCTTTTCAGTGTGTGCACTTTTCATAGACCTTAGAGATCTTGGATGATCACTTGGATCTTGCATTTCTAACAGATTCCTGAAACAAATAGGTGTGATTTAGGCCATGCTGAAGGAAAAGAAGAGCATCTATTTCAGCATATTATCTGTGTGCAGTGAGACACTCCTAGCAAACCACAGTTTAGCTCAGGGGAAGATGCTGTGTGAAGAGGGCTTGGACTCACTAATGAAACCAAGACCCAGAGCTTTGAATTGGCCCACTGTCTCACAGAAAATCCAGGATCCCAAGAGAACCAAGCAGCTTTTTACAGTGCTTGTGCTTTTCTGTTCATTCACAGTTTGTTTGTTAGATGTCATTTGCATGAATAGTCAAACAGTGTTTTAATTCTGTTCCATCAATGTTTTCAAGCCAAGTTTCCCTTTGGCACACAACAGCGATACAGTCGTTCGGTTACTCAACGATTGTTAAAAGAGGCTTAGGTTAAATTCTGGAAGTTAATGAGAGAGTGGTGTGCACCAATTTGGATTATGCTTTATGAACTAATTAAATACTTATTTACATGCTGTGTTTACTGTCCTCTATACACGGCAGTTTTTGTTTAATACTTATTTCATGTACAGGTAATTTACAGCTTGTTTCAACCTCACATCCTTGATGTGAGTACTCTCTTCTCACAAAGAAGGAGAGTACTCTCTCACCACACAAAGAGGCAGGCAAACTAGTATCCCTGCCTCCCTTGACAACATTCAAGAGTCTTTTTCCTGGGTGAAAGAATTTTTGTAAACAAAATGTGTTTGTGTCTTACCTCTTTATGACCTGTGTTCAGCAGTGGTCCTCAAAGTGAAAAGAGTTTTAAAAATTTCAGAATATAAAGTTAGTCTTCTAAAGTCTTATTTAAACATGCAAAGAGATGATCTGATTTCTAGAGGGGTTGTTTACACAGCAGATTTGAACATAATCGGCTCCTTCTACCCTGCAAGGGAAACAGAAGCCCCTGAAGCCACTCATAGCCATAGGCTCCTCATCCACCATCTTAATCCAAGGATCTCCTTGCTCATCAACCAGTAACGAGCCTGAGTCCCAGGCATCCCCCAGAATGTTCCCCAGGTGCCCTGGGGGTGTGAGCCTCCTCCTGGAGCTGTGGCTCAGCAGGACACTCAGGACTGTTGAAAACTTGGATGCCTACCAGGCATAAAATAAGTCTCTTCTGTCAAAAAAACCTGATGAAACGAATTAAAATTCACTTTAAAATGTCAGTAGGGATTGCTTAGCTAAACCTACACTGATGTATTTAATTTTAATGATTTTTGAAGAGATAAAATATGGGCCATTAAAACTGGGGCTGACTGAAGTAGCAGGACATTATTTACCATGTTTCAAGCGAAAGGTTCCCTGAAAGTTATTTATTAGCTTGAAGTAATGAATCCAGTTTGCAGGAATAAATGAAATCTAGGTCCAGCCAGCAAAACAGTTCAGTTTGATGCAACCTTTACCAAGGGAAGGAGGTTTTAGGAAAGAAACTTCCCTTGCAGGGATCTCATCTGCCTCTTCTAATTTGTAAAGCTAAACCCCTGCCATTTGGCCAAGTCTCATGCAGTCTTCATCACTGAATTCTTAAATCAGCCTCTTTAACAGTTAATATTTGCCCAGCTTGCTTGTAGCAGTGTTTCCTAAGTAATCATTATTCATCCATATTTCATTCTCTACTCTAAATATTTTCTTTTCAGTGTTCCTGGGGTGATTTCCCCGTGTATGTGTTCAGTTATGTAGCTCTGATATAAAAAATAAGAAGACCATTTTAATTTGCTGGCATTTTGTAGCTTTTGTTCTGCTTGCAAAGTTTAACACTGACGAGTTTTGACACACAATAAAGCTAGCCCATGTGCCTGACCAGCTTTTTGGGGGGTGGGGGGGAGGTACATCCTCTTGGCAGTGTGATGTGATGGGTCCCAGATGGAAGAGTTACAGGGTGCTGCTGAGCTGATCCAGTGAATGGCTCTTGGGAGAGAGGTCCTGTCTCTCTGCTCACTCATCTCCTTCCCTATGCATGGTCCTGCTCAGCAGAGAGATATTAGGTATTTTGCCTGGATTGCCATGCTCCAGTCTCCAGTGGGCACACATGGCCAGCTCAGCTGCATCATGTTGGTGCACCATGATACCTCCAAGTCCAATTAGGCTGGCAAATGATTCGCTAAATGATGACCTGTTGGACGACTACAACAGAGTTTGGAAAAAAAACTCATTCCCTCTCTCATTAGTGGAGTTTTTAATGTTTTAAATATGATCACAAGGTGGTGTCTGGCCTAATGACAGAGCATGAAAGGTAGTGACTGTATCCCTGCCTTCATGGTTACCATTGTTAAAGCACTGAACTCTTTTTTGCAGGTTAATGAAATTTATCATGATGAGTCCCTGGGTGCTCACATTAACGTTGTCTTGGTGAGGATAATCCTGCTGAGCTACGGCAAGGTAAGGACAGGTTAATTTAAATGGAGGATATCAATATCTAAAGACTTCATTCTTTTATGAACAGTGTAGTTACTGGTGACATGTATTTGTTTTGTATTTTAATTCATGTATATTATCCTTACTAGTCTGGAAACATAAAGAACTTTCGTGTTTGTGTAGATCTGTTTATCATTTGAACTTTACATTTCAGATAATTTCAATTTCTTCTGGGTTTTCCCTGTGTCATTTGAAGTTACTGCTTAGCTCTGGCAGTCTGTCTTTTCAAATTGGTTTGGAATAGTCCATGAAACATAGAGAACATTTTAGTTCCTAAAGAAAACACAACGTGTTCTGGTATAACTGTATGTAAGTAGCAGTAAACACAAGGTCAGTTCTGCAAGATGCTGAGGGCTACAGCCTCTTTCTAAGAACTCATTTATACTTGTGCTTATTATCAGTGGAACTACACATGTGCTTAAAATTAAATGGGAGTTCTGTGGAATAGGGGCCAGAAGGCAAGAGCTCTGCAGATCAAATCTGTAATTAAAAATATCAAGTGTTCTTTCTCTCAGTTTCTGTGGAAGGGGTCGCTCAACAGGCAAAACTTGGGTAAAGAGGAATGAAATGCTAAATGGGTTTTAAAAGTATTGATCTGTTCAGTACCTGTGTCCTGTTTTTGCCAAGTCAACATCAGATTCCATGGAAACAGGAACAGGGTGTTTCAAGTCTGCTGGTAACTGCTTTGGTTAAGGACGTGATTTTAGTGCTCTCCAATGCAGCATCAGGCCCAGCTGCTCAGAGCAGAGTGTTAAAGTCAAATGCATCTTCCTGTGATTGGAGTTGCTGGCATTTGCATGTTTATGTAATAAACCTGGATTCTGGATGACTCCATGTCTGTTCATGGAAGTTGCTGGAATGGTGTCAGCAAAGAGCCAGTGCAGATGGTGTCGGGTGAAGCTCCGCTGCCATTCACCAGCTTACCCTGTTCAATACCAGCTGAGAATTTTCCTCCCTAGTGCAAATGAGGGAGCTCTGAGATTTAGTCTGGACTCTGCTGGAGACTGATTACCTGGATATGGGTTAAATTTTTCTGTTGGAGCTCCCCCATCTGAGAACTAAACACACCAATCCATCTCTGCTTTTCCTGCAGTGATGATGATGATGTAGTTATGCATTTTGGATAAGTTTAATCAGATGTATGTCCTAATACAAAAGATTAAAAAGGTCATATTTGCCATTTTGTGATTGAAAGTTCATGGAGTGTGTAGTTAACACTGAATTACAAAATAGTTGAAATATCCTTGTGATTGCTGTAATGGCAAAAATTTGATTGCAGATTGACTTATGGATCTCATACAAATCTGACGTTGGAATAGTGGTGGAAGCCAGCAGAATTAGTACCCGGGGTAGTCACTTTGCAGTCCTTAGTTCATGAGTATTTCATAATTGTTATGTGTTTATTATTATTAATCTTTAGCCCTATAGATCCACCCCAGTCTGAGCTCAGGTAATTTCTGCCCGTTTCCAGATGGCAGACAGTGGCTACAGCAGTCGTCATTCCATCTTAAGGACCTTTGTTTTCTTGTGAACAGCAAAGCCTTGTCCTTTTATAATTTGAAAGTTACCAGTTTCAGATTCTTTGGAGAGGACAATTGGTGTGGAAGACAGAAACCACCATTTCTTGGTGGGTCTTTAGCCACACCACAAAAGTAACATTTGCAGGTCTGTGGAATCTGCTTGTGGATATTCTGCTCCTGGATTCCATATCCATAATCTGCAGTGGACACTGCTTTAGCTTCTGAGTTGTCCTGCTGGTTTCAGTGGAATAATTCTGCTATCACAAGCTTGCCCCAAAGATAATTTTTCTTGCATTTCTATGTCTGATTCTTGTTTGCATGAAAGACAATCTATGGCTTTGTAAAAATAGTAAAAAGAATAAATAAAAGATACCATTTCAGAGGTCTTGTACTTTATGATGTGGGGACCTGCATGCTAGGCTGTATAAGAATACATCCTTTTCCGTTCATGTTTTTAAAGTTTCAGAGGACTAGTACCAGGGAGTAGAAGATGAGGAGATTTTTCTTTAGAGGTTTGGGATAATTTAGCAGTGGAAAAGCAGAGAGAAGGTGTGTATAGTTCTTATTTTCTGAACCTGTTCCGAGGAATCAGAACAAAGCATTGAATATTTTACTATCCCACACACCAGCACTAACGATTTTTAGGAATATATATATATTCAAAATGCATAATATTAAGTAGGGTGCATGTACAAGTTAAGGCAGTGCATGAATGAAGCAGCCTGATTGGCTTCACAACATGAAAATGTTATCCCAGTCTTGTTTGGGTAAGCATTTCTTTTGAAAGCATGGAGCTGATATCTTCAGATTTATTTGCTTCACTGCAGGCAATTTATATATATTATCAAGGGTGCCATTTAAATAATCATAATAATTACATTATGGTTCTGTAATTGATGAAGTATGTCCCATCAATGTCAAGTTTATGACAGCACTCTCAGCTATTGCCAATTCTCCACCCCTGAGCAGCCTTCTACTGTGTTGTGAGTTTTTTAGACTATTATATTATTTTATACAATATGTCATCTGTTGATGAGAATAATATGGACAATACTTGAGTTGCATAGCAACCAACCTTTCACTGCTTCTTGCTTGGAGGTACTCCACTCTTTCAAATGTACTTATTTTTTAATATTCTCAAACACAGGTAACTGTACATGCAGAAGTTTCAGTGATTTCAGGAATAGCATTAATTGCCCTGGTAAGATGAAAAAACGGAAGATATTCCTTGGTGATCACATGTTGAAATTACTTCAGGGACAAACTCAAAGGATCTGACATGGTTTTACTGAATTAGCACTTTGTGTGAGTTATCACCTCAGGACTCTGAGGGGGTGGCAGATTGAGCCCTGCCAAGAGCCCCAGGCTGGATTTTGGGGAGCAGTTAGAGTGTGGCTGGGGTAGCCTTGCAGGACTTTGCAGGGGCTGCCAGCTCTTCCCTGACTCCCCACTTTTCCCTTAGCACTTCCAACAAATGAGGTACCACAGACTGATGTGAAGGCTTCAACTGTGCCTTGCTACTGCCCACTCATTTATCAATTCCATCATTAGGATAGAAAAATGTGTTCTGCAAAGGCTGCTCCATATCTGTGTTGGCTTCAGAAGCCACAATGCATTTCTCTGCATTTCCTTGACATTGACTTCCAAAGTCACTGGCTTTTTTGATGTGATGGGATACTGCAAATAAGTAAACAGGGTACATGCAGAGCATTTTTCTTCAAATGGGAAAAAGATGAGCTGGCTCACTTCTGCCTTTTTGACTTCAGTAGTAGGAAGATTGGTTCCAAATTTTGGCAACCGCGGATACATTTGAGATTAATATAATTCAATGTTTGTGCGAATTATTCCACTTAGACCTATTTTGGTTGTAACAGCTCTGTAATCCAGCTAGCTCTAGAATACTCAGGGAAATAAGCAAAGCAACCACGAGCACTGAGTGCAGAGGAGTTTGCAAGAGATGAGCTGAGCATGCATTTAAAAACCCTGACTGGTTATTCTAAAATTTGTTTGGAAACATTTTAAATACTGAGCACTGCATAAAATCCTCTCATCGCCTCTTTGAGGTGAATGAATAAAGATTATTATTCCCATTTTACAGCTGTTAAGTGTTATTTTCCAAGGCCACACGGAAGGCCACTGGCAGGCTGGGGATAAGACCTCATAAATTCCTGGCTCCAGCCCCACGCTCTGTCCACTGACAATGGTGACTCTGTGTGCAGATGAGCTGCCCTTGCACAGTGCAGAGGAAAGCACAAGTTAGCTGGGATGGATGTAATTAATACAGTGCTTAATGAAAAAACACTTGGAAAGAGTGTTGCAGGGACTGCAGGGGTTTCAATAAATGCAGCCACCTGAGGATTTGTGAGGGTTATTTCTTGGGAAAAGTGAATGTGGCAGTGCAAGACACCCCTGAGCTCTCCTTTGGCATCATGCACAGCCTGAGTGACCTGTATTCAGCCTGGAGCAGGGTGGGATGGGCTGAGGGATGCTGGGTCTGCTCCATAGCACCTGGAAATGCAACCAGCAGGGAGACAAAATCCACGTAAGCTGTAAACCAGTGCTGGCACCATAACAAGTGGTTGGACTCTGACCATGTGTTAACTTGGTCAGAGTGAAAGAGGAACCTGACTACCAATGCAGAGAGCCTTTCAAATAGCTCAGAGGAGGGAAGAAAACCCAAATGACTTTGAGGTGGCAGTTCAGGAAGAAGGTAATATGGGGTGGATGCCTGCAACCTCATAGGACAGGACTGTTCAACTGAGAAGGACTTTTCGATTTTGTATGTCTGAGATAATAGCAGAGCTCCTGCTGCCTTCATTTGGGATAAGAGTTTACCTTCGATCTTTTCATAAAATGATGCTCTCTTTATCTCTGCCATCTGACCTTTTCATGTCTAAGCTTGATGCAAGCAGGGAAGATGTTCTTGGTTCAGCCAGGATTGAAGTGCTGGTCCAGTCTGAGTCAGGTTCTTCTCTCTGTTTCCCAGAAGGCAGTCTTGGAAGCACAGATCAGGTTTATCCCTTAAATCTGGTGTTGGTCCTTACTATTTTGCTGTTGACTCTGCTGTTTCCTTGGAGGGAAAGGGATGAGCACCTCCACTTCCCTCTGCCTCTCCCAGGAAGGTGCAAAGAGAGCACATGTGGCTGAGAGCACCTGTGCCTGGCAACGCAAGGAGGTTGTTAGCTGCACATTAGGGTCACAGAACAGCTGTGCTTAGAATGGACCTCTGGACATCATCTAATCCAATTGCCCTGCTCAGAGCAAGGTCGCCTGGAGCAGGTTGTTCAGGACTTTGTCCAGCTTGGTTTTGAATATTTCCAGAGACTCCATAACCTCTCTGGACAACCCTTCCCAATGATTGGCCACTCTCATGGTAAAACTACAGTAACACTCCTAAAGGCTCTTTATCTCTCCCATTGTCTCTTTTCCTTTCCCTGGATACCATGGAGAAGACTGTCTCAGTCCTCTTTATTCCCTGCCCAATAGGTGTTTGTATACATTGAGATCTTCCTGAGCCTCCTCCAGCCTCTCTAGGTCACGAATGTGAGTTGCGAATCTTATTTTTCCACTGACATTGGTAGAAGACCTGAAAGAATCAGCAGGAATCAAACCCTGACCTTACAAATGTATCTGAAGATGGAGTTGTTGACCCCAGCATTTGGCCATATCCAGTAACCAGTTCTGCACAGGCTGAGTTGCAAGGCCAGGACCTACATATGATGTAGCATTTTGGCAGCTGTTCGTATTCTTGCACTGTTTCCATATGTTTCATATGGGGATAAAGAGAAGAGATACTGCCCCTCTTGTTTCTTATCTGGGTGAATTCTTGACTTCCCTTATTTATATATTAGACTTAGAGCTTATAATTTCCCAGTGTGTTTTGTTGGGACCTTGAAGAATGTGGAGCTGGCTGTAGCATAAACAGTGCTTTGTATTCCTGATCTGCTTACATTTATACAGAATTAGAGACTGAAAAATGTTTACCAACTGCTGCCATAAGAAAGCTTTACAAATCCTTTGAATGCAAAATGACAGTTTGCTGAATGAGCTGTTTTTGTTAGTTTGGTTACCATGGACATTCAGTAATTGTATTTATTTATCTTTTGCTTGTCTTGTTCAGGATGAGAGAAGAATATAGAAGTTCTAATCCAATATCCAATGAACAATAGAAGTGCCAAGTAGAAGCAATGTAAACAGTGTGTTTTGCAGAAACTTTACACATTCAGGAAGGGGAAGTCATATGTTAAATTGTTTCCTGAATGTGTACATTGCTATGGTCCAACTTTTCCTACCATAGTTTGAAGCCTGTCATGTTAAGAATATTTCTGCTCCTCCTGGAGCTACTGAAGAACTGCAAAGCCTTCTCCGTTGGTTCTCTTGGAGCACCACCTAATGGATGAGTTAGGAAAGGTCCCAAGCTTCTGACCAGCCTAAATTTCTTATGTTCTTATCATCAAGTTCCTGCTCATCACTTTTGCAAAGTTGTACCCAGTGATGCCAAACATCAGATAAATAAAAGAGTTGTTTAAGTGGAGCTGCCATTCTGTGTGTGATACCCGTGTGTATCACACATGGGCTGGCAGCTTGAACATTCTTAAAAGGCTTGAGTAGAATATAGACTAAATTTGCAGTTTTCTTCTAAGATAACTTTGACATTGTTAAAGAAAAATATTGTGTATTTCTTCCTTGCCCCACAATCTCTACAAGTATTTGAAGGACTTTCCAGTCAACTTCATTAATGACTTGTTCTTCAGTGTGCTCTTATGAGAGAACTGAACATCACACTGAAAACTTCCCAAAGGATATGACAGGTAGCAAAGAAGGTTCAGAGACCTCTCTGGCTTTCAACCATTTCTTACTGCCCTGCTTTGCCTCTTTGTATGAATGGTAGTTGCAACTCAGTTGTCTTCTATTTTTATTTAGGTTTTCCTTTTTTTTTTTTTTTTTTTTTTGCTGCTTCCATCTAAGCAGGAAGGGAGTGGAGAAGAAATGAAGGCCGAATCAAAAAAAGGAAGGAAACCGTCCAGCATTGGTAGATGTTGAGTTTCCCAGAGAAAAGGCCTCTGCTCACTCTGTAGGGCAGACTGTCCTCGTCACCCTCTGTGGTGTCTCCTTGCCTGGGGGATGTTTTCCCAGCTGAGCCCTTTCCACTTCTTGGCCAACATCTCCATCTGTTTCCATCAGCAGTTCATGGATTTTTTGCTTTTCTTGCTGTGAGAAGGAAAGTTTCTCTTTCCATTGGCAGTTTTCCTGCTGATCAGCTGAGTAATGCTCTCCACAGGCCTGCTGTCCTGCTTGGAAAGAGGTCTCTCCCAGCCAGGTCAGAGCTCTCTGCCAGCTGCAGGACCTGCGAGTTCCTGGCAGAGTGGGCCCTTTGCTGGCCAAGAGTAACACCTACACCTCTTCTTCATGTGCAGCCTGCTGGCCCCCAAATTTCCCCTGTTTGCAGTGTGACAAAGAGGGATTTTACCTTTCAGCCCTTATTACTGTACACAGCTCATCTCTTTTCCTTTTTCTCATTTGCTTTGTCCATTTAATAAGGGGTTGGGCTCTCCTGTGTCTGATGAAAGCCCACATTGACTTCCAAAAGAAAATATTATTAAGTGTTATCTGATATCTCTACAAGAGTAATTTTTGAACAACATCCTTCTAAAACATACGACATCTGCCCTATCTACTAACAAGCCCTGCCTGGTCCTATGATTTCCTAAGATCCTTTCTTCAGGACAGCAGCATTTATCTGTAAAGACCAGGCAGCTGGAAAAGTGGGTAAAATTCTATATAAAGGCATGCAAGGCTTAGGAAGTCTTTGATCCAAAGACCACTGGAGCCCTGGAGGTTCTTTGGAGGGAAACACTACCTCTGATTCCCTTCTCCAGCCATACCATTGCCTGCTGTGAGGAGAGGACCGTGCTGTTCGTGGTTCTTTGGTCCCAGCCAGTGCAAGTTGCACAGCACAGTGAGCTTGACTCACTGTCAGACTGATGGTTGGTTCCCCAGCCATGCAATATTTGCTGTCAGTACTGTGGAAGACTTTCTGATATGAAAGTCTTTGGCAAATTGCTGAAACTGGGTGTTCAGGTGAAAATTTGCTAGGAATCAATGGGTTTCTCTTTTCAGGCTGCTGCATTACAGTGAGGAAAGACCAGGGATTGGTGACCAGATGATTTGAGTGCTCAGTGGACTCAGCAGGCAGACTGAGTTTTTCCTCTCACTCTTTGAAGTCCTCCTCACTGACGGTACCTCGACTTGCTACTTATATTCGTAGCAGATGGACACTCAAAATAATTTACTTCCTACTGGATGTCTTGTTTCCCAGCTTAAAGACCAGTAAGGCTCAGTTTTATGGTGTTAAAATTGTGTCTTTGGCAAAGAAGTTGAGTCAGCTGAAACATCTTTTATAGGACTTGTGTGTTCTCAGTTTCCCCTCTTATGTGAAATGGTTTTCTTCATTCTCCCCATTGTGTTGGGTGCAAAACCACCACAATGCTCCACATTAACCAGTTGGTCCAACTTCATTTGCTTGAAGACAAACTCTAAAATCAGTGTTTTGATAAGCAAGCATTGAGGTTCTCTTGGACTGAGCCTGTGGTTTTGCTCTTGGAATGGACTTCAGTATACAGTGAGAGAGTTGTTGACTCGCAGCAGATGCCAGTGCAGTGCCTGACCCACGGGAGCTGCTGGTTTGCTGTGCCAGACTGGGCTGGCCTCTGGCAGACTCAGTGTTAATCAGAGGAATGCTGCAACCTTCTCTCTTAGCTCATTCAGAGACAAATACTTTGCTTTTGTGATGGACTCCACTGGCAGGGTTTGGTTTAGTGGGCAGGAAAGAGATGACAGAGGAAAGCTAAAAAGCAGCGGTTATTAGGAAATAATTGATGTTTTATTTTCTGTGCTTTTTTGCTGATCGTGCAAATTCAAGACTTCTTTGCAAATAATTGGATACCCTTAAACAAAGCATATGTTGATGGGGTGTGTGTTTTCATTGTTTTCTGATCAATGTGTCTTAAATGATGTGATTTTCATTTGGTAGATGTACACAAGGAGGTCATTATGAAATAAGGAAGTATTAGCAAACAGTTTACAACTAGAGGTTTCTAAACTTCATTTTACAGCATTCTTTGCTTTTAAGTCTTGCAGTCAGATTTTTCAGTGAGCTCCTTGAAGGAATTGTTCTCTTTTGTGCTGTTTTATAGAAATAGGAATAGTGGGGGTTATTTAGAAAAGTTTTATGTTTGTTTGCTTGTTTGTTTTTGTTTTATCACTGCTGGATGTTATTAAAGACCTCAGCAACAGTCAAACCCTGTTTGACTGACTAGGATTTTTGCTTGAAGAGCCAGGATTTTGCCCTGTATTAATGACTCAAAGTTTGTTTAAGTATATTCTTATAAATATACAAAGATTCAATAAAGGCACCACAACTGTCCCACCATTTAAAATACAGTTATTAGTTCAATTTCCAAGGGAATTACGGCTGGAAGCAGTATGATCCAGCACAGGATTATATTACAACTTTTTTCATTCCACAGTGGTATCAGAATCCAAACTGTGCCTCTATTTGGTTTATAAATTTGTTTTTCTGAACATTTGCAGAATTGTAATATCTTAGTTTTGCCAAAATCAGACCTCAGTTTGGCAGACAGTTCTTTTATCAATTCCAGTTGTTCTTCCACAACCCTTTGAGGATTTTCTTTTTCATGTAGTCAATACTCTATGTACTCCATCATGCACTCAATTAGAGGACACGTCAAATACATCTGTATTTAAACATGAACTGTATTACTTCTCTCTTATTTTTGGCCTAGGCTAAGTTTTGCTCTACATTAAGTATTTTGGAATGACAAATGCCTGCAGTACAGTATAGCATCTAAATTGTAGTGGTTTTTGTTATGATTACAGTGTTGTCATGGTAATATAATTTTTGCAAACGAAAAGCCAGGGTTCACATCTGTAATTCTTACAAATCCTGGAAGGCCTTGGACAGGTCAGTTAGTCATACATTTTATAGCATCCCACATACAGTAAACTTTCTAAAGTCTTAACAGTGCACAGGATCAAGCAGAATTAGCTGGGAACTCTTAAGAAAGTACTACCTCAAAAAAAAAACAAAAGGCAAATGTAATAGCTGGATTTTTAAATACCTTTCTCTTCCTTGCTCAAGAGAACTGTTCTTTGCACCTCACCTAACACGTCAGCTCACTGGAGCCAGCCAAGCCATGTCAGTTCACCACCCATGTAATGCATGGTTCACATGGAGAACGGCATCCCCCAGTGGGAAGTTGTATTCTACCTTCTGAATGATCCTCAGATGAGTAATGGGATAAAGAAAATGCAATTTAAAAGACACTGAGAAAGTTTGTTTCTGGAAGTAATGATTCAAGTACATCTGAAAAAGTACACTTAGTTTGACACTGACAGAGCATCGAGGAGTGTTCCAAGGTCTGACAGAGCAACCTGAACAGCTCAGTTTCACAACGAAAGCAGCTGATGAGCAGGGCAGGGTGCTGGCTCTCTGCAGTTGCTGTGCTTGTCTTCTCTTGGCCATTTGGCACTGATGTTCCCCACCCTGGGTCAGTCTCTGCTGGTCGAGACCTGTTGTTCCAACAGGGACATGAGCTCCATTAGGAACTTTATATCCAGACTGGAAGTGATGGTAAAGAGATGATAAAGTGATGTAAACTGATGCCAGGGTGGCATAGAAATAACAAGAGTGCACAACTCAGTATCAGTTTTGTCATTAAAATACCCATCTTTTTTTTCTCTTCTATGTGCTTTTTACTTTTGTTGTATTTTAGACTTCATTAAATGCAGAAATCACAATCTAACTGTGAACTTTAGCTATTTTCTTGCTATCTTGGTCCAGTAATATTTGTTTCTCAAGTGTAAGTATCTCTTAATTAAGAACAAACTTGTAACGGAAATGGGATGCTTAGTTGAGTGCCTGAAAAAGTAGGGGAAAAATTGTCCACGCTTTTAATAAATAACTCTTAGTGTCTTTTTTTTTCCCTGTGTGACTGCAGTCTATGAGTCTGATAGAGATTGGGAACCCCTCACAAAGTCTGGAGAACGTGTGTCGCTGGGCCTACCTGCAACAGAAACCCGACACCGGGCACGCGGAATATCACGACCACGCCATCTTCCTCACCAGGCAGGATTTTGGTCCATCAGGCATGCAAGGTGTGTGTCTGGGCTTGTTTTGCATTTGTATTTATCACTGAGCCAGGCTAGTCATGTAAAGTTTAATTGTATATCTTTTGCTTAGCTGTGCTCAATGTTTTCTTTCCCCGAGAGCTCTGCATTGGGCCATTTTCACTTATTATTTTTTCCTTCCTTACTGATTACCTATTGGATCATTTCTGTGCTCTTACTGAAACCAAGAGATTGGGATCCATATGTGAACAGTCCTGAAAATACCAAAGATTAAAGAAAAGATTTCGTGTTTAAAAAGTTCTGAAGGTGTTGCTGTGTTACAGCTGAATTGCCAAGAAATATTGTTACGGAGAGGTCTGGAACAGCAGGGCCAAGCACTGTCCACGTTTTCCTTTTTTCAGACCTCTGCCTCCCCTGAGATCAGGTTTTTCACCAGAGGGGAGAAATTTCAGAGCTTTCCCATTCATTTTGAGTTGGCAAGAACTGCTGTCAACGCAGGGCTGGGGCTTTGCTCCCCGAGGGCTGGAACGGTACCGGGCTCCTCCACACAGCAGCACGTGGTGTCCTTTGCCTCTGGTGTCTTATGCACTTAGAACAAGCAATTGTAGGGCAGTCCAAGAGGTGACAAGAATTTTTTTGGTGAGCCAGGAAGTTTTAATTTGTTCAACAGGTTGGTTTCATCTGTTTCATAGATGAAGGAGCACATTGTTAAATGTTTGGGGGCAGAGGTCTTGAGAGGAGCACTTCCACTATACTTGTGTCACACCAAAGGACAGATGCTCACCCTAGAGCTTCCCACCATGTTGCATTTCTATACTTGCTCATTTTCTGAAACACCTGGTGTTTCTCTCAGGCTACGCTCCCGTCACTGGGATGTGCCATCCTGTCCGAAGCTGCACTCTCAACCATGAAGATGGTTTTTCATCTGCATTTGTGGTGGCTCATGAAACTGGACATGTGTGAGTACAGCAGGACATCTGTGTTGTACCTTAAATGGTTTTTGGTACAGACAAATGCTGATGACATTGGACAGATGCAGTTGATGTTAAGAAACAATATTCAGGGTTAGCTCTGGTTTCAGGTCTCAGCTCTCACAAAGCTTTCTTTATGATCTTAAGTAAGTTTTATATTTTGGGATTTTCAAATGGGAAAAAAGAGCTAATACCAAAATACCTTCCAGGGCTGCTGTGGGACTAGATTGAATGATGTATTGTAGTCTCCTGGTGGAAATGTAAAGTACTCATAATAAAGAAATATGAACTCACTGAGTCAGTGGAACACAGTATTCTTGCAAGCAATCCATAGTAAATAAGCACATAATCTGTATATGTTACTGCTGATAAAGGAAACAATACTGTAGAGAAGTGAAGTGCCAAGCACTGCAGTTGCAACTGTTCCATATATCTCATATAAAAAATGCAATCATTTCACCTATTGACGTGACTTGAACCAATGCCTGGGCAGCAGGCTTTGTCAGAGCTTTGGCTTCTCCCAGATCTTTTTAGTTTCCCTGCTTGCAGAGAATTCCCACTGATTTCCCATTTTCTCTTTGTTAGAATAACAGTTACCAGAAGGCTTTTTCTGAACAGTTTCCATTTATTCTGTTTTCCCTAAGAAAGCCTGAAGGCCCTTTCTCTTTTTTAAACAATAAAGTGCCAAAATTTATCGAAATCACTATAAACATATCTTAGTTAGACAGAGACATCTATTTCATACCCAGATAGTATTTGACTCCAGAATTTTTGAATTAAGATTAAAAAGAATACAGCATGAGCTTTAAAAGAGACACCACTGAAGGAAGTTTGTGATCCCCCAAGTCATATTCAGCCCCAATCTGTTAATTTGGCTTAACTATGGACAGATATTGCCCATGTTAGTTCATTAGCGCTAATTAAGAAATGCAATTTAAGATCCTAACAAAGGAAAGGAGCAACTATATTCATAACAAAGCCAAAAAGAAATTTTAAAATATCTATAACTTGGGGTAATTTTCTAGAAAGCACCCAGCACTTTCCAGGGTGTTCCACATTTAAACAATGTGGGATTGCTCCTGGGCAACAGCAGCAGCTTGTCTGAACTATCTTTCTGTGTGGTGCCTTTCTTTTTTCCATTCAAAAGAGTTGTCTGCCATTGCAAAATACTTTGAATTAATCTAAGGTGTGATTTTTTAGAAGTTATATAAAGTCCTGAATAGCTCCAGACTAGAGCCTGGGTACATTTCCATTTACTATTTGTAGAGGGTGGGCAGGCTCAGTAATTCAGGAATGGATACACATTTAGCTCTAGTAATTCACAAATGTGCATGTGCACAGAAGTCCAAAAAAGGCTTTTTTAGGTTTTTTTGGAAAGTGAATTAGACTAATGACATGAAAGTACTCTCAAGGGTCAATCCTTCCATGTGGGAGTTACTCCAGAGCAGCTCTTTAGCTTCAGCCTCACCCTGTCTTATTCCTCATGACTTTGCTCGTGTGGACAAGGGCTGTGGGATGTCAGAACCTTGCTGGCACCAACCACTGGTGGCTCTGGGCAGGGGGAGGGACTCAGGCACCCAGAGCTCACCTGCTGTGTCACCGCTGTGTCTCTGTCGTGTGGCGGCAGTTTAGGAATGGAGCACGACGGGCAGGGGAACCGCTGCGGGGACGAGGTCCGGCTGGGCAGCATCATGGCCCCCCTGGTGCAGGCCGCCTTCCACCGCTTCCACTGGTCCCGCTGCAGCCAGCAGGAGCTGAACCGCTACCTCCAGTGAGTACTGCTCAACAGCCTCCTGTCACAGCCCTTCCCTTCCTGTGGGGAGCGCCTGGCAACAATTCCGTGTCTCGCGTTTAGTTTGATGTTGCTCCGTTCTACATTATTCGCATTTCATTTATGTCTGTTCTTTTTCCGGACATTGATGTGGTATTTTCTGTCCTCTCAGGGGTAATGGAAGGCACTGCTATGAATCTCATTGCTAACTTTCTTCCCTTCCTACTCCAGCCTCTAACTGAGGGCTGCCTTGGCTACCCAGCATCATGGTGTTTTTTGCCTGTGATACCTTGTTGTCAGTGACAAGATGGTGCTGCCCAGAGAGAAAAATCTGCCCTTGAAATGCTCAGGGCATTTCTTGACTTTGGTAGATATCTAAAGAGCACACGTGGTTCTGGAATTGGTTCTTCAGTTGTTAATTTTTCTTTCAGTGCCTTAAATGCAAAAGCTGTTTCAACAGCTTCATCCATGCCCCTTGCCTTCCTTTTTGGACATAACACTTCAGGCATTAGACCTGTGTGGGAGCTCCCTGACAAATCCTGTTGTTTATGACCTTTTTTTGCTCCTTACAGAGAAAAAACTTCCCCTTGTTGTTATGTGCAAGTTGTACGAAAAATACGGCAAAACTACTACCATAACCAGCAAAAGCTGAAAATTAGTAGGAAAAAATGTGCAGCAAAACACATGAAGTAAACATGAGTCAGTCTTTTTGTCAGTATTTTTATTATCGTAGCTATCTTAGGTGTGGCAATAAGAAATAAAAAGATTGTGAGGGAAGTGTGATTGTTTCAATTAGCAAGATCCTCCAGAGCTTTAGCCATTAAATAAAAATCATCTGGCCTAGAGGGCTGCTTTACATTCTTTTAAATACAACTATTTTTAAAAAGTCTTATAACAAAGCAGAATGATGGTTTGCTTTGAAGTAAATATAACCTCAAAATTCTGCTTTCAGCTATTGGTATCTTCAAGGCAACCTTAATGACTGCCAGGATAGGCTATATGTATGGTGTCCTCATGTCTGTTAAATAACTGGGAGACATTTTAGAGGTCCTGTGGTCTGTGCTGGTGTTGTGAATCAACCACTACTTACACTGTGATAGCCATTTGGTGGTACTGGCATCAGTTCTTTGTCCTGGCATGACTTGGTCAGATGTAATCCTCACTCCTTAGGAGCAGAGGAGAAACTTCCACGTTCATCACACAGAAAGGAAATTCAGTTAAAACTATGGATGGAGTTGGGAGCTATCAGGAGAAGCAGAGAGTGGGAACAAACCCGAGTGGTTAATGCAGGCAGCAAAGTGCACCTCTGTAAGTCTGTAAATCAGTCACTGCTTCTCAGGGAGGACACAGGGAAATTGTAAGTTCAGTGCCATTCTGGGCTGGTTACCCTGGCCTCTGCTTTTGAAACCTCACTTGAAAGACAGCCGCAGGCAGCAAGAAATTCCACAAATGGAAAATTAATTAAACTTTCTTTTCTTCTTGGTCTCATGTGGATTCTTCCTTTGATTCCTTTCACATAAGGAGCCTGGAGAGTGATAGGAATTTACCTGCAAGCTAAATGGAAATTACAATGGAAGGGTTTCAAAAAAAGATGTGTAGAATCCATTGAAGGTGGATATGACATGCTAAAGTGAATGTGAGCATAATTGCAATATTAGCTGCTCTTCAGGACCAGCATGTGAGAAATTGTAGGCTCTATTTCGTTTGGAACAAAAAGGCAAGGAAACCACAAACACTGTGCAAGCCTCACAGCCCCATCTGTTGCTGTAATTTTTGCCTGTTGCAGTTCCTACGATTGTCTGCGGGATGATCCCTTCGAACACGACTGGCCTTCCCTCCCACAGCTGCCAGGGATTCACTACTCCATGAATGAGCAGTGCCGCTTTGACTTCGGGCTGGGGTACATGATGTGCACAGCTGTGAGTACTGAACTTCAGCTTCTGCTCTTTCTCATCCAGGAGTGGTCTGAGAGACTCTGAAATGTCCTTAATAGGGACAGAGTAGTGAAGGCCACAAGGAAAGATGTTGTGCCCACTAAGCTCTAAGCAAGGATTAAAAACTGAATGCTGACATATATGTTATTCTAAATATCTCTTGGTTTGGTTTTTTTTTTTTCAAACTGGAATTACAGAAGCAATTATTGTGCAGTTTCATAAATCTCTGTAGTTTTCAAGCAAGCAAACTTGCTGTGTTATTGAGCCTCCTCTTGCTGCCAGCTGGTTATTTTGCTACAAAACTCCCATCCGGATGTGTGAAGGAGATGGATTTGCTGCCACATCTCATAGTGCTAGCACAGGGCAGCATGCTTTTATGATCCAATTTTATGGAAAGTGTGATGCTTTTTGATACCTAGCAAGAGAAAATAGGCATGACAGAGAGTAAAGCAACTTGCAAGGGCTCTTGATAACATGGTTGGCTCTTGTGTATGAGGAAAACAAGAGGCAAAGTCTAAATTTAAAGCAAGGAAAGATTAGTGCAATTCTCAGAGGACTGGCCTCAGAAAATAGAGTCTTCTGCAGCAGGGCTGTGCCTCCCACCTCCAGCTCCTCAAGTAGAAGAAAATATTAAATGGAAAGAGATGTTTTCAGCTGCTGGCAGCTGCTGACACATAACATTTATGCTTTCATTCCCATCTGCAGGAATATATGTGCCCAGCAGCGTCCCTAGATAATGGATGAGAACCTTTAGAGCATGAGCTGTAGAATTGTGTCTTGACACAATTCCCTATGATACTGCCTTGGAAGAATGTCCCAGCCAAAGAGAATCTTTTCTTACAGCCATCCTCCAGAGCCTGGGAGATGGAGGCTTTCTATTCTTCTTTGTTCAGAATAGCCAAAAGCATGTCCAGACATCATGATTTAGTATGTTTTGTGCTGGGTGATTCCCATCCTCTCCTATAGAAGCCTTTGCATTGTAGGTAAAATGCTGATTTATGCATTGGATTGGAGACATGATCTCAAATTTCCATCCCCCTAAGAAGGGGATTACAACAGCTGAGCTAAAGTCTGAGCTCATTTCCATCTCCCATGGGTGCACAAGGATTTTTTGCTTTGTTTGCCAAATGAAGCAGCCCCATTTGGAGAATCTGTAAGAAAAGGCAGCGTGTGTCTCACTGCCTGGGGAAACTGGTTGGTCACTTGTGTAAAACTATTTTTGTCTGACTTTATTCCATCTCATCTGGGTGGGATCTCACCTCAGAGTCATGGTCCTGTATGAAAGCTCAAATATTCAATCCACAGACATCACAGTGTTCCTCAGGAATCAGTGCTATCAGCTGGTATTTTATACCTAGGAAAGGAGCCCCTCTATCTGCAGCTTCTGTTGCATTTTCCAGTGGGAGCTCTCTCAAAGCATCATCTGCTCTGATTTTTTCCTGTGTTCCAGTTCCGTACATTTGATCCCTGCAAGCAGCTGTGGTGCAGCCACCCCGAGAACCCCTATTTCTGCAAAACAAAGAAAGGGCCTCCGCTGGACGGGACCATGTGTGCACCAGGGAAGGTGAGAGCTGGTGCCCTGTGTACCCACATGCCCACATGTGTGTGTGCAGCTGGGGATGTTCCCCTCAACATCAAGAGGAACAAGAGAAGAACCTGTCTGGAGGATCTGAGGTTTGCTGACCTGAGATGTCTGGAGGACCTGAGATGTGGAGCAAACTCCTGAGTGCGAGTGCAGTGTTGAGCATTAGCTCAGCTGGTTAGAGCACAGTGCTAATAACACGTGGGTTTGATCCCCATAGGGGCCATTCACTCAAGAGTTGGACTTGATGATCCTTGTGGGTTCCATCCAATGCAGAGTATTCTGTGATTTTGAGCAGGATGAGGGAAGGATGTGAGGTGAGGGCTGGCATGTCTTGCATGGCCCCTCTGGGACCATTAAACCTTGTCCTCAGGCAGGTCATGACAGTGTCTGCCCCACACAAGTCTCTGTGGCAAAGCCAAAAATGGGGAAATTTCCACTCTCCTCCAGCTCTTTTGAGCTCAGGGTGTTGTGCTTGTGTCAGCAATCTTGCTGTGGTGCTGCCTGGCCTCCCTGTGCGGGGGTGCAGGGAGCAGTGGGGGCTGGAGACACAGCCAAGCCACGGCCGCTGGAGCTTCCCGGGGGGAAAGGAGGGATGGGGGAGTTGAGTGCCAGCTGGAGAGAGCCAGCGTGACAGCACAGAGGGGCTGTGAGCAGAGAAGGGCAGGTCTGTGGGGTGGATTTGCTGGTTTGATGGGAGCCCAGGGGGGCACAAGGAGCTGTGAAGGGACGGTGTGAGGTGGCAGAGGCTCAGAGAGCTCCAGCCCTCAGCCACCACGCTGGAGCTGCTCCCAGCCCCAGCCATCCTCCGTGGAGATCACACTCTGCTCACAGTGGGTCTGAACTCCAACTCCTTTGAAGTCTGATGAAAAAAATCTGGCTTCTCTGGGCTTTGGATGCAGTGACTGAGGGGGAGAGGAAGATGTCGCTACTTGGAAAGGTTTTTTATAACCCAATGTATGACATCATTTCTGCGATAAATGAACCATATTAGCAGCTGCTGTTATGGTTTGAAAAGTGTTTTTTATGAAAACATTATGTTAAATTAATTCCCCAGCAAGTCACGCTCTGTACAAACCACTCCCTTCTGGTTTTCTCTTCTTTAAATTATTCCTGTTATAAGAGCTTTGTTTCTTACTAAAAAAAAAATAGGTTACAATCCAAAATTTTCGACAATTATTTGGATGCACTTTTCTTTATCCTGATTTTTGCATTAAAAATATTCATGACCCCAAACTGAAAAATACAATTATATTCCATTTTGTTGCATCACCCTCTTCCCTGAGCTATTCATTCATATTATTATTTGAACAGAAATGAGAAGAAAAAAGGAATTTGTAACCCTACAGTTAAGGATCTGTCAGTGCTTCCATTATAAACAGTTTGTCAGGATATTATGCAACTCAGCTGTAAAAATTTTCTTTGGACTGGAACTTGGGATCCAAGGCTTCAGCAAGATGTGCAGACAGCCAGGCTTTTGAGCTCAGCAGAGATGCAAGAGAGTATGTGCACATTCTGAAGTTTCAGTAGATGATAGGACTCAGACTGTTTTATTCTCAAGGGAGCTGTCCCAGTTTTTTGATAAATAAACTTGCTGCCACCTTCCTGAAGAACCTGAGAAAATGTTGTAAAATGAAAACCATTTTATTAGATAAGGCTCAGCAGTCTGAACTAAATGGTTTGGGTTTTTTAAAATAGTGTGAGTTCTGAAAGTTATATAGCTGACTTTATGTATCTGAGCTCAGCATTTGACCAGTGTATTTATTAAATGTTCATGTTTTTAATACAGATACGTCAGATCAATGCTTTTACTTCTCTTCCTTTCCTTTTCATCCCTGCCCTTGATTTTGCCTTCCCTTGTTCACTCTCTTCACCAACTGGGACAATACTAGAGGCTCTTGCCTGAATGGTCAGGGCTGTAAAATGCATTTATTGCACAAAGCTGGGACTCAGTTGCTGTTGGGCAGCTTCCTTTCAGGTACATCTCCCATGATACCTCATCAGCACTTGAAAAGAAGGAAAATAATTTCAAACATGATCTCCTGTTTTCTTTGGAATGGTGCCAGAAAAGAAAAGTGCAGAAACATAAGCAATTAAAGATGTTGATTGAGAAAGATTCATTTGTTTCCCGCTTTAGAGACTTGCAGTTTTCATGATTTCATACCACTAATTCCCAGGGCCTATTTTAAGCTGAAACCAATCACAACACTGCTGATGTGTCACAGAAACATCCTGGCTTTGCTGCAGCTGAGGGATGCCAGGAATGAAAGTGGTGCTGGGGAGGTGAACGCGGCGTGTGGTGCGTGGATGTTCTCACCTTGGGCTGGTGTGCACATAACTGATAACTGATCCCAAATTTAGCAAATGCCATTGAGGAGAATCCAATCCAGCTGCCTCCTTCCTAACTGATGGTCAAGGGGCAAGAACAGCCATATGGGAGACACGAAATCTGTAGCACATTTTTGGCAGGCAGGATGATAAGGGTCATGTGTCTGCACACCCAGGCTGTGCCCTGGACCCAGGCACTGATCCTTTGAAAGGGAAGATGAGGCTTTCTAGTGCTGTCTGTATGTGTGTATGTATGTGTACAGAGAAGCACATTTTTATATAAATGTATGTAAGCCCTTCTGTGCATGTTGTTATTTGAACTAAGTTGACAAAAGAGTGAGGTTCGGCCATTTAAAAAACTTCTTAGTAAGTCTTCTTGTGCAAATAGAGATACTGAGCAACCATTATGTTAATTGGCAGCAAACTAATAATTTGCTGGGTTTAAAGATTAAAAAAAATAACATATTCTCCTGGAGCTTCCCAGTGAGAAAAGAAAACAACTATTTTGATAGAATCCTAAAGAAATAAAATAATTTATATTGCTCCCAGCTTGATATTTTAAAACCAGATTGAGTTTTCAATAGCAAGAGGGAAGTTTCTATCAGTTTTGTGAAGCTCTGGTGAAGCAGCCACTTGCAGTGGTCACATTAACTTCCACGAAATAACTCCGGTGTGTAAAGTTAAGCACATGGAGGTTCAGAGTCTCACTGTGAAGTCAAAGACACTCCATAAATTGCTGTAGTAAACTATGCAGACAAGACATAACTGTACAGAGCTTAACTTTGCCTGACATTCTGTAGATTGCATGAAAACATATGCTGTCAGTTGCTAATTTATTTACTTGTATACAGTTCTGTCAGCTCTACCATTAGCCTCAGGCTTCTGAATCCAGGCAAACTTCAGAATTCTATCATCAGTTTTTGTTATTCCATTTTTTAAAAATATTACTCTTCTGGGGAGACATTTATGTCGGCTGAAGTAGCTAACTGCTCTCCACAGGGTAGAAATAAAACCCAGAGTCAGTCATGCAGGGAGATCACATGCTTGAGTCCATCTGCTTGCTGCAGTGACTAACATCAAGGTTTGCACCACCTGAGCCTCCTTTTTTTCTTTTCTTGGAGAGAGGTAAGAGCCTGCTAGCTGCCCCTGCCAACCAAGCTGATGTTGCTCTTGGATTTGGCTTCTGTGCCAAGGATCCAGCACAAACCTAGCAGGGCTTCTCTTTGCTTGCACTGTGCTAATGAGATGATCTGAGTCAAACTTGGAATGATTTTTTACTCTGTCAGGAAAGGAAGGGAATGATTAAATATTGAAATAAATAGATATTTTTGAGAAGAAAAATGGACCAAGAAAAAAGGTTTCTGAAAACACTAATGTGTACTCAAAGCAATCCAGTTAATTTCCCACCGAGAAAGCTGACCTCGGCTCCTCTTGGAGACAGGAGACAGATGGGTGAGTGTGTGCTGTGTTAGTCACCACAGAAACAGGGAGAATACTTGATTCTCCACTGAAGAAACTTTTACTGCCTCAGAGTAGTCCTCAGTGTTGGAACTTTCAGTTCATCCCTTGCAACTAATTATTCTCAAACAGATGGAGCAGCCTGCGTGTGATGGGGAGTACAAATAAATGAGTGACCCCATCCTGAGGGGACCTCAGGGGAGTGAGGAGAACTGAGCAGCCCCAGCCATGGTGCAGTGTGAGGGGTTACCAGGTAGATACTGGGACATAAAGTGAGGAGATCAGAGAGGTGCCCATTGCTGCCCAATATAAAATGGTTACAGACACCCACAGAAGATCTTCAAGTATTTTCTTGGAAAATTGACTTGCAGATGTGTTAAGCCTACAGGAACACACTGGCTCTTTTTTTGGCGTCCACAGCAGTTGTTTCAAAGAACTGCTGAAAACAGCAGTGGAATGTTTTATTGCAAGAAATTTAAGCTCCCTCTCCTGGAAATTGCACTTGTTTTGGATGATCTTGTTTGCCAGAAAAATAGGCGAGACTGCAAGAAGTCATCTTGTCTTCAACAAAGGAAACAATTTGCATTTACCCATTTTTTTCTCATTTAAAAAAATATTGCTTTAATATGCTTCATTCTTTAAGTGAAACCCCCTGTTTATGAAGGGAATAGTGCTTGAAATTGGCTCTTTTCCACCTCATTATGTAGTTAATGTAGTAGCAATAGGAAGGGTTGGCTTTAACTTCCTTTATTACACTAGAGATTGCTCTGTCTCTGGTTTTACTTTCTCATGCATTTTCTTGCACGAGTCTGCACAGAGTAAGATTCATTAGTGAATCATTTTGTTTTCTGTAGCCTCCTTTCTTTTAATCCACAAAAAAAGGCAGAGCTGGGAATGACTCATTTTACACAAATGCTTCTCTCCTAATAGCTCTGCCTCAGCTTCCCAACATTCAGCATCTGATCAGCTTCTCCACTAAAAATCAGTGCTGCTCTTTCCTTTACACAGCAAAGTCAATAGCACTTTTCCATGTTTGCCTTCCAGTTCAGGGACCAGTCTCAGTGTCAGAGATGGGGTTTATTAGAGGTTGTTGCAAATCTGCATCCCGTTGTTCCTGACTAAAACAGGGAAAAGAGGCTGGGAAACACAGTGTTATCAGGTGGCTCTCCCTCTCCTCCATGAGTCCAAGCACTGGCTTCTGGATCATCACATAATGAACATAGGCTACATGGCTCCTGAAATGGATTTGGTCACTGTGGAACTTACACCTGAGAGATGCAGCACCCTGATAAAAGGATGTGTGAGCAAGCACAGATCAGGAGCTGTCACTTCACAGCTGCTTCTAAGCCCAGCTGAAATGTTTTTTGACAAGCTGAAGCACTGCCAGCTTCCCCCGCATCTCTGCATGGTCCCCTGGCTGCACAGGGCCCCACGACTCAAACTGTTTGTTCAAACAAACCTCTCCAAAGCTGTAAGTAAACAGTCCCTGAAGGGTACAGCACTGAGCTCCTAAACCAAAAAAAGCAAAGGACATATTAGCATTTTGCATTTCTTTCATGCTTTGCTGAATTATCTCTTGTTCTGTCAAACATCTAAGAAAAATCGGCCCATTACAGCTTTGGAACAGGATTGGTATAATTGGTTTTGTGGTAACTCATCTATTTCATAGGTTTTGACCTCGAATATCTGAAGTCATGGGGAAGAAAAAAATAGTTGAAACCTAATTTCTACTCTCTCTTCTACTCCTTGTCCAACCAAATCAGCCCCAAAATAAATTGTACGAATAAGGAGCCATTCACTGAGCAGATCAGCGAATCGGTAAACTGTGCCTTGTCACCATTTAACTAATGATTCTCTCTTTAAATTCAGCATTATTAATGATTATCCTCCACTTTTAAATTTGCCTTCCAGACCACTAATCGCTCTATGCTCAAGAACGCTCTCCTGTTATATATCTTCTGATTTTGTTTTTGCTGGCAGCATGCATTTAGCCATATGCTTGTCTTTGTCTTGTGCAGCCTGCCAAATTCCTGCGTTCCAGGGCTTGTTAAGCTGTTGTAAAATGTTGTTGTTGACTTGAATGTTAAGGAAAGTAAGTGACTGATTTCACTTGTTGTTGCAGCCATCTGTGCTCCTGAGCCAGAGCTCTCATCCCGGCAGTAACCGTTAACGCAGACAAACTGTGACAGTCTCATGCAAAGTCGTTTGTTTGCTGGAATATATTTTCCAGCACCCACACTTCATCAGTAGACTTTTATGAAAGCAGAAATAGTACTAAAAGGAGGCCAGAATCTTGTGATCCTTGAGAAGAATTCTTTCTGACTTCAGCTAAGAAAAAAATTCCATGATTAGGGACTGGAGAAATTGGTGGAAAGGCATTGACAGGTTTCTTTAACAGGAGATGACAATAGAGATGATCAGTACTGAATCTATGAAGGCTCTTAAAGGAATAAATACCTTAATGATTTGGATAATGTAGCAAATTCTATGTTTCAGCTACTGTAGAATGACTGTATTAAAAACCAGGTAAAAAAAAGGAGAAAGTGTGGTAGGACATGATGAGCTGTGCAGCTGTAGGACTGTCCAGGGCTGCTCCCTGAGCAATGCCTCCTGGTATTTTGGTCAGGTTTACCATGACATCTCCAGGGAGAGACTGCAAATGTTTCTATTTAATAGCATTAATGCCTACAGTGTGAGCTTGGTTTCATCTCATGACACTTTGCTGATCACATTTATTGTAGGAATGTGTGTGTGGATTTGGGAGTGGCTGGGCAGGATGGTGCTGTGGCCAAAGCTCCTGACAGTGCTGCCTGGAGAGGCTGCAGGCAATAGTGGAGGCAGGATGTTACTGTTAGCCTCCAGGATTTGGGATTCTGCCATTTCCCTTAAATGATATCCCTGCTGCAGACAGGTGATGAGGAAATGTAACACTGAGAATGGTTTAACAAACTTGGTAGGCCTGAAAGCTGCATGCACACATGTGCATACTGAACATGTAAGTTCATAAAATCTGAATGAGTTTGGGATCATGGGCACAATCTGACAGCAAATCCCTCTGCTTTCTACTGGAGAGGTGAAAAAAAATCCCGGACTTGTGCCTGAAATTATGATGTGCAGTACAACAGCTTCTCATCTGATACAAGTTAATCATCTAATCATTCTGACATCTGATTCTCTCTTTCAGCATTGCTTCAAAGGTCACTGCATCTGGCTCACACCAGACATCCTGAAGCAGGATGGACACTGGGGGGCGTGGAGCAAGTTTGGCTCCTGTTCCCGCACGTGTGGCACCGGGGTGAAGTACAGGACCCGGCAGTGTGACAACCCCCAGTAAGTGACACCCACGGGTCCCACTCGTGTGCAGAGCCTGCACGGGGAGGATCCTCAGAGCATGGCCAGTGCAGTAAAGCATGCTGAGTGGTGCTTGTTAAATATGACCTATAGCATAAGTTGTCAGAAATTCTACTTTTGGCTCTTGGCAAGTAATGAATCATCTTTATTTCTCAGTTTATCCATCCATTAAATTGGTTATGCAGTTACAAGGATCTTGAAAGTGCTAAAACAGTGCTGTGTAAAGCATAAGTAAAAGTTTAGGGTCCTATATATCTCATTTTAAAATGTGAGTATGAAATAATAGCAGTGATTTACTGGATTTTTTAAAAACCTTTTAAAAAGTTTCCTTTAATCCACCTTTTAGGATATTTCAACAAGAAGGTCTTAAAATATTTTTGAACTGTTTTCATTCCAAGTTAGAACAAAGCTCCTGAGATCAGGACCTTCCCCAAAGTTAATTTTAGGAATTTTGAATTGTCTTTCTTTAATAACTTCCATATGAGTCATCTAGATAATGTAGAATGATTCCATTCCAGTGGAAGTAAAGTGTAGTTAATACGGATGATATGAAATGTGTAATTATTGCTCTCTTAGTGTGGTATCATAAAATGTCAAGATCCTAACTGCAAGAACTAAAAAAATTGTCAGAATTAAATTATTTTAACAGAGAGAGTATTTTCAACGTTGAATTTCTTGGTTTGTTTATAAAACAATTGAACTTGACTAGTGTTAAAAATCATCTTATCACTGATTTTTTTTTAAAATTGAGTTTTATGAAGCAGCATTTTCCAATGGAAATTGTTCTGTTAAGAAAAAAATTGCCAGTTCTCTTTTCAGCCTTTATTACTTTGGCAAGAGAGAAGTGACCTTTATAATTGTGGGCACAGCTTTAGTTGTAAAACCTATTTACATGTAGGAAAAGCCTAATGTAGTATTGAAAACGTTTTCTGTGTTTCCTGGAAGAGGGTGCAAACCCAGCCACAGGTCCTGAGCTCTGCATTGCCACATCTGCCAGGGGTCTGGTGCACATCTGCCTGGGGCACAGCACTGAGCTGGGTTGTTCTGCCTTTGCTGCTGCATTAGGGCTGAATGTGAATGAGTTCTGCTGTGCTTTCCTTTCCTGGCTACACCATGAAAATGGCTTTTCTTGCCTTTTTCAAGTTGTTTGAACCTCTACTTGCAGAAGTTTCTTTTTAGCAGCTAAATAGTGACAGTGGGTTATGAAAGGAAATACATGTTTTACATATCAGAAATACAGCCCTGACTTCATCAAGTGCCTACTGGCATGACTGGGAAACAAATTGCTCCTCAAAAGATTTGACAGGCACTTGATTAATGAAATAATGGCAAAACTAACCGTGGGTTTCTCTCCCTGTCACAGTCCTGCCAACGGGGGCCGCACGTGTGTGGGGCCGAGCTATGAGTTCCAGCTGTGCAACACCCAGGACTGTCCCAAGGACCTGGAGGATTTCAGAGAGGAGCAGTGCCGGCAGTGGGATCCTTACTTTGAGTACCAGAACACCAAACACCACTGGCTCCCCTATGAACACGTTGATGGTGAGCAGCCCCTCTCCTGTGAAAACTAAAATCAGTTGCAAATATGAATAAAAATTATGTAGGACGGGATAAAACTTCTTCCTCGGAAATCATGGTTCCTAAATCTCTTAGGAGTTGTTTGGAGGGACCAGGGAGTGTCAGTGTATGTGTGATCCCATTCATACAATGCACTTGGATTTTCAAAAAACTTGGGACACTGTTCCCCACTGATAGCTGTTAAATGGATTTACCATGAGATAAAAGGGAATGGTTTTGCACGGGAGGATGGCCCACCCTGAGAGCTGCAGAAGGGCCTTGTGACACTCACTAAGTGACACAAGAAGGCAAAGGAAGTTTGGTGTTAATGAATGCCAGTAATGGCTATGGGGGTAAAAACTGTTGTGTGTGTGTGTATGGATCTGTACAGTGGTGGGCTCTGGAGAGAAAGGCTGGGAGTTGGGAATAGCTTTAGGAAATTATCAGTTCAGTGGATGTGAAGGGAGAGATGGGAACACTGATCTGCCCCCATGTACCTGCATGTTGTGTCTGCACTGTAAATACTCTGCAGCTCTGGTTGTGCTGCTCACGCTGCTAAAAAACTCACAGCTGAACTCAGAAAGGCCAGAATAAAGCAAACATAAGCAATGACTTCTGGATGAAGGGAGTTTGGATATACCAGGACTTTTCACCCTGAAAAAGCAAGTATGTAGATTAAAAAGATAGAGTTACAGAGCTGTGAGTGGTCCAAAGAGACTGAACGTGGAATGATTATTGAGTTTCTCATAACACAAGCCTGGGAACATCAAATAAAATTATCAGGTGGCAGATTTAAAACAAATAAGAGGAAACACTTAGTACAAAGCATCTAATTATCTTGAAATTCACTGCCACAGGAAGTTGCAGATGCCAGAAAGTTTTAGAAATTATTTTGAAAAATTCTTGACAGTTCTACAGTCCATTAAGAGCTATCAAACACCAGGTTCCAGCCATGATTTTGGAAGTCCCCAGGCTGCAGTGTAGGAGGAACTCAGAGAATATTCTGAGAAAAGTTTCCAGTTTGTTCCTGTGTCTTCCTGCAAATGCTGCTGGCACTGTTGGAGGCAGCTGTTGGGTTGGATGGGTGCTAGCTCTCAACCAACGAGGTCAGGCTGATGTTGTGGCCTCTTGACAGAGATCACCTCCTAGAACAAAAATGTTTCTGTTCCTGTTAATGCCTTGGCTTCACTGTCCATGCAAGTGCAGCTGGTTGGTTGGGGCCATGTCTGCTCTTGCCAGAAAACACACTGAGATGTTTTACCAAACAAAAGGGCACAGGGTGATGAGTCTCAACTTGTTGAATGAGCAGTGTGGGCTGCTTGCTGTTTTTGAGCCCTGGCACTTCACTTGAATGACAAACTCTTGAGGGCAGGGTTGGCCTCAGGGCAGGGTCTGGGCACCCACCCCACCCTTAGCCCAGCTCCCATCAGTGGGAGGGGAAGGGTCACTTTGGGTGAATCATTTTCATTCCAGTGAGAGGATACTCTGCCAGAAATTAATAGCAAAATTAATTTGCTTGACTTTCTTCCCAAACAGTTCTCAGAGTTCCCTCATTCTTTTCATGCCATCTTGATCAGTCTGGGATTTTCAAAGGCACAGACACAGCCTCACAGCTTAATTTCATGAAATAGCTTTGCTGGCACAAGGTGAAGGGATGAAGGCTGTGGCCTGCAGGACCTTTGCTTATGCTTTAGCCTTTGGAGCAGTCTGCTGCAAAGACCAGTGAAACAAATCAGATTTTTTTCAATTAGATTCAATGGCTTCTGGGTCAGCAATCAGCTCATTGATGTCTGAGCACTGATCCCTGGGCACTGCTGGTTTTCCACATAACTATGGTATAACTGCAGAGTTACATTTACCTGTGCAGGGTTATCAGAGGGAACAGCTTTTGTGTGAAAACAAGGCCAGAGACAAGCTTGTGCTTGAACTCTAATCTATTTAAAACTGCCTTTTGTAAGGATAAGGCATATCAGTGACATACTTGTGAGGATAATGCAGTTGTGGCTCAGAAGTGACATAAATCCATACACTTCACAGGCAGCTCAGCTGGACGTGTCTGACACATTGTGCAGGGCACAGGAACAGAGAGGAGTGCCTCATGCTGTGGACAGAGAAAAGCCACTGAGCTGGGGTACACCCCAGTGTGTCCTTGAGCATCCTATGCCCCATTGTGCCATGTCCTGTCTCCTGTTCCAGGCCCTCTGAGCCCCCATGTGCTCACCCTGCTGTGCTCACAGACTCCTGAATTGTGCATCTGCCAGGGCAGCAGGGAGTGACTCTGGCCATGAGCTCCCAGCCTCACTTAAATGAGGAGGACTCAGAGAGCAGGGATTGCACAGGCACCCTGTCACATCCGTGCTCCTGCATCTCTACTGTGCCCAGCACCAGTGAACAGGAAGAAACTGATTCTTTGCACCAACAGGTTCTAATTTAACAGCACTTCCCCATGAATTGTTCCCATGGAGCAGTGGGAACAGAACCATCTCTAAAATAAAGGCCTTGTACAGAGTTGTTGGCACCCAGTCAGACCTGCTGATATTTTCATTTAATCACAGGCAGTGAATGTGTGGAATGTGTGGGGTGGGGGTGGGTGCATACCCAGGGGTGGTGTGTACACATCTATCTTCTGCATAGCTTAATGCTTCTAAAATATGCAAATACAGAAGGTCTGTCATTATTATGATCTTAATAGTCTCCTATTAAGAATTGGCAACCAAAAAAGTACCTGTTTTAATAGACTAGACCCTGGATTTTTAGTGTGACTTCTCTGCATGGTTTGGGAGCAGTAACAAAGGTCTCTGATGTACCAATACCCAGTGCCCTTGAGGACATCAACAGCAATAACAAGGACTTTATAAAAAGAGGGCAGAGGCCATGGAACTGTGCAGGGGAAGAACGCAAAGGGCCTGTGAAGATTTGTTTCAGCTGAACTGCTAGAATGGAAAGGTCGTTATTGTTTTAAATTGTGGGAAAAGCATTCCAACTTTTAATCATGTTAAAATAGCAGAATCTCTATTTGTTTCATCTAGCAGAAAGGCCATCTGCTCTTCAGTGCCAAGGAAAGCATAGTGAATCCTCCTTTGGGGCTGAGGACAGCAAGAGACATGGATAAAATGAAACACACTAGTGGAATACAACTTGATTCAGCCATCGACTAGTCATTTTTAGCTTTATTTTTTGTTCTTAGCTCTTTGGAACAGATTAGAGAAAATACCACTTGTCTGGCTGTTTGTGCATGTGTTAGCAGTAAAAAAATGGTTTTTGTCTGAATCTTTTTGACATCTCATCTTGTTTAATGGTTTAAATTATCACAAATACAAGTACAACCATGAGGGAAAATTAACTTTGTGGTTAGGATTAAATGCTATGGCCCAGCTGTCTCTGAAGAAATTTTAGATTCCAGGTTCACTCAATGTCAAAAAGCTGCTTTTAATGGGAAAGTTCCTTTGGCTTTCTTTTCATTTAAGTGCAATGAAAAGAGTTAAGAGCAGGAGAAACCAGCATCTCTAACAGGTAGTCATGCAGCTGAGGAGAGCTCTGCCAGATTGCATCATCTGCAAAGGATTAAACAGATCCCCCTCAAAGTCAATGATCTGTTATTTTTAAGTCTGTCTCCCAGTGGTGACACATTTATGATTCAGCACTTTCCAAGAGATCACAGAACTGTTCAAAGGGGATGAGCATCAATGATTTATGGGCACCGCGTTGGGCTCTGTGATGTGTGCGAGGATGAAGGGAGAGCCAGCACTGCTGAAAGTGCTGCTCACAACATCAGCAACTAAACTGTGAGAGCTGAACATGCACAGCTGGGGTCATTTTGTTTTTCAGCTAAGGAGAGGTGCCACCTGTACTGTGAATCAAAGGAGACAGGGGATGTGGTGTACATGAAGAGGATGGTGCACGACGGGACCCGCTGCTCCTACAAGGACGCTTACAGCATCTGCGTGAGGGGGGACTGCCTCGTGAGTGTCTGGGGGCTTTCTCAGAGCTCAGTATTGTGAAAACAATTCAAATTGTACCTTGACTGTTTCTCTCTGAGAATGACTAAGTATGATAACACTTTGGGCAATCAGGAGATTGCATTAGGATTATTGTCACAATATTATGTGTGATATTCACAGTTGCCATGCGTGTGACTCGACTCCAAAAGCACCTACCTACACAAGTAATATTTCATGCAGTATTTTAAGATGAACTAGTACAATTAGCTTTCAAGGAAAGCTCTCCCTGCTGAGGTTTAGTGGGGGTGGAATGTACAATGAAATAGGAACGCACAACAGCTTTCAAAGAAAGTGGATATGGCTGATGTGCATTGTCTCTGTATTTGATCATGCTATTTTTAAAAAATCAATGACAACTCCTCTAAATCAGGATCTGCTGCAGGTCATCTTTTTAAGGAACTAGTCTCTGAGTAGCAAAGCAGTGGTGGAGGTGCTTATCCCCATATAGATGCCGAGGTTCTCCTGGAATTTAAGTATCTGTGTTAAGATAAGCTGAGGGTTAAGAGCTTTTCCTTAACCATGGTGCTTTCCTTCAGTAGGAGAACCACTGTGAAGCATAATGTAAAAATATAATCACCCAATTGACAGCTATTATAGGAACTGTGAGTATTAAAATCTGTTAAGGTGTTGATGATCCAGGAGAATACTATGAGGTGTGCTGCTTTGCTGAGGCAGAATCTGGGGGTTGATATGTAAAGGCTCATTTGAATTGAAGGGTGGATAAATGAGAATTACTGTTTCTCTCTTTTGTGCACAGAAAGTTGGGTGTGACAGGGTCATAGGTTCCACGAAGCAGGAAGATAAGTGTGGTGTCTGTGGAGGAGATAATTCCCACTGCAAAGTAGTGAAAAGAACATTTTCAAGAGTACCAAAAAAGCAAGGTCAGTACATTCAGTGTGGTTTGTCCTGGGGAATTCAGGGTATTTTTCCTTGATCTCTTATGTTTCATGGAAAGTACCAGGATAATTACAAACCATTTGCAGCATCGATTCCAATAAACAATCTGGACTTACTTCCAGATGTGTTTATAATTTGAAAATAAGACTTCTGTCCAGTGATCAGTTAAAGCTGCTGATACCAGGGCCTATGCATGCAGAGAAGAGGACTTCCCTGCTCCTTCTTGGGGAGCTGGGGACTTGTGCTCCTGATGTCACCCAGCTGCTCTGTCCAAGTCACTCCAGTGCTGCAGTAATGTGTCATCACCAGGCACTGTCAGGCAGGAGGTTGTGTGGTTTCTGTGAGCACTATGGCACTCAAAGCCCATTTGAGTCTGAAGCAAAGTCTGTTGATACTTCAGGCATCTTTCTTCTGACCCAAAGCCCTTTGTCCCTGTTATGTTCCATCACCTGGCACAGAAATGGGAATGGGAATAATGCTGGATTGAGTTCATCTTGTTTAACACACCCTTCTTTTAGAAAATAAGATTTATTTAAAAACCTAAGACAAACCATCCCTGTTTATGGCATATTAATCCATAACTATCTTTTCAAATACTACAATATAGGGTACGTTAAGATGTTTGAAATTCCTGCTGGTGCCAGACATTTACTTATACAGGAAACAGATGCCACTGCTCATAATCTTGGTAAGTAACAAGTAGGACAATTTTCAGTCAGAATAATTTTTTTCTGGTGTTTATTTTTGTCTCTGGAGGCTGACAATGTGTTTATACATTTGTTTACCCATTACCCGCCCACACCACGTACTTTCTCTAAGTATGTTAAATTAGGAAACTTGTTTGGCAATTTGATTTCCCTGTGCTGTATTCCAGGGTGTCCCAGCCAGATCTCTGTGTTGGTGTGTGTGTGAAAGCTGCTGGAACAGGCACTGAGTTACTTTGTGGGGTGCAATGCATTATCTTTGGGGGTTGGAAGTAGATGATCTTCAAGGTCCCTTTCAACCCAAACCATTCTGTGATTCTGTGGTCTTTGTGTGAATCTTTCGTGCTTCCCACCCTCAGTCATCATTTCCCAGCTATATCCAGATCTGTTCCAGACTCTGCCCCACTGCTGAGAGTATTGACACAAGGCTGCCAAATCAATCCAGCAGTTCAGGAGGTAATGGAAATCCACTCCTCCCCGGGCCCCGTGATCAATGGGAAGCAGTGATTAGTAGGCTGCTCTCAATTGGAAGTAGATTCACAGCGAATGGTCTGCTAATTATAGTATGAGTCATCCCAGCTTCTCCCCAGTGAATGCTTCCCCTGCTGCTCAGGGCAGCCTGGCCCTGCGGATCAGGGAGCAGTCCTCGTTCAGACAAAGTTCTGTCGGGGTGGGTGAGTGCTGGGCACATGGACAGCTGCCTCGCTGGGAGCAGGATGCTCAGGTGGCTTCCAGAGAGACAACTGAGTTAAAATCTGGTGTTACATAACAAACAGTCCCTGCTTCTTCTAATGAGGAGGGCAAATTTTCCATCTCAGGTGAAAGCCTGTGCTCATACAAAGGTGGCTGAAGTCTCTGCAGGTGAAGGATGGAGCACTGGTGAGAGCTGAAGAGAGGAACCAGGCTCTGTGTGCAGTGGCAGGTGCCTGCAGAGCAGCAGGAGCTTAACAGGGCTGTGTTGGTGTCAGGACTGGATCTGAGCAGGAGAATTAATGCTGTTTCTGGTGTCTCTCTCTCACTGTGGGGACCTGCTGGGGTTATCCCAGTAGCCTTTCTCTGATGGAGCAGTAACAGCCCCCTGAGCTGCCTTACAACATTTGAAAGAGCTGAATAGCTCTGGGACCCCCACTGGCTCTCAAATTGGCTTGGATTTGGCCAGTGGATTCAGAAGTTGTTATATAGGAGCAGGCAGCTGGACCCCTGTGGTGAAGCCTTGCTGGCCTCATTTCTCTGGCAAGGCAGGCTATGAAAAAGAAAAGAAAAGGACAACTGATGTTTCTGAAGCTGAGCAGAAAAGCATTGGCAGTTCAGTGAAACACCTGAAAAAGTCTTTCCAAACCTATGAGGGAACAGAGGGAAAATGCACACTGGCCTTTTCAGCTTCTTCCACTGGGACACGAACAGAACAAAACCGGAGATGAGAAGCAAACCTCTCATATTCACTTTTCTTGTGCTGTTCCCAGCTATTAAAAATCGTGAAACGGGGAAATTCATTCTAAGTGAAGACAACTATGTGCCAGACTCTAAGGTATTTATTGACATGGGTGTGGAGTGGGAATATCGGAACGACGACGACAGAGAAACGGTGCAGACCATGGGGCCGCTGCGTCATGGAATAGTTATTCTGGTAAGTCAAATGAAAACCACCTTCCACAGAGCCATAATGGGCTAGCATAAAATTCAGACTCCTCTTGTGAGTTACAACAAGACATCTGCTTCAATTATAAGACAATAGAAGATGTATTTTAATTCCCTTCTCCAGTTCATTGCTCTGTATGAGAGCCGCTATAATTCAGGTTGCTCAGTGTTGAACAACCAGCTGTACTGATTTTTTTCCTGTGGATGGCCACTGAGTAAAGACTCTGTAGCTTACTTATCCTATCTGACATGTGAGCACTAGTCATAAAAAGGTCAGAGTGGTTTGTATCAGCCAGATCTAATAGCTCCTTCTCCCATCCATGTTTTGAAAATGTCTCCTCCAAAAGCAGATGCAGGATTCTTCTGCTTCCTGGCTCCCTTTTTCAGGGCAAAGCCAGTTCCACAGTTTCCAAAACCACTCAAATACATTGTTTTTTCATTGCAAACTAGCAAACTGTAGACTTCAATTAGCAGGGGTAAGTTGATTTAGAATCCCTCTGAAAACAACTGTAATGTGTTGGTCTACACCAGCTGAACTTCAAAGAAAGAATAAATATTATGTTTCCAAAGGACCAATATTTTGCACTTTGTTCACGTTGAGTTCTGTTTTCTTGCATTTGTTTTAGTGTGATAACAAAACCTCTTTCTTAATAGTTTAAATTTCTGTCAAGATAAACTAAAAAGCTTTGCAGAATTCCAGGATTATCATAAGAATATTTGTGTTTTATCAGAAATACAAGCAATTCTCTTTGCCATTTTCAGTTATTTCTGCAGTTGAATTTGCTTTGTCTTTTAGTGGAACTATCTGTTATCATTTCAGTACAAAATTTCCTTCCTTTGTGATGGGATATGGAAAAAATTTAGTATCATGATGTCAGTCCAATGCTGGCAAGGAAAATAAGTCTAAATCAACAACAGTCTTTCTTAATGTGCAGTTTAGAAACTCTGTGTCATAAGGATAGAGATACTTTTTCATCAGGGAAAAAATGTGTTGAGTGCAACTAAAAGGTTGAAATCCCTCTGGGGATGTTTTTATATGTGAGCCATGATCACTGTTTCATCTCACAGAGCTCCTGATATCAGTCTTTCATATCTTTTTTCCTTACATCTGTTTTTCTTCCTAGGTGATTCCTCACGGTGGTGCCAAGATATCTTTGACTTACAAGTACATGATCCATGAAGATTCCTTGAATGTAGATAACAATAATGTTTTGGAAGAGGTCTCAGTGGCATATGAGTGGGCTTTGAAGAAATGGTCCCAGTGTTCAAAACCTTGTGGAGGAGGTAAAAACGAAACCACTGAACATTCAAAATTCATTCATTGCTGCAAGGCATTGGGGAGACCAGAGTATGGGAGGAGTTTTATTTAAGTTGAGTATAGTAGATAAATAAATAGTGAATGGTGTTAAATGGTTTGGGGGCAGATTTGGTCTGGTTTGTTTCTGATTTACGGTTATGAAACTGAAAAATTGGACAAATGTGCAAGATTTGGATGAGGGTCTCCAAGCTGTGAAGGTGCCAAACGTCAAAGTGCCATGGGGCAACCCTTTGTAAATCCACATCCTGTGCTGTGGCCTTTGCAATGTCAGACTCCTGTTTTGGGGCCAGGTGTGAACACTGATGCTGTTCCCCAAGCTGATGGTCAGGTTGCAGCATTGGATTGTGGCTGAGCAAGTTTGCAGAATGTTTTTGAGATGCTGCACCTGGCTGTTATTTTCATTAAAGTCATGAAAAATAAAGAGGGTGAGCAATTACGGGTGTTAAATTTGCGTGGTGTTTATTCAGTGCAGTTTACAGCTCTTTTGGTAGCGTGTTCACCTACAGTTCCTTTGATGGTGTGTGTTCAGTTTGTTTGGAACTGGAATCCTATGTGGGATCTGCCAGTTCTGAGAGTGAGAGGACTGTCTCTCCCCAGGCTACCAGTTCACCAAGTACGGCTGCCGCAGGAAGAGCGACCACAAGATGGTTCATCGGAGCTACTGCGAGCTCATCCAGAAGCCCAAACCCATCCGCAGGGTGTGCAACCTCCAGGAGTGCTCCCAGCCCATGTAAGCATCCCTGCCCCCCAGCACTGCACCCAGCATTGCCACCTCAAGGAAGGGGGCTTTACTTCACCTCCATGGTCATTACAGAGACCCAGGGCTGTGTGGATCTCGTGCTCTGTTCTGCTCATTGAAATATTCTTTCCATGGCTGCTGGTTCCTATGACTTATGAAATAAGGTGGATTAGAAAAGAAGTGCTGTCTTGATCCAGGCATTTGTGTCCAGGCCATCTTGAGTTAATACAAAACAGACAGAAATTCAATTTATACCAGTGGATTTTACGCAGTGTGAGTTAACCACGTCAGAATAAATGGACAGAGTGCTACAGAGGACAACCAAAGTCATCCAGTTTCCCAAACCCAAATCTTCGTAAAGTTCACAGTGTATTTTTGGACATTTAAACACAAGGAAAATATTTGACCTGTTACACTTCTCTGGCTGCCCTTGTACAGCAAGAAATGCCCGTTGTGCCTTCATTTTTGCTCTATAGTTGTATTATGAATATTTTAATTCACATTTTACAGGTGATTTTTTTGACTGGCAGCAGGTTATTCCTGCCACATATAGGACTAATATATTCTTTGTGCTGCTACTGCAACAAGAAAGGACTAAGCTGATCCCAGCTGTTATCTCTGGGGACCCAGTATAGGTTCCAGGAATCACAGCAAATAAATAGAACATACCACACAATATTTCCTAACTTCCTTTCAAAAAAAATTTTTGATAGAGAGAAAAGGCAAGAAACTGTGCCCCATAAACTCAGCATGGGTTAGGGTTGAATGTTTATTTATTGGAAAACTGAAGTAATGATCTAACTGTATCTCAGGCTCTCTGGAAAGGATTGTATTCTCCTTTCAGCTGCAAATATAATTGGGCCCAGGTACCACAAAGACTCAATAGGATCCTAAATTGTGCTTGGATCCCTGAAGTTTCAGTTAGCTCTGTTTCCATAGAATGTCATCCAAGCGTTTTGCTCTTGTACATAGGAGAGGCAATTATTTCAGGGGTTTTACAAAGCTCTGGGACACACACTACTCTAATATGCTGCTTTTTCACTTCTGGGAAAAACTCATCTTTGTCTCAGAAGTCACCTCAGGATTCATGGCTCCACAGCACTTGCCTTTCTCCACAGCTGTGTAATTTCTGTAGGCTACAAAGAGAAAGTTGGGTGAAATTGTTACTTTCTGTTTAACTGGAGTGTGTAGTGCAGTGCCCTGTGCCATTTCTTGACTATTTCCAAACCCAGGATTTTATGAATACTTTAGGACAATTCCTTCATGCTCGGGGTGTCTCTCCAGACTAAGTATTTTTTTGGTTAAGCTTATCCCATGAATACTCTTTACATGGAACAATATTTCCATCTTGCAGATCTCTGCACTCTATTCATAGACAGCTGTGTGTCTTCACTTAATTATAACGAAGGTTTCAGTAGTTTAGATAAATTTCCTCTGGTCGTGTCTGTCCTTGTTGTTCTTTTCTAAGTTCTTTACAATTTGTAGCTATAATTAATAAGCCAGTTTGGGTGATCAATGAGGTTTTCAACTACATCACATTACAAACCATAGGTTTAATTTCTCAGTGGCCAAACTGATTTAGACATTAGGAACTCAAACTTTCTGGTTTTCAGTGGAGTTTCCTTCCCCCACACCAAACATTTATGATGATGAAGACCCTGATCTGCCCAAGCTCAGCACTCCCAGCATGGGGTTTGCCAGTTCTTCAGCAGATTGAGTCTAACATGGCCAGGGATGTGGTCCATGGAGTGCCTAGACATGGGCCAGGCAGGAGCTGCATTTCTAGCCCAGGTGTTTTGCCTTCCCTTGTGTGGGGACAGCTGGTTCATGCTGCATTATGAGACCAGGCACAATCTCATTCTCATGCACCCAGACCTGGGAAGGTCAGCAGCACCCTTGGGTGGCTGCTTTTGACATAAAAGTGACCATATTTTTATGTGCAGTCTTGGAAAGGGCAGCTAAAGATCAAAGCAAATACAGCAAGGTAAGAATAATGCTTATCTCAGAGATAATGAGAAAGAGTAATGTTGAAGATCTGGGTCTTATTAATGATATTTCAGGGCAGTCAAATAATCCTCACCATAACTGCTTATGTTTTTTTCATATCTTCTTCTCTGTATTAGAACTAGCATTAACATCATGTTAAACCTGTGTTTGAGAGCTACAGATCAACAGTTTGAATTTTACTCTGCTCCCTCTCTTTTCACCAACCCAGATGGGTTACAGGAGAATGGGAGCCTTGCAGCAAATCTTGTGGGAAGACAGGGTACCAGGTGAGGTCTGTGCGCTGCATCCAGCCCCTGCACGACAACACAAACCGCTCTGTGCACACCAAGTACTGCAACAACGACCGCCCAGAGGGCAGGAGGCCCTGCAACAGGGAGCTGTGCCCAGCACAGTGGAGAATAGGACCCTGGTCACAGGTCAGTCTCTTTCTGGAGGTCTCAAACAACTGGTTTCTGACTGGGTGGAATGAGCATGACAAGTAATGCCACCCCTGTGTTTGTGGATAGATGGCTCTGGGAATAGATGGCTCGCATGAACAGTTGTTTGTTGATTGCTCAGGCCATAGCTCATTCTTGGAGTATTTCACAATTACTGGTGTACCACAAGAAGCAGAGAGCGGCTCTCCCTCTTGCTTTGTTACTGTAGGTACTGCAGTGGCTCAAATGATGCATCACGTCAGCTCAAATCAAGGGCAGTAGTTTGAAATTGAAAAGCTGATTTGTAATGTGTTGTTTGCAGAGGAGGGCTGGGGTGTAACTGCTGCCTGTCCTTTCAGTGCTCTGTGAGCTGTGGCAATGGCACCCAGGATCGCCCGGTGCTGTGCCGGACCAGGGACAACGCCATCGGCCTGTGCAAGGACAACAAACCAGAGACTGTCAGGATTTGCAGACTACCTCCCTGTCCCAGTAAGGGCTTGTCTTCCACAGCTTCTATCACTGGTTGGAAAAAATATTCATTTATTTATTTGCAATGTCTTCGTTGAATTGATGCTTGCGTGCTCCATCTGCCTGGGGGGATACTTCTCCATAGTCCCTGTTTTGAACAGAATTCCAAGTGTGGAGCTGCTCTGTGGCCAATAGGCTTCTTGGGCACTCTCCTCCTGCTGGGGAGAACTGCTTGGAGCCTGGGGCAGACCTCAGCACAGTGCTGATGGCTGGATGTGGCCAGCAGCTGACAGCTGCCCTGGGAGAGGAGCAGTGTGTGGGTCCAGCCCTGCACCCCTGAGACCTGCAGGGCTTGGCAAGGGGCTGCTGGGCTGTGGCTAACCAAGGATGCCTCTGCTTTCCCCATCTCTACCGACAGTTCCAGGCTTCTTTTCCATTCCATTGAACACAAGTTATCTGCAGGGGTTATCTAACTCAGTTTTTAAAAGCTGTAATTAATTTTTTCCTGCTTAATCCAGGGTAATAAGGCCTTTATCCTTGTTAGCTTTTCAGCTGTTTGCAAATGATACTTGTGAGATCATTTCACATATTCCTGTTATTAAGTAATTCATATTTTTCTTTTTTTCCTGGTGTATTTCTCAGGGTAGCTTTTGATTTCTAATTAATTAGAAGCAAGCTGTCAATTACAGTCTCCAATACAAAGATTTTAATGAGGCACTGTAACTAAACTAGACTGCATGTCTCTGGGGACATGTGGCACTGCCATGAGAAGTGCTGCTGGAGAACTGGCCCTTGGGCTGTCTTCAGTGTTGGCTGTGAAGTGCTGGGCACAAGTTGTAGTAGCCTCCCCAAACAGCACTCTGCCCAAAATCACACAGCCTGTTTGTAATCCTTCCCTGGGCTCCTCCACAACTGGAGCCCACTCACTCTCTGAGCTTGTCCCTTTCTGACAGGGACACAATTTAATGCTGTCTAACATATGTTGTGTTGCATCTTTTTTTTTTCCCTCTATTCAAGGAAACGTTTCTGATCCTTCAAAGAAAACCTACATGATACAATGGCTGTCAAGACCTGATCCAGACTACCCCATCCAGAAAATATCTTCAAGTAAAAGACCCATTTATAACTCTGCCTTTGCCCTTAAATGCATGCCACATCGAATGTGGACTTTGCCTTTTGCTCTCTTCTTCTCTCTATGCGGAAAGTTCCCTTGACTTTGCCAAGTTTAAATCTTGGGCTGAATCTGTTTTTTCACACCAGGCACTTGGTGCTCGGTGTCTTTCTTCTCTGGAGCTTGCGTAGCACTGGTGGTGGAGGTCTTGAAGTGTTGGATGTGTGAAGTTGGATCTCCACAGTATGTTGCAGTCCTCTGAAAGGGAGCTGGGGTCGGTTTGCTTGTTGCTTGGTGATGGTGAAAAAAGGCTCTTACTGGTTCCTGATGTTCAGTTTGATAGCAAAACTGAGAACTTATTGTGAATGTGATCACATCACAATAATGACACCTTGTAGTGCTAAAGTTCTCCTTTATCTAAAAACCCGAAATCTCGTTACTCTCTGGTTTCAGTTCGCTGACAGGGTACTCTGATGAGTGGAAGAATTTTTTCATTCCATTTTCCTTTGTGGTGCTGTTGCTTTCCTCACCCTTGCTGCTCATTTTTTATTCCTGACCCTCACCTTTACGTTTGTGACCCGGGGAGGGCTCACTGGGGAGCAGAAGCTGAGTTTCTGTCAGTATTTCCGTGCTGCTCCGATGCCGTCGCTCTCGCCAGACTCCCGGTGCTGGTTTGGTGGGATTTTTCTCGAGAAAAGCTGCATTTGTTTTTTTCCATCGCACAATTTTTGCCAGTTTTGCGCGTTTTCACTTTAGAAACAAACCCAAAGCAGAACAGGCATGGTCCATGGTGAAGGTGGCGTGGTGGTGTTTTTCTTAGTGTGGCGGAGGCAATATGATGTTTTCATTGACTACGATGTCTCCAGCTGCTCAGCATGGAGCTGTTTATACTCATTACATCTCTGGTCTTTTTTCACCATGTGCATGTCTGACTTGACTGGTACGGTTGTGTGCGTGTGTGTGCGTGTGTGTGCTCTTAGATGTGTCAACTGGCAAACATAACAGTGTGAACTACTACAGAATTACCTCAATTTTTATTGCTTTTTTTGCTTAGGAGATGAATTTTAGAAAAATGCCTTAATGTTGAAATGTAAATGGCATTAATTTACCAGATCCAGCTTTAAATATGAACAGTACACTGGTACCTTGAGTTGATCTTCATATGGAGTGTTTTTACTTGAACGATAACTATTGGAAGGCAGTAAATTTAATTGGAGGTTAATTTGCACAGTGCATATCCATATCCTCATTGAGACAGGATTGTGGCCTGACTTACTGAAATTTAACTGGCATTCGTGCTTCACCTTCCGTGTTTGTGTTGAAGATTTGGAATTCACAAGTCATAGACTTCTTTGTGACAGTCAGTACCAATAGTAGAAATGTAAAACTGCAGTCTTGGAGCAAATTACTACCTTATTGCTTTGATCATATCTTTTGGAAAAGTGGCATTTTTGAATCTTTGGGTCGTCAACAGTGTAGCACTTCAAACTTGTCATTATCATGTGATCACATATTTAAATTTTGCTGTTAATATTTCCTGAAACATGTTAACAATTTACATGACAAGGTGAAAAAGCAAAGACACGTATCTGGCACTGAATACTGTTATGTAAAATAATCGGTGTTTAACTGTATAAATATATTCATGACTGTTACCTTTAAATAGACAATGTTTAGTGATGTTTCAAGAGATGGGTGGCTATAGAGAATGGTGCAATAAGGTATCTGGGCATTGTGCACTATGTCTATATGCACTTTGGTTTATCAGGGATATTTTATTAGTGTTTTGTATGTATTTAACATAATATTAAAGATGTGCCAATTCAGTTTGCTTTTCAATATTTTTTTATGAGACTAATGTGTACCAAAGTGACTGTGAAACTGATTTATTTTTTTCTTACTGATGTTTTGAATATATACTTCCAGTCTGTCATGCATACTGCAAGTAAAAATAAATAAAAGTTCAGCAAATCTGGATATTTTGGTTTGGATAGAGGATCAAGATTTCATTCTGGCATTGAGAAGTTACAGAGTTTATTTATATAACTTATCAGATGTCACTAAACTTATCAAATAATGCAGGTTTATTTCCATGTATTGTTAAGGTTGACATTGCATATTTTTCTTAGGAAAAAAGGCATTTTTCTAAAGGTGCTGTTACTGATTCTTACAAAGCCAAGAACAGACGTGCCTTGTTAAAAGTAGATTTAAATGTTATATCTATTGGCTTTTATTATGCAAGCCATTTGGAGGAACATGCATAAGGGTCATGCAGCACATGGCAAAATGCTCAAAGGGGACTCTGACAGGGTATGTAAAAATATATATAAATTGTACAGGCACATGCAGGCCTTGGTATGGAGCTGTGCATGCAGGTATAAACAGTTTAAGCTCTTAAAAGCTGGTTTGAAAATCTCTCCAAAACCAAGGTACTATTCTTAGGTTCCTAAGGAAGGAGTCATTCCTAACCTCCAGCAGCACTTCAGTTTAGCATTTTTAAAATATGAAAATTACCTGACACATTCTAAAGTAGGAACTAGAATTTAGCTTTTTCTGCAACAAATGCAAAAATCAGGGCAGAGGTACAATGTACAGAGGTGTTTTCACCTTCCACAGCTAGCACTAGCATTTCAAAGCAGCAGCACCAGTTATTAGTTTATTTTAGATGGATATGTTTGCCAATGAAACACCCACGAAGCCCTGTTTTGTTAACTGAGGATGAGTGAAGAGGTGACACCTACGATTTCTGAGTCCCCTTGGTATCTCTGAAGCTGCTCTGCTTCTCTCCTTTGCTGTGAGGGTGCTGACACAAGCCTGGGCTCGTAGCAGGAGGGTGAAATGTGAGCTCCAGATCAGGCTGAGAGCACTGTCTGCCATCGGGTGCACTCTAAATAAAGGCGAGTAATTGGAGTTACTCATCCTTTACTGTAAGAGTAGGTGGAAATGTAGTGAGAGCAGGGTGAGAGACACAAGTGGTTTCTCTGTCTCAGCACTCTGGTCACAGAGAAGATGTTTTGTAATTGATGATGCCAAGTGTTGGTCAGTCTGCTTTTCTCCTCAGCCCTCTTCTCTCCTCTCTCAGCATGGGCTGCATGTTGGGATTTTTCCTTCACTGCAGTGCCTGGCTCCATTATTTCATCCTGGAGGCACAGGAGCTGAGAGGACAGAGAACAGGCAGCTTTCTCTCCAAGGAGCCTGCTAGACTGTCACCATCCAATTCACACAGTCCTCTGCCTCCCCTGAGCAGGAATCACAAGGGCTTGGGAAGTCTCTGAGTAGGCTTCTGTTTATGATTCTCAGGCAGGAACATTTTGACCACTTCACCTTTAATGCCTCAGCCTACAATTTGCCACCTGCATTTCAGCAAGATCAGGATCTGCCATAACACCTCTATTACAGTGCAGATTGTTGTAACTGCTATTGACAGCTTAAAGCTTATTGATTATCATTCTTTCTCCTTTATTACAGTCATTGACACAAAAGTCAGGACTTGTTACTGAATCTCTCAGTCCTTAATGGACTGGCTTGGCTCCATTGCACTGGAGTTTGTTGTTCCAAAAAATACCAGCTCCCTTCTAGGAGGAAAAGGCTCATGGTAAATGCACCGCTTTTCTCTCAAACAAGAGACATGCTGAGAAAATGCTGCTGTTTCCAGAACAGAGGTACCTGGCAACAATATCACTCCAATTAGTGGAGATGGATTAATTCTGAAAGTTACATGTTACACATCAAAATAGGACTTGACTTTCCTGAGACAGTCCAGATAAATATATGTTACCCCTGACCATGGTTAGTCACTGTTTGGTTGCAGAAAAGCATTAAAAGGAGCAAAGAGGGAAAAAATAGATTTCTTTATATAAACCTTGATGACTTTGTGGGAGTTCAGTGTAGTTTTAGCAACTACACAGCACAATCAGTGTGTTTTGAAGTTTAAACCAAGACAGTAACACAATTCATTGTGGCTTTATGGTCTTCAGGGTAGTGCTTCCAGGATGTGAAGGCAAAACTTGGAGTGTTATGGTCTAGAGCTTGGATGGGGCTGGTACAAAGAGTTCAGATCAGCTTTTGCAGTGAGTTGACTTTTAGGTTGACTATAAGCCTGCTTCTGCTTATAGAAGGCTCCTTTGCCAGTTTCCCATCCCACTTTAAATATCAAACCCTCTGCCCACTGCCAAAGCTTCAGCTGTGTTTCTTTTTCTGATTAATGTGAAGATGCTCTTTATTTATCTGTTCCCTTTTTCTCTTTCAGAAGATCATTGCCAAGGAGACAAGTCAATGTTCTGTCGCATGGAGGTTCTCTCCCGTTACTGCTCCATCCCTGGCTACAATAAGCTGTGTTGCAAGTCCTGCAACAGCTACAGCAACGCAACAGAGAACGGCAACGTGACCGATGCCAATGTCAACAAGAATAATGTCATTGATGAGGAGCTCCTGACAACCCTCAGCCCTCCCGTGGGAGTGTCCACCACACAGCCCACCACCAGCCCTCCTCTGGTGTCCAAAACACGTGCACCCCCTTCCAATGCAACAGAGGAGCACCCAGAAATCAATGCAGTGGATGTTCCCTATAAAGTTGATGGGTTGGATAACGAAGTACCACAGCACAACATCATTACACGGAGGAGGCCTTATGAAAGGACAAGGAATCAAAGAATTCAGGAGCTGATTGCTGAGAAAATGAAAAAAGAGACTCTTAGGAAAATAAACTAAAATGGAAATATGGCACAAACAACATTTTTCTCTTATAGAGATGTTACCAACATCATAGTATTGGCCGTCATAGAGACTAAAAATGGGGGGAAATTGAAGTGGTGCTATGGCAGAGATACCAAATTCTCAAGCCTACTATAAATGGAAATGACAGATTGTTTCATAAGTGCTAATCTGAACACTTTGATGGCTAGGTTAGGCGTACAGGGTACAGCAGAGTATTAGTGCAATATCCCTACAGTGTCCCACTGAATCCAACCAACCATGTTACTTAGGGTAGGTTAGCAGGTTTCCCAGTTATGGGCTCTTTAAAGTCTTCTATGCCAGTGTAAACCTGCTTGGGAATAGTAATGGGAGTCACTATGGAGGAAAGTAGTCCCAAGACATAATAAATCCCTTTAACTCTGACAAGCAGGGGGTCAGCAATCCTGTGATGTTTCTCAAATCCTGGCACTCACACAGCCCGCTTCGGGAAGCTTCTTAGGACATGCCAGGCTTGGTTTGGCTGACCTTGGCAGAGCTGCCTCTGTGGTCACAGCTCAGCATGTGCTCACGTAGCTTCCTGAACCAGGACTGTGTAAGAAAATACAGGGAAAATTCTGTAGTCGTATATTTATGTGTAAATTAAAAACTGACAAACAGTAGTTTACATTCTTCCATGAACAATTTCAAAGGATTCTCCTAAACTTTTGGATACATGCAAGGTATTTAGTAGGGTAGATCTGGCCAACTTGGACTGACAACATCCTAGTCTTTCTGTTTACAATTATCCATATTTTTTATAGTCTTTGAGTTCCTGTAATGCAACAGCCTCAGTGATCGTTATTGGTTGGTGCTTTTTTTATTGGTCTGATTTTTTTTCCTACCCACGTTCTGTTTAACTTAAAGATGACTGGATTCTTGTTGTCTTTTCTTTGGTGCTTTGTTAAGAAAAACATTTTTTTCCCCCACATAGGATGCAGTAATTTTTGAGGAAATAATTTTGTATTATCTTCCATTCCTTAGGACAGCTTTATTGGTGCAGAAGTGAACAACTGTTTGCTGTGCCCTTACATGAACACAACCACACACACATGCATGTATTCACAGCACCAGGTCTGCTAGAAAACTTTAAGATATGTAACCTGACAACCCTTTGAGTACTTTTTTCCCCTCAGGGTCATCATGGTTTTCATAGGTCATTTTGAATTCCTGGTTGGAGAACAGAAGATGAATTCAGCTTGGCTCTAACACTGCCGAGACAGGGAGCACGGACTGGTTCCTGCTGTGGGTGGCATCTGAGGAGTTTTTTTCCTGGCTTGGATTCTTCCATTTGTTTCTTCTTTGCTGGTAAACCTCCTGCAGAGCCCGGGGCTTCCCTGAAATGCTCTCTTTACCACTAGGTAGGTCTGGTGGCTCCAAGTTCAGATTTTCCAGTCTGAGAGGAAGATCTCGCCCTCCACAGCCTGAGCTGGTCCATGTTTGAAGCAATAAGCCCGTATAGAGTCACAGAATTATTGGGAATGTGCTGCATTCCCAGCAATGTGTGAGCTCTTCTCTGGCCCAGCTGCTGGCAAAGAGTTTCACAGGTATTGCAAGGTGAAGCACACGTGATTCCCTGTGACCCCACCTTCTGCCCTTGGCCACCACAACTGAATGAACTGCCCAGTCTCCTCTTCCAAACAAGCCATTCCTGCTGGAAAGGAGGCAAGAGCCTGCGGGAACCTCAGGCTTTACAGCACATGTGTCACTGTCTTTGAAGTCTTTGAAGTCAAAGTCTTTGAAGCACAAGACCTGGTCTAACATAAATACTTCATGGAGATAGTAGCCCAAGCAGAGAAAGAATGTTTTCAGCTGATGTCGTGGCATCAAGAGCCCCTTCTTACACAGGACTGAGGTGATACCCTTGGAGCAGCTCAGAAAATGCAGGGATGAGAGATACACTGAAGACGGTGAAGACTGGGGAGCCCAGCTGGCCTGCTAAGAGTCCAGAGCATTAGGAAACATCTCCTGGGCCAAACAGACGTGGCTGCAGATGTGGGAGCAGCAGACAGCACAAGCAAAAATCTGTTCTGGTTTGGAGAAGTAAAACTCAGGCTCTGCCGTTTGGCAGCACAGCAGGAAGAGTTCCACTGCAGGCTGTCACTCCTGGGACATGGAGTGTTCTCCTGCAGCCCAAGGGTGCTTATCCTTCGTGTCCTGTCCCAGCCCTGCTGGCCACCACACGGCCACGGTGAGCAGACAAGCCCCGGGAGCCTTGTGCCGAGAGATTTGTGGTTGCCTACAGACAGGACAAGTTTTAATAACAGTGTAGGGTCAGGTCACGTCTGTGCACAACAGCAATGTAGTAATGAGCACTGGAGGGAAAAAAACCCCACCATTCTATTTATAAGCAAGGAAGACGTGTCTGAATCAACATCATTCCAGCTGCTGTGCCATGGGAGACACAAGCTGTAGCTGGGCTCCCAGCCTGTAGTCACAGTATTTCTTGCCTTCCACATTTCCTTTACACAGATGTGGTTAGTATAAAACTCATCCTTTCCCCTTCAAGTTAATATCCTTTCAGCTCTGTGGACAATAAAAATAAACCACAACCCCCAGCTTTTTCATAGACTAGAAGCTCATCCAAGCATATGAAACTTAGGAAAAAACCTTACAAGCCCAAAGACAGAAAGGGTTGGAGCTGGATTTATGCAGATGGGGAGATAAAAGTTTGCTGCCTGGAGGGTACCAGTCTCACCCTCTACGACTTTTTTGAGACCCATTGCTCCAACCCCCTGAGATAAGTCATCCAGTAGATTCTGTTCTGCCCTAGCTTCTGGAATAGGCTTAGTCAACCAGGGAGTGTGAAAAAATACCACAGGAGGCAGTGCCCACAGCTCAAAACCAGCATTTTTCCAGATAAAGGGGAAAGTTGTGCTGCCTCAGGGAGCAGGAACAGCCTCCTGGAAGGCTGGTCTGGTGCTATGTTAGGCCCAGTGTTCATTAGGGACCCAATGCAGTGCCTGGTGGCATCTGCATTTTGGAAGGGCTTGTTCCCTTCTCAGTCTCACCTTTTGGGGGATTTAATTTGATTTGGTTTTCAATGGTTTGAATTCTACTGAATCATTCTCTAGCTGTTTTTTGGGGAACACTGAAATACTTGAAGCAGCAGCTTCAGCCTCCATCGCTCAAGACATTGAGATGCCGATGGACCACCTCTTTAAGGAGCAGGAGCCACCAGTTGCCCTCTCTTCACAGTCTTCCTGTATGAGGAGGGGGGAAGTTAAGTCTCTTCAGACCAGGAAAGGTGCCTTCTTTTCAAGCTGCCATGGGTTCTTCAGAAGGTGCTTTTTTTCAGTAGTTTCCCAAGAACACGTGCATCACTTCTGCTGGAAAACACAACGCAGGGCTCTATCAATAAAGAAAAAGCAGCCCCAGACAAAAGATGGGGGTTTGCTCTCCTGAGCTGATCTCATTTCTGTGTCATGCAGTGGAAAATTTGGTCATTTTTTTGTTTGGTTGAACTTTGACAACTGTTTCACCTTTTCTACAATGCTGTAATTGGGCAAGAGCATCATCGCAGTGGATCTTCTGTAACCGGTTTGCTGTGGCCCAGCTGCTGCATTTCAGACATAACAAGCAGAAAGTGATATTTGAATGTAACCTAATCCCCAGAAACTAAAGGAGGTTTATAAACAGATAAATTCCTGCAGAGACCATCTCAGAGATCTTCGTGATCCCATGAAGCAATGAATTTATGATCTAACCATGCAAGTACACAGTGACAAGCTTATCATGAAAAAAAAAAAATCCCAAACAAATTCTGGTTTCTTTGGCTTCAGTCATCTGCCATTTTTTTTCACCAACATTTCTTTTAAAATTTCTGTTATCTATTATGAATGCATCACTTTTTATATTCATATATCCATTCAATATTTAGAGTCTCACAACATCTCCATAGAATGCTTTCAGATATTTTGAGAACTCTAGAAACGGTGCTTTACCAGTACTCAAAGGGGTTTATGTTTTATTTTATTACATAATGCATTTAATGTCTTATTTACTCACCTACAATGCACAGTATTAGCTATGTTCATCTGAATATCTATATGCAACTTCCATTCACTTACATATGCCTTAACAGAAATTGCAATAAATAGCCATTTCTTGTATATTAAAAATGTATATACAAATTAGAATCTTTAATTTTATAATTTATTAAATTCAAATGTCTGTGTTCTTTTGCAAAAAAAAAAAAAAAAAAGTGTTTGGCTTTTCCCTGTGCTTTTTTCATTGAGTTGATGTTATGCAGAGATGCTGGAGGATGAAGAACCAGCATCTTCAGATTCAAAACCAATTCAATTTCTACAACTTAATGAAGTGGGATTGGGATATACTTGCTGCCAAAGTCCTACATCCTTGTTACAACATCCATTATCCATGGCTAAATATCATGAAGTGACTGGACTAAAACCTCAGTTGATAACTGCACAGAAATTAATCAAACTCACTTAAATCCTGCTTGAGGCACAAATCCATCCTGGTCCATGTATCATCTCTTTAAAAGGCTCAGTTATTTGGGCTTCTATTCAGGACTGATGAGTGAGTTCTGCCTTTCATGTCCTACTGATAAAGTAATTGCTCCTTTCCATGAAATTCTTTTGCACACATTCTCCTGCCATATCCTGCACAATCATAGCCAGGTTTCCTTTAAAGCATAATTGAGGCTTTCCCATCTAACTAAAGTTTGTTGCTTGAGGATTTGAAAGAGCCCTGCTTACTGTGATTATTCAGTGAGCACCATGCAGTGCATTCAAGCCCAGCATTCTTTAATCAGGTAATGAGCAGCCTCAACTTAAATACCCCGACAAAACAGTGGACCAGCCCAAACCTGGGGTTCATTTACTCTGTTAATTCATGCAGCATTTACAGCTGTGACAAGGGTTATAACTGATTGCCCTTTGCTTTTAAGAGTGGCCATAGCAAAGGGTCTCACATCCGCACCCCAGACACGAGGGACACCCAAAGTGGGCTCAGTCATCCCTCTCCTTCACCCCAGTCTTGCTCTCTCTCCCAAATGCCAAAAGATGACACCCACAGGAGGCCTTCTCTTCCTCTCCTGGCCTACATCAGATTTTTAGCTCTTTTCACCATCATCTGGCTCTGAGGAAGTTTGTTGTTTCTTTTTTTTTTTTTTAAGGCAGCTCAGGGACCAGGCCAGAAAAGCAGCTCCTCAGGTTATTCTGAATTACACCAGGCAGAAGGCAGCTTGACTGCCCCTTCCCACAGCGAGGGGGGCACAGGATGATTCCCAGCCTCTCACAGGGTGCTCTGGCTCAATATTTGGCTTTGCCCACAGGGATCAAAAATTGCTGCAGAGCCTTCCTGGGAGAATGAATGCCTGGAAACGCCATCAGGGCTGTGTGTGCATGTGTGTGTGTGCACTGCTCACCTTTGCTCTGCCCCTGCCCCCTCTCCACCCCCTGCCCCAGTCCCTTCTCCTTGTGCAAATTCCCAAAGCCGAGCGGGGACCACAGCCATGGAGCCACGGAACCGCATCGAGCACAAGCGGCACTTCTAAAATCTCATTACAGGAGGGGCAGAGCAGCATGACACGAGCGGGAGAAGCCGTATCCTGGTTAATCTGCTGGGTTTATGCTTCCTCAGCAGAGTGCTCCCAGCAGCATCCCCCGGAGATGAAGCTGAACCGTGCAGCCCCAGCAGCACCGGGGTTCCCAGCGGGACGGGGAGGCGTCACCTCCGGGATGCAGCGTCTGGTGGAGTCACCGCTAGATGGTGGCACGGCACAAGGAGTGCCACCGATTATGAAACGGCCGCTGTACTGTGATCCCTGCCTGAAAAATCCCTTGATCTGGTGAGATGCACTCAGGAAGGGCCAGATGGAGTAAAACCCACTCGGCTCAGTCCCCATCACAGCGTGGGTGCAGTCAGAGATGCTGCTGTGCTGCTGTCCGTGTCCTGGGGGCTCAAGAACAAGCAGGGATCCTGCGGGAGACAAACACAGACAGCACCTGCAGTGGAGAAATAGAGCCACGATCAATCCCATCACCCAAACCTCTGAAAACAACTCAAGAATAAATTGTTTTCTGGGGCTGTTATTTCTTAGGGCATCTAAACACATCCCAGCTCCTCTGAAAAGAAGAAAGTGTAGAGGCCAGTAACATTACAGTGAGTTCCACTGATGCTTGTCATTTAATTTAAAAAAAATATCTTATTCAAGAAACACAACAGCTGTGGAAAGACAAACCTGTTTTAGGTGACCCAGGCTGCTGGCAGGACAGAGGGTTTTGTGTGATCCCAGACAGGAGAAGGCTTTCAAGTGATGGCAGTGCTGTCCTCACTGAGCCCTGCAACAATCCCCAGTGCTCAGCTGTCTTTGTGTGGTGTGTCCAAGAGGGACCAACCCCACCAGCATTCAGGCACTTTGGGGTATGTATAACCTAAAATGATGTATGAAAAATGCCTCCATGCAAAGATACAATTTAATCATAGGCAGACCAGTAATAACAGAAATAAAAAGGTTTATATTATTTTCAATAAATAGCCTGGGTTGGATTCCCAAGGGAATTTGCCAGTGAGCTGTCACCATGGTTTGCACTTCTGAGATGTCGAAGTGTTTTTAAGGAAAGTCTGCACTGGAGCAGAGCTCTGTGTCTCTGCTGGCCATGAGCAGCCACTTCTGATGAAGCCGTGATGATGGCATGGCCTGGAAACTCCCAGCAGTCCCGGGAGTCACTTTCCAAATTAATTGAACTACCGATGAAACAAAGTGCCCAAATCCCTCAGAGTCTTTGCAAAGGCTGCCGGCTGGACTCCGCCCATGCTCCCAGCTGGACGGAGAGCTCAGGTCCTGCAAACAAGCCTTGTGCCATGTAGAGATGTGCTGCAGCCACCCAGCCCTCACTGCACCTGGTTCCTCACCTGCAAAAGGCCAAGAAATAGCCAGGAACTTCCAGAAGATCTGTGTGCATCAGTGACAGTGTTGGCACACGTAGCCACCACCAGGTGCTGTGGGAGCTGCAGTTGAGGCAACAGCCATGAGTGCAACATTTCCAGCCCAGCTCTGTCTAGTTAATACAAAACCAGCTCATTAATGTTTCATGGCAGTATCTTCACTGGCGCCGTAGTGGCTGCTTGCTGTAATGCACAGGAGGTTAATGGGCTGGGGGCTGTAATTAGAGAACACAAATCGTCTGGAATCTGGCACAAATCAGGTCAAAACATTTTCCTTTGCTAAATTTTAATGACAAACATAGAAACACAGAATAGTTGGGGATGGAAGGGACCTTGGAGATTGCTTCATTCCACCATCCTGCCATGGGAAGGGACACCTGGAAGGGACAGCTGGACTAGGTTACTCCAAGCCCTGTCTAACCTGGCCTTGAACACTTCCAGGAACCCATAACCTCTCTACTGTGCCTCACCACACTCACAATAAAGAATTGCTTCATAATCAAAATCACTCCTCTTTTAATTCAAGAGGAATCCCATTCAATATCTGCCCTGTATAAAGTCTCTCTCCCACATGCAAGAGAGGAGCAGCTCTTCCAGGTTGTTGTTGCACCTTCAAGGAGGACCTGCACTGGGGTGATGCTCAGTGTCATGTTAACCCTGTCCCCCAGCCCTGGCAAGAGCCAACAAGCTTCAAAAATGCCCAGGGGAGAGGAGGAGAGTCACCTGTTGCACTTACCCAACTCTGCTAAATTGAGTGGATTTCCCAAAAACTGGAAGCATTGCAAAAAAAACCCCAAAAGGCTAACAAATAGAAAACAAATAGAAAACCAAACCAAAATATAACTGTCAGCATTTATATCTCAGACACTCAACCAAACCTTGCAGAACTAACAACTGGTGTTTCCTCTGCAGCTCAGGCACTGCTGCTGTTGCTGTTTTCTTTTGCCATTAATCCCATTTTGTTTTCATGCACCCTGGAATGCTGATTCACTGCACCCTTGGGGAGTATAACTACAGGAGACTGGGATGATGTATCCAGAACCACCTCACAAGTGCTTGGGAGAAACCTGTGGCATTCTTGCAACAAGCATTCAAAGTTGCACCTTGTTCCTTTTAAATTAAGAGTTTTTGAGGACACAGTTGATGAAAGAGGAAACCAAATGGCTGTGGTTGAAGTTAAAAAAAAAAAAAAAAAAAAAAAAGGGATATTATATTTGTACATTATATTTGTCCCTCCCACCAGGCATGTTCTATTGACTCCATCAGACCTTTGAGAAGGAGGGACTTACCAGGGCAGAGGAACCATCTTGAATGTTTTTAAAGAGAATGTATCTATGCACATCTGCACATGTGGAATTTGTCTGCAGATCAGTGATCTTCCTCACAAAATGTTTTTCCCAAGCTCGATACTGCAGCTGCTTAGCATAGCTGGTGTCTGAGGGGTTTTTTTCCCTTTGATGGTAATTATGTTTCCTGCAAGCAAGAAGGAAAAACTGAAGCTCTAAGTTACTACAGCATGGTCCCAGCTGATCATTGCTGAATTTAATGCATGAAGGTTGTGGGTCATTTCAGCTAAATTCAGCTGTTTGGCACCAGAAGTCCAGACAAACAGCTTAAGCTTGCACACCTGTTATACTGAAGTTCTAAATGATGGCTATTTCCAGAAAAAAATAATCTGCTTGGAACCATATCCTGAAGGGATTCACAAGACTGTTGAGCTGCTTTTTTTTTTTTTTTTTTTTTACTGGAGATAAAGAAAAAACCTGAATGATGAGTGTGGGCTTGGGTGACTAAATAAACCATTACAGCCAATTCTAGCCTGAATGCTGGTAACACAGACTATTTGCATTAAAACTAAAGCAGTGATTTTTAATCTAGGATTTATGCTTTTCTCTTCAGCAGGTCAGGACAGGCGCTGTGGGGAGCAGCAAGGCTCAGAAATGCAGTCACACTGCCTGGCCTGGGCACACAGGGATGATGTGTGGGATGGCTCTTCCCCAGGAAAGAGCAGCAGCTGTTGGGGCTGCCTCTGAGGACAGCGTTGGGAAATAAATACAGAAGGAAGATTCTGCTGCAACATAACAATTCATCTCCCCACGCAACGTGATGCTGCAAGAGAGGCTATGAGAGGGACACCGGGGTTATGCCAGAATTGCAATCTGTTTGCAGCATGTGAATAAACCCGGAAACAAAGGCAAATCCCTGCTGCCCAGGGACCCACAAGGTCGGATGCTGCCAGTCCTCCTGGCAAAGCAATTTGCTGTGCACTTGTGTGGTCTCAGAGAAACACGAATGGGGATGATGCTGGGAGCAGTGGGAGAGGGGCGTTGATGGAAAAGAGCCCTGGGAGGTGCCGTGGCAGGGCCGGCTGCTGTGCCTCCACAGCAACGTGGATGTACAGTTCAGCCCAGGGATGTACAGTTCAGCCCAGGGATGCAGAGCTCGACTCAGAGATGTACAGCTCAGCCCAGGGATGTTCAGCTCAGCCCAGGGATGCTCGGCTCAGGGCAGAATGGGAGCAGGGACAGAGGAGAGCAGAGAGCAGCACTAATGATGCAGCAAACACCCAGGGCCTCTCGGGTAAACCAGCACAAATTTGTTCACAAAATAAGGCAGAAAAGGAACAGAAGCAGCCCCAAACATTAAGAATTCCCTTTCCAGCAATAAAGTGCAGAAGAACTACGGCTCTTCTTTTCCCACCCGAGCTTGGAGCACAGACAGCCCTTCCCCTGCCGCAGCACGGCCACGGCCCCGCGGCCCCTTGGTCCCTTCCACGCGGGGAATTGTGGCCAGGCAGCTGAGCCGTAGGGATGCGCGGTGGCCCAGCCCGGCCGGTGCCCGCGGGCAGCCCCGGTGCCTCGGCGCCCGCCGGCTGCGGCTCGGGCAGGGCAGGCAGCCAGCGGGATATATTTAGCAACAGCAACAAAACAGGCAGCGGGATCAGCTGACTGAGGCAGGGAGCTGGCGCATGGGTTAGTGTTAGACAGCACATCTCCCGTGCTGGGAGCAGGGAGCGGGGCAGAGCCGTGCAGCCGGGGGAGACGAACAACCGCCCGTGCCCGCACCCCGCAGGTAAGGGGGGGTCTGGCCGAGGGCTGTGTCCTGGGGGTCGCTAGGAATACCCGGGATGCTGGTGGGCAGTGATGCTCCAGGCGTGGTGCAGGGGAAGCTGCAGGGCAGCGGGTCCAGCTCCCCGGGGGCTGCAGGTGACGGGAGGTGACCTCGGCCGTGCCAGCGCGGTGCCCAGGGCGAAGGGGATCGCATCCGGGCGGGACCCGATCCACCCCATCATCGGAAGAGTTTTACTGCAAATAGCTAATTTAATTTCCTTCCGGAGGAAGGGCGTGTTGGCAGGACTGAGATGATTAGCGCTATCGTGATTTACCACGACATGCCCGTGCCCCTTCTCAGGAGCATCTCCTCATCGCCGGGCCCAGGCTCTAACACTGTCGAGCTCAGGCACGGGGTGAGAGGGAAGCAAGGAAGAAGCCTTTTCTTTAAGGCGTAAAGACACGAGAGAAACAGAGCAGGCAGCAAAAAGGATAATAAAAAGGCCCTAAGGTTTAAAACAAGCCTCTCCAGCTCTCAGGCCAGCAAATCCCAGCTTGGCTGGCTTTACCAGTAGCACCTGAGAAAAACCAGCGAGGGCCAGAAGCAGGCTGGGGAGGGATGGGCACCCTGCGAGCTCTGCCCTGGGCTCGGCACGAGCTGCTCATTTGTGCTCCGTGTGTGATCTGCAGCTTTGCAGGGAGGCTCAACAAAGCCAGATTTATTTCCAGCAATGACAAGCAAGGCATTAAAATAGCTAGCAAAGCACTTTTGCGTTTAATCACACAACAAAGCTATATTGTGTCTGCAGATTAGACACATTCAAATTTCATTGGGGGAAGCAGTAAAAAAAAAAAAAAAAATTAATCCAGGCTATGGGGTCATTTCTGCCAGAAGGGAAGATAAGCAAAGCACAGGGGGGAGTGTTTGGAGAAAAAAAAAATCAGTACAGTTAGAAAACACTGCAGCACAAAATATACTGAAATATTTGTAATCCAATATATTTAACTGAGTAGTGGGAGCAGTTTGGTGGAAATCCATCCTAAAAGGAGTTGAGGACAGCTATTTGAATATAAAGGACATGAATTAAATCCCTTTGACTCTAGGTAAGCACTCAGGGGAGGACCCACCTCTCCATAACTACATTTATGAACCACAGATGAAAGTGACCCTGTACATTCTCACCTACAGCTTCTAGAATAGACTGCTGTAATGTCACTTTACTTACATGGTGCCCCCCCAGGGGCAGGGCAGCTTCTCTCTTGTTGGGTTCAGCTCCTGCCTGCTTGGACAAAGGGTGAAGGCAGAGCCCTGTTACAGTGAACAGAGCAGCATTAAATAAGGGGAGTAGTTTGTGCCTTGCTGCTACAACATGGGCAGTGAGACAAGCTCATGGCCCTGCCCCACACCTCTCCAGCTGTGCTCCCTTGCATTGCTTCAGGAGGGAGCACCATTGCTCATCTCCTTAATGAACTTCTTATTTACTGCCACATTTAATGACTTGGCTTCTTTGGTACATTTGTGAAGCTCTTTACCAAGCCATGGGTATAAAAGTACTGCCAGCAAACTTTTAAAATGCAGTTTTTGTTAACAGCCCTGTTCACCACAGGAAGACATCAGGTGGCTCAGGTAGAAACAAGCCCAGGATTTCTTTACCCTGGCAGGTTTTCACATGCTGATTGTGTCTGCTCTGCTCTTTGCAGCCATGGCACCCCGCATCAGGCTGAGCCTTTCAAAGCCTCTCCCAACCATACGGGAAACCCATGAGGAAGCGATGGAGGATCCAAGCAGCAACCCAAAGCGTGCTGGAGGCACCACAGCCAGCCCAGACTCATACTCCAGTGACGACTACATCCAATCCATCTGCCACCTTGCCAGACCCACCTTCCCAGCCCTTCTGGAAAGCAGACGTAAGGGGCAGGACAGAAAGACCCTGAAGACCCTTGAAGACGTGTCACATTCTCCACCCCTTGTGGGGACACAGCAGGAAAGGTCCAAATATAAACTGACCAATTTCATCTCGAATGTGGTGCCACTGGGAAAAGTTCCACTTGCAGAAACCGACTTTTGGTCCAGAGAGGACCCCCTGGAACAAATTTACACCAATGCAGGAAATCTTTGCTCCTCTAAGGCTTCTTCCGATGGCGAAAGTGCCAGCACTGGTTACTCACAGTGCAGCTCTTCTGCCCCAAATGGTGACCTTCATCCCTCAAATCTGGAAGAAAAAAACACAGGAAAAACCGGTTTTCCACGAATGTTCAGTTTTCCAAGGCTTCCCTCCCCAAGACCAGTTCAGAAGGAAGCAGCATGCTCAGAGCTGAGGTATCTCAGAAGGGATGAGGGAACAGTTTTAGGGAACAATCACAGTCAGAAAGAAAATGGCCCCATGTCCATTAACACTGAAGAGCTATTGGCACTGTCAGCCAGAGGGAAGCTGGTGGGAAACCCAGCCCTGCCCTGCTCTGTAAGAAGGCAGAGTTTGTTCAATACAGCAGGCATAGATGAAAAAGAAGGAAGAGAAACTTCTCGCTGTGGCAAAAATGTCATGGATGATGTCCCCACTAAGCAGAGATACTTTGAATCTTTCCAGGTACCTAAAAAAGCCATCATCCGTAACTGGATTTCAGAGCACAGATGCATCTGGAAAGAAGCAAAGATAAAAGCTTGTTTGCTCCCAGCCATTGCTGAAGTGTGAAGAAGTAACTGCTTAGAATAATTTTATTCACAAGATATAACCACCCTGTGCTCTAGCAGCTCTCCCTGGAGTCCTCACACAGAAAACATGGCTTGAACATGCATGCGAGTCAGGCAGACTCTTGTGATCCATCATATCCCTCATCCGTGGGCAAAGGGACAATTCAGAGTCTCATCTGCTAAGGAAACAGCAATCAGTTTTCATTCTGGAAAGGCAACAGTTCATAAAGCATCTCCTCCCACCTACTGCCTAGAACTGCCCTGAGCATGAAGAAAAGCTGGAGAGCTGGAGAGAACACAAATCCCATCTGTGCTGGAGAAGAAATGGGAACATTGAAATACCAGTGTTTTCCAGCCAATGCCAAGCAGTCAGATGTTGCTGACACTTAGGTGCAGTTATTAAAAAAGGAACCCTTTGCCCAAGGCTTGGACAGTACGAGCTGCACTCTCTGGCACACTCATTTACTGGGAGACCCATCATAGATCCCTGCCTCAGCACCAGGATCCCACTGGAGAGGTCATCCTTTAGAGCAGTAGCATAAAGAAATATTTCTTAAAAATCATAAGAAGTCTTTTACGAGGATTTGCTGGAGGGCAATGTGGAGAATGTAACAACTCCTTGTGTGGGGAATTTCTGGTGCTTACCCTGACACAAATCTGTTCCCTTTACTCCTGGACTTACCCCTGGCAGGAGGAGAGCTGGGAGCCCTGGTGGGCATTGCTGTGCCAGTGCTGTGGCTGTTCTGGAGCCAGCTGTAAAGAAACAGGCATCACGCTGGGCTCTGCAGTGTCACAGCCAGGCTGCACACCACGAGCACCCACGGGATCTGCTGCTCAGGTGCAGGAGCCCCGTGAGCCCTCACAGAGCTCAGAGGAGCAGCCTTGGCTGAGGGGCAGCCTAGGGATGCTGGGCTGGTGCTCACAGGACCTGAACATAAAATAATAGCTTGTGTTTCCCTTCGTGTCTGTGCTTCTGTGTTCTCACCTATCTGACCAAGCTGGTGATGTTGACCAAGCTTCGCTTCGTGCTGCAAGACGGAAACATGGAAAAACCCCAAAAGTGCATGTTCCAAGCATCCAGCACACAGCATATACAAACAATTCATGTTATTGCTACATGGGATGTCTGTAGGACGAGAAGCATTCCCACAAGGCTGGGAGGTCCTGGCAGGGGTGGTGGGCACATGCCCAGGCCATCCCCCACTGCCACACAGAGACTTCTCCATCCACAGAAGCTGCCATTGGCACTTTCTCCTGCAGCCAGAGCAACCTCACCCACCTGTGTCTGGTGCCACACTCTCCATAGCCAGTCAGGAGAAGCAGCTGAGGAAACTACAAAGCAATACCAGCCTAATTATTACTACTACTAGGAATAAATGTTTTGGCACAGCAGAGAGCAGAGGGACCAGGCTGTTTGCTTAACAGCAGCAAGATGAGAAACAGCATTGGAAAGCTGCAATTATAAAAATGCTCACAAGTGATTTCCAAACCACCCTCAAGCAGATGAAATGAAAAAGCAACTTCTGCTCAGTACCAACATGAGTGTAAATATGCTCAAGGATCAAAAGGTGAGAGTGTTTGAGCTTCTCATCCTCCATCTCTTACCTCAAATATTTTTTTCCCCTGTTGAAACTCATTAGTGCTATAGAGCTGAGCTGCTTCTCAGCTGTTTTTGAACTAACCACACAGCAAGAACAGAAGTGAAGGTAGCTCCAGCATTCATTAAAGCTGATGGAGAAAGCTGAACCCAGAAGGTCCCAGCCTGCTCTGCCTCCTCCACACCTGTCCCTCCCTTCTCAGGTAAATGCTGGGGTTTAAGTGATGCTTGTCCTCACTGCTCTGCTGTCATTTAAATTCCTCTTCATGTGAATATTTATGACTCTAATGCCTAACAAGTCTTGTGCCAACTGCATGTATCACTGCTTTTGACAGAGGAAACAAATAAAATCTTTCCATCCAGTTGTTGTTTCCATTCTGCATTCCACAGGGGATTATTTTTAGTGCTGGGCTGGGGTTTGCCATGCCAACACCTTCTCACTCTACCAGGTCACCAAAGGCCTTCACACCTCACCCCTTTAGCAGCTGCTGTCCAGGACTGTGATTCCTTCTCAGCTGCCACATAATCCTGCAAGTCTCTACACCCCTGAAACCCATCACATTTTCTCTCCAGAGCAAAGAGGCACAGCAGCAGATGAGAGCTGCATCTCAAGAAAGGGAAAAGCCTCCAACTCCTCTGATGTAGGACTGGGAGCAGGTTGTGGGGGCTGGGGTGATGTCAGGGTTGGGCTCAGAGCTGGGGACATTTGAAAACACAGTGTTAGTTCCAGGTTTGCTCAGCAGTGGCTGCTACGTGCCCATGGAGCACCAGGAGTTTGGAGTAAGGTGCTGCCAGGTTTGGAGCCATGGAGCTTTAGAGTGAACTGGCTCTTTCTGGAGAATACTTTTTCTTTGGTGAAAACTGTGGTTGTACTAAAGCAATTTGGTTTTGTAAGAGGAGCCAAAGCTGCTGGGATGCAGCAAAGATGGAGACAAAGAGGTGTGGGCAAATTAGGATAACTGGATTAGCAAGGCAGGGAAGGGAGGAGGGAAACGTGTTGCTGGTGGTGCTAGAGAGTGAGCAGGGCAGCTCCCAGCAGGAGGGGGATGCTGGGTGGCAGGGCCAGGAGCCCCAGGCTGAGAAATTCCAGCTGTGCAGTAGAAGCTGTGACAGGTAAGAAAACAAAAGCTGGTTTAGCACAGGACAGAGGCAGATAGGGTGGGTTGTTTCTAATGAGGTTCAGTTAAATCCTGTTTTGAAAAGCACAGTCCTCACCTTCTTCACCATTAGCTCTGTTGGAAATGAGCATGTTGGTTCTTGTGAAACCACTGCACAGTTCAGTATGCACCAGTTCCCTGCATAAGGCAGTTTTGCAGCTGTACAACATCACGCACCTGCTGCAGATGCACTTTGGGCTGATTCAGGGAGGGGATGGGGATTGGGGCAGCCTCATCACCCCTCTGCCACAGCTTCTCTGCCCCCCAGCTGCTGAGGCAGCCTGCAGTTCTACCAGAGGAAAAAAAATGGATGTTGTTGTATGGGAGAACATGGCCTGTAGTTATACAGCACTTCTCTCCCTGTTCACCCCATGGATGCACACCTGGGCCATCAGAAAATGCTCCCCTTCTTTCCTCTCTGCAGAACAACCCCTGAGGAATCACTGGTCAGGATAAGCCTGCAGAAGCTGCTGCCTGTTCAGAAGTGCTTCCAGACAAGAAAGAAAACCTTATCTAGGAATTTAGGTCACAGAGAGAGATAAAAGCCGTGCTGCTTCCATGGCCAATCTCATGGCAGGCTCTGCATTTGAAGTCACTGGCAGAAAAATCTCATTTATTGAGATCATCAGGACTGCCGGAGGGATTTGGATTAATTTGAATGGGGAATTGGTATCCAAATCTCACCAGCAGCTTTCAGTCTCAGATTTCACATCCAGTTCACAAGCAAACTGTGGGCTAACATGCAATTTTGCTTGCATGATCATTCAGCCTCTTCCTTCTGCAGACAGTAAATGCATTTGGACACAGAAAATCATGACCAGAATTTACAAACCAGAGACGGCGAGGCAGAAAGAAAACTGTCCCACTCTTTCCTCAGATTCTTGTCTTTTAGATGACAGAGATACCCATCAGCTGAAAGCAAAGGCGAGGGAGCAGCAGCTCCACGAGCCTCTCTCTGCTGATCAGACCTGGGCAGTGCAGGAGCTGCTCCGAGCTCCTGGAGCAGCCACGGCACTGAGCCTCGCCCACCCAGGAGGGGCCTCTCTGTGCCCACACGGGCAGCCAGCAAGAGAGATGGTGATAAAAAGCTAAAATATGAGCCAGTGCAGCGTGATCACAGACAGGGATACACCAAGAATGGGGCTCTCTCAGCCAGGGACTGTAATGGGAAAGACAAGCAGGAGCAGATGGAAGGGCTGCACACAGATGCAGGAGGGGTATGAGCAAGGTTAGCAAAACCAGGCTCTAAAAAAGTCTTTAATTCTGAAGTTAGGGTTAAAGCAGCTATTTTTGATTTAAGAAAAAAAAATCCAAATCTTAAAGCTCTAAGGAAAACTTAAAGCTCCCACCTTTTAAGGAGATCAGACCTGAGCCCGAGGCAAAAGCCAGGATGCCTCAGCTGAAAGCAGGTGCTTTGTGGTTGGTGCTTCAGGCTTCCCCCTGCCCTGAAGTGCCTGCATTTGGGCCTAATTGCTCATTGAGGGCATATTTTAATTAACTTTGAGCCTTCCTAAGTGGAGACTAACTTCATTTATCATGGTGCAGAATGAAGTTAAACTGTATTTAGTGACTGAGCAGGAATCCCTTAGCTTTGAACGAAACCTTGACTGAACCATCAGCAATGTGATTAATGGCAAAGGGTTTTGTATTTTCCATTTGTGGCTGTAACCATGGGCAGAAGAGAGCTCTGAAATGATGGCTGAAAGCTTTTCTGCTTTTCTTTGAAGAGCCAGAGTGTTCAGACCCAGCTCTCTGCCTTGCTCACCAGGGCCCACGTGTGTTTTTGTGGCTGGCACCCCTTATGTGGGCCACAGTTGAGAGCAGGGATGACCCCTGAAGTGCCACATCATGGGCTTGTGGCCTTTCCCCATGCTTAGGGATTCTCAAGTATAATCTAATTTGCTTGACACGAGCTAGAGCTGATGCAAAATACATGTTGTGTAAATAGAGAGATATTGTTCCTGGTAATTGCAGCCTTCCTGGAATTAAAGGTCCTGGAGGCAATGCTTCCTAGGACTGTTGCAAAGGGCTGTGGAAAAACTGGGCATTTTTAGAATACCAGCTTGTTGCTACATAAAGTTTGACCAAATGCCATTTAAATCAAAGGGAGCCTTTAAGTGCTTTGGAATGGGCTTGTAATGGGAATAATTTTCCGCTGCATTTAAAGCACACATTTCTAATAGCAGCTGATGAGGAAAATCAAATTATTCGTTTATTTATTTGTGTGCATTAGCATTGTATCCACTGTTTCTTGTCTTTGCTTTTAAATTAACCTAGCTGAAAGCCCATCAGCCTGCTGTGAGCTTAGCAAGAACTGTTTGTAAACCACAAGGCTTTATCTGGCTGTGCCTCACACACCTGCAGGGGCTTTGTC